>OX422211.1:421630260-422867760 GCA_949130495.1 Sambucus nigra | reverse complement strand
ATTCAAAGTACAAATTGAATAGTTTTTATGGAATGTCCAACAACTAATTATTGTTGTACAATATGTAAAGCAAAAACTAAAAACACATTTAAGGAGTTGATTCGATTCCATATGCGGGTTTTACTGTTCCTGATAGCAAAAAAATCAGAGTATAGGAGTCCACTCCATCCCATAAGAAACAAGAAAAAACAAACACAGCTAAGGAGTCAGCTTGATCCTATACGAAAAGTGGAGAGAGAGAGAGAGAGAGAGAGCCGTTGCTAATTTGTTGTGGTAAGTGTAATTATTTCTAGGGTTTCATTTAACCCCAGACATCTAACTTTACCTCACCGCCTCTCCTCTATATGCCTTGCCTCTATACATCACGGCCCCTTGAAGCGTAAACCAGCCTCTGTTTTAGCCATTGAGGCTATAGCCTTGAAGCAGAAATATGCCGGCTCGCCTCGATGTGTATTCCTCTAGTGATTTTTAAAACATTGCAATTAACTCACAATCAATTTCATCCACATTCTACATTTTGTTCTCTATTAATTGTGGGAGATCTAAATATTATTTATTAATTATCTATAAGAGTTCATTAACAACAGTTATGTAAAAAAATAGAAAAGACTTCTTATTTATACGACTTTAACACAAAACTCCAGTTAACAAAGTATATTCCTTTGCCTGAAAAATTTACATTTTAAGTTGAATCTAGAACTTAAATTAAACACTAGTATCATTTTGAACAAAATAATGTTGAGATTATTGCACTTTAATTTACTTTTGTATTTTCTTCAAGTGAATAATAAAAACATAATATGTTGAAGCATTCTATTCCATATTTAAAAGAATATTATGAATTCCAAACAAAATTTATTTCGCTGTGATCATCTTTGCAAACAAATCGTCCTCGTTTGCTATACCCTGTTCAATCTCAACTTCATGTATGATTTCAGGGCCTTTTAGTTTTTTTATCTGAACAGCCTTTTTAACTCTTGACGTGTCACCATTTAGTAACTATATGTGTATACGTATATGTATATATATGTGTGTATATGCATATGTGTATATGTATATGTATATATTTTTGTCTTAAATAAAATAAATATTATTCTAATAAATGACTATTACAAATTGTTTTAAATTTTTTTATGACTTATTATTAAATAACAGAAATATCAAGTATCCACCATGGAACGAAGTTGATCCCTTTGAAAATGATTAATCAATAGAATTATTAATTTATAAAATATTAATTATATGATGTGGGCTGTATATCTATTACTCATTTTCTCCTTTCTCCTTCTGCAGCAATGGGAAGGACTAATTGAGTTGTTGGGCTCCGAGTCTAGGACTGCTGCGGGTCTTGAGTTTCTGGATAAGTATGTTATCATTTATCTATATTTTTGTTTTTTCCCCATTAGTTTTGAAAAAGTGGCGGATTTATATTTTGACCTTTGGTGCTGAACAGGTATAGGGATTTCAAGAGATCTCTTAAGCAGGTTCATGATGGAATAGCTACTGATGCTGCTCGGAGAGCCGCTGAAGCCCTTATATTGGTAATAGACTTAGATGATATGGTCACATTAATATAATGTGCGAAATAAATAGTAATTACTAGGCATTTTGCCAATAACTCGCTATATTAATAATTTTGCAAAAAAAATCCCCAAAATGTATTTTTTAACAATGTTTTCAATGATGCTTAAGAGGGTATTTGCAACTTCTTACTTACTCTAGGGGGTTATTGTTAGCACAAGGGGTATTCCCAAACAACTCAATCCGTCATTGTATATTATTTGAATTTTACCCTTATAATCTAAAAAGTAATAAAAACTGGTGTGTAATAGATGTGTAGACCTAAGAATTTACAAGCATTTGATTTTACCAAGTTCCTGGAAACAAGGACTTGCAGTTCTCTTTGTTCTTCACCAAATGAAAGTTCAGTTTGGCACCTATAGTATCTTATAAATCTATCTAATTTTCTCTCCTCTCACGGGTGCAGCTTATGAAAAACCCCTCTACACCTCAACGATTTTTGCTGCCTCTACTATACGACTCGGTGAGCTCAAATTTTTCTGGTATTTTATAAGGGTACCTTGTGCATTTGAAAATGAAGTGCAATTTGTTGTCTCATCTCCTCTCTCTCTCAATGTTAGTATTATATTTATAAATTTCAAATGTCCTCAATTTACATTTTTGGGATGCATTTAACATCTCTGTTACACTAAGCACGAACACCTATATGGGTGCTCTATTTGATATGAGGCGGATATGCAGGCATGACAAATATAATGAATTAAGACACACGACAATAATTCATAAACATATAGTTTCATCTATTTTGTACTAAAGAATTAGAAGTAAAATAGTTTATTTGAAATGGTCTTTATTAGAAATGTCCGAAACCCTACGTCTTGGAAGGAATAAAACAATTTCGCATGATGGCCCTTAATGAATTTTAGAAGTTAATTATGTTTCGGCCCTTGTTGTGTCTGACTACTTCAAATTACCAAAGAAAAGAAGTCTGACACACCACGTTCCCAGGTTGTACCTATTCCCATGCAGTGTCCGACACTGGTATTTCTCGGCTGTGCTTCGTAGCTAGCCATTGGATTAAAGATGCATTTTTTTAACTCTCTGTTTTTCCTCCCCGGTGTTGCTTGCAGTTGACATTGCTCAACTGGCAGAAGGGTCCTCTGTTGAATGTTGCTCAGACAAATTTGTTGCTGAATAAACTTCAAGAGTTGTCAATGGCAAAGCTCCGTCCAGACTTCATCGAAGCTGATTTGCCACCTGAGGCCTTGAGCTCAGTCAGGTTGGCTCTTGCCACCAATCTAGGACGTGCAATCCTTGAGGATTGAAATGATTTGCTGTTGTCGTTGTAACTTAAAAAGATGTCAATGTGTTATATGATGTTTCTTGTTTCAAGGGACTTCGAGTTTTCAGTAAATGTTAGGCAGTATATTGTAGAACAGACAATTGTCACGGTTTAAACAGTGACAGGCATATGTTGCAATTGTTATTTATGACAGACAAGGGGTGCGACTATTTTACTGCTGATGATAGAGGTAATTTGTTATTTGTATTATGGGATTCAGTAAATTTATGTTGGGATCCAAAATTTTTGTTCTTAAAACCTTGGAGGGTAGTGTGGAGGTACGATCCGTGATAATGGAAAGATTAGACGAGAGAAATAAATGTTATAATAATTGAACTGAAAGTTGTTGAAGTAAGCATTTCAGTAATGAGAGAGAAGATAAATGAGAGCACAATAACTATTGCTGTGTTAATGGTGGTGTGATGAATGCTTCAACTCTATATTCAACTGTGCAACATAACGTCTTTAGGGTTATGCTGCTTGGTTTGAATAAGTTTTACTATTTATAGGCACATTCAATTAGATTGGGGTTGTCCTATTGTGCATTAAATGCCCTATGTATCACGAAATGCATGGGGATGCCTCGCCTCCCACTCCTACTTGTTTGGAATTGTTTTTGATGTTGCCAACGACATCAAGCTATGATATCGCCCAATCAAATTTCATTTTTCCTTTCCTTCTTTTCATCACTCTCTCTCCTCATTAAAGACTTGCATGCACAATTAAACCATTAAAAATGATTTGCCGTTAAAGACTTACATGCCTAACAATATTAATTAATAACATGCATACTAATATTTATAATTATTTTAATATTCTTTTAACTATATATTTTTATTAGTAAAAAAGAGTTGTAATTAACAAAAAAAAAAAATTAAAGTAAGACGAGTTATAGTTGACATACACCACAAAATCACTAAAGTAAAACAAGAGTTATAATTGACATACGTCACAAAATTACTAAATTAAATATAAAAACTGAAATATTGTACTAGAATTGACTAATATTTGGTCCTCTCACTTCTTCATCCAAGTCAATAGATTCTTCCATCGCCGGCATATTCAAATCAAACCCCTACGTAAAAAAATTATTAAAATATGAAGAAATATAAATCAAGCAACTAGCGTAATAAATAAATAAATATTTCAAAACACATTTGCACATTGTTAGGCATATCTGATGGTCCGACTGAATGATTTGTTTGGAAAGATCAATAAAAAAAAGTTATTCAAAAACTTTTTTTTTGTTTTTTTTTAAAAACAGTTTTTTTACAACTTTATTTTTTAGTAAAGAATTAAAAAAAAGTTACTAAAAAACTGTTTATATTTAAATAAAAGTGTAACAAAACACGTTTTTTTAACTTTTTTGAAAAATAGTATATATTTAATACCTTTTTAACAGTTCATATAAAAAGGGATTTTTTTTAACCTTTTTATAAATAAAAACAGTTTATATATTAACAGTTTATTTTAATATCTTTTAACAGTTTATATAGACATGGATTTTTTTAACCTTTTTATAAATAAAAAACAGTTTATATATTGACATTTTATTTTTTAAAAATCAGTTTAAAGAAACATTTAAAATATATTTTTACAGTTTTTATACATTAAAAACTGTTTATATATAAAAAAAACTGTTTATATATGAAAAAAAAGTTTAACAAAACATGTTTTTTAACGTTTTAAAAAACAGTCCATATTTAAAACATTTTTAATAGTTTGTATAGAAAATTATTTTTTAACTTTTTTATTTAAAAAAACAGTTTTAAAAACATTTAAACATTTTTGTAATATTTATATATATAATTTTTTTTTATATATATAAATATTTACTCGAACCAAACGAGCCCTAAAGGTATACCGCACCTACTAATGTATGTATTATTGTGAAATATGTGTATGTATTCGGATCCTTATGAAACGAATTTTACTTTCTGCAAAAATTTCAACTTGTTTACCTTAGTAGGTGTCACAATAAACTTTGGAATAATTTTGTTTGGCTGAAGTAACTAAAGTTTGTTTTCTTGTACAGTAGTTCAAAGACGAGATGCATTATTGCTTTGGGAATTTATTTGTTTGACTATTTGAACTGTTTTGTCTCTAGAGATGGAAAACACCCGAGATATGATATGCTGGGAGAATTGATTGTTAACATTAATATATTTATTTTGATGCTATAAATATACACAACATGACCAGCTCATTAGTCTCGGGTTGTCAGGTTTCTTACGCAGATGATTAGTTTCCATTTAATTCTTTTTAAAAAAAAAAATGATTTGCAACTCAATGGAATGTTGGGATTTTAAATTTTACTTGTTTGGGATTGATCGTTTTCTTTTTCCTTAACGTTTCACGGGTCTACTTTAAAAACTGAATGTAAGTGTGTTGTCTTTGATTTCATAAAATCCAGACAATCTAAGACTTTTTTGCTCTTGCATACTATTTTAAATTTCTTGTAAAAAGCTTCAAATTCTAGAGTTTGTTAATGTATCCAACTCTTTGGAATCAAATAGTTAGCCATAAAATTCAGTAATATTGAAAGAATACCAATTAAATAAAAATAAAAATGAAGCAAAATTTTGTTGTGAAATTTCAGTCACCCATGACATCAGAAGTGATGGTTATGACAGTTTTTTTAAAAAAAATTAGGTGTAAATTGGCTAGGCATATGAAAGTTGTTTTTAACCGTATGTTATGATTTGTTTTAATGACAAGTATATATGTCAATTATAGGGGATAGTTCCACAATAGTCAATATCACCCCTATTACGAAAAGTAGCCAAAAAAAAAAAAAATATTCAAAGATGGGTGTCAAATCCGGTCTAGCGGGAAATCATGGAACTTAAGAGGTATGGAATTGTTTTACCAAACAACTTGTAGATGAAACAGAACAATATTAAAGATGATTGTGTCTTTTGTAATGCTATTATTAATGTACCTTTTTTCGGGTGGAACAAACAAGTTGTAGAACCACATTAAAAAATGTAAGTGGTTTTGTAGGACACAAACTATTATTTCTTTTGAGAAAGGTCAAGCCACCCCTTGAAAATTTGACTAAGAAAATGTTGTAATACTTTAGCAAGAATGACCATTCTTTGTGAACTCCCTTTTATTCATGTTGAAAATGAAGGTTATAGCCTTTAGGTGATTTTGTGAAGATTTACAACCAAAGTTTCATGTTGTTTGTAGATCCACAATAACATAAGATTGTTTGATAATGTTTTATGAAGAAATGCACAAGCTAAAAGAATTTTTAAGGCTATGTCTACACGGATATGCATAGCAACTGATATGTGGACATCAATTCAAATTCTTCGTTACATAGTTTTAGCTACTCACTTTATGGATAATGATTGGAACCTTCACAAGGAAATAATTAATTTTAGAGTACTACCACATCTTATATGGGAGAAGCCATTGCTAAATTTGTGGAAAATTGTTTAATAGAGTGGGATCTAGATAAAGTCTTGACAATAATTCTTGACAATGCTAAGAATAATGACACGTGCTGTAGATTTGAAAAAAAGATTGTCCAAAAGAAATGGCTTGTTGTTGGGAGGTGAAGTCTTTCATGTAAGAAGCTTTGAACACGTAATCAACTTAGTTGTTAGGGGTGGTATTGGAGAGGTGAAAACAACTATTAAGCGCCTTCGTAGAAGTGTAAAGTATGTGAGGAGTGATTCCTCGCGCATGCAAGCATTTAAATAGTGTGCTTCAAATGAAATGTTAACTAGTAAGAGGGCTTTGTTTCAAGATGTCAAAAATAGGTGAAATTAATCTTACCTTATGATAAATGTTGCGTTAGAGCTCGAGAGAGCTTTTGATAGGCTTGATGAGCAAGATCCAAATTATAAAATTGAGTATAATGTGAAGGATGTTGGCATATTGGATGAAAATTATTGCTTTGCACACATTTTTAGAAGAATTCTATGTACTCACCAAACGTGTTTCGAGTTCTAAATATGTCATTTTCAACACATATTTTGATGATTTGACACAGGTTAAAGATCCTCTTATGGAGCATTTAGTAAGTAGTTATCCTCTTTTCGTGAAATGGCCAAGAAAATAGATGCAAAATTTGATAAATATTGCAACTTTGACTACTGTAATCCAATTTCAGTTGTTGCAATAGTATTGGATCCTCAATACAAAATGTAATTTGTGGAGTTTTGGTATTACTCTTATTTGGATAACATTTGCAATGTTTCAAAAAGAGAGAAAGATCTCAAAGTGGGTAATTATGTAACGAGATTGAATGATTTAATGAGTCGTCTTTATTATCACTAAAAGTTGAAAGGTATATCCTTGTTGATGTTGAATAATCTAACATTTTTGATAATGATATGGTCGTTGGTAAGGTGTGCAAGCGACCCAGAGGAAAATATTTATTTAGGGGAATTTTCAAGAGTAAGGATTATGCTGAAGCGTTAAATCACCATATATACGACTTTCAATATGGTGAGTAAGCTCACATGAAAGTTATTTTTTAAATTGCTTATTATTATGGTTATGTTCTTGAGTAACTTATGGTGTGATTACAGATGAATTGAAGTTGAAAAAAAAAATAGTTAGGATTTAGGGGGTATGTATAATGGATTAGTAAACTGGGGGGTTATGTCAAATATGACATTATAAAGTGTGGGTTATGTAAAATAAACCCTATAGTGTATTAATACTCCCTAAGAAACAATGGCATCTGCTCCATATTCCTTATCCATCTCCTCCGTTGCTACCACCGTCATGATGGTTGGTGCATTGCCTGTTTCAATTCATGTTATTCATGTTGTTGTGGTGGCTTAGCTGTTGCCACCACCATCACTGTTATCATCACTACCGTTGCCTTCAGTGTTCACCCCCAAGGGAAAGTCACAACTTGTGAGGGATATAAAAAAATATTGGTTAAGCAAGGGAAGTGAGGATGGACTTTTTAATCTATAAACATGCTCCTTTATTTTCTAATGCAAATAACTTTATGGGACTCCTTGAACACTTGTATCTACAAATGTTGAGATTGTTACAAATAAACCTAACACAAGCTTTCCCTAGCCAAGGGATCCTCTTGCTTCTCCTTTGGTTATTGTGAAACCCCTTCATGAGGAAACGACTAGCTTGTAACATTTGGTGCATGAGGAGAATAAATTAAAGGGAAACACAAAGAGGAACATCCCAGGGATAATGTGGAGAATTTTTTCCCTCCCAATGTTTTAGTTGCTCGCATGAACCTCCTCACTCATCACTTATTCAAACTAGAGCTTATAGGAGGAAAATAAGGTCCATTAAACCCACTGAATTTCATTCAAGATTGTTTTTTTCGCTCGTAACTCCAAATTGTCAGTACACAAGCCTTTATCCCCACTGTTCCTCATAAGGTAAAACTAAGGAGAATGATCTTCCTAATAAAACCTTGGGTCAAATAACTCAAAAAGAGACATGATACTATTATATGGTCGACATAATTTATTTGAGATTAGTTGTTACATTAGTTATTGTGAAACCCTTTCATGAGGAAATGACTATCTTGTAACAATCTGTGCATGATAAGAATAAATGAAAAGGGAAAGGTAAAGAGGAACATCCCAAGGATAATGTGGAGAATTTTGTCCCTGCCCCATGTTTTGGTTTCTCACAGGAACCTCCTCACACATCATTTATTTAAATTACAACTTATGTGAAGAAAATAGGGTGCTTTAGGCCCTCAATGTCTTACTGGTGTCCTGAAGCAATAATGTTAATTGCAAATGTTTTATTTTTCAAAAATTATTTTTGCAATGATATGCTGTTCAAATTCAAAACTTTAAAAGTAAAGCATTCGAGTTACCAAAAATAAAGTAAGAAACACAACCATGAAATATGTAATGCAAATATTTGGTCATTTCATTATAACATAATATAATTTATCATTTTCATCCTTAGGTTTCAAATCATTTGAGCAAAATAATTAAGCAAAACGGTCTAACTCTTTATGTGGTTGCCCACAACTGTTTATCCAAAACAAAAGACTAAAGTTGGAATTTTTCTTACATACCAATATTTAAATTAATAAAAGTCTAACAATAATTGTATCTTTTCTAGGTATACCACTTCTTGAGCCACTTACAATTGATTGACTTTAATAAATCAATTTCAGGATCTGAGATTTATAAAACCATGACTTTCCTACCCTTCTCATCACAAAGGGACCTTTCAAATTGAGTTTATACTTAGAGTTATACATGCTTTTTAAATGGTGGTTAGATGATCAAAGAATCATATATCCTATATGAAATTAAATGGGTTTCACCAAGTTTTAATATACCTGATAAAGTTGTTGGCTATATACCTTGAAGTTTCTCTTCACTGGTCCCTGTGACCATTGAGCGCCTCTAGTTGAACATGTCTTGAATTTGGTAAGTGTTCACAGTTTAGTGTCACTATTGATAAGAACACAACTAACTCAATAGTAGAATAAGTTTTTCTCCATCTCCATTGAGAAAGGGATTAAATATATTAGGCTATTAAATCTATTAGGCTTTCTCTTAGATGTTCGGTAGGCACATAAGACCATTGTTGATATATCATCCTAGGCATATTCTTATGGATTTTTACAAAGGTCTTATTGGTTGCATCTTCCTCCCATTGCCCTTAGGGTACGAGCTGGTTGAGTTATTATGGATAATCCTGTACTTGTCAACAAGTAGCCTCATTACTTGGCAAAAAAATATTTCCCATCATCAGTAAGTATGACCTTGGTATGCCAAACTATAAGGAAAAATTTCACACGATATCAACTTTGTAATATGTTTATTATAAATTTGTATTACTATCTTTATTCCATTTGAAAAAAATGTTTTGAGTCATAGGTTAGGATTGTATTTAGTTTATCCTTCAAGCCCATTGAAGACACGAATCAACCCGAGCTAAAGTGAC
Organism: Sambucus nigra; assembly: GCA_949130495.1. Lineage (NCBI taxonomy): Eukaryota > Viridiplantae > Streptophyta > Magnoliopsida > Dipsacales > Adoxaceae > Sambucus > Sambucus nigra. Next base: position 422,857,988 of record OX422211.1, on the reverse strand, counting down.
ATCAAAATCGTCTCAAGTTTCAGTGTAAACCTTGGGATCTAAGGAAATATATAAATTCTATATTATGTTGATCCCTGGGTTTTCAGCTTGGGTGTTTAAATATTTATTGAGGCCATTTTCAAAAAAGTTTTTAAAGATAAGTATATTTGTTTTTAATTGTCGTTCAAATGGAGTTTTATTTTTCGTTCAAATGAGTTCTGCTTTATCGTTCGAACAATTTGTTTATTTCAATCAAAAGAGTTTGATGGCTTTGTTCAAACGAGCCTTGAAGGAGCATAAAATGAGATCATTCTTCCTAAGGCAGAAAGTTTCATGCGAAGCTCGATCGATCCTTGTTCAAACGAGATGTGTGGTCTCTTTTCAATGACGTTGAGGTGTGTTCAAACTATGTAGTCAATCTTGCTAGAACTAACTTGAGTCTCGTTCGAATGAGATGCCTCAAGTTGTCTATTGCTTCCTTTTCACCTTTTTTTTATAACTATAAGGAACACCAAAGATTTTTTTCAAGTTTAAGGATTTCGAAAACAGTTATACAAAAGAAAATCTAAATGCTTCTTTAATCCCGTTTACACCTTAAGTTTCAGATCCAAGAATCAAGATAATATACTAGTTTAAGATCTCGAGTTTCTTGCATTAGGATTGTTTACTTTACATCATATAAGTATTTTTTGGCACAGTGGATTCCGTATTTGTTACGATGATGTAAGATAGCCAAATATTGGTGGACACCGAGATGCGTGAGGTGCACGTATTGTGAAGATCGTGTCGCACTGTAGCTGTGAAGCAGGTTTAAAGAGTGGCTGGAAGAGGGAATCGGTCTTGAAGGCGTCGAGTCGTGAGTGAGTAATTAATCATCCTTGTATGAAATCATATATCATAGTGGACTTTACGTAGGCTAGGCCGTCTGAGATTTTTTCCGTTGTAGGTTTTCCTCGTACTTCCTCGTACATCATGACGTTGTGGTTTGTTGATTTTATTCTTGAAAATATCACCTAGATGCATGCTTAGGTAAGATGAAATTTGACTTTTGTTTCACAACCTATTTTAATCGTTGCGTGATTTAGAATTGGTTAAATGCTTACTTGGTTTAATTGAATTGAAATTAAAATATCATATTTGTTAATCCATCCCTTCTCGAATAATTTACACATTCTCACGAACCTACATATAATTTATTGCCTTATAAATTGCACTACTTGAGAAATGACCCTCCTCAACGCTATTGCCTTTCTCCATTCATGTGTAATTTTGTTGCAATCAAAATGAGGACTATTTTTTGTAGATACTGGTGTAATATTTTCTTACTAGATAAACAGTGTAAGAGTATAAATCTACTCATTAAACCCCACTTAGTTAGATTGTCTTAATCATTTCCAAAATATACTTTGAGTCCTAGTCCTTGCATTTATTTCGACAAAGCTTCATACAAATCATTCCGCGGACATCTTCATTACCTCTATCTGACATTTTATCCTTCTAGGATACTTTAAGAAAAAGTAAAAATAACTTAGTAGAGTCATTAAACTTTTTATACCTTTTTTCACACTTAAGTAATTTTTCTTAATGGAAAAATAAACCTTTTTTTATGTGTGTATCTCCTTATGACTTTTGGAGTAATGATACATCTCATGCAAATGAACATATTTTGATACTAATTTTTTTTAAATACATTGTATAAAGTGTATCATATAAATTAAAATCGAATTTTATTATTGAACATTAATTTATACACTTTTTGTCAAATTCCGTGTGGTTTCGCTGCAGCGACGTGTCTTCGCTGTCCGTGGAGTTACTAAGAGTTTTTAGTTATTTATGCCATGACTTCCATCGTTGTGGCCTCTCTAAAGTGAAGCAAAAGTTCATTTCAGCCTGTTTTTTTGTTGTTCAAATCCATTTGCACGAAAAGACATTTATTGGTTTGATGTTGTGTACCTTTTATGGGAGTCTGTGCAAATCAAAACCTTAGCCATATTGTTTTTTTACTTGAGTGCCATGATCTATTTTACCTATGTGTTCACCATAACTTATATTGTAAGCTAGTGTGTACATTTTGATTAGTTTTTTTCTTCTTAATAAGAGAGATATTGAGTGCATTGAAGCCAAATAATAATAGGAGAGAAGAAGAAGATTGAGGTTTTTTAGGAGAGAAATTTTTAAGAGAAAAGTATTTTTTCCTTCTTTTTCTCTCTTTATATTTTTTGAGACACTTTGAATATTTTTACTTTGATATAAAATCTCATTGAAGTAATTTATTACTTCAACATTTTAAACCTTGAACAAATTCCTTTATATTTTTTCTAGTGTGATTTTGGATGTTTGCTATTATGAGTTTTTGAGCAAGCCAAACATATACAATTTTAAACCTTTAGGATACTCACATCCTAGAAAGTGGAATATACACTTTAGTGGATTCTCATCCCATTATTCCATTTCCTCGGAGCAAAAAGCTAGTATTCTACTTTAAAATGAGGATTTTATGTTCTTGGGAAAACGAAGACATTGGTTGCGACCAAAATTGATGGCAGTTGTGATGCGCTTTCCAGTTGTTAACATCTCCTCGCAATGAAATATATGGTGTGAAAAGTGCATTAGTGTAAGTTATACATTAATGTTTTAAGACGCAGTTCCAAAACTGTAAAATCGTAGTTCATTTGTCTTTAGTTCAGTCTGAGGATTTTTCTTATTGTGGGTTTTTCCTCATACGCCTTGGTCTTGTGTGAATTATTTACTCTTTACACATTTTGATTAAATCACCTAATATTGAAGATAAAATTTCTTATTATTAGCTTGTTAAAGATTTTGTCACATAGACCTAGTGTAACGCCCCGACCCAAATTTATGGGTTACTCGTGGTCAACTCGGTCCGATCCGAGTGTTAGGTGTAAGTGCAATGAAATAACCTATATAATGTTCATAGCTCAGCTTTATTTAATTAACATTTCACTTGTTTAGCATGCGATTTCCAATTTAAATTAAACTACATATGGGACCCGTGGGAAGCGTCCTCGGAATCCAAGCATACAGAGCTACTAACGTGAAATAAAATAAGATACTTACCAGTACAACACCCTCAAAATACAGAACTGCACCCAACCTTTTGTAACAAAGACGAGGGAATGAAACGGATGCCCAATAGAAAAAAACAATGAGGCATTACAGAATTGAATTCCATAAAGGAGACTCTAACACGTTATGTCTACGTGCACCATGCAACTACCTTATATATACATACCTGTACAAATACTTTAATGCATGAAATCATTTTTACTCCAAAAATATTATTTATCTCAATTAACTCAGCTTAATCTTCTAAAGAACTTCTTTTTACTTGAGATTTATTTCTGGATTTAATGCACCCGGTTAAATGTTTTAAACAATACCCCTTGTTTAAGGAAAATAATTTCTTTTACTGAAATTTATTTATTACTCATGCCAAATTTATCTTAGTATTTTCATTGAGAATCACCTTTAAACACACGCAAACACCGTGTTAGAAAATACTTATTTCTCTTTGAAAACTTTTCATAAACACACTCTTATATCAATTATGGGTTAAACCTCTTTAGGTTGCTTAGCTACCCATTTAATCCCTTCACTTTACCATTCTTTTACTTTATGGACATTAATCAATTTTTACATTACTTGTCCACTTTATCCTTTACCGAAATATTTATTAATTCTTTCAAGTTTGGTTATTTTTTCACATATTCACCACACAACCCATTTCTTGACATGTTCCATTTTCATTATCTTTTTTTTTTGGAATCTTCCAATATCTGCATACTTTAACGGTCTCTACACCGCCGGCTATGCTACCATATGCTCTGGCCAGTGACTTTGGGTCTACTCCGGGTACTCCTTAATTATCTCGGTGTCATCCGAGTTTGTATTAATGTGTTTTAACATTTTATAAATGTCTACATTGTTCGACATTTCTTTTTATCACTCGAAGCCAAAACCCGAGGTTTCACCCCAACTTGTGTTACACTTTAAAATAATCTTTGCTTGTCCTTTTTACCCTTACATTTATTTTATCCCAAAATCAAATTCATTTAGGACCATAGTGTGTAACACCCTTTTCAACATTTTTATTTCATAAAAATATTCAACTTTACGTGAAATTATCCTTTTACCCATTTGTTTCTAAACTTGTCGTTTCCTCTATTTCCACAAGTGTTATTTCTCAAAACTTTACTACGTTACCCAGACTAACTTCTTAAGTGTTTACAACTCATTAACATTTTTTAACACTTTGGAGTAACGTTCTTCTTAGGTTGGAAATATCTTTATATCATTATTTTTTTTCTCTAAGAAATCATTGGACATTTAGAGACTATTTTATAAGAAAAACACTATTTTTCTTCATTAATACATGTAGTCTTAAAACCATACACTTATCACCTTCCCAACACTTTTCACACACAAATTACTAATTTCTTTATTTCATGTTTAAACACAATAAAACCTTCACTAAACTTGTTTATATACTCATCATAAAAATACTACGAGTTAATATGCATATGAGAAGATGGATTTTAAGTCCTAAAATCCTATTAAATGGGTATAAAACATGGTTTATTATATAAATTTCATAATATGGACATAATCATGCTTTTCAAACTAAAGACATTTTTATTTCTTCAAACTTGAATAAATGTCCATTTATATAAAATCCCATTTTTTCACAAGAAAACTCTAAGACATTTGTTCATAAAATATCTTTAACGAAATAAACATTCATTTAACATTTTTATTTCATAGAAATGTTTAAACACCAAGTTTTCTTGAAAATTATTATTTTGCTAAAAAACATTGAAACCTTTTAGCAAAACTATTTTCACAAATTATAATAAATATCATTCTTAAGTCATAAATGCATCTTAATCTTACAAACTCTAACTACATGGCCAATATTATGGAAAATCGAGTTTTTAAATTAAAGAGTAAAGTTTTCCCACCTCAAATGGAGCTCCAAAATGGTAGGATGAAGGTAGAAAAATATGGAAACCTTTCACCTCCATAGGTGGTCTTAAAGAGGCTTCCTAGATCCACAAAAGCTTACCTCCATGAAATCTCCACTAAATCCCCCTTCAAGCTCCATACTTCCTTCTTCTTCTTCTTCTTCTTCTCTAAGAACCCCCAACCATAACTCCAAATTTCATATCTTTGATCAACAATGGTGGAAATGGTTGTGCAATGGCACAGGGTGGAGGGATGGTGGTGTAGGGTGGTTTGTCGTGGTCGGAGAGGAGAAGCTCCCAAGAGCTAGATTGATAGAGAAACAAATCTGATTGAATGATCCCCAAAATGGCCCCAGTAATACCTAAATACCCCCAAACCCTTTTGGGGACACAATCTACAAAATGCCCTTACACCTAACCCATTAATCCAAGGGTAATCTAGTCTTTTACCCCACATTTGACCTGGGCCGCTGAGAAGTCGACACGTCATCACATCTAGCGGCCCACGTCATGATAACACATTAAAAAGGATAAGATTTTCAAATTCTTCTCCGATTGTTCGAACAAACCTGAGCCTCATTCTAATGGGATTGCTCACTTATTTGAACGATCCTTCCAACGAGGTGTTCTAACGAGAAGTCATCACGTGGAAGAAACATACGAAGCCCAGGTCATCAGAAGTCTCGTTCGAATGAGAATGCCCTTCATTCAAATGACATCTGAATTTTTTGAAACAAACTTTGAGTTAAGAGAACTTCGATTCGACAAGCACGAAGGCTACGAGGTTACCCAAATTTGATTTAGGATCCATCTTACTATGTCTAAGGCCAAACTAAGTCATACTAAATCATAAAATTACATCAATACGGTTAAAATCACGGGGCGGGTGTTACATTCTTCCCTCCTTTGGGAATTTTTCCCTCGAAATTATCAATCCATCAATTCCACAAACTCAAGGGATTATTAATCCTTACTCTTAAGTCACATAATTTACTCATTTTAAATGTTACTCATCTTATTTCTATTTTATTCTTTTGTTTCATTATATCTCATCAACTAATCTTCACTCTTTACTAGTAATATTGCACAAAATATATTTTCCTAAAAAAAACTTAAAATGATAAAAAAAAGTGTTTATCCGTGAATCCCTAAAGTGAGACTTCCACTTTTATATTTTCACTCTTAAAATACATTTTCCTAAAAAACACATAAGAGGGGTGTTACGTATGGATTTATGGTTTGAACCCCACCCTTATGCTATTTTCAAACCATGTGAACTTTGATTCCCCTTGGGCTACGTAGGCGTCTTAGGCCAATCCCGAGATTCGAGTCCTCCCTTTTTCATGTTTATATATTTCTTATGTCCTTTTATATATACTTTTATGAGTTTCAGGCTCCTATATACTTGTGTCTCGTTCGACGTGCACATTCGCTCTTTCATAGCGATTTGTGATTTAGTGAACATTTGCATCATAGTTTTTTAATTATTATTTTCGAGTACACTCATATGGATGAGTCCACTCTGTCCATTCCATGACACGAGTCGAATGATTCCATTCTCCCATTACTTATATTATACACATGCACACACGTCACAGAGAAAACAATCAGAAGATTAACATTAGCCCATGAGAGATCAAAAGTGTGGATGAGTGCCTAACAACTTTCCATTCCATAACTTAGTCCTCTGACCTTCGAATTATTTGGTTTTGCATGCATGACCTTGATGTCGTTCTCTCGAGGCGACGTCATCCTTTTTCCTACTTTGAGCAAAATAAGTTGGCGACTCTATCTCTTAGTGTTACCCCCATTTGACAATGGTTAATTTTATATTCGAGGCTAGATCGCAAAAAAGGGAAGAGAGAGAGAGAGAGATTTTTTTTCCTTCCTTCTTCCTCCTCACCATCCTCGACTTCCAGGACTAGAGCCCGCGTGCTAGAGGAATCCGACCCGGATGGCCACATACGTTGTGAGGGACTCTAAACTAAGGCTGCTAAACAGTTTTAACATTTACATAAAGTAGTCATGCATGAGAGAAATATTGAATATCGTAGAAAGGAAGCATATATAGAGTTCGATTCTCTTATTTTTTTTCTTTGCGGAGTCGCCACTGCGGTATACCTTGAAATCTAGTTACGATAGACAATGCTGCTTTTTTATGATAAAAAATGGTCGTCAACAGATTCTCCACTCCGATTTAGTTGGGAATCCAGTTATGACACACAATGTTGATTTTCGATGACAGAAAAATGGTCCCCAGCGAATCCTCCACTATGGAACTACGGGTCCCGAGCACGGAGAGAAATAGGACTTCATGTAACGGCGGGCGCGGGAGTGCTCATCTCCCAGTCCGTCGCCTTCCTCCGAGGTCGGGTTATTTGTTCGAGGTTAAAATCAGTGACTTATCCTCGGAAGATGTTTTACACCATGTCTAGTTTGAGTCGCACACCCTGGTTCTTTTGCCTGATCCTAAGTGTGTTTTGTGTGATAAAGGGTTCGGTTGGTTTGTTCAGAGTTGGCACTTTATTTTATACAAAAATAAACAAAAGATTAGGTCTATCCATTTTGGGCTAATCCTAAGGCAGGTTTTAAGTCTGCAGTCGATCCATAGATTCTTATAGGGTGGGTTCTGGGATCGAGTTATGAGTGGGGAAGTTATTAGGCACCCCACTTATTATGTATGCATCCTTAATTCTATGTTTATTATTACTCTTTAGATTAATTGAATACTCTTTAGTTATTTTCAGAACTGGTTTAGAGACTTTAGTATGATAATCCCTTAAACGTAGATAGGTGCTTAGGTAGGAAAATGGTATCAATAAGAGGTGTAAGAATGTCGCTTCAACCAGTATAGGTACATAAGGGTGCTTGCATATGATTCTGCCCTTGTATAATGGGTGGTCATTGGTACATTTGTAAGTGTATGAGAGAACTCGACTTTGAGATAGTTTAGTTTCTCCTTCGAGGTTTGAAGAGAGAGAAAAATGCAAGAGACGGGTGTGTCTTTATTATGATTAGTGTATATGTGTTTGCACGTTTATATGTGTTTAAGAATTTGTATGTAGGGATATGTTTTGGATTCCTTGAGCTAGTTTTATATCTTGTTTTGTGTTACTTGGGTGTACTGGATGAAAGTCGACAGATGTGTGCATTTCGATGGAGACAATAGATCAAGTGACATATTGTCGAGGCTCGAGATCACGAGAAAGAATCGGTATTGCGCCTACGTACTCATGTGTCCACGAGATCAAAGCCTACGTAGTTCGATCGTGTACTTGATGGGTATGCATTTGAGCAATTAAAAATATTATTCCTCCTTGAGATAGTTTGACATCTCATTCTAGTTATGTATATGCGAGGCATTAGAATTAAGAGATGGGTGCATCTTGCTAGAGGCAACATATCAAGATATATATTATCGAGGCTTGAGCCCACGAGAAGGACTCGATACTATGCCTACATACTCGTGTGGACACAGATCAAAGCCTACGTGGTTTAATTAACGGGGTTGGAGAATATGCAGAGTGTTTAGATTATATATAGGGGTTGGTATTAGGGATGGAAGCATCCCTAAGAAATAATACACCGAGAGACGTATTATGAAGCTTGGGCTTCACGAGTTTAGTTCGGTATAACACCTACATAAGGATACTTGGGATCAAAGCCAACGTAGTTCCAATAAATGAGGTATATTTACAAGTGTAGGCGAGGGGATACTGCGTATATAATATACATTATTATGGTATTTATAAGCATGGTCCTTAATATAACATTTATGTTGTGTTGGATTAATGTATTTATATGTTAAAATAATGTATAATCAGAGGCCGACATTTGACAAGTATTTGGATATAAAAACACTTATTTGGGTGAAGTCGCATGAACGGGCTTTATTCATTTGGACAAGCGGTGGCAGTAGTTGGATTTTAGACTTTAACTTGATGAAAAGTTTCGAACTAACTCACCTCACGAACACTTTCCTCAGAGTGATTTGAAATGTATGTTGTCATATTTTGTAATTTTTGTCATGTCGTTTGATTAGCAGTGTTTTAACATATGAGCATGCCAATTCAATTAACAGAGATGATGGATTAAAAACCAGGCTTTTGAAAAATAAACGTTGCATATTACATATCCGGACCGCTAAATGGAGGTCAGGCTAAAAGAGGTAAAAAAACATGTATAATTTATTGCAATATATATATATATATATATATATATACACACATATATATATGGGGGGTATTGCCTCGAAATTTGGGCAGAGCTTCTTTACCCTTTAAAAAAAAAAGCCAAATTTTTTTACGGGGGGAGTGTCCCCTTTATGTGGTGCTTTTAAGTTAGGCAGAACTTCATCTAGAAGTCTTGACTTCGGAATATTTCTGTCTCGAGTTGGGCTGAGCTTTGACTAGAAGTGTGTAGTTTTTTTTTAATTTCTGCAAAGGGTACTCGGGACTCAAAAGTACGAGCATTCCTTTTAAGGGGAAATAAAATTTTTTAAAGTACGAGCTTCCTTGGGACTTTTAGAACGAGCTCGAGTATCTCAAATGCTCGAGGGAAAAGAAAGTTAAAAAACTAGATCGTTGTCGAGTTTTCGGTCTCTTGGTGATTTTCGAAGTACTCTTGGTGATTTTCCAAGTGCTTAAAATTCGAGGTGGGCCCTCAATTTATAGGGAACTAGGCGAGTCCTTATGTCATTCCGCTAAAGTATGTGAGTCGTTGTTTTTAGATAAGGCCCCCACGTGGGCAGTCGAGATAATATGCTCTTACAAGGAATTTAACGATAGGTTAAAGGAGCGATGATCCTTTTGGTGGTCAGCTAAAGCTCCTGGAGAACGTTTTTGTAATTATTTTTCTTTACAATTTACACCCTAAGACTTTTGTATAATCTGTTTGGTGTCCTCATGTATTATTTTTCTTCGAGAATTAGGTTGGGTCAGGTTTAGGCTCGGTTACTTGGGTGACGTCAAGTTTAGTGAATTTAGGGGTGTTTTACCGTCGATAACTTGGGTGAGGCTGGATTGAGAGCATTTTTTCGGGTGGAACAAAGTGAGCTACACCAGATTGCAGATTAGGGTGTCCATAGTAACAAAATTAAAATAACAAGTATTACAATTTCAGCCTTGATAGGAAACAGCCACAATCGACTCATAAAATTCATCCCCCAAACAAATCCCCCGTCTAGAATTTTCAAGATGTATACCATCCCTCGATTCCAATGACTTAGAGACCCACATCGATATAAATTCTTCTTCCAAGAGAGAAAAATATTGCATCAAAATAAAAAACAATCAGACCCAAAATCACTCGTTAACATTGATTCCACCTAGCACTGGCAGTTAGGTGGTGATGGGTGGTGTGGAAAGATTTTTACGGGACAAATATGGGTTAGGAATTATTTGGGCGGGTCAAATATGGGCTGCACACCAAGTCAGGTTGGGCCAACCCAATTTCTCTAAAAGTTATCCTAAATCAATCCTCAAGATGAAGGTGAAATCTCAACCCAAGAGAGGAGCAACTGTTATAAAAGAGAAGTAGTTTGCATATGAGATACAGAGAAAGAAAGAGAATGCCGTGGGAAGTTTTTTTCCATTTTTTAACCTTGTGGTTCTAATATGGACAATCATGAGTCGGTCTATATCTGACCCGTAAATATTTACCTTGGATCCATATTTGGCCCGTAATTTACAAACAGAGGCCCCATAAATTTAAATAGGCGTTGATATGGGTGGTTTAGTGCTTAAGGGTCAAATTGCGAGTATCCATCGCTCAAAAGGTAAGAAATATGCATAAATTATTAAACCTCAATTATTATCTTATCTAAATAGTCGATGGTAATATAATGAACAGTTGAATAGAGCCATAAAACAATTAAAAGATAATAATCATTGCACCCTAAAGGCTTGAAGATAAACTACATAAACCCACTGATCCCAACTGTAAGGCCCTAAAACATGATTAAGAATTTTAATTACATGATTAAATATAAGTTATGAGTTATGAGTTGGTGATGGGTGTTAAATATGTTAATTATCATGTTTATGGGATGCATACTCATGTGATATATGTGTTACTTACATTAGATGATAATCGAGCTTATGATCGGGGATAACATGTTTAAAACATATGATTAGTTATGTGGCTTAATGCATTATGAAGTATGTTTTTAATGCATCATTATGTTTATAAAATTAAATTAGGGTGTTGGTGCGAAATTGGCAATGTTTGGTTGCCAAATGTGAAAATTTTGAGATTGTTGGTAAATCGCTACTTTCATGTTCGACCCCAAATTAGGCATACTAATTCTATGATTTGGGGAAAACATAAAATATGAAAGTTGTAGATACATAAATTATCTACACGTAGACGTAAAATTGGAGTAAATCGGGGTCCAGAATAGGGAGTTATGGCGATTTTACAAAGACGGGACAAATCTGTCATTAGTGGAGTTGTTTGATTGGACCTTTAGTTCAACCAATCACGTATCACCACAAGGTTAATGGATATTAAACCCCTTTAAAACGTATTTTTGATCTTAAAACATATGCATAGCTTCTTCCTCAAAAGAAATACCAAGTTTGGAAAGATTTGCCTTAGGAGAGAGAAAGGAAGTTTAAGGAAGAAAAATCTTCAGAAAATTACCATAAATCGAGGAGATCTTATAAGGTAATTACCTCTCTATTAAAGTTGGTCACAAGGATGAGTTTTACACTTTGTATGTTTTTGTTTCTGACTTTGATAAATATTTAATGATACCCATATTACCAAATTGTGTTAAAATAAGGATGGCTTAAGAACATATGTAAGAACGCTTGTTAGGATCATACATTCTAACTTTAAAATCCTAGATTCAAATCACCTTCTTGTGGAGATTTTGAATTAGAAAATTCATGTATATGATGTGTGTATGTACTAAAACATGTTTAGTATGCGTTTCCATGATTGATAACTGTGGTGGAGGTTATGTATGCTTAAAAATGTTAAGTTATGCTTTAATGTTCTATTCCGACCTAGTTGTGCTAAAAATGACATAAGTCATGGAATAATGATTGAAATAAAGTGATTCCAATTGGAGAGGTTAGATAACATATATGGGTATGACATATTCGAAGATGAGAGTAAAATACCTTCTGGTTTGGCTTGGGGGTCTTGTTGAAGTTGAAGTTTTGTTACTATTTTTCTTGAGAAATAATTTGGAAAAGGTTATAATTGAATGGGCATAACTTTGTTTAGAGAATTCATAATTTAATTCCGTAAATTGTGTTAGAACCCTAATTAATAGGGTGTTATAGAAATGTTAAGCTTCATATTTAATTTATTTTCAGTTATTTCTGATTGACCAACTGATGTGATGTGTTTTGAAGTTTAATGTTATTTGGTGTATTCAGATACTAATGATGTCGAATTGATAGGTACGGAAACGGCTAATAATCCCATACAAAGGAAGTAGATTTTGGTGCTGATTTTATTACCTACTTCAAGGTGAGCGACCTTCCCTATGAAATATAAATGCTTATATTTTCATATGGAATTGTGTAGTTAAATACATGTGTTGAACTATTTATGGAGTGATGCGGTATTTGTGAAACATATGCATATGATTAAAAATGTTAAGCAAAGTTATTTAATGTTATGGACTGTGGCGGGTCCTCTATATAATGTTGAGGACTGTGGTGGGTCCTATGGGATGTGGCGGTCTTGTTAATCCAACTTAAATATTTGTGTACTCGGTCCTACTAAAGGGATGTAATGGTCCCTAATAACCGTGGTGGGTTAATTGGACTGTGGCGGGTCTAGACTTGCGAGAGTTTCACAATTCCTGTCGGGTTATAGCATTAGAACAAAATAAAAATAGTTATTCAAATTGGTTATATGTGTGGTATATGGTCATTCCCTAAGATTATATTGCTTACACTCCTGTAATGTTATGTTTTAGGTATGCCTATCATTTAGAGTTCACTGCCAAGTTAGGACCTTAAAACGGGGGAGTGACGAATATCTAATATGGGTTGTACATCAACAAGGTTTTTGTGTCAATGTTAAGCAAAGGAACTTGTATATGTAAATTTGTTTATTACTTGTACGTTATATGTTCAGATAGTTATGTTTTCATCTAACCATACCTTTGAAAAGAAAAGAAAAATCTTGTGCTATTTTCGAGAGATTTAAAGTAAAGTATTGTTTAAGGGAGTTTATCTCTAAAGGAAAAGGATGATTTTAACTTAATTAAGTCGGGGTGCGATACCAACAAACAAATTTTAATGATGAAATCTTTGTTACTTTATAGTATGACTCTAGTAGTTGGCACATTTCGGATTGTGTTCATTTTATTCTATAGCTTTTCAATAGAATTTTGAAAAATAAAGTTTAGGATAACCACAAATGGAATTATGAAACCAAAATTTGGAGAAATACGATTGACCTTAGTATTTGTTTCCTATGGTTTGTACGGGCCACTAATATTAGGATGTTTTATTCTGGGTGTTATTGTGTTAAATGAGTAGGATTATGAGTTAGTTAATCAATATAATCTTTTATTTAAATAGTTAAAGGCATTATACTTGGGAGATTCAACAATATAAAACACAAAACCCAATTTCAGTACCGACTGAACTCGTTAACTTCAAAATTAAAAAAGAATCATAAACACATAATGGAGGAATACGCTGAAGAAAAAAAATCTCTACCTTGAATTTAGCACAGACAACCACATTCCCCCAAGCTCACCACCCTCGAAATGGTCAAAATCTCTACCACGGATATACCCTTACTTGTTCCCCCCACTAGTCTCTTCACACTAGTAGGTGAAATGGTAAATCACGGACATGAATGATCTTGCTGCAAAGTCCTCCTAGTTAGGCTCGTTCTACTTGGCTTTCCATGCCTTCACTAATCTCTTCGATGGGTTTTCTCCTCGGCGCATCAGCTACCCCATTCGCATTTCCTTAGTGAAAGGGAATATCCAATTGATAGTCCTTTACGAAATTTAAACACCAACTATGCCTCTCCAACAATATATTATAACAACTTGTTGTTCATAAAAAGACCAAATTTCCTGCCCAAGAAGTAGTGCCTCCATTTATTTAAGGCGAATACTACCGCTATGAACTCTACATCAAGCGTGGGATAATACTTCTCACGAGGTTTAAGTTTGTGAGATGCATAAATAATGGGTCCATGCCCCAGTATTAATAGACCCCGTTCCTGGCAGAGACTCGTTCGTTAAATCCACTCCCGATCTTAACAACACGAGTGCAGGAGTAAAAGTCAACTCATCCTTTTAACTCCGCGAAAGTTAGGTTGTCGACGTAACGCTCTATCTATGAGAGGCATCACCTCCTTTGGCCTAGCAATCCAAATTACTCAAGATTCCATACTTCTTCTTTCTAGGGACCTAATCCCCCTTAGAGTTAACCCACGACCTATTCGTGGTCAACTCCCTACAACCTTCCTAAAACAACGTCGCATGCCCTAAAGGCCTTATGTCCTAATAATCCTAAGGTCGATATATATATCCTAATCAAGTCGTATAAGTATTATACTAATTATATCCCTAGTGTCCAAGACCTTTCCCGACTTCCAACATTCGCTCGGTTTCATGCGTGGGACGTCTCGCAAAGCGAAATCCAAATAAGGAACCCCTCCTATGCATTACTACTTAACTTTGTTGGTCTTGGAGATAAGGCAACATCATACATGCAAAATGAATGAAATAGAATAAAAAAGAAAATTCTTACATACCTTAAGACATCTTTATAAAGTCTCAATCCTGTATCCAAATGAGATATTATAAAAAAACAAGTTCCATTCGGGAACTACAAATACGAAAGCCTCGTAATTTATTCGCTTGCTATCTCTCCAACCAAACCAAGAATATTTCCACTCGTATAATACATATAATACGAGTAGCACATACCACACATATATTTTTAAAATATTATCACTCGCCTTATAACGAGCGAAGGAAAAATATGGAACTTCCTTACCACGGAAGTCATATAGATACACTCACTATAATAATATCGATACTATCACAAGCTCAAATTACACACCCGAATCTAGGGTTAATACCACACTACTCCACCTTATCATACAGAATGCGCCACCCTCAACTAAGGTGGAACTCTAGCCAACATTCTTGCCAATTTCTCTGGCCACTACCAATGGTTCTCAGACACCGTACTCTAGTCTCATCCCAAACCAAACTACTTCCCTCAATGCCCCAACTAGGCATCCTATTATCGCCCTAGTTTTCCCTTTCACGAGGTCAAAATACGCGGTTTTACATTCCACGTCAAAATCGTTTCTCCATCTCTAGCTACCCTAGTGATTAATTGCGTAGTTCCCTTAACCTCCTCAACAAAAGAGAACATGCTACCGGCCTCCCCTGCCTTAGTTCAATGAGTTTTCCCCGGGTGGATGTACACCAATGGGGTCTCATGAACACTACTTCTCCGAAAGTGTTAACAACACTTGTTCGTGAGCCTATCATTCCACTGAAGGGATCTTTCTTCCTTGTACCTACCTTATTTTGGAGCACGGTCTCCTTAATCGTACCACTCTTTATTCACGGTCGGCCTCTGACCGAACTTTGTGTGAATATTTGAGAATCTACTTTCTCGTCATTCTTGATATCCTGGAGAAACTCGCTGTTGAAAATATCTAACGGGTTTCTCTATGGGCAAAACTTCCTGCTTCACCATTTTATGGTGACTACCATTCCCGCCATTTCAACATTACTCCAACGGGTGAAAGATTTTTCTTCCAATCTTCGCAACTGGGCACTTCTATACCTCTCTCTAGACCAAAGCTCCTAGGCCTCATACTTCTACCGAATGAGGTTACACTTCCTCCATCTGGCTTAACTTCAACTTGTGGCCCTTGTCAAGGACCTTTTCAACTTCAAATCAACGTCGCTAAAAATTACAAGCTTAGTACCACTCTCTACTTGTAGCGGTACCTAGAAAACTATATTTACTGTACTTAGTAGTCGCGGTAGCAATATAGGATAATGCTACGAAGGGAGAAACCTCCAAAGTGGCTCTCATCCCCGACTACAGCTTACAATTCTTAGTAATCCCGTCTCATGACGCCTTGATGATGACTTTCCCTGATACCCTTCTCATTTGACCTACAAATCTCACACGAACACGCAAAATATGTTCTGGGTTCTTACGTTATGGCAGGAGAATAAAATGCAAGACGTCGGGAAGCGACCATATGCCTGCGAGTGAGTCATAACCACACTCAGAATTACCTCACTAGCGCAAAATAATCATACAATAAACGATCATATGGCCTAGGACTATATTCACCCTGCATTCATTAGCCAGGGGACTTCACCTCACGCGCGCAACTTTCCTTATGATAGAGATTTAGAGAAGTGTGTTTAAATAAATTATCATTTATGAAAATCATTTTTTTTCCATTTGAAAACATCCATATTTTACATTCTCAGAAACCATTTATTCTCAATGATTAAATACCAATTTTAGAATATGCATTTCTTATTCTTAAAGTCATATTTTATTAATGACCTATGACCTGAAGTGCCATTATCCTCAAACTAGTCTCCAAGAGTCCAACACAATACCATAAATCATCAAAGTGAGTCTCCCTCAATAATTGTCTCCTAAAAGTCCCAACATTATCATTTTATCTTCTATTAATTTTAGGTTAACTTCCTATATCATTCGGACATTAACCTACATAAACTAACCCTTAGAATAAGCCCAATTAACCCCGTACTAGCCTAGGATATTTATCAACCCAATACATACCTCTAAAATTCTTCATTACTTCCCAAAGGAAGGTTCCTAAACCTCGAACCTAAAAGAAAAGACTCGAAACAAAACTAGAAAAATCTCACAAAAACAGGGCATCTGAATCGATTCGCCCTAGGGCCGAATCGATTCGCCCCTGGTTGCCAATCGATTCACCCAAAAGTGAATCGATTCGGTGAGTAAAACCAACAAACTGTCTCAGTCCGAATCGATTCGGCCCCAACCCGAATCGATTCGGTTTCCTAGACCTGTAACCTTCCCCATATCCGAATCGATTCGCCCTATGGCCGAATCGATTCGGCCCTGCAGATTTTGCCCAATTTGGGCTACGGGTGGTATGAACCCTAAAATTCCAAAACCCCAAATCTTCCATTTTCATCAACATCAACAACAAATAATTCTACCCAATCAACCCTACACAACAACTAACTAATTTATTTTCCTCAAATCAAATTAAACTACAAGATTAAGGTTTAAGCACCAAAATCATCAAAAACCTATAAATGGTTTAAATCTCCAAAAACTAACTATACATGCAAGTTATCACATTAAATCATGATCTAGCAAGTAAGAAACTTGCCTCAAGTTTGTTGGCTCGGATTATCTTCTCGAAGCAACGATTTTCGGCTCCAAATCTTCATTTCTCCCAACTCTCTCTTCTCTCTCTCTTGGCTTATAACATAAGATTGAGAAAATAAAAGGGTTGGAAGACCTACTACGGGTCTTAAACATAAATTCCCCTCTTTTAAAATGTTAATACACCATTAAAATGACCCGTAACTACATAATTTAGTTATAATCGGTCAAAAGTGTCCGAAACTCAAAAATACAACTTGGCACTTATTTTGACTATCTCGACTATTCTAAAACCAACCGCACCCCCTATTTTGGCATCCGGAGTACAGTGAAATATTTTCATGTTCCAGATTCATTTTATTTCATTAATTATGCTCAAATTTTAATATAAGTCATAACCGTCGTTTGAGGTACATTAAGGTACAACGACACAATAAAACACAATATAATGCTATTTACCTTCTCATAACGGTAAATAGGCAAAACATGGTAAATATTATCTTTTAACTCACGGGAAATAATATTTACCCCAACTTTCTCTATTTTATAAAATTAGCCCATCAGGCAAAAACGATATAAAATAGTCTCTCAAAAGTCTGGGTTGTTACATACTCCATCCTTAGAAGGGAATTTTGCCCTCAAAATTCAGGCGTACCCTATAATCATATAAAGGGTGTACTATGCTAAACTATCGTTCTTTCATCCTTATAAAACTCCTCGTTATTGTGGCGTCCCCATTGGACTTGGACTAAGGTCGTCACTATTCGATCTTAGTCTACCTTCTCTGTGCTCTAACATAGCATCTAATAGTTCCTCATGAACTATCGATCCTACATTTCTATGACGGAAGAAGATGCCTACATAACTCGGCACAAGTTGCCTTTCCTCCTGAATCACCTTATACCCCTCTTAGGGAATACTGCAATAAAACGTGATCCCCTACTCCAACACTACGTGATTTCTATTCGCGTCGACGTAGACCTTCAAAGTATGCGGCTCAATGATCCCAATCATTAGAGAGATATTCCTGGACCACTCCAAGTCCAAGGAACATATTGTTTGCTGGTTCCATCCAACGAGCACGCAAATTACTTAGCCGGCTACACAAGGCCACAGACGGTGGCATCCTTAGAGAAAAAAGATCCGAATTATTGTACGGAATTTTGATTCATAAACTACTGCTCGCATACTTCCTTTAAGCCTAAGGCACACCTTCAAAGTATGCCTTCTGGCATTTGGTTTAATTTCTCCATTTATTCATCCACTTTAGGGTGGTAGGATATAACCCATTTCCATACGGTTCACATTTCTTTCTGGAAACTTCACCAAAACCTTGACACGAGAGTCTAGTCTCGGTCCAACACTATATCAATAGGCACCTCCTACCCTTTCCATGTCCCACCATAAGGGCTGGACGCACTTCTCCATAATTAGTCCGCCCACATTGGCCGGAAAAACAACGATTTGGTTAAATGATCAACAATTTTGCTCAAATAGGATTATGACCATTACGGTGCGGGAAATTCAATAAAATTGTTCGCGTATATACCTTTCCTTGTTCCCCCCACTAGTCTCTTCACACTAGTAGGTGAAATGGTCAATCACGGACATGAATGCTCTTGCTGGAAAGTCCTCCTAGTTAGGCTCGTTCTACTTGGCTTGCCATGCCTTCACTAATCTCTCCGATGGGTTTTCTCCTCGGCGCATCAGCTACCCCATTCTAATTTCCTTAGTGAAAGGGAATATTTAATTGATAGTCCTTTACGAACTTTAAACACCAACTATGCCGCTCCAACAATATATTATAACAACTTGTTGTTCATAAAAAGACCAAATTTCCTGCCCAGGAAGTAGTGCCTCCATTTCTTTAAGGCGAATACTACCGCTATGAACTCTACATCAAGCGTGGGATAATACTTCTCACGAGGTTTAAGTTTGTGAGATGCATAAATAATGGGTCCATGCCCCAGTATTAATACTCCCCGTTCCTGGCAGAGACTCGTTCGTTAAATCCACACCCGATCTTAACAACACGAGTGCAGGAGTAAAAGTCAGCTCATCCTTTTAACTCCCCGAAAGTTAGGTTACCGACGTAACGCTCTATCTATGAAAGGCCTTACCTCCTTTGTCCTAGAAATCCAAATTACTCAAGATTCCATACTTCTTCTTTCTAGGGACCTAATCCCCCTTAGAGTTAACCCACAACCTATTCGTGGTCAACTCCCTACAGCCTTCCTAAAACAACGTTGCATGCCCTAAAGGACTTATGTCCTAATAATCCTAAGGTCAATAGATATATCCTAATCAATTCGTACAAGTATTATACTAATTATATCCCTAGTGTCGAAGACCTTTCCCGACTTCCAACATTCGCTCGGTTTCATGCCTGGGACGTCTCGCAAAGCGAAATCCAAACAAGGAACCCCTCCTATGCATTACTACTTAACTTTGTTGGTCGTGTAGATAAGGCAACATCATATATGCAAAATGAATGAAATAGAATAAAAAATAAAATTCTTACGTACCTTAAGCCATCTCTAAAAAGTCTCAATCCTGTATCCAAATGAGATATTATAGAAGAACAAGTTCCATTCGGGAACTACAAATATGAAAGCCTCGCAATTTATTCGCTTGCTATCGCTCCAACCAAACCAATAATATTTCCACTCGTATAATACATATAATACGACTATCACGTACCACACATATATTTTTAAAATATCATCACTCGCCTTATAACGAGCGAAGGAAAAATATGGAACCTCCTTACCACGAAAGTCATATAGATACACTCACTATAATAATATCGATACTATCACAGGCTCAAATTACACACCCGAATCTAGGGTTAATACCACACTACTCCACCTTATCATACATAATGCGCCACCCTCAACTAAGGTGGAACTCTAGCCAACATTCTTGCCGATTTCTCTGGCCACTACCAATGGTTCTCAGACACCGTACTCTAGTCTCATCCCAAACCAAACTACTTCCCTCAATGCCCCAACTAGGCATCCTATTCTCGCCCTAATTTTCCCTTTCAAGAGGTCAAAATACGCGGTTTTACATTCCACATCAAAATCGTTTCTCCATCTCTAGCTACCCTAGCGATTAACCGCGTAGTTCCCTTAACCTCCTCAATAAAAGAGAACACACTACCGGCCTCCCCTGCCTTAGTTCAATGAGTTTTCCCCGGGTGGATGTCCACCAATGGGGTCTCATGAACACTACTTCTCCGGAAGTGTTAACAACACTTGTTCGTGATTCTATCATTCCACTGAAGGGCTCTTTCTTCCTTGTACCTACATTATTTAGGAGCACGGTCTCCTTAATCGTACCACCCTTTATTCACGGTCGACCTCTGACCGAACTTTGTGTGAATATTTGAGAATCTACTTTCTCGTCATTCTTGATATCCTGGAGAAACTCGCTGTTGAAAATATCTAACGGGTTTCTCTATGGGCAAAACTTCCTGCTTCACCATTTTATGGTGACTACCATTCCCGCCATTTCAACATTACTCCAACGGGTGAAAGATTTTTCTTCCAATCTTCGCAACTGGGCACTTCTATACCTCTCTCTAGACCAAAGCTCCTAGGCCTCATACTTCTACCGAATGAGGTTACACTTCCTCCATCTGGCTTAACTTCAACTTGTGGCCCTTGTCAAGGACCTTTTCAACTTCAAATCAACGTCGCTTAAAATTACAAGCTTAGTACCACTCTCTACTTGTAGCGGTACCTAGAAAACTATATTTACTGTACTTAGTAGTTGGGTAGCAATATAGGATAATGCTACGAAGGGAGAGACCTCCAAAGTGGCCCTCATCCCCGACTACAGCTTACAATTCTTAGTAATCCCGTCTCATGACGCCTTTATGATGACTTTCCCTGATACCCTTCTCATTTGACCTACAAATCTCACACGAACACGCAAAAGATGTTCTGGGTTCTTACGTTATGGCAGGAGAATAAAATCTCACAAGAGAAATAAACTTTCTTAATCCTAAGGCTCTATATCAAATCAGAAATAACGCTAAAGGCCTAGTACGTCCGCATAGATTACTAATGACACTAGAACCTGATGCTCTGATACCATCCGTGACAACCCGCCTACTAAAATAAGGGGTGGCCAACCCAATACTCAAATAATCACAGGGATCATAGATGGTCCGTTCTTAGCATCACTGTCGATTAAAATAATAGTACGAGATAACCACCCATTATTTTAGCAAATGGAATGTCAAATAAAATTTTATAAGTTAAAAGAAAGCACTTAGACAATCCCATTTGCAAAAACGGTGGATACCAAAAAATCAACGATTAATAGAATACAATATGCATAAATCAATAACCGAATAAGCTGTCGGTTAACAGACTAATACAAACAAGATTACACCGAGTATTACAATTTAATATTACAGTGTGATAAATGTGTACAACGCATGGGCAACACGCCCGAATAAATATACTGAACATAACTAGATTACAAAAAATAGAAGCGTCTAAAACAAATATCCTACAACACCCGCAAAATGCTATAGCTCCAAGACAACTGGAATGGAGAGGTCAATACGGGAGTCCTTGCGAAGGAGCACCTGGACGGACAATGAGTTCATGCAAAACAAAGAAATATAGACGGGTCAGGGCCCGGTTTGATATGATTACCATGTGACTAAAATGCATGACAGTTATGGGCATAACTATCTCTCGCAATTTAAATCATAACATTTCTCACCTCTCAATATAGAAGCAAAACTTAGCGAAATATCGATGCTAATGCTCAATGATCATATAAGCATGGGAGAACTCATCTACATCTACTCAAGGAGACATCAAATCAACTATTCACAATATGCGGGCACAATACCTTTTTCTCTTTTAGGAAAATACATATATGGCAATTCATTTTATCAAATGTTTACCAATTCAATTTCATCTCATCACTTTCTTTACCAATTTAATTTCCCTTCTTCCATCCAGGAAATGTATTTAAAGCAAGTTTATTATCATAAAATGCTTTTTCATATCATAACTTCCCAATTTCCCTTCTTCCATCCAGGAAATATATTTAAAGCCATTTTATTATCATAACATGCTTTAACATCAATAATGTCCCACATTATTATAATAGTTATATTTCATATCATATAACGTTTCTAAGACCGCCTGTCCGGGTTCCCCCACTGTGCGCACCCCTAAATGGCTATCATCTTCCAGGGCCTATCACCAAGACAACCTGGGATCCTACAACGCAAGACGTCGGGAAGCGGCCATATGCCTGCGAGTGAGTCATAACCACACCCAAAATTACCTCACTAGCACAGAATAATCATACAATAAACGATCATATGGCCTAGGACTATATTCATCCTGCATTCATTAGCCAGGGGACTTCACCTCACGCGCGCAACTTTCCTTATGATAGCGATTTAGAGAGGTGTGTTTAAATAAATTATCATTTATGAAAATCATTTCTTTTTCCATTTGAAAACATCCATATTTTACATTCTCAGAAATCATTTATTCTCAATGATTAAATACCAATTTTAGAATATGCATTTCTTATTCTTAAAGTCATATTTTATTAATGACCTATGACCCGAAGTGCCATTATCCTCAAACTAGTCTCCAAGAGTCCAACACAATACCATAAATCATCAAAGTGAGTCTCCCTCAATAATTGTCTCCCAAAAGTCCCAACATTATCATTTTATCTTCTATTAATTTTAGGTTAACTTCCTATATCATTCGGACATTAACCTACATAAACTAACCCTTAGAATAAGCCCAATTAACCCCGTACTAGCCTAGGATATTTATCAACCCAATACATACCTCTAAAACTCTTCATTACTTCCCAAAGGAAGGTTCCTAAACCTCGAACCTAAAAGAAAAGACTCGAAACAAAACTAGAAAAATCTCACAAAAACAGGGCATCTGAATCGATTCGCCCTAGGGCCGAATCGATTCGCCCCTGGTTGCGAATCGATTCGCCCAAAAGTGAATCGATTCGGTTAGTAAAACCAACAAACTGTCTCAGTCCGAATCGATTCGGCCCCAACTCGAATCGATTCGGTTTCCCAGACCTGTAACCTTCCCCATATCCGAATCGATTCGCCGTAAGGCCGAATCGATTCGGCCCTGCAGATTTGCCCAATTTGGGCTACGGGTGGTATGAACCCTAAAATCCTAAAACCCCAAATCTTCCATTTTCATCAACATCAACAACAACAACAAATAATTCTACCCAATCAACCCTACACAACAACTAACTAATTTATTTTCCTCAAATCAAATTAAACTACAAGATTAAGGGTTAAGCACCAAAATCATCAAAACCCCATAAATGGTTTAAATCGTCAAAAACTAACTATACATGAAATTTATCACATTAAATCATGATCTAGCAAGTAAGAAACTTGCCTCAAGTTGGTAGGCTCAGATTCTCTTCTCGAAGCAACGATTTCCGGCTCCAAATCTTCATTTCTCCCAACTCTCTCTTCTCTCTCTCTTGGCTTATAACATTAGATTGAGAAAATAAAAGGGTTGGAAGACCTATACGGGTCTTAAACATAAATTCCCCTCTTTTAAAATGTTAATACACCATTAAAATGACCCGTAACTACATAATTTAGTCATAATCGGTCAAAAGTGTCCGAAACTCAAAAATACAACTTGACACTTATTTTGACTATCTCGACTATTCTAAAACCAACCGCACCCCCTATTTTGGCATCTGGAGTACAGTGAAATATTTTTATGTTCCAGATTCATTTTATTTCATTAATTATGCTCAAATTTTAATATAAGTCATAACCGTCGTTTGAAGTACATTAAGGTACAACGACACAATAAAACACAATATAATGCTATTTACCTTCTCATAACGGTAAATAGGCAAAACATGGTAAATATTATCCCTTAACTCACGGAAAATAATATTTACCCCAACTTTCTCTATTTTATAAAATTAGCCCATCAGGCAAAAACGATATAAAATAGTCTCTCAAAAGTCTGGGTTGTTACAGTATAATCTATGTTTGGAAAAATCCCCATGATAATCGGCGTATGGAAAAATCTATAGTATAATCTATGTGGAAAAATCTCTGTATTATCGATGAAAGGAAAAACCTACAATCTATGTGAAAAAATCTCTACATCATCGATAAAAGGCAAAACCTACAATCTATCTGTCAAAAATTCTATATCATATGTGAAAGGAAAAATCTACAATCTACGTGGAAAAATATCTGTATCGTCGATGAAAGGAAAAACCTACAATCTATGTGTAAAAATATCTATACCATTAATGAAAGGAAAAACCTACAATCTATGTAGCAAAAACTCTATATCATAGATGAACGGAAAAATCTACAATTTATAGGGTAAAATCTATGTATCATCCATGCAAGGCAAAACCTACAATCTGTGTCGAAAAACCTTTAGTACAATATGTGTGGAAAAACCTACAATCTTTGTGTGGCAAAATCTCTAGTACAATCTATGTGGAGAAATCTACATTTGTGTGTGGAAAAATCTTTATGACAATCTGCGAGGAAAAATCTCTATACAATCGGTGAAAGGCAAAATATATAGTATAATCTGGGTGTGGCAAAATCTTTATACAATCGGTGTTTGGAATAATTCCTAGTGTAGTCAGTACATGGAAAAATCTCAGCACAATCGGTGTATGGAAAAAATCCTTAGTACAATCAGTGTTATAATCAAAGGCACTATCACAGTTAAGGCACACTCACATTAACAGTAGGATAATAACACAACCACAACTAAGAAAGGAACAATCACTTACATACTCACATACTCACATGAAGAAGAAAAGTACAAACCCCATGTATAACACAAATTAGAGAAATTCTCATCACATGCTAACTAATGCATTTCATGTAAGGAATATTATCAGGGGCGACACATGTTACAACTTACACAATGTCTTCCAAACCTCTCAATCAGAGAAAGATATGATTGGAAATAACACAACATCAGGGAAATAGCATTTACAAGAATGAACTATGCATCATATTCAACCAAAGTTCAACAACTTATAGACTTCAGTGGGCAGAGCCACTTTCAAAAATCCAGGTGACTCGAAAACCAAGATGACAACCAACAAATCACAAGCAGACAAAAGTGAAGAATTCACAAGACTCGAAAGCCAGCCACGACCTCAGAAAATTCGAAGATCAATCAAAATCCAAGAATTGAAGAGTGTAAAAGATCCTCGAAGATCGAACCAGCTCTCTCAAGATTTTTTAAGACCAAGCATAACTCAAGGTCCTCGAAAATTAAAAAATCTCAAAGCCACGCGGAACAAAGAATAATTTCAGAAGCATCGAAGATTTCAACATTCCTAAAGACATGAAGAACCATGAACTTTGAGAGGTTTTTTATTTTTCCAGCGTGAATTCGCAACACGTACATCTGCGAGTGGGCTTATGTAGGTGGGTTATAGTTGTAATAGCCCATAAACGTAGAATACATTTGTAATAGTCCATAAAATGAGGTATAGCTATATAAGTGGGGTGACTTGTCACCCACCACTAAAGAGTATATATAAAGAGTCTACACTGCAACAAAGGTGAGGGAACTAAGATAAAAAAACAAAGGAGAAAAGCACCTTATATCACCTAGAGAGGGAAAGGGCTAAAAACACATCTATACAAAATATCATCTCCTTGTATTATCCTCATATTTACCACTAACAACGCTCCTACACACATTATTCTCTACCAGGTTTATGGTCCATTGGGTTTTCATTTTACCACCATCAATAACAATTATCACACATTAAATCAGTGTTTTAAAAGGTGCCTAGGCGGAGGCTTGGGAGAAACGCCCCCTTAAACTTTTTACACCTTATTCTTGGTAAAAGCCTTAAGACCCGTTTTTTTTTAAAACAAAAATGCTTTAGTGAAACGATATCACATTTTAAAAGACTTTTTTTACAAATCGGACCAATATCATGTCTGAAACAATCAAAAGACAAATAGTATTCCAAACCTCTCTGCCTCTCGTCCAAAAAAAAGCCTAACATTGTCGATCGACTTCCGACCAAAACAATCAAAAGAGAAACAGTATCCCAATCCGCGTTTTTTAGTATTTAAAAAAAATTATTTTAATTTGCAAATATTCAAACATATTTTAAAGGTATGCACAATTTTTGTATTTTTAATAGCCTTGCTATGGTTAAAAAAATATTAAAAAAGGCTTAAATGTCTTTTCACATTTTTTACGCCTGAGGCCTGCCTAGGCTTCTAAGGCTTAGCCTCCATGCCTCGTTCACAGCTCGCGTTTTTTAGAACCTTGTATTAAATATAGAGCCTCCTTATAACAAGTCCAATTGAGACCGAATAAATGTAATGTTTCAACATTTCCATTTGAGCAAAAATTGTAATTACAATATGTTTGAATACAGATTAAATAATATATTCAAAAACCCATTCATTTTTATAAAAGGTTGAAGGGTAAAAAAAACAATGTATATTTGAATACAAATAGTGTTTTTATGTTCTCTTACATTTCTTGTATTCCACACAACCTATTTTTTCTACATTGGGAAATAAATATAACCTGTTAAAAATATATAAGTATAGAGCATACGTCACATTGATGATATTTATTTTCCATAGAATATATTGGTAATTACGCATGACTTACAACAAAAATATCATTTAGCCTTTTGTCCACATTTATTTTGTCGTATTTACTTTTGAGTACCCAAATTTCGACTACATACACTTTAGTTTCCATTTTTACTTTTCGCAACACTTTTTTGAGAGTTTTTTTACTACACCTTTGATATCACAAAAGTATCGCAATAAATGAAAATGGACCCCAAAATGTAATTGAAACCCAAAGTAAAGTATAGCAAAACAAATGAAGACCAAATGTTGAATCAAACAGAAAATGAGTATTTTTGTATAAATGAAAATATAATACAATCAAACACAACCTTTTAATCACAAATAAATTCCCTTCCATTATGACAACTATCAAACGAGTGAGCTAAGAAGATAATGAAGGTAAAAACACAAGTGGTCTGATTAGTGTATTATAATGCTAGTACACCATCCAATTGTTTTGAAACTACAAACAAGTACATGTTATGAAACTATGTCAGAATACAATGTAACAACGCAAGTACCTCAATTTCTTCCAATTTTCAGCACAGTTAAACAATCTTTGCTAACTTGAGTTAGGTATATAATTTACGTCAAGTCCTTAAAACCATGAGAACCACCTCCGCTTCCGTGAAGCAGGACCTTGTGGGGAGTTAAAGTAATTCTATCGGCATGAGCAATGACCCATTTGCTAAAATTCGAAGAAGAAACCAACCCTTCCAATTCCCATTCTCCCTTTGAGAATTTTCTTCTCTCGAGTGTGTTATGGAAGCTAGAATAGAATTTCCCCTTATTTGACAGCTGAGTTAGAGGCGACCAAGTTGAACCTGAAAGAATGATTGTGTAAGCCTGGGAGTATGGTCATACTAGTTGAGGTGTAACCTCTATAAGAATGGTGATAAACGATAATCCAGAAACTCTTCAATGGACACAAATAAACACACAATATTTTATTTAATTAACGCACAGATTGGGCTCACCATACACTCGTGTATAACCCAAACAACAATAAATAAAATTCAGAAACAACTCAGTCAGAGGGAGAGAGGAGTAAGCACCTTAGCAGGTAGCCAAACACACCAACCAACTCTCAAAGATCTCTAGTAATCTATTAAAAGCTTTGTAATAGATGATAATGGCGGGTGAGTAAAAGTTCTAGTTTGCAATAACTTCACTCTGATATCTTTTCTCTTTAATACTCTCTAGAAAGAACTCTGAAGGAAAAAACATCATCCTCCCCATAGAAGTGGTTGAGGCCCATAAATAGCCCCACTACACCACTCCCGAGGTGCCTCAGTCTTTTGACAGCTATGAAAGACATCTCTCATACTTTATGTCATAAATATGAAATGCCTGATGGACTAGTCAGCTCTACATTAAATGCTGAGACATGCCTTTTGCCTAATCACTGTGCGTCAGGGGGCTGTCATTACAGAGGTGGCTCACCAACAGTCCGACAATCCCAAATACCACGATGGTTTACTCAAGTGAAGATTTGACATTGCTTAGCTGGATAGTGACATCACCTAAAGTAGATGTGGCATTAAGTAGAGGGATGTTTGGTTCATAATTCAACGCACGATGAAACTCAAGGCTGCTCTGCCCAAGATTCCACGATCGAAGGTCTTTCAGTGTTTTACCAGGTGTATCTAAGATGGTCTGGACAAGCTGTAACACCCCGTAATTTTGAGGATTTAATATTTAGTTATTTTTGGGAGATATAAAAATATTTAAATTGGAGAAACTCAAATTTATGATTTGGAGAATTTATTTGAGTGGAAGAATTTTTTTATAATTGGCGACTTTAAGTTTAATTGTCCGAATTAATGTGTGTCGCATTTTTGAGGTCGAAATTTGGAAATATCAAAAAGTATTTTGGATGGCAATTCTGAGTGCGCGGTTGTGTCCGGATGGGTCGAAATAGTCAGAAAAGAGTGCCCGGGGGTAGTAATTGGGTCTCGGGGTATTTCTGGGCATAGCCGGTCCCACACGGGGTGAGTTGGGCCATTTTAATTAGGCCCATACGGCCAAAAACGGGATTAAGGATTTTTAACCTAAATGGAGAAGTGTTAAACGGCAGAAAACACAAATTCTAAGCCTAGGGATTGAGAGGGAAATTGGGGGAAAGCAAATCAAGAGCCAATTTGGGGATTTTGGAGCCAAATTAAGGGACTACACCAACGGATCAGACTCTACGAACAATTCCAGACAAGTGGTTAACAGTTGTGATTCCTAAATTGATGATAATCAATTCATATCATAGTGTGTGTATATGAAAAATTCATTTTGGGTGTGTAACCAAAATTAAGATTGGGTTTTTGGAAATTGATATACCTTAATGGGATTAAGGGTGAGATTTATTGTGTTTATGATTCTAGAATGTAGAGGAATGAATCGTATGTTAAAACCAGTAAGAATCAATGGTTAATTGCTGTTAATATGAATGAAATTCGTATTGGAGATTTGAAACCCGAATAATACCCAAATCGGGAAAACGTTGGAATTAATGGAAATTGATGATGAATTAAGGTCTGTGGGATGTTTAAACCCTTTTCTTATATGGAGGATATGTTAATTGTATTTGGGTAAAGGTTTAGATTGAGAATCAAAGCTTTAGGGTTCGTCCATGGCTGACAGTGGGCTGGAGAGGACGAATACTGGAACGATCGATTGATCGACCAAGGGGGTTCGATCGATCGATGATGCAGAAATTCTGGCAGTGCCGCTAGTTTTAATTACATGGAAATAATTATTGAGAAAAATATTTTTGGGCTGATTTTACATGTTGAAAATGGACCAAGTGAGCAAGTCCGGGTATGTTGGTAATTATAGGTAAATATAATTGAGAAATTTGATGGAGATGAATGTGTGGCACATTATGGGCGAATATGTGGAAATGAAATTATGAGATGTAAAAATGGACCGAGTGAGGGAGTCCGGGTGTGTTGGTTAAGTGACGCCAAAGTATTAAATTAAATTATTGAGAGAATAAATTAATTTGGAGTCGGAACATAGACTCGGGAAATATTAAGTTATGGGCCGAGTGAGCGAGTCCGGGAATAATGGTTGGGTGGCACCAAGTTATTAAATTAATGGATGTGTTAATTAATGAAAGTAGAGTCGGAAGGCAGACTCGAAAAAGTATTAGATTAATGGATGTTGTAATTAATTAAATTAGAGTCGGATTACAGACTCGGATTAGTATAAATTAATTAATGTGTAAATTAATTAACTGGGAGTCGGACCACAGACTCGGATCGGTATTAAATTAATTGATGTGTTAATTAATTTAATTAGAGTCGGACGATAGACTCGGGGAGGTATTAAATTAATAGGTGTGTTAATTAATTTAATTAGAGTCAGACGATAGACTCGGAGAGGTATTAAATTAAATAGGTGTGTTAATTAATTTAATTAGAGTCGGACTATAGACTCGGGAAAGTAATAAGTTAATTGAGATGTGAATTAAATATCTTAGAGTCGGACCATTACTGTGTAAAGTATTTATATTAGAGTCGGACCATAGACTCGGGGAAAATATTAATTTAATTGAGGTGTGAATTAAATATATTAGAGTCGGACCATAGACTCGGAAAGATGATAAATTATTAAGTGAGTAAATTAATTAAGTGAGTCGGGACAGAGACTTAGAAAGTTTCAGGCTAGTGTTACGGATCTTAAAGTACACGGTAAAGCTGGGGTTTATATTATATATATACGGTGTAGTGATAGTATATATATATAGGTGTATATATTGTGTGTGCTATTTAATATCAGTGATTTGATATTTATTTAATTATATACTCTAGTGCTATCAAAGGAGGTTGCGCGATGTGGGTGAATCCCCTAGCTTGAGGAGTAGGGTGAGTATATTCCCAGGTCATAGCGTCCGGTATATGGGTGAGGGGCTTATCTCACTTTCAAGAAAGGAATATGTCCGCCTCCACTTCGTTTATATTTTGGGCCAGGTTGGTGAGCGAATCCAAATTGGGTAACTAGGTTATGTGAGCACACCTAGTGAGATGGCACTTTAGAGGGAATCATCCGGCGAGGGTATACTCGAAGGGATGGATATACGTATGATATATGTGTGGATGTTTTAGTAAAGGTATGTATATAATGGTATTAAATATTATATGCGGGTAATAATACAGTGTGATGTATTTACTTTATATAACTTGTGACACAGTTATATGCTATTATTTAAGAAGGAATTAATTAAGTTAATTGGTGAGACAACTTATAATTCATGAATAATTATACTCGGGTTAGAGTAGTACGGCAAGGGAAGGTTATACCAAGACTAGTTGGACAGTGTAGTTCAACTAGGTGAGGTTAAGGTAACTGTTAGGTGTGCACAATAGTGGAGGGGTGAGAATGTCCTCAAGAGAGTGCGACTCTAACTTAAATATGAAGCGCATTCATGCATTTTAAATTACTGCAGTTAATTTGCTTGCTAAATATTTTCCAAAGATTTTGGGTTCTAACCCTTGCTATAAAACTATTTTCAAAACCTTTTAGGTGTCCATCCACAGGGACGCCAGGATTGATATTCTATTCCAGGGACACGGAGCTGCGGCATATGTGGATGCTAGCAGGAATTGGGATTAGACGCATCGCTCATTCATTCCTAGGCTAGGAATCATTTCTCAGTTCCAATTTTATTTAGGGCATGTCGCCCAGACTTTTCAGTATAATTTTCAGATTTATTTTATTCAGGTGTTGGATGTTTGTATTGGATTATTCGTTTTAGTGGCCGATGGTTTATTCGGCAAATTATTTAATTAATGATTCAGTTGATTTTCATTCAGTTGTGTGAATGGTTTATATTTATTTCCGTATGTACTGTTTTGTTAATTAAAAAGTTAAAATTTGGCACCAGCTTTTGGAATACTAGGTGGTTAGTAAGTTTTAAAAAGTTTTCGACAGTGATGTTAAGGATGAACCAACTGGGATTCCTGTTTTAATTTGGTATAGGACTGATCACCCGGTATTTTATATGGCGGGGTGTCACAGATGGTATCAGAGCATCAGGTTCTAGTGTCCTTAGGATCTATGCGACTTTTCACGTTTCGGCTTAGCAATCTTTGATATAGAGCCCTCTCATAGGATTGTTGTATTCTTATACGTATGCGCATTTATGTTCTTCTGCTATTTCTTTTATTTGAGGGTGAACTCATATGATTCAATTCTCATTTCAGATGCCGCCCAGGAGAGAGAGAGCTGCTAAGGCAGCAGGGGGGATGAGACTAGAGAGGCTCATCAGGAGTAAGAGTTACCGCAACAACTGCCAGAGATGATTTCGGCAGTACAGGTAGCTGAATTAGTGGCGCAGGCAGTTGAAGCAACAATGATCGCTATGGCAAGGTACTTTCCACGAGATCACCCACAAGTGTTAGTGGCGTCAGATGTTCAGGCTCACGCGGGGCCGTCGGGGTGGCAGCAAGTACGAGAAATCTTTCAAAAGGGGCATCCACCAGAGTTTCGAGGGGGTTCAGATGTGGTACTAGCATATCAGTGGAAGATAGATATCCAGCGTCACCTACGCATGGTAGATTGCAACGAAGTACAAAAGCAAATGCTAGCCACTTTTAAGTTAGTGGGAGCGACGCTACAGTGGTGGGAGTCGATCACCACAGTTGAGGAAAGGGATACAGTGAAGAGGTTTAGGTGCGGTTCGACTGCAAGTATTTCCCACCAGCAGTCAAGGCTGAAATGAGGAGAAAACTCAGTGAAGTGACACAGGGGGACCGTTCAGTGGCCGATTACGAGGAAGAATTCACTCGTTTGGCAAATTTTGTACTAGATGAGGTACGTGATGAAGAAAGAAAGAAGTCAAAGTTCATGGATGGGTTAGTTTGGAGGGCCAGACAACATTTGATTGGAAATTCCGCTTTAGTGGCTTATAAGGACGTCGTTAATGCAGCACTCCTACACTGCCAGGAATATCGCTTCCACATGAGAGGAAGCAAGAGGGGAGTGGAACCTAGTCAGTCGGATAAAGTAAGAGGGAATAACACCAGTGGGGTATCCCAAAAGCAGACAGGGGGACATCAGGGGCAGGATTCCCGACAGAGGAACCAGACCAAGCGATTTAGGTCTGGAGGCTATCGACAGGATGGCCAGGACTTTCGACAAGGCAGCAAAGAAGAGATCAGTGGCAGGGTGAATTTATTAGGAGGTGTTTCGTTTGTGGGGAAGCGGGGCACGTGAAGAGAGATTGTCCTCAACGAGGAGAGGGTCAACTACAGGATGAGGTCCTGGATGTACAGCCACTACAACAAGTCATTGGTACATTCGAGCAGGGTGAAGATGCTCAGGAACCCGAGGATCAACCATTACTGCTAGAATATGAAGGTAACTATCTTTTTATCCTAGGGGAATGGGGTATAATTTGTGTGACAGTGAGGGTGTCACAATATAAGAATTATTTTCACTAGAGTTCGCGGGTAAGTCGAATTTAGTGGGTGCGCTGGTTATAGCAACCATATTATATATATGTTTATATTTTCCGTGGGGTAGCGGAGTTCTTTGGTGTTATCCACGAGAGAGTGGGGGGTGTACACTAAGAGAAGGTTTGAATTATGAGAAGAGTTACTAATTTCGAGAATTATGGGAGTGGGGTTGATAATGTTTCCTAAATACCGGCTGGATAGTGATGGAATGGAACTATTATGGATAGTGGGATTAAGTTTTGGTGTTCACGACACCAGGGTATGTTTGGTACTAGGTATCACTTGAGAGGGTGTCTAGCCTATATATATATGTGTATATATGTTGTATTTCGTGGTGCGATAGGCACATAGTGAGGTCTTGTGTTCTCACATTTTATCCCGGTAAGTAGGGGTGTTTACTAAAGTAAATCAGGGTGGTTAGATTTATGTTCGAGCAAAGAGAGATAGCTCGGGGTTTATTTTGCGCATGGACTAGTGATAGTAAGGGCGCGGTATTTTATGTTGTCTTGGGTACCATGAGGGTAGGCGCATATACTTTGTGTTAAAAGACAAGTATTTAGGGGTACGTGCAATGGACTGAGGGTCTAATGGATCTCAACGACCGACAATGTTAAGTAGTAGTGTATCCGGGGGGTTCCTTGTTTGGATTTCGCTTTGCGAGACAACCCACGCATGAAACTTAGCGCAACGTTGGAAGTGGGGAACGGTTTGGTCGTTAGTACATGGGTTGGGTACCCCGGAGAGTATATATATATATATATATATATACGTGATATGACTACGGGTTCGAAGTTATATTACGGGTTACGACTAGCATAGTCGGGTAAATCTTTCGTGTGGTAAAGCACGGGGATAGGGTGTATGGGCACCCGGGTTAATTAAGGCAAATTTTGTGCGGTTAAGCACGGGTATAGGGTGTATGGGCGCCCTGGTTAATTTAAATGCATACTTGTGTAACTTATGGTTAGAAGCGGGAGATATAGATATAGCGAGCTTAGAGGTACATGGCTATAGAGTGATATTTGAAGCTTGGAGCACTACGCTTATCTTAATTTCGAGGACGAAATTCCTTTGTAAGGGGAAAGTATGTAACACCCCGTAATTTTGAGGATTTAATATTTAGTTATTTTTGGGAGATATAAAAATATTTAAATTGGAGAAACTCAAATTTATGATTTGGAGAATTTATTTGAGTGGAAGAATTTTTTTTATAATTGGCGACTTTAAGTTTAATTGTCCGAATTAATGTGTGTCGTATTTTTGAGGTCGAAATTTGGAAATGTCAAAAAGTATTTTGGATGGCAATTCTGAGTGCGCGGTTGTGTCCGGATGGGTCGAGATAGTCAGAAAAGAGTGCCCGGGGGTAGTAATTGGGTATCGGGGTATTTTTGGGCATAACCGGGCCCACACGGGGTGAGTTGGCCCATTTTAATTTGGCCCATATGGCCAAAAACGGGATTAAGGATTTTTAACCTAAATGGAGAAGTGTTAAACGACAGAAAACACAAATTTTAAGCCTAGGGCTTGAGAGGGAAATTGGGGGAAAGTAAATCAAGAGCCAATTTGAGGATTTTGGAGCCAAATTAAGGGACTACACAAACGGATCAGACTCTACGAACAATTCCAGACAAGTGGTTAACTGTTGTGATTCCTAAATTGATGATAATCAATTCATATCATAGTGTGTGTATATGAAAAATTCGTTTTGGGTGTGTAACCAAAATTAAAATTGGGTTTTTAGAAATTGATATACCTTAATGGGATTAAGGGTGAAATTTATTGTGTTTATGATTCTAGAATGTAGAGGAATGAATCGTATGTTAAAACCAGTAAGAATCAATGGTTAATTGCTGTTAATATGAATGAGATTCGTATTGGAGATTTGAAACCCGGATAGTACCCAAATCATGAAAACGTTAGAATTAATGGAAATTGATGATGAATTAAGGTCTGTAGGATGTTTAGACCCTTTTCTTATATGGAGGATATGTTAATTGTATTTGGGTAAAGGTTTAGATTGAGAATCAAAGCTTTAGGGTTCGTCCATGGCTGACAGTGGGCTGGAGAGGACGAATACTGGAACGATCGATCGATCGATGATGCAGAAATTCTGGCAGTGCCGCCAGTTTTAATTACATGGAAATAATTATTGAGAAAAAGATTTTTGGGCTGATTTTACATGTTGAAAATGGACCAAGTGAGCAAGTCCGGGTATATTGGTAATTATAGGTAAATATAATTGGGAAATTTGATGGAGATGAATGTGTGGCACATTATGGGCGAATATTGGAAATGAAATTTTGAGATGTAAAAATGGACCGAGTGAGCGAGTCCGGGTGTGTTGGTTAAGTGACGCCAAAGTATTAGATTAAATTTTTGAGAGAATAAATTAATTTGGAGTCGGAACATAGACTCGGGAAATATTAAGTTATGGGCCAAGTGAGCGAGTTCGGGAATAATGGTTGGGTGGCACCAAGTTATTAAATTAATGGATGTGTTAATTAATGAAAGTAGAGTCGGAAGGTAGACTCGAAAAAGATTTAGATTAATGGATGTTGTAATTAATTAAATTAGAGTCGGATTACAGACTCGGATTGGTATAAATTAATTAATGTGTAAATTAATTAACTGGGAGTCGGACCACAGACTCGGATCGGCATTAAATTAATTGATGTGTTAATTAATTTAATTAGAGTCGGACGATAGACTCGGGGAGGTATTAAATTAATAGGTGTGTTAATTAATTTAATTAGAGTCAGACGATAGACTCGGGGAGGTATTAAATTAAATAGGTGTGTTAATTAATTTAATTAGAGTCGGACTATAGACTCGGGAAAGTAATAAGTTAATTGAGATGTGAATTAAATATCTTAGAGTCGGACCATTACAGTGTAAAGTATTTATATTAGAGTCGGACCATAGTCTCGGGGAAAATATTAATTTGATTGAGGTGTGAATTAAATATATTAGAGTCGGACCATAGACTCGGAAAGATGATAAATTATTAAGTGAGTAAATTAATTAAGTGAGTCGGGATAGAGACTCAGAAAGTTTCAGGCTAGTGTTACGGATCTTGAAGTACATGGTAAAGTCGGAGTTTATATTATATATATACGGTGTAGTGATAGTATATATATATAGGTGTATATATTGTGTGTGCTATTAAATATCAGTGATTAGATATTTATTTAATTATATACTCTGGTGCTATCAAGAGAGGTTGCGCAATAGGGGTGAATCCCCTAGCTTGAGGAGTAGGATGAGTATATCCCCAGGTCATAGCGTCCAGTATATGGGTGAGGGGATTATCTCACTTTCAGGGAAGGAATATGACCGCCTCCACTTCGTTTATGTTTTGGGCCAGGTTTGTGAGCGAATGACGATAGACTCGGGGAGGTATTAAATTAATAGGTGTGTTAATTAATTTAATTAGAGTCGGACGATAGACTCGGGGAGGTATTAAATTAAATAGGTGTGTTAATTAATTTAATTAGAGTCGGACTATAGACTCGGGAAAGTAATAAGTTAATTGAGATGTGAATTAAATATCTTAGACTTGGACTGTTACTGTGTAAAGTATTTATATTAGAGTCGGACCATAGACTCGGGAAAAATATTAATTTAATTGAGGTGTGAATTTAATATATTAGAGTCGGACCATAGACTCGGAAAGATGATAAATTATTAAGTGAGTAAATTAATTAAGTGAGTCGGGACAGAGACTCAGAAAGTTTCAGGCTAGTGTTACGGATCTTGAAGTACACGGTAAAGCCGGGGTTTATATTATATATATACGGTGTAGTGATAGTATATATATAGGTGTATATATTGTGTATGCTATTAAATATCAGTGATTAGATATTTATTTAATTATATACTCTAGTGCTATCAAGGTAGGCTGTGCGATGTGGGTGAATCCCCTAGCTTGAGGAGTAGGGTGAGTATATCCCCAGGTCATAGCGTCCGGTATATGGGTGAGGGGCTTATCTCACTTTCAGGAAAGGAATATGACCGCCTCCACTTCGTTTATGTTTTCGTCCGGTTGGTGAGCGAATCCAACTTGGGTAACTAGGTTATGTGAGCACACCTAGTGAGATGGCACTTTAGAGGGAATCATCCGACGAGGGTATACTCGGAGGGATGGATATACGTATGATATATGTGTGGATGTTTTAGTAAAGGTACGTATATAATGGTATTAAATATTATATGCGGGTAATAATACAGTGTGTGATGTATTTACTTTATATAACTTGTAACACAGTTATATGCTAGTATTTAAGAAGGAATTAATTAAGTTAATTGGTGAGACAACTTATAATTCATGAATAATTATACTTGGGTTAGAGTAGTATGGCAAGGGAAGGTTATACCAAGACTAGTTGGACGCGGTAGTACAACTAGGTGAGGTTAAGGTAACCGTTAGGTGTGCGCAATAGTGGAGGGGTGAGAATGTCCTCAAGAGAGTACGACACTAACTTAAATATGAAGCGCATTCATGCATTTTAAATTACTGCAGCTAATTCACTTGCTAAATATTTTTCAAATGTTTTGGGTTCTAACCCTTGCTATAAAACTATATTCAAAACCTTTTAGGTGTCCAGCCACAGGGACGCCAGGATTGATATTTTATTCCAGGGACACAGAGCTGCGACATATGTGGATGCTAGCAGGAATTGGGATTAGACGCATCGCTCATTCATTCCTAGAGTAGGAATTATTTCTCAGTTCCAGTTTTATTTAGGGCATGTCACCCAGACTTTTCAGTACAATTCTCAGATTTATTTTATTCAGGTGTTGGATGTTTGTATTATATTATTCGTTTTAGTGACCGATGGTTTATTCGGCAAATTATTTAATTAATGATTCAGTTGATTTTCATTCAGTTGTGTGAATGGTTTATATTTATTTCCGCATGTACTGTTTTGTTAATTAAAAAGTTAAAATTTGGCACCAGCTTTTGGAATACTAGGTGGTTAGTAAGTTTTAAAAAGTTTTCGACAATGATTCTAAGGATGAACCAACTGGGATTCCTGTTTTAATTTGGTATATGACTGATCACCCGGTATTTTATTAGGCGGGGTGTCACACAAGTTCCAACGCTGCCTCACTTCTTAATCCTCCAAACCAAGTCCCTCTGATGTTTCCACGACGAGGTCTCCTGATAGAGCATGAAAGCTCTCCCAGGCCCTGCTAGGCCTTGTTTCTCACGAGTACTGTTTGACCTCACACTGAATAGTGTTATAATCGTTACATCATTACAATCGTTATAGCTTGTAGCCAAT
Organism: Sambucus nigra; assembly: GCA_949130495.1. Classification (NCBI taxonomy): domain Eukaryota; kingdom Viridiplantae; phylum Streptophyta; class Magnoliopsida; order Dipsacales; family Adoxaceae; genus Sambucus; species Sambucus nigra. The sequence continues at coordinate 422,819,285 of OX422211.1, read as the reverse complement.
ATGAAAAGGATGCAACATGACTAAGTAAAACAACCAAGCTAAAGGATGAGCCCTCTCGATCTGTTACTTCGCTGGAAGATCTCCCTAGGCTGCCACGCTGAGCTCCCTCGCTTGAGCTGCCTTGCTGCCTTATTCCTTTGAGTCTGTTATATTAGCTGGGGGGGATTATCTCTAAGCTCGAGATTATCTTCAAGTCCACCTATATTTGCCCCTTCGTGTAGAGATTTGTTGTGGTAACAAGAAATGCCTGCATGAAAACTTCTCAATCCGATGAACCTTTGATTTGTGATTTTTTTTACCTCTCTGTCTACCTTACAACTTATACCGTTACCACTGCCATGAAAAGTTAAAATTTTCCCCGATGTTCATGAACCAAAGTTCGCAACTTTTTCCTGTCGTTGTTCCCCAACCGTTCAGTCTTCTTCCTTAGCTATTGGAATTCTCCCGAAACACCTGAGGAAACTTCCAATTACCTGTTCTGACTCTTCGAAAGCAAAGTCCTTTACTATTTGGGCTGTTCCTTGCCATCATTTCATCTTGTTCGAAAAGCAAAAAATTCTCCCCGATGTACCTAGGTCGTCGCTAATAACTTCTGCGTTGTGGGACATCCAATGTGTCTGATAAAAAATTCTGGCGCCAAAATCATAGCTTGTTTTGAAAGAAACCCTTTCTATTCTCCATGATCCACCTCATTGATGATGTGGTGCCATCTTTTCAACTGTCAAGACACTCCCCCAAGTGCCACGTGTCCATTTGAAATGATTGTGGGCGGATTTCCACGTGTGGTGGTGGGAAACTCAAAAGCTAACTTAAGAATTTCAAACGGCTATTATTCAAACACTTATCCATTTTTCAATTATCTTACCTTCGTCTTCTTCAAATTCCCAGAGGATTTAGAGAGAGAAAGCATCAAATCGCCATTGCTACCAAGCTTATCTTCTTGTTCTTTCTTTCTTTGCCTTGTTCACCGCCTCTAGAGATTGTGTTCCACCTTACTCAACCCTGCTTTCTTCTTACCCACGGGATTTTATGCTCACCATCATCTGCAAATGGCCTCTTCAGGTACTCCCAAGGTTGCTAGAACATGTGCTTAGCTAACTTTCGTCGCTACCACTGCTGGTACTGCTGCCACTATGGGCGCCACCACCTTGGATGTTTCTCGCCAAGAGCAACTACATTTTTACAATCAGTCTCTGATTTTTGGCAAAGACGATGACTTCTCAGGACTCTGCAAAACTTGCACTTTTAGCGCCAAGTGTGAGTCTTTGGTTCTTGGTGATAAAGATTCAACTAAATGGGGTTTCTTCCCCTAAGAGGGAACTCTACGTTTTCATCTTGATCTAGGTGACTTCCCTTGGTCCCAAATTGATTTCGAGGGGATTGGAGGCTCTCCAGCTCATTTCACCTCTTGGAATGCTCACATGCAAAGCTCCCACACTGTGACTCTTGCTAAAGTTGGGCTGCATTGGGCTAAGTGGCTTGGAGAGTTCACTATTTCGAAGAGCAATGCTGCCCTCCAAGTTTTGGTCTCTCGCTGGAACGTTACCACCCACACTTTCATAGCTGCGTGGGGTGAGTTTATCGTTATGGATAGACATGGTTTTGCCGCGGCGCGAGAGTGACCTACGCGCCGATCGTTTTGAATTCGGCTCACCTGAACTATACAAAAACCTAAATTACGACTACCCTCAACGGGTGAGTATAGAATTAAGTCGGGTATCGAAAATTTACAGAGACGAGTTGCTAGAATTTATAAGGTTTAATATTCCTAAATAAAAGTGTAAAAGATGATTATATAAAAAAAGGGAAAAGATGCAAAAAGGGAAATGTTTAATCTAGGCGAGGGAAAATAAAGCTAGATTAAGAAAGCGAGTAAAAACTATAGGTTGCATCGAATATCCCTCACCCGAGTTAATTAGTATAAAATGGTTACATGGGTCGACGAGTTATGACAAATGCGTCTCGTTTCGACAGTTAATTAAATCAAGGGTTGTCACGCCCCTAAATTTGCATAAAAGCCTAATATGATTTTGGTGTCAACAAATACCCCGAAAATTACGCACGCAAGGTCGTAAGCACGGAACATACATGATATGCCCCGTCAAATCCCCTAGGCGTAATAACTAGGACAACGCACCCGAAATAGACCCGTAAACACCATCACCAAAGCAAAACAACATAACAACCTGGAATGAGGTCAATCTGACACAACCTAGACTAAATTAGCTAGAAATCATATTAAAAAGCATGTATAAATTAAATAATTTAAGACAGCTAATTAACTAAGGAAAACAAGAAATAAACTACAACAACTAATTAATCAAAGCAAGAAAAGTAACTACAAAGCAAGAAATCAAGTAATCAAAGCATGTATTAAAGGAAAGAGACAATGAATAGTAGTTTACTTACATAAATGGGTGGAAACTAAAGAGAAAAGAGGAGAGGGAAGCTCCCAAGAACAACCCCTAAAATATCCTATCTAAAATGAAATATATCCCCTGAATAAAATCCCCAAACATTATATTTATACCCCAAAAAAACCCCTAAACAAATCCAAGCCAAAAAACCCAAAATAAGTCAATTTTTGTCCACATATGATGGGTGCGTTCAACCTCTTTTTTGGGACCGGTCGACCGCGGTTTTGGAATTTGCCTTGGGCTGGAGACAACCCGCTTTTCCTCTTTGAACCAATTTTGACGAGTTGCATGGAAACGACTATAACTCCCTCATACGGAATCGAAATGAGGAGTGGTCGGAACCGACGCGAAGCTAATTCAATTCTCTACGTGATTCGTTGAAACCCTCCAAATTATGCAATATGAAATTACCAAAATGCCCTTGAAGTAGAAGAAAATATCGAAACCTTCCGAAAATGGCCCTAACTTCCTCATACGGAGTCAGAATGACGCACGGTCAGTGGCCACGAAAAGATAATTTGATGATCTACATGTTGGTAACTTCATTAAATAAAAAATAGTGAGTTTGAAAAGACCAAATTACCCTTGAAGTAGCATTCGGCGACAGAACTTCTCCGAAATGCAACCGAACCTCACTTTTAGCGTTCCAATACCTAAAAAAGCACAAATAACCCCTAAAAAGAATGTGTATATATCCAAATCCAAGGTCGTCTGGTTAATGAGCATAATTATAGGCATTTAGGATCGTAAAAGTGCTAGAATGCATAAAGATAACGGGCGAAAATATGCAATATTTGATACGAATCACACCCCCTAACTTAAACATTGCTAGTCCCTAGTGATGAAACAAACAAAACCAGTCCACAGAAGGAAATACAAAAAGTATATATGCATCGAAATATAATTGCCACTTTCGTAGGGAACACGTTTGCATTTAGCATATGCAATAAGCCGTTCAACCCCTAGGTTACCCTAGTGGACGAGTGTCGTGTCGTGAGGGTTTTCAGGAATGGTACCCACAAACATCACATGGTTTTCTCAAAATATGCCCAACCCAACATGCGACAAGCCCAACAATGGAGAAAAGGATTTCATATGCATTATTAGCAAAGTGAATGAATTCAAACAAAAGTCCAAATCATTAACATTATAGAATGCACCTCATAGAATTTAAACCTTAAAATGTGGGTGGGTGGGTGGGGGGGAGCGAGCACATGCAAAGTGTGATTTGGCGAAAAACTTATATAAACCTGATAAACATTAAAGCAATCATATATTCAATCCTCATGGGCATTACACTCATCAAGTGAATTCACTTAAAACAGGGAGGTAACACACGAAATACGCAGGCATAAAGAGTAAATGTAAATGGAAACTAGGCCGCACACATGTCATAAATGAAAAACGCTATATATAAAATAAAAAACTATAATGGATACCGCAAACTAAAAGAGGCGAAATGCATTTTCACAGATTATCAAAACTATTCAAACCTTTTGAATTACATCTACTTAAGATCACATAGGACTTATAGGGTTGTAATGTGAGGCTAGGCTAGGGTACGAAATGAAGGAATGTATATACGGACTCAAAGTATTCGGGATGAAAACTCAGGATAATGGGAAAATGCGGGCAATATCAAAATTGGAAAAAAAGTTCCAAAAAGGCATTACATATATCAATTGGAGAGTACTCAAAGCTTATTGAACTATATACAACATATACAACTTTCTCTTTCTTTTTCTTTTCTTCTTTTTCATATTTTCCTTTATTTTCTTTTGCTTTTTGCTTTCTTTTTTTCTTCACTTTTTTCACTACTTTCTTTTCTTTACTTTTCAAACTCTCATATGACTAAATTGCAACCGACATCACAACAACATCATTAAATCCCAAGTAATATTCCAAACAAAGGTATGGAAAGTGTATGTATGGTTTAAAACTCCAATTTAGAGTTGGTTATGGGATTTGGGTTGTGAAACGAAAGGCTAATATTTAGGCTCAAAGGGCTTAACGAGGGTAAACATATAAGGGTGAGGTCAAGGATAATATGGGTGATATAACAAAGAGGGCCTATGATCATTTCCAAAAGTTTACGCAATTCTCGAATCAAAATAATATATGAAAATCATGATCAAGTAACACATTTCAAGTATGAACTCAATTAATGAACAGTCAAATGAAACAATAGTGAGATTACCAACGAATTCAATGTTTTCAATGAGAAAAGAATAGTGTATACACTCACAAACGACGAAGGGTACAAAGCTTACTCGGTGTAAGTATATACAATGCAACAAAAGATTACCGAGTTATAAAAATCTTAAACCAAATCAATAGAACGATAAAAACGCATGTGCTCATAGGATTAAAGTTTAATTCATGAAGTTATTCATAATATCAATAATTGAGACTAAAGTCTAATAACTTCTAAAATCGAGAACATGCATCATTGGGTTGTCTATTGGATCGGGCAATTATTAAAATTTATCATCGGAAACAAAGGCAAAATGCCCAAAAAAAGGAGAAAAAAGAAAGAAAGTCTTCTTGAAATTTTCCGTTTTTATAAGAAAAGCATACTAAGTAACTAACATGTGAGCAAAAACATGGACTAAACATGTGAAATGGATAGAATATCCCACACCGCCTAACTTAAAACCTGACATTGTCCTCAATGTGAATTAAGAACCAAGTTAAAGAGAGGAAAAGAGTGATATTAACCAAAACTGGAGCGATCCCCATAAGAACAAGTCCAAAGAATCTTGTAAAACAAGTTAGTACCGAGCATAGCAAAAACAAATAACAAAGAGTTAACTAATTACACTAGACTAAATTAACAAGGAAATATAAAATAAAAAATTAAAGAATAAAAAGCTAACTATATACAACCTACTATTTAGGGGTTCACACTAACTGTACACTATAAGTCTAAATAGCTGAGGGTCCACCGTAAAAATGATTTGACTTTGGAGGATAACCGGTGTACCCTCACATACAAGCATGCCTTCTGAAAAATATGAATTCCGTTTGAAAAACGGAAGGCATGTGTAAGGCTTAAGAAAGGAACCATCGCCAATTAAAACTTTGAGAGGGACGATGGGGGGTTTGGATTGAACGGGTGACAAAAACAAGTGGGGGCCGAGAAAAGCTGAATAACCTCCCAATGATTTTGAAATTGGAATGGGAGGCGGCACACATAAAGGCACGTATGCGATCATGGAAGGCGACTTGAGCAAGTACTCCTCATCGGCGCAAAGGTTTAAAACATTAAAGTTTGAAACCGAATCATCGGGTACTTGTGACGATGTGATAATAGAGAATGAAAATGGGGATGAAATAAATTCAAACTCATGAGATGAATCATCATCGCATGAAGATTGAGTTTCGAAGGAAATAATATCATTTTCAATGAAATGTTCTTCTTTGGGGGCCAAAGAAGAAATCATTTCATTGCAAATAGATATTACATCATTTTCATCCTCACTTTCAATATCTATTATGCAATGGGCAAAGTCTAGAATGGTTTGTTCCAAAGTAGGCACAAGTACCTCATTTGGTTCAAAACATTCCTCGACTTCGAAAGTCTCGGAAGAAAAATTGTCGTCGGATTCAAATAATAAATCCAATTCATGCTCCCATAAACGATTTTCTTCCCGATAACGATTTTTAATTTTCTCATTTTCATACATACGCAAGCCCTCACCGAATGTCATAGGTCGAGGTGCGGATCCATAAAAATGGGAACTTTGAAAATTACCATCGGACTTAAACGAAAACTCATTATTATAGGAATTTTGAAGACTATTCGATTTCGTTTCAAAATTCCTATTATAAGGAGGTAAAGGCCCAAAATCATTATCATCATCATCATCAAAATTCCAATAACCTAAATTTTGACTTTCGTTATACTCGCCCAAAGTCATATTTGAGTTTGTAATACTTTGGGTTTATAAGTATTCACCGAAAGTCATAGTTTTGAGAGAATTTTGAGAATTATAACAATGATTACCGAAAGAATTGGAATAAGACATGCTTACCCCAAAAATGGCTCGAAGTGGTGAATTCCACAAAGTAGGTGCGCGCGGGAAACATTCGAGCGTTTCTAAGTGCTCAAATGTGGAAGTCCTGCAAAAAGGTTAGCAAATAATACAAATAGAAAGAAAATACTATGAAATAATAAATCAAATAAAGTCTAAAACAAACTAGTCCCCGACAACGGCGCCATTTGATAGACAGGGAAATGTTTAATCTAGGCAAGGGAAAATAAAGCTAGATTAAGAAAGCGAGTAAAAACTATAGGTTGCGTCGAATATCCCTCACCCGAGTTAATTAGTATAAAATGGTTACATGGGTCTACGAGTTATTACAAATGCGTCTCGTTTCGACAGTTAATGAAATCAAGGGTTGTCACGCCCCTAAATTTGCATAAAAGCCTAATACGATTTTGGTGTCAACAAATACCCCGAAAATTACGCACGCAAGGTCGTAAGCACGGAACATACATGATATTTCCCGTTAAATCCCCTAGGCATAATAACTAGGACAACACACCCAAAATAGACCCGTAAACACCATCACCAAAGCAAAGCAACATGTCAACCCCGAATGAGTTCAATCTGACACAACCTAGACTAAATTAGCTAGAAATCATATTAAAAGCATGTATAAATTAACTAATTTACGACAACTAATTAACTAAGGAAAACAAGAAATAAACTACAACAACTAATTAATCAAAGCAAGAAAAGTAACTACAAAGCAATAAATCAAGTAATCAAAGCATGTATTAAAAGAAAGAGATAATGAATAGTAGTTTACTTACATAAATGGGTGGAAACTAAAGAAAAAAGAGGAGAGGGAAGCTCCCAAGAACAAACCCTAAAATATCCTATCTAAAATGAAATATATCCCCTTAATAAAAGCCCCAAACATTCTATTTAGACCCCAAAAAAACCCCCCAAACAAAACCAAGCAAAAAAACCCAAAATAAGTCAATTTTTGTCCATATCTGATGGGTACGGTTGACCTCTGTTTTGGGACCTGTCGACCGCGGTTTTGGAATTTGCCTTGGGCTGGAGACAACCCACTTTTCCTCTTTGAACCAATTTTAACACGTTGCACGGAAACGACTATAACTCCCTTATACGGAATCGAAACGAGGCATGGTCGGAACCGACGCGAAGATAATTCTATTCTCTACGTGATTCTGTTTTGAAACCCTCCAAATTATGCAGTATGAAATTACCAAAATTCTCTTGAAGTAGAAGAAAATACCGAAACCTTTTAGAAATGACCATAACTTCCTCGTACGGAGTCAGAATGATGCACGGTCAGTGGCCACGAAAAGATAATTTGATGATATACATGTTGGTAACGTCATTACATAAAAAATAGTGAGTTTAAAAAGACCAAATTGCCCTTGAATTAGCATTCGACGACAGAACTTCTCCAAAATGCAACCGAACCTCACTTTTAGCGTTCCAATACATACAAAAGCACAAATAACCCCTAAAAAGCATGTATATATCCGAATCCAAGATTGTCTGGTTAATGAGCATAATTATAGGCATTTAGGACCGTAAAAGTGCTAGAATGCATAAAGATAACGGACGAAAATATGCAATATTCGATACGAATCAGTTATACTCGAAGACTTTTGTGAGATTTTAGGCCTCGAACCCACAGGCGATGTGCCTTTATCCGATGAAGCTCTAGACACCGAAGAGGCTAGTTATCGCTTTGAGTTGGATCGCATATGCCGAAGGTGCATTGGTTTATCCAACAAAGCCACGTTCAGTCTTCTCATCAGCTACTTCTTCCAAGATCCTTTTAAGGATGGTTCTTCTGCTGCTGCCCAAGGCCAAGGTACATCCCTGGAATTGCCAGCCTACATTCTTGTAATTCTATCTCATTTTGTTTTTCCTGGGAAACCAAACGACCAACCCCGAAGGGAACTCATCAATATATCAATCCGTTTGGCCCTGGGTGTCAGGCTTCCTCCAAAGGCAATGGCATTGGGATCCTTCTATACTTGGCTTGATATGACTCATTTGGACATAGAATGGTCCCTTTGACGTTATAACTTAGCCAACTTTGCCAACATAATAATTATAAGGGGCTTCCTCTAGGTTCGCTTCCCTACAGTAGCAGTTAAAACTATCCATCCTCCCTTTAGGGAAACTGTCCTGCCCCCAGGCTCATATATTTTCCACAAAAAATAGAGTCGTAAAGAGTTAATTCTCGTTATTGATAAACTTGACTGTTTTGTGATGAGGCCTTATGGAGAGGAGGTTTTCCTCTACACTTGGGGTTTTTCAATCATGGAGGACAGATGGTCCAACCAACTACCTTGAACCTCATCGTTGAAGATCCTTTATTAGCTGTGGTCCTTCTGTTCTCGACTGATTATCTTTTTTCTTACACCGAGTGGGGATATACATGCGAGTACTACAACCCCAATCGGTGGAGCCGCCAATTCGGTTTCAATCAAGGGGCCCCTCGCCCAGTTTTCAGTTATCCCACCCGAAGGTCATATTTAGTGAGGCTTGCTCCTTCTACTGTTTTACTGCTGTGTGGGGGGTCAGTTCTACGATGGATGGGCGATTCACCATCTCAAGTATTACAAGGCAAGGGTATGTGACTTTTATATTTGCAACGAAATACTGGTCAAAGCAGCTGACCCCATTTTTTGAGTTCATTCACGGTCCTCCAATGTATCCCCAGTTCTTCCTTTTTCTACCTTGGAGCTTGGGCTTAAAGGTAATTCCGTTCTTGGGGTCGAGTTCCCTCTGATCCAAACTCCTAAAGATCCTCCCTCTGAGCTTCCTCCTTATTTCTCTATGATTCCTGTTACTACCCCCAGGTCCAAGAAAGGTCCAACACCCAAGCATCCTTACCCTTCTAAAGATATTTCTGGCGAGGGTGCCACGACCGGTGTAGCTTCCAGCGAAGGAGCTTCTAAGCCTCTAGCCAAGAGAGCGAGGGGTTATAAGAGTGGAACTTTTTTAAAGTATAAGTCTCAACCCTCTTAGCAAGTTCCCTTGGATGCATTTCCCATTGCCTTCGTTCCTCCTCCAATGTCTGCCGAAGTAAGTGAGGAATTGAAAAAGCAAGTGTAAGCTGAGGTGGAACGGATAAACTCTGAGTTTCGACGACACACTCCTGTCGTTCCACCTGCCGCTGCTTTCCTCACTATTTTGGTAGATCCATCTGAGGGGGGATTAAAGAGAAGGAAGAGCTCAAGAATTCCTTCAAGTCTTGGTGCTACTGGTGCGAGAAAAAAAAACTTTGGGCACAAGTCCCAGAAGAAACGGGCTCCTGACATACAACTCACCCTAGTTGCTCCTGCAGCTGAGGATATTACGTTGGATGATAGTCCTGACGCTGAGCGACATCCCACCGAGAGGGCTTCCCCAGTTGCTTCCCCTCGTTCCTAGCAAATGGTGATATCGTCCCATTCTCCCCCTGAATCAGAGGTACGCATGTTTTTTTTTCACTTATTCGTTTTCACTTTAGCAAACTCTATTTTCTAACACTTAGAAACTTGGCACAAGAGGTTGAAGAAGAAAGGCCCAATCCTCCTGTGAGCCCTTTCGTAGGAGGACGCTTCGGGAGTAGTTCCGTCTATGCAAATACCCATTCTCCCATGTATGGGCTTGCATATTCTCGTCGTTCTCCCTCCAGGCGTGCAGAAGAGGCTGCCAGGAGGGCTGGTGCTTCGGAGGTCTGGCGGTGCTTTGGAGGAGTCCGTTGAGGCTGCTCTGCCTCTAGAAGAAACTCCATTGTCTCCCGTTACGCCAATAGTTCTTCCAATAATCCCTCTGGATATCGTCCCAGTTTTCTCTTGCCCTTAGATGTAACAGTTTATTTTTGACTCCACTGTATTTTCCCTTCCTAGGTTGTTCTTTAAGACTTCATATTTTTTCTTGATCTTTCAAGTTGTACCTTCCCCTGGTCTGACCATGTCTGCCATTGGCTCGATTCTCTAGTATACCACAAAGCACCCATATTTTCTTTTCTCCTATATTATGAAATTTGTGAAAGAAGCTTCCCTATACTATTTTTAACACAAAATTCCCTCTGGAATAGGAATTTTGTCACACAAAGATGAACAAATGTCGCTATAAAGTCCTCAGAAGAGGGTCTTTGTAGCAAAATAATTAGTTCCGGGGGATCTTTAGCATGAAAAATAGTTAGGAGGGAAACCAACAAACATTGCATAGTTTAGGGGGTTTCCACTTTTGCTTTTCTTCAACTCAAGCAAAAACTAGGACAGGAGTATAACAACTTACAAGTAGTTATGGTGAAAGGTCTAGGTTGAGGCCTCAGGAATTTTGGGCTTTTAGGACTCTTGATATTGTATTCGCCATAAGAATCTTTAGTCGGTGATGAATATGGATATTGTGATCTTTTGTGTTTGTTCTTGTATATTATGTATAATTTTATGCACACATGTTTTTGCATCAAAGGACGTAAGATAGAAATCAATAGCATAATATATAAATATATTTAAAAACTTAAATAAGAGGCCTATAATGAGTGTCAAACACAAAAAAATCTTGGGTGGCTAATTTTCCCCAATATTGATGAAACCAATATACCATATACCAATGCCTCTGCTGCCAGTAAAGGATCCATAGAACTCTTGAACAAACACAAACATATCAAATTATAATCACACTTGAGAAATAAGGAAAGAAAAAATAAGATAAAACCAAAATCAACACAAAAGGGAACAAGAAATGAAGAGGACAAACCTCAAGAATCATAACAGAAGAAAATATCTGAATGGACTAGGCAACAAATTGAGATACACCAATATCAATCGATCCATCTTCTGTCAGGACAAGTTTTTAAACAACCCAGAAACCCAACCAAGCTCCAGTCGGAACAAGGAAAACAACCAAGAATATTGCCAACTACATAGCACATAACCACTACACCAGCCACTATAAATTACTTTTAAGCATAATGTTGTGATTCACTATAAAAGGAAGTTTTTTTTATCATGTTACATCATAACTCGGGATAAAGCGAGGAAAATATTCTTTTTCCATAGGATAAATCATAGTTGTCCCTCTACTTGCCTTCAAACCGTGACGGAAATGAACGGGTCAAATCTAAAATTTACACAAATTACACCATAAATAAGAAAACTAGTGCCCCATAATCCGTGATCTAAAAGGCATGCCTAGGCTCGAGGCGTGGGCTATGCGCCTTGCCTAGGGGCTAGGTGTTAAGAAAGCAAACCAAGTGAAGAAATCATCATTTTTTATAGGGACAATAGTTATCACTACACCAAATCTGTCGAATTATCACGGTTATTGACCATGATAAGTTCAACTTGTCAAGGTCAATGGCCGTGACAATTCTGGGCGAGACCACTTTTTTTTGTCACGAACTTGTCACGATCGTGTTACGGGCCTTGACCACGATAAGTTTTGTCACGGTCAAGGATCGTGACAAGCCCGTGACAATGCTAAAAATATTATCACGGTCATTGACCGTGATAATAATCCTTTGTCGCGGACTTGTCACGGTCAATGACTGTGACAATTCTGGGCAGCATTGATAAAAAAATTGCTGGGCAGTTTGGCCACTGCCACTGCCCAGCAGTATATTTGTACCTGTTATAGCAACGTTGTACCTGTTCAAGCATCATATATCCAAATAAAATAGAGATAATGCAAATATACATTCAAAATAGAGACAATATGTAACACGATATAATCCAAATATAATTCAAATGTACCAAGTTAAAAATAATTCAATTCAAATAATGTCACTACATGTCTTGGGTAAGGTTAAATTCGAGGAGGTGAGTAGGCCACACGATATACGAATTGACACACCCAATGATATACATCGTGCCGCATTGTTCGCACAATCACATCGGAGAGTTCTCCTTCTCGGGTATCACATGCATGACGAGCACCTTGGACTCGATGTCTTGAAGCTCACGTCCATGAACTAGTCCACCCTGGACGATTTTTGGGTCCCTCAACCCCCGCCCTATCCGCTGGCCATCAAATATGTTTAGTACAAACACGCTTGGCCAACCAAGTGTCGACATCGGTCGGTCGAAGGGAGCCAAATAGGGAAGTGGATCATCGAAGTCCACACGTGTCGGCGAAGAAGCAGCGAGGTCCACATCCTCGTCATCCTGCACCTCATCCTCCCGTACCTCCTCCCCATACCTTCTCCTTCCCTTTACCCTTGCGTTTTCCGCCTCCCAACGAACGCTTCATGAATGAGAATATATCTTGGACCGTCGCCTCCAAACGGGATAACTTCTTGTCATGCGAGTCCACCATTCGAGCCAACCCGGTGTCGCTCGTCTCCAATTAGATGATCCTAGATTTGGCCACCCGCGAGCTCACCCCCCTTATCCTCCCCTTGCGATCAGAGCCAAGCACTTGGCTGAGTGCGTCTGTGGACAAAGATGCCTTGTCGGCATCAGACTGCGACTCATGCACTTCCTTAAGCTTTGCCTGAAACGATAAAAAGCACATGATTAGTAAAATAAGTAAATTAAAAAATTATAACGTAATTAATAAAAAGTAAACTGTCGGATTACTTACAATCGTGGCCGCGATGCTCGAGGACACCTCCTTATCCTTCCCCTTCTTCGTATGAAGAGCCACATAAGTATCGAGCCTATGTGGCCTACCCCCAAGGCCACTCCCTATCCACTGAAATAAAATAAAGTAAAATTAGGATCGGCCCCGCAAATTAAAATAATGCAAAATAATATATTTTTGTAGTTATAGAAAAATTAAATCTTACCATCATCCTATGCTCCACCTCGGCGTAACACGTCCGGTCGGAGTAGTGCACGTCCATCTTTTTTACCCGGTTTTCCCTCCCCGATTGGCAAGATGCCAATTGTCGCTCCCCGATCTCATTATCAACGAACTTTTGCCATTGTGCCAATGAGATCGGCTCCTTTGGGGGGACGAATTCATGCCTTTGGATAATGGACTCTCGTGTCTTTCCAAAGTACCGGGTCTGCATATTTTTCTTCCACGTCTTGTGTTTCTCCCTCAACTGCTCCAAGACAGAATCGCATAGCTTTGAATCCAGGCTAAATTATTCCTGTCCAACAAATACAATGTTAGTTGCAAATTAATATAAATATAAATATAAAATGAAATTGAAATAAAAATTGAAATATTCATATTCATATAAATATAAATACATTACCTGTAGTGCCACCAAAACAGCTAACTTGAGATCATATGGCACCTCCTTCCAACTAATGTACCTCGGGCCGATGATCGTCTTTACCAGCTCGAGGGATCTCGCTAATAACCCCGACTTGTTCTCGATGGTAATCCCCAATTTGCCATATTTGGGGAGCCTAGGGGCCGAGGAGCCCTCGTCGCCTCCGCTACCACCGAGCCCAGACAACATCATCATAACAAGTGTCATCATCCTCGCCTTAATACCTGAAGGAGACATTTGCTGTAAAAAATGTTATTAGTACATATCAAAATGAATTCAAAGAAGACATGCAAATCTGTACAATTACTACAAATAAAAATGAATTGTTACTGTCAAACACCTCAATTCTGAATTTCAAAACAACAGTATCTAGCTCATAATATGTACAATTACTAAAAATTCAAAACATCCCCACCCCCACCCCTACTGCCCACACACACGCACACTACACAAGAGTGAAAATGATAAAGTGCAAATCAATTAAAAGCATTAAAAATGGATGTTTCGGTACAAATTAGAATATTTATTACAATTTGAAAAATTGTTTAAAATTCGGGTTATCATCGAAAATGGATTGATATTCGGTAGGAGGAACCAAGTCATCCACACTACTATTTAGACATTTTTGCGCATGTTGGACAATTGACCACGGATCGTTGTTGATATACTCTGAGTAAAACACTTGGTTAACCTTTTGAAATGCACAAACAAATGGCTCATCGCTCACGCGGTCGTTGCTCTTCAACTTGGACAAGTCAACCATGATCAAATTGGTGACAAGATCAACTTTACAAGAATTTGTATCCTCAACTCTTACCCATTCACAGTAAAATACAACCTCTTTGAAGCTTATACAATCCAATTCAAATATATTTCGGACTACACCATAGTAAGTCATTTCAGCTTCAACGAGATTTTTATCTTTTGCGCTCGCTCGAAACAAAGTAAGAGCCTTGTATGAAATGCCCGAGTTCTGTACATTTGTACTTTCCTCGTACACTTTAGCGCCGTAAATGTAACCGTTCAATTGATACTTTTTGTACTCTTGTGCCACGAATAAGGGTCCAGTGGCTAGATGAGCAAGCCTTGATGTCGCATAACCCATCTTTAAGAGCTGAGAATATAGATAAATTAATTATATTAGTTGTAAAATTTGAGTGTAATGTAACGTTATATAACAACCATTTTCATTATAATTACCTCTTTTGTCAACCACAGCCTAAATTCGCTGTCTGGTTGTACCATTATTTTTCGTCTTTTATTGTTTTCACATGCTTCATATTTTCTGCATATTACAAAATTAATCATGTATAAAATAATCTAAAATAATATTAAATATTATAATAATCGAAACTTACTTTTTCCATTCTTCAACATCTTCATGTGTGTTAAATAGATAACGAGCTACTTGTTCATGTTGCAAAATCGTTAATTTCACTCGTTTTCCCGTCACATGACCACCATCATCGACGAACTCATCAGTGTCATCAATGCTAGTCGAGTCAGGCATATATTCCCGAGTATATATTGATGACTCCACGGTGATGTATTCCTCTGCAATTGATCCCGCAATGTATCGCATATTCTTGACGTAATCTTTAAAAACTTTCATCAATCTTTCAAACAGAAACATCCACCGATATCTAACTGGACCACAAAGAAGTGCCTCGTCGCATAGGTGTACCAACAAGTGAACACTTATGTCAAAGAATGCTGGGGGAAATTACTTCTCCAACACACAAATCGCTTCGATCACCGCAATTTTGCGGCCACTATGTGTTCTCGATTGACTACCTACTCACACAAGAGTGAGAAGGTAATACTAATTTGCATAATATCCCTCCGCAAATCCTCGTGCTTGGAGA
This sequence comes from Sambucus nigra, assembly GCA_949130495.1. NCBI lineage: Eukaryota > Viridiplantae > Streptophyta > Magnoliopsida > Dipsacales > Adoxaceae > Sambucus > Sambucus nigra. The sequence continues at coordinate 422,803,783 of OX422211.1, read as the reverse complement.
AACAGTGCTTAAACAATAGAGGAACCAATTGCATGATCACATGCCAATCGTGGGACTTACACTTATGTAAATCATGAGTAGCATAATTCACAATCCTTTGCAAGTTGGACGAAAAAGTAGATGGGCCCTTCAAATTATATATTGTGTCTAATAGCACCTTCCTTTCCCCACTCGTCAAAGAAAACGCACCAGGGGAAATTATTGTCCTTCCCCTACTATCTTCTTTCAACCATAGTTGTGGCTTAAGTTTCAACGATTTAAGGTCTTTTCGTTCATTTTCTCCATCCTTCGAATGACTCCCCCAAGGCAAGTTCCCACAATATGTTCAACGAAGTTCTTCTCTGCATGAATCACATCCAATACATGGCACATCGGGTTATTCTTCTAATAAGGCAAGTCAAATGAAATTGACCTCCTAGACCATGCCTTTCTTGTCTCAGTTTTATTCCCAGTTGGGGTCTTCTTATGCTTGACATTCTTAAATTTGGGATTCTTACCTGGCATATTAGGGCCACATTCAGAAGATTTACTTTCAATTTCTGAATCCGAAAGTTATCTCGGCGGTAGCCTATGTTCAACCCCGCCTAATAAAAATTGGAACCTTTCTCAAATATGAAACTATGAGCTAGGGGTAAAAACCTCATGTGACCATGGTATACATTTTTTGAGCTAAAGGATAGACGAAGAGATTCAGTCTCCTCTCCACAAATAGGATACTCCAAATAACCATTTGCTACACAATCGGATAATGTCCCATAGACTGGACAATCATAAATTTCCCACATCAACATAGCTTTCGGCGTAAACTCTTTTTTTCTAAAAGAGTCAAATGATTGCACACCCTCTTCCCATAACTCATTTAATTCTTCTACCAAAGGAGCCAGGTAGATGTCGATGTCATCACTTGGTGCCTTTGGCCCAGGTATCAATAAAGCCATCATAAAAAATTCAGGTCTCATATACTGTGAAGGAGGGAGGTTGAGTGGGGCTAAGATCACTGGCCATACACTCTGATTGGTGCTTAGATTTCCAAATGGATTGAAACCATCTGTTGATATAGCCAAACGAATATTGCATTGTTCTCGAGCAAAATGGGGATACTCATAATTCATCCTCCTCCAGGCAGTAGAATTAATTGGATGACGCATGATATTACCCCTACTTCTGCCCTAGCATGCCAAGTCATTGCGTCCACTATCCATGGTACTGTGAAAAATTGCTTTAATCTAGGCCCAACGGAAAATATTTCAATACTTTTTGTGGCACTTTTGAGCTTGTGTCTTCCTTACTAGTAGATTGGACATATCTAGGTTCATCGCATACCGGACAACGATCGAGATCTTCATACTCCTTTCGGTATAGTATGCAGTTATACACACAAGCATGAATCGATTTATACTTCATTCCCAAACCTTTCAAATTGTTGGATTATGCAGTCCCAAACTGTCCAAACGGGACAATTCGAGAGATCTCATTACAGGGTTAATGACTCTCGAACGGGTCTAAGGGCTATTGAATGCGTATGCATAAGAACTAGAAGGCTAGTATCTATGCGCATTATATGTAATTTCAAGTATGTTTCATTTAATTATCATACTATATATATATATATATATATATATATATATATATATTGTTCGATATACAAAGTAATTTTTAAAAAAAGTTGAAAAATCCCACGCCCATATGAACAATAATCCAGTGGTCATGCCACTTTTAAAATTAACCAACACAACATCAATCCACTATAATCCAACAACAATGTCAACAACAAATGTGTATCCCGTAATCCTTCTAATTCATCTACTCAATTAATTATTTTCATCAACTAAACTAACAATTAAAGTATACAATTATTAATTTACTAATTTATAATGAGGGAGAATCCTACTTTCATAATTAATCATATATTAAATTACTAATCTACAATGATGGGCAATCATATATTAATTTACTAAAAAAATTAATTACCAATCTATTCGTTTACAAGGGACATTACGCACAAACACGCACATACACGTACACTACACACACATATACACACACACACGCACATACACACACACACACACACACACACACACCCGCGCACATTCACACACACACACACACACACGTGTATCCCCCTACCCCACCACCCACCCACCCACCCATCCCTGCCCCCTCCCCCCTCCCACCCTTCCCCACCCCCTTCCCCCACCACACACACACACACAAACACACACACGCCACTACAATCACACGCACACATACCACACACACACACACAAATAACCCCCCATCCCTGCCCCCTGCCCCTCCCCCTCCCCACCCACCACACACACGCACACATACGCACATATATACACACACACACACACACATATATATATATATATATAAATGGAAGAGAGAGAGAGAGAGAAACTAACCTGAAAGTAGAGACAGAGAGAGGGAGAGCAAAGTAGAGACAGAGAGAGGGAGAGCAACGTAGAGAGAGAGAGAGAAAAAAGGAGGGAAGAAGTCGGTGGGGAAAAAAAGGAGGGAAAAGGGTTTTTTGTTGTAACATTTGTCACGGACGTGTCACGGTCCTTGACCGTGACAATATTATAAGGATTGTCACGACCGTGACAAGCCCGTGACAACTATAGTTATCACGATCGTGTCACTGTCATTGACCGTGACAAAAAAACACGTGTTTTTTTTTTGTCACGGTCATTGACCGTGACAAGGCTAGCCGCTGGAAGGGTGTCAATTTACATATTTTGGTGTAGTGTATCAAGTCCCATTCGCTTAGTCAATGATACAAGAGATTGTTGACTGAGTCAATGGTGTCAAAGGTCCTATTTTGCCAACTCAGCACATTAAAATGACAAATACACCCTCATAACTGTTACGTCATTTCCCTCCCCCCCCAAAAAACACCAAATCTTTAAAAGTCAATAACTTTAAATCTACAAATCCAAAATTCATAAAATTTATATATTTGGAATCTACTCAGCAAGATCTATCAAACATCACCCATATTTGATATTTTTTGACGAAAAAATTAAAACAGATAAATTTACTATTTTTATAAAACCTCCATTTTTTACGGCGAAAACTCTTCTCTCCAGCTCGGGCTATGGTGCCACTGGCGCGGATAAAAAAATAAAGAAATAGATAAAGAGAGAGAAAGAAACGAGGAGAGAGAAACACTCCGACGAGAATTTCGACGGCCTCCGGTGAGATTTTTAGGTGGGTTGTTTTTGGCGAGTCTCCGAAGGGGTGGGCGGAGTGGGGGTGGGGGTGGGGGTGGAGATGGGTCTGCTAGAGAGAGAGAGTGTGAGATTATGTATTTGTTTTTAGAGAGAGAGTAAATGAATTTAAAATGGGTATATGTGAGGGTATATTTGTCTAAACATATATAGTTTATAATAAAAAAGGACTTGGTGCATTAAAAAAATTCATGAGATTTAATGCGTCTTTGACTCAATAAATGAGACTAGCATTGAATTATCCCATTTTTATAATAGGTTGACTATAGCTACATAGAAAGTGCATAGAACTACATTAGCATAAAGAAATATATAGTAGCATTTTTTGCGTAATATTTTTAAATGTTAGTCAAGTTTAATATCTACATTAGTATTTTTTATGTGTAATATTTATATTCTTTGTTTTAGGAATCAAGTATTAGTTGTACAAAATATTTTTGGGTATTATATTTCTATTCTTTGCGTTACCATTAGCAATTTTTTACTTATGTACGGGACTGAAAAGAAATGTTAGTAATGTTAAAGTGTACCGCTTTAAAGTATTGTTATCAATGTTTATGTGTATATAAATGTTAGATTCTTTGTAACATAAACTTCAAAGCATACTTGTGTTTAAAAAAATGCCTAAGCACTAAGCGGCCATCAGTCGCCCGCCTACTGACTAGCGGTTTTTAGAACATTGCCCATATAGTAAGGAACGTGTAGTTTTCAATTGAACTTGAAAGTTGAATCATAACTATCAAGTGCTGTAATGGAAACATAAGAACTAGTGCTGAAGATCACAGAAATTTATAGATTTTTGCAGATCGAAAAAAAAAGTTCTACACAATTACAGTTAATAGTAAAATAATTACAAGTAGGGATGTGCACGAACCCGAATGGATCGAAAAAATCGAACCGAAACGAACACGTATTTACAATTTTTTTTAATTCGGTTTAAAAATATACAGTACCGCAAAATTCGGGTCGGTCTCAATTTTGGATTGTAAAAATCGGTTTTGGACCAGACCAGACCGCTTTCATTATATATATATATATATATATATATATTTATTTATTTTTGATTCCCTAACTAACACATGCACGCACGTAGCTAGTAAACCCACACGCGCACACGACTTTTGAACCCAGCCCAATCCCTCCCAAGTTCCCAACAAAACATAACCCTAAGTTCAGTTCTTATTTTCTTCTCTCTCTCTCTCTCTCTTTACGAAGCCGACGACCACTGGAGGACTGCCCTATAACAGGGCCTATTATTTCTATGAACATGACTGTTATTTATCTCTCTCTCTCTCTGATCAAGGTGCATACTCTATCCTAGCCAAACGATTTGCTATATATTTGAGTATCATCCTATTTTTTTTTCAAAATCCATCCATACAATCTGTTGGATCTGCTATATATTTGTGATGTTGTGTTTGATATGGTTTTTGATGCTCTTGATTGTAGGGACATCTATTAGTTCATGGATATGCTAGTTCAATATCAGTTCAACATTTCAATATCTGTTAGTTCAAAATTAGTTCAACATTTATTCAACATATGTTATTTGTTCAACATCTGTTATTTGTTGTTTGTTTCAGAAATATTTGTTACTTGTTATTTGTTTTAGAAATATTTCAACATTTGTTATTTGCTATTTGTTTCAGAAACATTTGTTATTTGTTTATAATTATTGAAATGTTGGGCAAATGCAGTTTTTAATAACAAATGCAGTTTTATAAAAAAAGTGATGTTTTTAATAATAAAAAAATGTGCTATTTTTTATGAGTATGGATCGAATATGACCGAGATCGAACTGTAATACCCCGTATTTTTACGTCTTTTAAATTTAGGGATTTATTAAATTTAAATTGAGATAAATTAATTTAATATTAATCCAGAAATTTATTTTAAACATTTACTAGCGTGACGAGAGTTAGTAATTATTGAAAATTTGTTGATTTGTTGAATATTACTTAATGAGTAAAGTAATATGTAGAATTGAATTTATTAAAATTGTCATGAGTAAATAATATGATAATTATGGAAATTAAGTCGGGACGCGCCTGTGTCGTATCGGGACTAAATTATTATATTGAAAAAATGAATAAATTATAAGTCTCCTGTATGGTCATTTCGAGTGCGCCAATGTGTCCGGAAGGGTCGAGATAGTTAGAAAAGTTTACCCCGGGGTTTAGTTTGGGTCTCGGGACATTTTTAGGCCTTACCGGTAACCTGGGAGGGCATTTTGATAATTTCTATTTTTGGGATTTAATTACCTACGAAAATTAGAGAAGTATATCAGGTATTAGAGGTTGTCTTCTAGGGTTAGAACCTGGATATTTCACAGAGGCCATTAGAGGAGGAAAGTGAGGAACTTCCCAAGTCCAGAGCTACCATAGTTGCACCATTTTCACCACAAATACCGCCGGAGTGTAGATTGGAGGAAGGAGAACACAACCACATCATCAAATCTCAGAAATTCAGACACATATTCCCATGCAAGTATTTTTCTTGCTGTTATTGAAGTTGAAATTCCATCCATGTTAGAATAGGAAATTATATTATAAGTTTTATAGAGATAAATTGTGAATTGGAAGACTAGAACTCACATAGTGGAATAGAATCATGCTAGACTGATGCCCTCATCATATGTAGAACATTTATCACGAATTTGAATGAGGATTAGAGGAAGAAATCTGGAAATATTATATAGTTCTTATAAGAATATGGATAAATAAGGTTTGAGATGAATTCATGTAGCCCACCCGTTTAATGATGATTTCTTAATGAATTTCCCTAGATTTTACGTTAGAAATTGTTCACACCTGCTGCTATAACATTGATGATGTTTGGTTGGGATTTTGGGACATTTTAATGGAGGCTTTGATAATTAAAATGGAAGAAACCCGTAGGCTTGAGATGCAGATTTTCTGGGCAAATAACTGCTCGATCGATCGATCGACTCAAGAATGTCGATCGATCGACTTGATGGATCGATCGATTCTTTTTGTCGATCGATCAACCCCTCCTGAATTTTGATTTTTATTCCTCCTATCGATTAACCCAACCCTAATCTATGAGAACCTTTGGGCATAACTTAAATACTATAATGGAACATGAGAAGGATGAGTAGGGTATAGTAGGGTCCGGGTAAGACGAGTTTATATGAGATTAATCGTGGGGTTTCGGGAATATAAATTTAGTGGGAAATCGTGTGTACGTTAGGGGTGGCCGTAGGCCGAAGGCCTTCCAAGACCGTACAGCCCGCCCAATAAAAAAATATTGATTGGATATGGTGAATAGGCCCGCAAAGCGGGCTTGACAAAATTTGATAGGCTCGATTTTTTTTAGGCGGGCTTGGGCATGAATTCTTAAGCCCAATGATGCCCGGCCCGTTCCGAGGCCCGAGAATTATATATATATATATATATATATATATATATATATATATATGTATGTATATATGTGTGTGTGTGTGTGTGTGTATTAATTTATTATTAAAGTTTAAGACTACAAAGTTATAAATAAATATATAAAGTTGGTAGCTTTTATAATATAAAAACATATACTAAGTCTTTTTATGTAGAGTGTGGAACTTTATATATAGACTCTGTAATATATAAAGTTTAAAAGATGTTTTTAATTAAAAAAAATAGGTTTTTGATTAAGAAAAATAGATTTTTTTAATTTAAAAAAAACAGAAATCGGGCTTGGCCAACGGGCCTGGGTAAAGATCTTTCAAATTTGGACGAGCTTGGGATTACATAATAAGTCCCGATCCAGGACCGAACGGGCTTGGGATAGCTCATAATTTTATAAGCCCGGCCCAAACCCGACTGGGCTTGCCCAGGCTCGACCCATGGCCACCCCTAGTGTACGTTATAGTGTGTCTTGTGAGAATTAAGAAAGACTTAGACTAGTAGAGTAGTGAGGGTGCACCTACTGATTTTATGCTTATCTATATGAAACACTTCGAGAGACGAGAAGTACTTAAGAATGTGAGGTAATTGAGAAAATGAAAGAATGATTTAAATATACGTAAGACTTGGGCATTAGGTGCCACGTATGGTTAATATATTATGGGTCGTGGGTGTACCTAGCTGAACAATGTAATTATATATATATATATATATATATATATATATATATTATTTGTATATCTGAGTTTAATCATACCCGCGCTACTTGCTATCACGGAGGTTTCCTCGTCGGGACAGTCTTATTCTGATGTGACCTTTATGGGGGATATTGACTTGTACCCTAGAATATAATGTCCTTGGTACAAGCTATCTGAGAATGATAGTCAGACGGACATAAGAGACGTGAGGGTATGTACTGACCTCTTAGTGACTTGGAACTATGATTCTCCTCCAATATATGTGTTTTGTGTTAATACAGTTCGAGAGTGATTTGGAACTAGTATTTCTCTTTTTGTATGTGAGATACGGGAACTTGATAGCAGAGTATGTCGGCACAATAGAATTTATGTGGGGTGCCGATTGGTATATATATTGTATGAGTGATTAATATATATACATATACCTGGTAATCTTCTACTGTGTGTGTTGGTAGATAAATATTGAATAAAAGTTCCTAATTGTAGTAAATGCTTGAGATTTCGTAGTAGTATTGAAATACACATAATTGACTTACATGGCCCTTATTAACATGTTATTTCAATAAATCATACACATACGGACTCACGAATCAGAATCTATGGGAGGAGAATTGAGTTAGACTTATGAGTCATTTTAGTAGTACTATAGGCGTGCACACTAGATGAGAGGTGAGAATTCTCATGAGAGTGTCGAGTACTAACATGTATGTGATATCAACTAGTAAGCGTTTTAAATACTTGCTAAACTATTTTTAAAACTGTTTTACACTAGGGCTCCAATCCGTTTCCTGTCATTTTCTCTCTCTTATATATATATGTATGTATTACAGGTGCCCAACCAAAGGGGCATCGGGCATAGGTTCTTTGGATTGGACGTGCTGCAGCTTATGTGGGAGTTGCATGCCCTTGCTTTAGACGACCACTTCCTTGATTCAGCTTTTGACTTAGTACTGCATAGCTAGGGCATGTGTCGCCCGATTCCCTACTTCTGTTTAGACTCATTAGAGATTTTTTATTTATTCTTGTTTTCTGTATTTAGCACTCATTGGGAGTTAACTCTTGTCAGGATGATTTCATTTATAGTTCTTTGACTTGGTTTGGTTAATCTAGATGGCTTAATTCTTTTGTGTTGATTACTATCTTTAGCATTTATGTGATCCTTAAACTGAGTTTTATTTAAAAAGGTTTTCATGTCGAAATTTAATCAAATGGATTAAGCCTTTAAATTGTTTTGACACTTAGCTTAATTATTTAGGGTGTTTAAATTGGAAATAATTATTTTGCGACAGTGATGCTAAGAATGAACCAGCCGTTCACCTTCATTTTAATTTAATAAAGGACTGATCACCCGGTATTTAATTAGGCGAGGTGTCACCGGTGGTATCAGAGCATCAGGTTCTAATGTCGTTAGGATCTGTGCGTCTTATTATGCTTCCGACGTTGCTTTGTTTGATATAAAACCCTATGTTTAGGATTATCGATTTATATGGTGAGATTTCATTCTCCTGCTATAACGTATGTATGTTAGTGAATCCTATATGCATTCGGACGTGTGCGTGTGCCGAACGATGGAGTATGAAGGACGAGGGCCATTGGGCGGACAACAGGAGGTAAAGCTCAGTTAAGGTTAGAGGGTATATTTGAGGATGATGACCATAGTCGAGGTCACCACTATTATGGCACGAGAAACCAGGCCTGTAAAGATGGCTTGGGCACAGCCTATGATTTTCAAGTGCCGCTATAGTCTAAAGTTGTGCAATAGTAGACTCACCCAACGTGGTACGACTGGGAAAGAGTCATACTAAATATTTAAGAGAACCGTCGGTGGAAATTCTAGAAACGCGGAGATTATGTGTGTTAGCCAAAGGAGGTAAAATATCCAAAGGCTTGGACATATGACGGAGTGTGGTTAACTGAATTTAGGGTAAAATTTTCTTGGCTCTTCGGAACGAAGTTATAATGGTGGGAGTCAGCCACCACTTTTAGAAGTGGAATGCTATGTCTATAGAAGGATCTTAGGTACAGTTTGACCGCAGGTTCCTTCATCAGATGTTCAGGATAAGATGTGAACGTTATTCTAAACTCATCACAGGAGGGCCGGACAGAGGTCCATTGGTGAATGTGAATCTAAACTGTTAACGAATCTTGTATCGGAGGTTGTTGATACAAATGGATGAGAGGATTTCAAGTGGGAGATTGAATTGTAAGAATAGTTAACAACACTTAAAGGGAATTCTACTGGACGGTCGATCTAGATGGAGCAAAATATTGCATTTGGTCAATGGGGATGTTAACGCTTCTTTCTGTGGGAAGCTAAAAGAATCGAAGAATTTAGTCAGAGAATAAGGCAGGATGAAACGGTGGTAGTGCAACACCACAAGGGGGAGACCCATCAGGGGACTCATTTAAACGATTCGGATAGCCGAATTCTTACTAAGCAATGGTGAATTCGGTAAGGGCTATTAGATCCAGTAGCATGTTCCTTAGGGCCAACAAAGCTAAGGGAACAATAAAGGTAGCCATCAGTAATCGAGGCTACCAAAGTTCGAGAGAAGGACAACCCTAATATGGTCAGTATAACCGGTGATACGTGGATAATGCATAGAGATATTTTGTGGAGAGTGAAACCGCATAAATTAATTTTCCCGAAGCGAGTAAAGGGGACAAAATTATGGTGCCTAGTAAAGGGTAGTGATTAAAGTAGTTTTTGTTTTGGTTTGGACAGGTTCGTTACGTTCAGAAACCATTTAAACAGCCAAGGCGGTTGGCAAGGTAGAAGTATAAATTTTATCCTCGGAGGATGAGGCATGTTTTAGGTGACACGAGCGAGTCACTATATTTTTTTATTGCTGGCTTCGCATGTGAGACGAGTTTAGTGCGTATATCTATAATGTTATTATTATGTGAATATTTTCTTTAGTGTAATGGGATTATCTTTAGTGCTATCCGCGGATGATGAATGAGTGAATTAATAGTGTTATATACTTTATTGAGATTACTCGTCTTAGTGATGCATTATACGGGTATGATATTATCCGAATTATGATTTTATAAGGAATGGTTAAAACGATTGTGGGCAGTGATTGCAAGGCTATCGGGGTTGCCGCCCTAGTGCAGCATGTTTTGTTCTGGCGAGACCTCACCTGCGAGAGGGTCGGGCTCCCACTTATATTATATAATATAGAGACTTTGAAGGGTATAGTGGTCTCAAGATATTCGATCCCAGTGTGTGTAGGGACTTTGTTGTTATAAATCAGTGTGTATTGGGCTTACTGTTGAGCGAAAATATTTCACTCATTATTATGTCTAACGATCAGGACCATGTGATATGAAGAGCGCATTGTTATATTTATGTTTTAGAGGGGTGGAAATTAAGACTTATATTCATATGTTTGGGGGCAGGATTTCGAGAGTCCCAATTGTATGTGTACGAGGTTTATGAAATGTGATTATCACCAATGCCGAGCAATAGAGAAATTGGCGAAAAGTTCTTTGTTTAAGTATAATTGCGGGAAGAGATGTAGATTTTCTGTCACGAGACATAATATAGGGGTACATGTCATGGACGAAGGGCATAACGGATTTCGATAATCGACAATGCTAGGAAGTAGTTTATTGGGGGGGTTCCTTGTTTGGATTTCGCTTTGCGAGACATCCCACGCATGAAACTTCGTGTAAGGTTGGAAGTAGGAAGATGTTTGGTCATTAGTCCATGAGTCCGGTACCTTGATCGTTATAAGAACTAGTAGTCATAACTGTAAAGATGGAAGTTAAAGTAGGATTTAAGGCTAGTGGAGCCGATTGTATGCTAAGGAAGCATTGAAAATTTTGTTTTATCACCACGAGTTGAAGGGAGAATGATGTTAAGGATGATTTAAAATTTTGATTTTTAGGGTGATTGAGAATACCCAAGTGTTGTAACCACGTTGTGAGCATAAGGGAAATAAAGAATTGGGGATTATGTGTGAAGTGTATGCCATGCTTACACTAGTACGCACGGTTTATAAGGCGTGTGGGCATCCTGGTTAGTTGATGCTAGAATCGTCCGAGTTGAAGGGATGTGGGAATAGACGTGTGGAATATATGTTTGTGAGGGTAACGAAGTGAAAGTGGTAGAGTGGATTAAGCGTAGTGTTAAGGATGACAATCCATATATACGTGTGCGATCAGAGTAGCACACCCGAATTTGGTTGGAATGCTGTAGGAAGCCATTTAAAAAGGTATATTCCTTGAGAAGGGTAAAAATTTAACTATTATGGAAAACACTCGGAGCGGAGTCTTACCTAGTCAAATATTGAGAGCGACTTGCACGTAGGTTGAATGATGATGTTAGTATGGTACAAAAGGTCCAAAAGTGGACATCATGGAGAAAAGTGCACGGGTCAGAACTTTCGGCATACGCCGAGGAAAGAAGGGGAGTATTAAGTATCACTTAATGTGAGACATCACAAGTAGAGGTCTATGTTGAGCGGGACGTAGAGAGTAGTCTCCGCGGGCACCATTCATAGATAAAAATAGGTTGGAACAAAAGGATCAACTAGAGAATTTTGTAACAAGCCGACGACTCCTGAAATGGAAAAAGGGCCGTCAAGTTGTTAAATTTCTTTGATGGGATGTTAACCTCGTGATAAGGTCACGAGTTCCTTCGAAAGTGTGGAACAAGTTGACCTACAAGGAAGTGGTTGTTATTCTTTTGAGTGATTTACACTATTAGACAGTAATTTCCCCAGTATCTCTTTGAAAAGAGGGACCGCACCGGTAAGAGGTCCTGCCCGGCATTGTTCTGAACTAGAATGGGATCTTTGAACCCCACCTTCAATACAGGATTTCAAGAGCAATGGGGATGACATTTCATTTTGAGCAGGTTGTATCACATATAGCCCGAGGAGTAGGGGAAAGGTGATAAACGACTAGCGGGGCTGTATGAATGTAAATTTGGACTCATTGTGATCATTGCATTTTCGCAACAATTATAGCTAGTAAGTGAAGTATAGTACGTTATTTGGGAGAAGATACTAACAAATGGTAGAATTGGGTGTAAGCACTCATACCTGTTTATTGTGAACAAAGTAATTTTTGAAGTTTTGTGTAGAAGAAACTTGACTATTCTCCCTTTGGTCGCTTAGAGGTGAGCGGATAATCAGAACTTTTGATTGGTCGAATTAGAGACCGATGACTATAAAGGATTTACCACAGACTGTTTTAGGTGGCTTTTGAATTACATCGCCGAAAAATCGAGATTCGAATAACTGACAAGAGTGTCCAGATCTTCGTATGGTTTCTCTTAGAATGGGAGTTTTGTGTTTAAAAAATACGAGTAGTTGTCACGTAGCGAGGTGCGGCCTCCTAGTGATATTGAAATAATGGGAGTCAATGATATATAGGCTCGTTTTATGCAAATGTTGACGGATAGTAGCACAATGTGAAGTGCCGTTCATGAGAGTGTTAAACAAGCTTGCTGTGAGGCGGTGGCTATAGTTATTGAGCGCATTACTATGAAGATAGTTTGCGTACTGATAAAATATTCAGAATTATTTTACCAGGTAGGCCCTATTTTCCGAATTTCGGGACGAAATTCCATTATGAGGAGGGAAGTATGTAATACCCCGTATTTTTATGGCTTTTAAATTTGGGGATTTATTAAATTTAAATTGAGATAAATTAATTTAATATTAATCCAAAAATTTATTTTCAACAATTTGTTTTAAACATTTAGTAGCGAGACGAGAGTTAGTAATTATTTGAAATTTGTTGATTTGTTGAATATTACTTAATGAGTAAAGTAATATATAGAATTGAATTTATTAAAATTGTCATGAGTGAATAATATGACAATTATGGAAATTAAGTCGAGACGCGCATGTGTCGTATCGGGACTAAATTATTACATTAAAAAAATGAATAAATTATAAGTCACCCGTAGGTCATTTCGAGTGCGCCAATGTATCCGGAAGGGTTGAGATAGTTAGAAAAGTGTACCGTGGGGTTTAGTTCGGGTCTCGAGACATTTTTAGGCCTAACCGGTAACCCGAGAGGGCATTTTGATAATTTCTATTATTGGGATTTAATTACCTATGAAAATTAGAGAAGTATATCAGGTGTTAGAGGTTGTCTTCTAGGGTTAGAACCTGGATATTTCACAGAGGCCATTAGAGGAGGAACGTGAGGAACTTCCCAAGGCTAGAGCTACCATAGTTGCACCATTTTCACCACAAATATCTTCAGAGTGTAGATCGGAGGAAGGATAACACAACCACATCATCACATCTAAAAAATTTAGACTCATATTCCCAGGCAAGTATTTATCTTGTTGTTCTTGACGTTGAAATTCCATCCATGTTAGAATAGGAAATTAAATTATAAGTTTTGTAGAGATAAATTGTGAATTGGAAGACTATAACTCACATAATGGAATAAAATCGTGCTAGACTGATACCCTCATCATATGTAGAACATTTATCATGAATTTGAATGAGGATTAGAGGAAGAAATTTGGAAATATTATATAATTCTTGAAATAATATGGATAAATAGGGTTTGAGATGAATTCATGTAGCCCACCCATTTAATGATGATTTCTTAATGAATCTCCCTAGATTTTACGTTAGAAATTGTTCACACCTACTCCTTTAACGTTGATGATGTTTGGTTGGGAGTTTGGGACATTTTAATGGAGGTTTTGATAATTAAAATGGAAGAAACCCGTAGGCTTGAATTGCCGATTTTGTGGGCAAATAACTGCTCAATCTATCGACCGATCCTTTTTGTCGATCGATCGACCCCTCCTGAATTTTGATTTTTATTCCTCCTATCAATTAACCCATCCCTAATCTATGAGAACCTTTGGGCATAACTTAAATACCATAATGGAACATGAGAAGGACCAGTAGGGTCCGGGTAAGACGAGTTTATATGAGATTAATCGTGGGGTTTCGGGAATATAAATTTAGTTGGAAATCGTGCATACGTTATAGTATGTCTTGTGAGAATTAAGAAAGACTTAGACTAGTAGAGTAGTGAGCGTGCACCTACTGATTTTATGCTTATCTATATGAAACACTTCGAGGGACGAGAAGTATTTAAGAACGTGCGGTAATTGAGAAATTGAAAGAATGGTTTAAATATACGTCGGACTCGGGCATTAGGTGCCACGTATGGTTTATATATTGTAGGTCGTGGGCGCACCTAGCTGAATAATGTAAATGTATATATGAGTGCATGTATATATATATATATATATATATATATATATATATATATATTATTTGTATATTTGTGTTTAATCATACCCATGCGAATTGCTATCACGGAGGTTTTCGCGCCGGGACAGTCTTATTCTGATGTGAACTTTATGGGGGATATTGACTTGTACCCTATAACATAGTGTCCTTGGTACAGGCTATCTGAGAATGATAGTCAGACGGACATAAGAGACGTGAGGGTATGTGCTGACCTCTTGGTGACTTGGAACTATGATTCGCCTCCAATATATGTGTTTTGTGTTAATACAGTTCGAGAGTGATTCCGAACTAGTATTTTTCATTTTGTATGTGAGATATGGGGACTTGATAGAGAGTATGTCGGCACCATAGATTTTATGAGGGGTGCTGATTGGTATATATATTGTATGAGTGATTAATATATATACATATACCTGGTAATCTTCTACTGTGTGTGTAGGTAGATAAATATTGAATAAACGTTCCTAATCATAGTAAATGCTTGAGATTTCATAGTAGTATTGAAGTACACATAATTGACTTACATGGTCCTTGTTAACATGTTATTTTAATAAATCATAGACTTACGGTCTCGCGAATCAGAATCTATGGGAGGAGAATTGAGTTAGACTTATGAGTCATTTTAGTAGTATGATAGGCGTGCACACTAGATGAGAGGTGAGATTTCTCAAGAGAGTGGCGAGTACTAACATGTATGTGATATCAACTGGTAAGCATTTTAAATACTTGCTAAACTATTTTTACAACTATTTTACACTCGAGCTCTGACCCGTTTCCTGTCATTTTCTCTCTATTGTATATATATGTATGTATTACAGGTACCCAGCCACAGGGGCGTCAGGCATATGTTCTTTGGACTGGACGTGCTGCAGCTTATGTGGGAGTTGCAGGCCCTTTCTTTAAAAGACATGTTCCTTGATTCAGATTTTGATTTAGTACTGCATAGCTAGGGCATGTGTCGTCCGATTCCCTACTTCAGTTTAGACTCATTAGAGATTTTGTATTTATTCCTGTTTTCAGTATACAGTACTCATTGGGTGTTAACTCTTGTCAGGATGGTTTCATTTATTGTTCTTTGACTTGGTTTGGTTAATCTAAATGGCTTAATTCTTTTGTGTTGATTACTATCTTTAGCATTTATGTGATCCTTAAACTGACTTTTATTTAAAAAGGTTTTCATGTTGGAATTTAATAAAATGGATTAAGACTTTAAATTGTTTTGACACTTAGCTTAATTATTTAGGGTGTTTAAATTGGAAACAATTATTTTGCGACAGTGATGCTAAGAATGAACCAACCGTTCACCTTGATTTTAATTTAATAAAGGACTGATCTCTCGGTATTTAATTAGGCGGGGTGTCACACGAACACGGACCGCTTGAAAACCGAATAGGACCGAGACCGATTATTTCGGTCCGGTCTCGGTCCATAATTTTTTAGGACCGATTAATACGGTTCGATCCCAAAAATACTCTAAAATCGGACCGGACCGGACCGCGAACTCCCCTAATTACGAGAATCACACATGGTTATCTGCCTATAGAACCTCATTGAAAACCAATTTTTTGTTTATAATTTTAAAATCGGGCAACAACGAGATCCAGATTTAAGACCTTTACAGTCATTCTCTGACTGTGGGCAGGATAAGTTTCATTATTAACTATACGAACTCGCATAAAGGATTGAACACGTCTTCATCAATTCCTATCTCCACGAGTATTCAACGCAGTAGTCTTGGCACATAGCGTAGTAGAAAAGATCCCAAGCCAACCTGAACACAAAGATGGAATAAATTCACATAAATTTCTTTGACACTACCCGTAAATAATTTTATTTAAAAAAAGGAAATAATAGGATAGATACCCACAATAGATGAGTACAAAAATATTGCAACGAATTCTTTCGACCAGTCGGGAGAAGCCCCATTCCCTCCCAATAACATGTACAACGATGATAAAAGGTTGAAATATTAACTTAACGGTAAAATGAAAGAATCCCCATAATCTCACTCCAACTGCAAATAACCCCCTAAACTTTAAAAAAGTTGCAAAATACCCCTATTTGTGTGCTAAAATAAAAACCTTTTTAGTGACACATGAGAGGAAAATTGCAAACAAATATTAAAAATAGGACATAAATAAGTTAATTATAAAGCAATGGCATTCACAGAATAATCAACTAAGAGTTGAAAGATTGTGTGGGATACCTGGAAAAGGACAATCAATACCACGTGGGTGACACCAACTGCCTTTGCAACACTGTAGTAGAAAACTAAAGATTGGTTCAAAGAGGACGTAAGTGTCAACAGTACAATCCCCAATACAAAAAATACAACGCAAAACACAAAACAATTTGCAAAATGGAACATTAAATTTTCAAAATCAAGTAATGAAGGTCAGTATAGGAGGTAAAATTAATTTGTTCATTGATCTATAAAAGTTACCTTCAGCTAGGAACACCTCAAGAGTTCTCGGGGAAGAGACTGCCATACGTATATATAAGAACTTGTGGTCAAAAGGTGACATGGATTTAGCCCATGGACCCTTGTTAAGTTTCTCCCACCGCTCCTAAGGACACGTCCCTTTACCAAAAGATGCATTCCTGCAAAGGGAACATATTACACTAACTATCAATTTAATGGAGAAGTTCTAGTTTTGACATGAAAGATAATTCAGGCCTACTAAGATAACTCATACTTATTTTTCCTAATAAAGTACGACAAAGTTCGATAATTGTACCAATAGGACTAAGTTATCTTTTATGGGAAAAGTAGGAAAATTTGAATTTATAGAGGAAGACAATGTTTTGCTAGAATTTGAAAAATTGTACGGTATAGTTCAATGTTTAAGAGGTCGTACTTTGGTACGATGGCAAGTGCCTTTGCCCAAGTTACGATTGGACTCGGGTTCGAGACATGGGAGCAACCTCTCCATATTCATATATGGGATTAAAGTCAGTCGACATATGCCTCTTACATATCACGCAGTTAAGCGGGAGTCTTGTGCACTGCATACGGCCTTTTTATAGTTCAATGTTTGATCATGAGAGGTCGGAGTTAGTGTGATGGTGAGTGCTTACCCGCCCAAAGCAAAATGTCGCAGGTTTGAGTCTTGGAGCAGCCTCTCCAAAAAATAGGGGTAAGGCTTGCCTCCATCCACCTCTCCCAACCCCTGCTAAAACAAGAGCCTTGCGCACTGACTACGACCATTTATAGGGTACGACCTTTTATAGTTCAATGTTTGTTCTTGAAAATATTTTTTTATTAACCTAACCTATGAAACACAAACACTCTTCTAAAGGCAATGAATCATGTTTGACATGTGTCAGACAAGAAACAATCTTCGACACACTGGGGACACGTTAAGACACGCATGTCCTTGAGTGTCCTGGCCAGACAGGATGGGGGATACGTAAGGACACGTTTTTGACACGCCAGGGTAGTTTTTCAGAATTTTAAAATTTTAAATGGGTCAAATATTTAATAACTTAAAACATTAATTGTAAATTATAAAAAGAAAAATAAGAGTCCATATCCATTCACAAAAGATCAATCTAGGCGCAAAAGTTTCCAACAAACCCTAACTTTTGCAAACCATATTCATTATATTTTCAATTTTATTGAATTTTATCTGTCTCTTGTTTAAAATTCCTATTGTTATTGTATTTGATTTTATTGAATTTCAAGTTAAGTAAGCTATATTTACGTATTCTACTAAACAAATTCTATTTTATTTCATTAATATATATATTATACGTATCCTAGCGTGTCGTATCCTATATTTTGAAAATATCACAAATTGCATATCCGAGTCGTGTCGTATCCCGTACGATGTGTCGAGTCCATGCTTCATAGAACCTAACTGAATGACATTAGTGTGACAGTCTTGGCCCAGTGGTATAAGGGTTCCACTGGGACAGTCTTGGGGGTGGATTGGGTTTGGTCCCCAGTTCGATCCCTGGCACTGTCAAAATAATGCTTGGCCAACGAAAGTCACAAACCGCGAATGGGGATTAGTCGAGGTGCGCGTATGCTGGCCCAGACACCTCATGGTATGCTACCAAAAAAAATTAGTGTGAAAAAGAAACAATTATTAAATGAGGATGTGATATCATTAGTATACCGCTCAATGGTAGGAACCGACCACACACGCAACTTCCCAACCTACAATCCACCAAAACAATATTAAATCAAAAGAAACAATATAACAGAAGAGTAAAATATAACATCCAATATAACAGAAGAAACAAACCCAAAAATGGATTACAAAAATTGATTTCCAATTTGGAAATATGGCCTAATAAACATGTGAAGGTTACTAAACAAAACATAGACTATTAACAAGAAAACAACCAAAAATACAAATTATTCTAAAATGACCATTTTCATCATGAAAATACAAATTTAGTTACTGATATCACGTGCAAGCAACTCTGTCAAAAACACTGGAAAACTTTGGATTAGAAAATGAAGAAAAAAAAACTTTAAAACTTTAATCCAACAAGAAGTATACATATTTTGCTGAATGTCCTTACAAAAAAATCAAGCTCACACACAATATTAGTATCACAAAATGAAATTGAAAATTGAAATCTTGTTAACAAGAAATGAAAATGAAAGCATTGTATAAAAGTTCTAATTCAACAGGTAATAAAAATTCCATTGTGTACTTGTACACCCAAATATTGTTTAAGAGGAATTTTTATAAGTTGAGTTTGAAAACCTTTTTCAGCATTTAATCCATTTCTATTTTCATATAACGATAAACGTGGTCTGATCAGCGGTTAGAATAGGAGGAGAAAAAAATAGGACAACATACCCCTATTATTTAAAGCAACAATACACTCTAATTATTTCCAAAAAACTAAAGAGCAAAGAGAACATAATGGAGATAAAAACCTCCAAAAATGCAAATATATAGACATACAAAGATAGAAGGTAAATATAAAGTGGTACAAATACAATACTAAAAAATACAAAAAAAAAATTAATGTCAAAACTCTCAACCTATCCTAAGAAAATCAATCAACTAACCAATTTCTATTATATAATAGCCTCTTAACCTTAATTTGTAATGTATCTTAGCGTTTATCAAACTAAAATAAATTAACCGAACAACAAGTCTCAAAACCTGAAACTAATCAACAAATAGAATATAATTACATCAATAATGAGAACTATTGCAAATTAAAACTCCAATAATTATATAGCACAGTCAACTCTTATAGTGATGAACAAAATAAAGATATGAAAAAAAAAATCAAAAAAGCAATGAACTTCTCTATTGATTATTAGAATTGCAAGAGTAATAAATTCAGACAAAATCCACTTCAAATCTAAGTAATGATCCAATTTAAATGTAGCATACACAAAATCCATTTCAAACCCCCAAAAAAAAGTAAAGAAAATCAAAATTGCAAGAGTAATTTATTCAGACCTAATATTTAAAAAAATCAAAAATCAAAACAGTAGACAAATTGCATTTCAATCCTAAGCAATGATCCAATCATATTTAAAACCCAAACCCTAATGAAAATGATGGGTAAGTAAAAAAAATATCATCCTAATAACTAATTGACATACTGAAAAACCCTAAGAACCTATTTAAAAACCTTAAACTTTGGGAATGGACTAACAATATTCCTAAAAATGACTGGTCTAAAAACCCTATTGACAATCACAGGTAACTCAAATAATCTAAGAATTAGCATATTTAAAAACCCTATAATTTGGAAATATATGTAAAAATTAGAAATTGAATCTGCTACTTTGCTGGAGGATAGAGTTGCGTATATCCTCAGGTTGAAAATCAAACACCACGGGTTGAGAGAGAAAATATATATAGAGAAAAAATAATCCAAACCGTGTGGGTTTCGGTAAAATTTTGCAAAACGAAACACTAGTTTAGCTAAAATCAATGGAAAAATTAGGAATATAAGATACAAACGTTTTGTGATTTTTAAAACAGAGCTCTAGTTCCATGAAAATTAGAAGAAGGAAAAATTTATGAAAATCCTAATTTTAATTTGTACCTGATGGGGAAGAGAGAGAAGACAAAATCAATGAGAAGAGGCGGCAACCTTAGAGAGAGCAAGAGGGGCGTGAATCCTCGGGTACAAGAAGAAGAAGAGGTCGGGTAAAAGAAGAATAATTAGAGACGAGAAGAAGAGGCCAGAGGTAGCAGAGAAGAGAAAAAAATAAGACGGACGGACGATTGGGATGAGAAAACTTTCCTACGATCGATTGATTACTAGAATACCGTGGATCGGTGGGAACCGACTGTATGTTGCACAACCTGTAAGCAAATAACGACAATCCATTCAAACACAAATAATCAATTTCTTCATTCAAAATACACAATTAATGTCAAACATAAATCATTGATCATCGAACTTCCAATGTAAACAAATGAAAAATTATATCAATACAGCGAAAGAAAAGTTTTCACAACTAGTCCTAAATAACAATATTACGAACCAAATAGCTCCAAACTGAATATATACAATGATATTACAAACCATCCAGCTCCAAGCAAACTACATAAAGAAAAATATATTACAAATAAAACTAGCTCTAAACAGATATTTGTAATAACTTTACTAAATTAAGAGCATCAAATATACTAAACCGAGCAATATCGAATCAAACTTAGCTACGCTAATAATTACCGCAATCTATAAAATCGAAATTCATCTTAAACTCTCACAACCTCACCAAATTGTCATCAATAAAGAACCCAAAATCCCTAGCATCAATCATTCACAACACAAACCCGAGTTAAACATTCTATTACATTACAATTTATCACCCTAAATCATCATCCTATTCGAAATATTGTAAACCTTTTTTTAAATTAAAATTGGTTTACATAAAAATTAAAATGAAATACTGTAAACGAATTAAAAAACCTTAGGATTTCATAAAAATAAAAATGGGCTCAAAGTTCATCCAAAAATATCATCATCCTTGAAATATTGTTAACTTATTTAAAAATAAAATGGGTTTACATAAAAAAATAAAATGGATTTACATTAAAATGGGTTTGCAGTATTTCAACAAAAATTAAAATGAAATACTGTAAACCAATTAAAGAACACTAGAATAATATTTGAGGAAGAAATATTTGAAATACCGTATAATATTTGAGGAAGAAATCATATTTGAAATACTGTTAACCTATTTAATATTATAATGGGTTTACATAAAAAATAAAACGGGTTTACGTGAACATGGGTTTGTAGTATTTCAACAGAAATTAAAATGGGTTGAGTGTAAACCAATTAAAGAACCCTAGAATGGAATTTGAGATTCGAAATTTGAGTTGTGGCCCAAGTAAGGGTGGAAGAAATTAATTAAACTTACCTAGAACCAGTTGTGGAATGAAATTTGTTGAAATCGTGGTCTGAGTGAGGGTGGGCTGTGGGTGGTCCGAGTGCTAGTTGTTCATTGAGGGGTGGGAGGAAGATGGCTATTGAGGTGGGCAATTCAGTTTGAGGTGGTGGTAGCACATAATAAAAGAAATTTTTTATTCAAATTTTAAATGTGCTAATATAACATAAAACAGATTTTTAAGTCAAAAAATATATATTTGAACTCGTTTTCATTTTCTGTCTAATATACAAAAACTCATTAGGCCGAAAAATACTTTATCAAATCAACGGCAAATTGAAAAATTGTTTTGCTTGATAGAAATGTGGAGAGTCGAAGTGTGTATGAGAAAGTAGGTATACAACAAGTGCAGTAATAATGAAAGAGTTACAGAGACTATGTAAATTGTTATGCATTAAATTAATGATGTAGTAATTTGGTATTTTAATTTAAACCTAAAGGTTATTTTGTACTTTTTACACTTTCTGGAGTTAATTGCATTTATTCGGTCTTATGATTACTCTCGAAATTACGTTGGAAGATCGGGGTACCTTAGTCTTTGTTGTGGCTTAGGAAGCAAGCGAGAGAAATCTTATGCGTGTGATGTTAGGTGATGGAAAGAATACTTTTAGGAATGGGATACAAAAGAAATAGAAGGGTAGATAAATAGCAAAACAAAGAAATAAGAGAAAGCGAGAAATGAGAATGAGAGGATGAGAAAGAATAAAAGAGAAAGAGAAGGAAACATGAGAAAGAGACGGGAGAGGGCTGGAGGGTTGGATGCAAGGGCGATTTGGTACCATATTATAGCGGGTGGCACCGACACTATAATGGTCGGCACCCACCGCTTTAGTGGTGGTTTTGTTGAGGGTAGCCGACGAGAGTCTGTGTTGGATTTTTTTTCTTTGCATGGGTTTCCTCGGGTGATTGGTTTTACAGTTAGCGGGTGGGAGACTTTTGAATGGGATGCGGCTTAGTTTCCTTTTTTTAATTATTGTCTTGCATGGATTTGCTCATTGCATTTTTTTATGTAGGAGTTGGTTGATTTCGATTGGTCGCATGGGTTTCTCAGGGTTTAGCCAGTGCATGGTTTGTTAGGTTTGCTTTTGGCTGAGAGGCTTTTGGGAGGTTATTCTGCATAAATTTTTGCATGGGATTTTGGTTGAGTTGGAGTTTTTTTTAGAGAACCCGAAACTTTTATTATTATTTCTTAAAACTAAAACCCTAATTTTTGTTCTTTCATTTAACCCTTTTCATATATCCATGCATGTATAACCTACTTCTATTTAAACTAAATACATACAGTACCGATACAGAACCCTGATACACCATTGTTATATCTTTAAACCCTATTTTTGGTAGACCTTTTTCCATAGATTTGGAGATGGCCCTAACATAAAAGTTGCTCATTTTCACAAAACGAACGCAGCGGTGCACTTGAATTTTCACAATATTATATCTCATGTAAGAATATCACTATTGTTCTCCTTCAGTATTGTTTGGTGTAAATGTTGTTTAAACATTAAATACACATGTTTTTCTTAATACGAGTAACAATTTAATTAGGGAAAGTAATATCCTAATAATAAATTTATTTTCATTAACTTCCGAAATTGAATTTAATACTCGAAATAGCATATGTTTAGATGATTGTACTTTGCTATTTTGGGTTGTTAGGACGAATCACATGTTAAATATAATATGTACTTCGATGACATGTGTTGAATTTAAGGCCTTCGTTGTTGGGTTTTGCTTCATTAATCTCAGACACATAGTATTCACAGGCCCCAATGCTTACGGTATCATCAGAGGTATCTTCATCTTCAATTTGAGGCTCCATAACCACAACAACATGTTCCTATACAGAGACAACAATTTCCATAAGAGGGTGGAATATGGAGGATTTGGTCGCATAACCATCAAAGAGCCTAGATTGGTATGTTCCGTCATAGTATGAGGAAAGCTCAAATGAGTTATTTGAAGGTTGTTTAGCACCTTCAGCATACACAACAAAAAATTTACCCAAGATGGGTGGAGGAGGAACAAGAATGTATAGTAGCACTAACATTATCCCAGGTGTCCCAGTCGCCAGTGTTGTCCCGCTCATTGTCAAAAATTTGATATAATGAGGCGACGATAGCAACCCAAGGACAATGGGAAGCACTATTATAAACTAGTTTTTACAGGAAGATAATCCAAACTCCCAAGTGCTTTTGGAACCAACATTGTCGTCTCCATTGGAAATAATTTTTAGGTGCGACAAAAGTAATGGAATGAGAAAAAAATAAGAGCTCAAAGGAGGAGCCAATAGACAGAAGGATTAATGATTAAAATCTCTTCACTGCCAAAGCATCTATTTAAGCAGTAATGACATCAGTGTAATGATAGCTAAACGTGGGATATAACATGAAAATATCAACAGTCCACTAATTATTTTTACTCAAAAATCAATTAGTGGAGGGGGTATGTTTACACCACACAAATAAGCTAGTGGGACAATGCCACATGGAAATATGAAGCGGTTATTATAGTCATAAATACAAAAGGCCAGATTTATACAAATGGCTAAGAAAGCGATTGACATTTTTCAAGGCCTTGTACGTGGGGTAACCACATATGTAACTGCTTAGGGACGTCATTGCACCTAGGCAGGAACATTTAAATGGGTAACCACCCAATACTTGTAGTATTAGTTGCATGGCAAGGGATTATATAAATAAAGTGTAACACCCTGCGCAATTTGGACAACAGGGCTTCCAGCCTCCGCCGTCGAACTACGTCGGGGGCTACTAAATAAATACCATTCCCAACATGTGACAGATATGAGACAATAAAATCAATCCACAAGACGAATAATCAATCCCGATGAATAATAGTACTGTAAAAAAAGATCACATGCTAAACTCCAATTAAATCCAATCTCCAAAATATGAATTAATTTAAAATCTGAATAATCAACTGACTGTAGATCCTCTAACTGAAATCCTTAAACAACTTTGGAACCAAATGGCCCAACAAAACCCAAATGAAGTCTCATAATGAAATACGACGGAATGTAAAGTCTAAACTAAATAAAGCAGTAAATAAAAGCAACTCTAGTTGCACCTCCAATCGATACCCATTAACTCCTATGCAGCTACTCCAGTGCTAATACCTAAAAATATTAGTCAACGCACGAGGTTAGAGCCCCGAGCATTAATATACACTACTCCCCTCAAATAGGGTCCGTGAACCCAAACAATAACATTATATGCAATAAATATCGCAATAGAGTCTTTTAATTAATACGAGATAATTAAACGCAATAAAGATGAATTACTAACCACCCCTAAAGATTCTTTATAAATATCACACTAATATCATTTTAAATATCCCACAGTCCCAAATTGTTAATTTAATTAAATTTACCCAAATTATCATTATTTTCACTTTTTATTATGGTGGTCCTCCTACCCCGGGTGATAATTTCCACCAAAGTTTAACACTTCCCCTTCTCAAAACGATCGTTAATCCGTTCAAACTGTCGGTCCAGCAATTTGACAAGGTTCCACGCACGACACGACATACAACGTCAGTTGGCCCGTTTAAACTGTCGGGGCTCGCTATTTATGTCTCTCATATTTTAATATCCTTCTTATTATCTTAGGTATTAATTCTCAATCCTCAATTTCACAATTATGAAATCATCCCACCCTTTTATTGATGTGAGATCCTCAAAATACCCCTTAGCCCCATACCTAAGGGCCCCCAAGTATAAATACGTCCTATCCTACGCATAGGATGAATCACCAAGAGAAAACCCGTCCTAGTCTCATGCCTAGGCTTGCGAAATGTCGATATAACGTAAAAATATGTCCCACCCCGAAATAAAAAATCCCCACGAATTTACACTATCTAGTCCCATACCTAGCAAGTATAAAGTATAACCAAGGCGTACCCACTAGTCCCATACCTAGTAAGCATCAGAAAATAGGGTTGAGAAATATACTATCCCAAAAGCCCCACGTCCCCGTGATGGCAAATGTGAATAAAATAAATCACACAAAACACAATTCAATATACACAACATAGCAATTTAATCATAAGGATCCCAATTTAATTTAATATAATGAATAACACCGTCGTCATTTTTAACATAATTATTTGCGTTCAATAATGTTAAATTATTTAACATGCGACAATATTCAATACGCCATAATCGTTCTCTTTTATAAGTCATCAATTTTTTATAAGTGTGAGCGCGTCCCAATAACCATATAAATAATCCCATAAAAATTCTATATGAGAACCTACACCCAAAACCATAAAAAATCAAAAATCTAACCTACGCACCCAAGGGTTTCAAATATTAAATCATATTTAAAATTTTCACAAAAACAATCCCTAAATTAAGTGTCCACTTTCTCTAATTAAGTTACTAATTGATTTTAATCAAAAACATATGATTAAGGGTTTAGGCGACACTTAAAACGCATAATACTAAAGGAAACGAATAGAGTATTCATGCCTAAGATTAAGATGAAGAAAATATGGTAACACGGTTGGATTTCTTTCGAAAAAAATTAGCAAAGAAGTGTTCTTGGACAAACTTGATTAAACCCCAATTAAGCCTTCAAAACTTGTGACAAAAACTTGATTAAGTTGTAGGTTGATGATTATGGTGGAGAGGAAAATCTTTTGGAAGAGCTCTCTGGTGAAAAACTTGGGGAAAAGTGATCATGAAAGGTTCCCCCGCGAATCAGAATGGTTATATACCAATTAAGACTCCTAAACCAACTTAAACTCTAAAAATTAAGAGGCCAAACTGAGCCAAAAACTGACAGTTCGATCGATCGATCGAGCAAGTCTGACGACAGTTCCCCCACGAAAATTTTATATAAGGAAAAAATTAAAAACTTAATAAAACTTCATTGCAAATCCGATGAATTCTATTCTTCAAATATTAAAACCAACATATTTACTTTATAAAAATAATTAAATCTAAAAATTTATTTTTCTCAAAAATTCCAATTAATTAATTAAAATAATTATTAAAACATGGGGTGTTACATAAAGTAACTAAAAGATGATCAAATAGGATGCTTGAACCAAAAACCACTTTTACTCGTTTAAATCATTTTTTTTCTTTATCTTCTTTGCAGTTTTTCTGGCATAGTTTAACATCTCCTCTTCGAAGCAACTTGTAAGGTAGATTTATTGTAATCTCTTTCAGATAAATGTAAATTTCCTTTGCCTTAATTTTAAACCGTCTTTACGTTTATGAGATTAAACTATTTCACATCCCTTAGCGCAAATTATTTTACTTACTTTAATTATAAGTTAATTTAGTGTTATATCATTTTATTTCACTATTTTAATTACTTTAAATCTCCTTTGTATCTTTAAATATCTATTTTCCAATCTTTCCCCTACTCCTATCCTACTTAGTTAGCAAAACTTATTTGGTACTCACTGAAAAGTCTTCTTAATTGAAGCATCGAACGGTAGACAATCACCTCATTATAGCGGGCGAAGATAATGAACTAGTTGATAAGAGCATAACCTTACCTGACACACTCGCACTCACTTAAAAATACTCACACCAACCAAGCCAGCAAAACAAAGATATACTAGCTTCGTTAGTGTGTGCTATATCGATTTTCATTTCAATCAGAGTGAGAGTTGAGCATAATCTTTGTCTTCTAGCTTCAATAAGTTAATTTATATCCTTGTGTCATATATTTTCCAACCCATTCAGCGCCCTGCTATACATTTGGACTCTTATAGTCATTTCAATGCCAGTGTGTAGTCACTTCCCGTATAATTGTGAATGCTTCAACCACTTGATTATCCTTTGAAAATATGTTTGTGATTGTAGAAAAATACATGAATTATTAATAGCTATTTGTATTAACTAAATATTTTTCTTCTAGCTTCAATAGTTGATTTGTATCCTCGTGTCATATATTTTTAATTCATTCACCTACATGACACACCTTTGTATCACTTTATGCGATTCAGATCTGATTAAGTTTGATATATTGGTTTGTATACATCCATGAATATGCATGAATGGTTTTAATTGAGATATAGTTCATCAAAGAGGCACAAGGGTGTTGTGTCCCTTTTGGGATTGTGGTCATCACTTGGGTGCTCTTCACAGAAATGTCTTCACAGTTACGATATTGGACCAATTTTTAAGGCTTCTTTTGATGCCTTCAGATTAAGCTCCGATCGTCATGGAAATTGGGTACGCAGTGAATTCAATAGGTGAGGCAATTCATCACTTGGGTCCTTAGTGATTCATGTTGATTTAATTATTATTGTGGATTACAATGCACCACTTCAATTACAATAAATGGACTCAATCAAAGTCAAGTGATAATTGGTTCTATAATGGATATTTTATCGGTGTTCAACATTGTCAAGCGAACTTCACATTGACTGATTCATCAAAAAACTGTTATTATCCAACGGCAAAGAAGGTTTTACACTTTATTATTCAGATTAATGGTCATATGTGGATATCATCTAATGTGAATAAGTCGCATGGGATTATCTTCACGAGCATTCAACGGAGTGCAGGCACATTTCATTTTAATTGTATTAAGAGGATACAATTTCATCTAAATGTTTGGATTTAATTGCAAATTCAATCATAAGTTCGTGTAGTGGATTATTTCTCCCGCAACATCAATAGCTAGTTTTCATGTAAAATGAGTCATTTAACTCATTATTAGGCTTTTCATTTTTGGAATTTTACTTTATCTCTCTTCTTGTAAGTTTTGGTGGTGGGCACACTCATCTATTTTTTTAATAAAACATTTCTCCGGGTGAGCTTTACTTAAAAAAATAAAGTACTTACATATAGTAATGATAAAAATCATACATATAATATTATGGTACATATCTCCATCCTTCATTTCCTAAAACTCAAAGCACTTTGTGTCTCCTAACACTGATGTTGGAACTCGTTGGGTTTGTTGAAGTTTTCTATATGTGTGTAAATGTTTGAAACAAAAAAAGAGAACAAACTATAACATGGAGACCCTCATTTCTTGGCTTAGTAAAATGGAAGATGCTCTCAAATGTATGAATGGCATCTCATGTTATCTTACACTTAACTTCCCATTGTCTTCCATTAAATTCCCACTATTGTCCACTAGCTTTTGCTATTAAGATACCATTAGGAGCAATCACTTCTTACTAATTTTTGGTGAACCATGTCGGTGGCCACTATATGCTATCACTACACCAAAACTGCCAATCTGGCACGCTTTAATAAGGAGAATCTGGCACCGTTTAAAACCGTGCCAGATTCTGGCACGGTTTATTCCCAATCTGGCACCGTTTAAAACAGTGCCAAAATCTGGCACGGTTTAAGATCGTGCCAAAAGTGTGCCAAAAATTGTTTTAAAAAAATAATAAAACTAAATTCAATTTTCATTTTGGAGGCAATACCTCCCTCCCCCGCTCTCTCTACTAAAATTTGTCTCTGCTAAACCCCAATCTCTCTCTCCCTCTCTCTATTGCCTGCTCCGCCGAGTGCGATGTCAACATCGCCGAAGAGTGGCACAATAATCTCCCCCGATGACTTGGGATGAGCAATTTAACCACCAAGGATCCTCAGTAGTAGTAGTTTGTGTTTGCAATTAGATCTTGATCTGGTTGATTACCACAAAGTTAAAGATATGTATGTCTCACTGTCACTCACTCTCTTTATTAATTTTTTTAGATTTGATTCCTCGTTCTGAAACTAAACCTAGGTTTTGTTTTTGGGTTGTAAAGTAGCTTACCTTATATGAAATTTGGTGGGTTTATATCTCCCAGCATTGGTAGATTGAACAGGCTTCAGACACTGTAAGTTCATATATCATTGTTTATAATAATCCCTAGAATAGTAGAATAGTGAACTGAGACAATTAAGATGGCACTGTGTTGATTTGGTTTATTTAATTTGACCAGTTTTTACAACCCAAAAACAAAACCTAGGTATGGGACCAGGCCATTTCACTGTAATAATTTTATTCCTAGTGAAATCACCAATTTTTCTGAACACAGAGCCCTGTAAGTGAATATGGTACTCTCTCCCTCTTGAATACTTGTGTATCTTCCGTTTCCCCCTTTTATGTTATTTTATTTTATTGATATGAAATAAGTCAGATAATTGTATTTACATTTTATAGGTACTTGAGGTCTAATTACCTCCAAGGAGGCATACCATCAAATATTGAAAATCTTTCCTCACTTAACATACTGTAAGATATCAATTCCATTTCTCATGTTCAAAAAAGGGTTAATTTTAAAATTCTTTCAATTTTTAATTCTAAGATTAAATTTTCGTTAGTTTTTTTTAGTCATGTCAGCATTTTGGGTTTTTAGTTCTTGTATTTTTGTTAAACTAAAAATTATATACATGGATTTGTCTAGAAATTCACTTATGGGTGCAATACCTTCGTCTCTTGGTTGGCTCACGCGTCTTCGGTATCAGTACGTTCATTTCAATTCTTGTTTGATGTTCAACAATTTGTTTTGGGTTCTGTTTGAATTGTTGGAGTATCACTTGCTCACTCTGGTCTGCCATGGTTTGATACTTTCTCCAGCTCTCTAGTTCTCGTGGTCCAATGCTACCACTTTCATCAATAAGTAGGCAATTTCATATTGTTTTTAAATTCTCTTTCTCACATGTGTGATCACAATTTATGATTGCTAAGTTCCTTACTTGGGTGTATATATTGTTAGGTCTCCACCACATACTCCATAAGTTAAAATACTAGAGGAGTTAGTCCGTCAGGTAGTAGTTGCTCTCAGGATTGAGATCAATCGCACTTTTATAAACCCATCATTTATCTACCTATTCTTTGAAGCTACTAATCTGAGTACTTGTGTTTGTCCTACGATGTCGTTGTTGGTTTTTCTCTAAAATATTATTACATACCTCTCTTTCAATTTCAGCTTTACTTACTAATATTCATCCATTAATATTCGTGTGTATGTATATATATTTATGATGAATTATGTAATATATCGTGACTTGTTCTGAGTTAATAATTACTAATAATATAGTTTAGAGTGAGAAAATGGATCACGTGGGATTTGGACTCATTTTCTTGCCATCAATGACTTTTACACAGCAATGTTCTCACTGTTTAGTTTGTTTTACTTCCAACCTTTTCATATACAATTTCTTCTTCTTCTTCTTCATGCAACATTTACTCGTCTATAATCCAAAATGTTATGAATTGAATGACTGTTTAATAAAATGTGCTTATGCAGTTTTATGCAGCCGTAGACCGAGCTCTGAGATCAGAATTAAAATTTGCTTATGCAGTTTTATGCACATTATGAATAAAATGTGCTAATGCGGTTTTATGGGAAAGACACATTACAGTGCTCTGAGATCAGAATTCAGTTCCACGTGCTCTTACTCATTAACAGATTGTGTTGTAAATGTTGCATTTGAAAAGGGAAGCATGGATAACTTGACAGCCGTTGTGATTCCTTTAAGATCAACTGTTCTTTTTAAAACCACACTGAAGGAAAGGTTTGTTGAAGAGGGAAAACTTGATGACTTATATCTGATACTAATGCAACTCCAGAAGTATATTCAGGACCATCCATCTGATAACAAGACTTCTGAACTCATTGAATTGGACCATTCTCATCCAGATACTACAAGTTTGACAGGTTATAGGTTGGAGGAAGAAAACAACAGCAATGTGCCTTTCTCTTTGTCAGAGCACGTCAACAAATTTGCTAATTTTAGATTCTTCAGTTTTGCAATTCGAAAGGATGCCCAACACTCAGCATCTTTTCCTGATACCATTGGCGGGCCATTAATTTTGTACAGTGACCAAAATAGGTGCTTGCCCTTTGGTTCAAATCAAGAATCACATGAGCATGTCATGCCCGATTTAAGGTATATACTTCACAAAAGCTTTGGTTGTGGAGGTTTTGGTGAAGTTTGGCTGGCCTTTCATTTGAATCGTTTCCATCCACCCTCCAATTTGGCAATGTGAGCTTTCATCGACAGAAAGTGAAAAATAATCCTCCAGTTAAAAACTTTGAGATGTTGAATGGAGAAATTTTATGCGAAAAAGAAGTTGTGCCTACTTTATGTGGTATTAGAGCCATTTGGGTCACTCCCTCAAGCTGAAGAAAACATATTGCCACTCATTTATTTGATGCTGCAAGGTATTCATAAATATTATTTTTTTTCAATATTTGATTCATCTATTTTCTTAAGTACTTTATTCCTTTTTCGGACCAATATTCCAAGAAGGAAAAGAATGCCATATTGGAAGTTGATTGAAATATGATCAAGAAAACTTCATTAGATTGAAGGGTCAAATTAATACAGTAAAACAAACTTTTTAATTGATAATCAAGTAGTCTTAGTTTAGTACTTTTAACATGTAAAGTAAAACTCGTTGGCCATGCTTGTCTCAAACAGAGCTTGTCCAAAACGTTGGCCAAAACGCTAGACTGTTGAGTCTTTGGACATTAATATAATTATATGTCAAACGCTAGACTGTTGAGTCTTTGGCTAAAACGTTGCTTGATTGAAGGATATTTACATATACTGTCTTTTTTATGTGAAATCCCAATATGATTTACAAAATAGTAACTTTACTCCTTTATCATGACACCTTACGATTGTAGATTTATCTCTTAGAGAAATGTCTTCCCTATGCATAAAGAGAAGGACACCAAACTTCTTCATGCCTTCTGTTCTCTGTTCTCTGTTTTTTCTTTTTATTTGTCTACTGTAGGTAATGACGTACAAGAAGATATCCTTAAATACATTCCTACTCTAGTCACTCCTCATATGAACTTTTCTTTGGAACTTTTCTTTTTATTTATTTATCTTTTGGATTCCATGCCAAGGAACAAGACTAACTACTCTATTTGTTGTATTCCAGTTTGATGAAGCTGCCCCCGTTTTTTCTGGATTGAAGGTTCCCATTGTAATTACGAAAGTAAATGCCCTTAAGGTAAATATTGTTAATCCACCCATAAAACAATTCAAAACAACAATTTTATTTTGTTCTACGAAAACAACAATTCAAAATTCAAAACAATACCTGTCTTATTTGATCCTAATTGATCATAATCGATCCTAATATCTGTCTTGTTTAAAGAACAACCGAGATTAACATTGGTGATGTGTTTTTATCTTTGTTTTCAACAGGTTTTGTTGTAAACATGGTTTTTGATCTTCATTAAGGTCGGTTCTTCTTTATGATCATCAAAGAAATTACGTTTATGATCCGCCTCTTCTTAGTGCATCGAGACCGAGGCCCAAGATTGGGAAGCAAAAACTCAGGTATTTAAGCAATTGTTCTCCCATTCAATATGTTGTATATATGCAACAAATATGCTATTGTGAGCATATAGGCAACATATATGCTGCTACGTGCATATATGCTACTGCATATATGCATACAGCTACTGCATATATGCAACTGTATGCATATATGTTGCTGCGTGCATATATGCTACTGCATATATGCATACAGCTACTACATATATGCAATTGTATGCATATATGTTGCATATGTGTTGTTGTGTGCATATATGCATACAGTTATTTCATATATGCTACTGTATGCATATATGTTGCATATATGCTGCTGTGTGCTGAAATTAAAAAAAACTTGAGTTAGAGACAACGATAGAAATTGTCCTACTTAGTTTTAGTATACTGAAAATTCCTATAGATTTTTGTTCAATCTCCTGTTTAGTTCTCGAAAAATCCCATCATACTTTTACATATCTTCGTCTCTCTTTAATAATATTGATTTCAATGGCTCTAGACTATTATTTTTCTTCTTCCTAATCCTCGTTGAATGAGTAGGCCACATCCTTCAAAAATTTAGAGATTACATAGGTGATAAAAGCTGCTTAGAACGATTATTATATCTTGATGACCATCTTGATGTAATACTACAATGTTTTTAAGGGACTAGAGTTGTAGTTAGAGCTTCATTAAGCTGTAAAAAGGCTACCTCGACTGCATCAACACATTTAAAAGCTCCTCTGTACTGGTGTCCAAATTGTGAAGTTCGTTCAAATAAGACATATTGAACCTTTTAAGGGTGAAAACCCAACCCAACCCCCAAACGGCCCCGTAAGAGGCACGAACACCTCACACGAGACCAATGTAACTTGTACGAACTGACTGCGTAGTCGCGGGTCTCCTGGTTTGAGAATATGAAGAAAATTTGAAAATATGTAGATTAGGCTTGAAAACAAGTCGTTGAAGGGTGAAAACCCAAACGAACCCCCAAACGGCCCCGTAAGAGACACGAACACCTCGCATGGGACCAATGTAACTTGTAAAAGAGGACCGCGTACTCACGGGCCTCCCGGTTTGAGATGATGACGATAATTTCATAACATGTAGATTAGGCTTGAAAATAAGCCGTTGAAGGGTGAAAACCCAAACCAGCCCCCAAACGATCCCGTAAGTGGCACGGATACCTCGCACGGGACCAATGTAACTTATACGAACTGACCGCGTAGTCGCGGGCCTCCCGGTTTGAGAATATGATGATAATTTCAAAATATGTCGATTTGGCTTGAAAACAAGCCGTTGAAGGGTGAAAACCTAAACCAGCTCCCAAACGGACTCGTAAGAGGCACGAAAAACTCGCACGGGACAGATGTAACTTGTAGGAACTGATCGCGTAGTCCCGGGTCTCCCGATTTAAAAATAAAAATCAACACTTAAATTTAAAAACAAACCGTTAGAGGGTGAAAACCCAAACCAACCCCCTAACGACCCCGTAGGAGGCACGAACACCTCGCAAGGGACTAATGTAACTTGTAGGAACAGACCGCGTAGTCCCGGGTCTTTCGGATTGAGAATATGACAATAATTTATAAAAATCACACTTAGACTTAAAAACAAGCCGTTAAAGGGTGAAAACCCAAACCAACCCCCAAACGACCCCGTAGGAGGCACGAATACCTCTCACGGGACCAATGTATCTTGTAGGAACTGACTGCGTAGTCCCTGGTCTCCCGGTTTGAGAATATGACGATAATTTACAAAAATCAACACTTAAACTTAAAAACAAGTCGTTAAAGGGTGAAAACCCAAACCATCCTCCAAACGACCTCGTAGGAGGCACGAACACCTCGCACGGGACCAATGTAACTTGTAGGAACTGACCGCGTAGTCCTGGGTCTCCCAGTTTGAGAATACGACGATAATTTGTAAAAATCACACTTAGACTTAAAAACAGGCCGTTAAAGGGTGAAAACCTAAATCAGCCACCAAACGCCCCCCGTAGGAGGCATGAACACCTCGCACGGGACCAATGTAACTTGTAGGAACTGATCGCGTAGTCCCGGATCTCCCCGATTGAGAATATGACGATAATTTGCAAAAATCAACACTTAAACTTAAAAACAGGTCGTTAAAGGGTGAAAACCTGAACCAGCCCCCAAACGGACTCGTAAGAGGCACGAACACCTCGCACGGGACCAATGTAACTTGTAGGAACTGATCGCATAGTCCCGGGTCTCCCGGTTTAAAAATAAAAATCAACACTTAAACCTAAAAACAAACCGTTAGAGGGTGAAAACCCAAACCAACCCCCTAACGACCCCGTAGGAGGCACGAACACCTCGCACGGGACCAATGTAACTTGTAGGAACTGACCGCGTAGTCCTGGGTCTCCCGGATTGAGAATATGACAATAATTTGTAAAAATCACACTTAGACTTAAAGACAAGCCGTTAAAGGGTAAAAACCCAAACCAACCCCCAAACGACCCCATAAGAGTCACGGACACCTCGCACGGGACCAATGTAACTTGTACGAACTGATCGCGTAGTCCCGGGTCTCTCGGTTTGAGAATATGACGATAATTTGCAAAAATCAACACTTAAACTTAAAAACAAGTCGTTAAATTGTGAAAACCCAAACCAGTCCCCAAACGACCCCGTAAGAGGCACGAACACCTCCCACGGAACCAATGTAACTTTTAGGAACTGACCGCGTAGTCCCGGGTCTCTCGGTTTGAGAATATGACGATAATTTGCAAAAATCAACACTTAAATTTAAAAACAAGCCTTTAAAGGGTAAAAACCCAAATCAGCCCCCAAACGATCCCGTAGGAGGCACGAACACCTCACACAGGACCAATGTAACTTGTAGGAACTGATCGCGTAGTTTCGGGTCTCCCAGTTTGAGAATAAAAATCAGCACTTAAACTTAAAAACACGCCGTTAGAGGGTGAAAACCTAAACCAGCCCCCAAACTACCCCGTAGAAGGCACGAACACCTCGCACGGAACTCTCTAACAAGCCGTTGAGAATATAATAATAATTGTGACTCGTATATGAAATTTTTCTGCTCGAATATGATTTTTTTAAAAATGACTTGGTTACTAATATCGTATCTTTTTTGTGTCTTATTTTTTTTGTAGGATGACATTTGATCTCTAGCTTTTATCCACTTGGAACTCACGAAGAAGGCAATGCTTTACAACAAGGGGATTATTTGTTTAGTGTCGTTAATATTTAGGATTCTATTTTTTGTGTTATGGCCGAGCAGGCTTTAGTAGTTTTATTGTTTACTTTTATGGCTGTAGTGGCTATAGTAGTTTTATTGTCGACTTTTATGGCCGTGCGGGCTTTATATGAGCAGATTTTATGTTAGCAGGTTTTGGAATGCTCAAAAAATAGAGGAAACTCTGTCCAATTTTTTTTTTATCTGGGAATTATTAGCTCTTGCAATTTTTTGAAGTTTGTATGCACATTAGTTTATCAATAACATGCGATATTCATAATTTGTGAATTTTCTTTTTTTTTTTTGCAAATAATAAATATTTATCCTATCAGATTTGGAATTTGCAGATTTTCCAGATTTGTTTCCTCTTATTATTTTTTTAATTAATTGAAAAATATGGCACGGTTTTAAACCGTGCCAAAACCGTGCCAATTTATAAAAATGAGAACGCTTATAAAACAAACTGGCACGCTTTATAACCGTGCCAATAGCGTGCCAGAAAGTAGACAATTTGGCACGGTTTCGGCATGTGCCAAAAGCGTGCCAGATTTAACATCTAGCACGGTTTAAAAGCGTGTCAAAAGCGTGCCAGATTAAAAAACTGACACAGTTTAAAAGCGTGCCAAAAGCGTGCCAGTTTGGGAAATCTGGCACGGTTTTAAACCGAGCCAGAAAATCTGGCACGCTTGATTCTGGCACGCTTGATTCTGTGCCAGATTGCGTTTGGCACTGTTTTAAACCGTGCCAGTTTCCTGTTTTTGGTGTAGTGTATATTTATTTATTTTTATCTTATTTCATACGAGACTAGTAACAAGTTGAAACGGTGAGAAACTTTCTTCACTCCTAAAAAAAAGAAGAAAGGGAAAATCTCTCTTGAATTCATTCTGAAAATATTTTCTTCATGAAAATATTTATTCCCCCACTTTTAGTACTGTGATATTGAGCAATAAATTACGCATGGGTGTTAATATATCATATAACTATAGTGCATAGTTATATAAGACAATGAAGATTCTCGGATCGTTTTATCCTCGAGACGGCGTGAATGTACACTACCTAAAGAGAAAGACCTAGTACGTGACTTAACTCAAGAATCTTGTATGACAGATTTTATAAACAATTGAGGTAATATTACTTATTTTTATTGTGCAGTATATATTTGGATTCCAAAGCATGCTATTCATATTTGTGATATTCGTATGAGGTAACAATTTAATTTTAAGCGATAAACTAAATTAAGAGAATTATTTTGAGTATTCGATTTCTCCATAAAACTCTTTAGGTTAATCACACTATCTAAATTGTCCCAATAATTTTAAGATGATTTATATCTACCATGGAGACCGAAAAATAAATCTTATGGGCTTATATGTTTATTTTTGTGATGCCTAAAATGAAAAAAAGGCCAATAAAATTTTGCCTCTAGAAACTATAAGTGTTGACCTTAGACATTAATTAAGGGGTAAAAGTAGTGTCGTGTCAACACGCTTGTCGTTGCTTGGTTTCACCGCCTCAATATAAACAAATACCTAGACTTGGCACACTAACTACAGAGTGTATCGGCAAGTAGGGATCGAAGCCACAGAGACTAGTTGTTAGAATTCTATTAATTTAATACGTCTCAAATAAAAGTGTAAAAGATTATATGTGAGCAAATCATTAAACTAGGCATGTATTTAAACTAAAATTAATAAAATGAGTAAAACAATAGGTTGAGAATTGTCTCCCTCACACGGGCTAAATAGCATAAATGGTTACATAAACATAAAAGCGCTAATAAGATTAATCACATTTGGACAATTAATTAAACCTAGAGTTGTCACTCTTTAAATTCTCGTAAAAGCTTAATTTTTGTTCAGTTTCAACGAATATTCCCGGAATTACACATGAAAGGTCGTAAATACAAAGCATATGTGATATACCCCGTTAAATATCCTAAGTGTGACACAAGAACAATTAACTCATTAAAACTACCTTAGACCCATCATACCATAACAAAACAACTAATTAACCCACGTGAGGTTAACAATCTTAACATAGATTAAGTTACCTACAAAGCATGTTAAATGACATTAATTGAATGCAAGAAAGTAAATGAAAGAAATTAAATCTAGGTTACAAAGCAAGTAAATAAATAACAAGTCAAGAAAAAGAACAATGGAAGCTTGGATAAATGAAGAAGATGATGAATAGTACACTTACAAACCCATTTGGGTGAAACCCTAGGAGAGAGAGAAGCATCCACCCAAAATCCCCTCCAAAACCCTTCTTCTCTAACCTAACCACTAAAAGGATGATAAAAACAAGATTAAAACTACATGATAAGAGATGTCTTCAAATATACAAAAACCCACTTAAATAGTAAGTGGTAAAATAAATAATGATAAAAGAAAAGAAAATGATTTATCCTAATAATCAATAAGGAACTCCACAGGAAAATGGTCATAACATGCTCGTTAGGAATTGAATTAATGAACCGTCGGAGGCCACGTGAAGTCGACTCAAAGGGATACAACTTCCGCGAAGAGTTCGGGCACGAAGCTAGAACGCTAAAATGACTAAAATGCCCCTGAAGTTGCGTACTACATTAAAAACCTTCTGAATGGCTCCAATTGCACCGTTAAGCGTTCCAATACCTACAAAAACTTAAATAAACCTTGCAACAAACACACACACATGCACACACACACACACACACACACACACACATATATATATATATATATATATATATATATATATATATATAGCGTAAATACGAGAATTAACGGACACAATTATACTAGGATGCATAAGTAAAACGGGAGATAATATATAATATTCGTGACTAATCGTACATCTAAAAATTTCGTTTATCCCCCAGACTTTCTAAAATATTATATTTTCAGAAATAGAAAAATAAATTCATTATTTTAGTCAATCCGGAATCAATCAATAATTTTGTGAGTAATTAGAATTTGAATAATAATGAAACCCTTCTTGAAAAACTCTTAAATAAGTCAATCCTATTTTTTAGTTGTGAATGTGAAATGTTATTTCACGTAAGATGCTATTGTTGGAAAATGGAATTGTCTCTATTTCTAGACAATTTATTTAGAGCAAGCCACTTGTGGTTAAGAAATCAAATAAAACTTTGATATTTGAAAATAAATGAAAATTTGTTATATTGAATCAACTTAAAATTTAATATTTGAAAGAAAATGATTTTTTTTATATAGAATCCAATAAAAATTTGATATTTGAAACCAAATGAAAATTTGTTATATGGAATCAAGTTAAAATTTGCCCCTTGCGCTATGTTTACTACAAAAAAAATTGGTCAAATATTTTTCTTTAAAGTGCTTATATGAAAGTGTAGTTGATAGTTTTCAACCGCACTAAAGTGATCAATGATGGAAAGAAAGAAAAACTCTGAAATTTTATGTTATGAATTTTGAAAGAATGTCATCTCAGTTTCTTAATGATATATAAAATGAAATTTCGTGAATTTTGGCATGCATATATTATGATGAGATTATGAATATTGGGCTTTAGAATTTTGAAAAAATGAGTTGTATATATTTTATTCCGTTTTTTACAAATTTTATGCGCAATGTTGAAATTTTTGGGCAGTTTATTATAAAATGAGTTTATCTTAACTTATACTTAATGTTTTGGAGTGATTCTAATTTTTGGCAAAACTAGACTCACAAAGGATGAATTCTGAGAATTTTCATAAATGTTTAATAAGCGGTTTGATCGTGGTGAAATTTCAAACTTGAAATTTTTGAATTAAATGTTTTGAATCTAAACATTTTGTTGCAAATTTGAACCATGTTGTTATTGTAAAGAGATTTTAAATCATTTGTATATTTTATCATTTTGAAATTGGAAGATTATGAAGTTCCAAGAATCTTTTAGGGTTATAAATGTCAAGGTCATGGGACTTAGCCGTGATGTTGTCAAGCTTCGTTACCTGTTGATAATGAGTCCCCGAGCAGCATAGTCGATGGGCTATGATGAAGGTTGGGCAGATGCTCCAGTCAAATTGGAGGAGGTAAAGACTGTGGCCTACAAATATAGTTGGATGAATGCCTTGGGGATTTTAAAAGTTCCCAAGGACTCTC
Source organism: Sambucus nigra (assembly GCA_949130495.1). Taxonomy (NCBI): domain Eukaryota; kingdom Viridiplantae; phylum Streptophyta; class Magnoliopsida; order Dipsacales; family Adoxaceae; genus Sambucus; species Sambucus nigra. Next base: position 422,763,232 of record OX422211.1, on the reverse strand, counting down.
AAATTTAGTATATGTAATAAGCTGGTTGTCCTACTTACAGGCATCCCCTATTTGGCAATAAAGATAAGTGGGTTCCTTTGGATGTTGTTCCTCTTCAGCTTGCCAAGAGCTATCATTTTTCCATTCCAGTCTTATCTTACCTTTTAGGTCATGTCGTCACATTACCTTAGACCTATAACAGATAGTGGCAAAAATACACCTGGTTTAAGGGGAATCTACCCATTCAAGATTTTATCCGACCAAGTCGACTTCATTCAGTGCCTAGGGATCCCCCGTAGGGCTTTTTCTTGCTAATTCATGAGGTCTTTTTTATTTTTCATGATGAAGACCTGAAGGCCTTAGGTTTAATTGTAATTAATGGTAATTAAGCTAAGGTAACTCTAATCAACATTTGATCATTAATTCAAAACGTGAGCATGCCATTTTGGAATAATGAAAAGTAATATAAATACTAAGTAATTGATTAAACAACTTGGATTTTTATCAATGACTTTGAATCAAACTTCGAGCATCATAATTTTGAAATGAAAAGTTGTACAAACTAAGCATGATGGAAATAAAATCAAAAGTAAGATTTATTGAGATAAGTCGTATTCAAAGCTTTAGGTATCTCTTTGCCCTCCATTATTTCCATGTGATAGACTCGTTGTAAATCATCTCTGATTACTTTGAATGGTCATTTCCAGTTAGGCCCTAACTTATCTTCCAAAGTCTTTTTAGTGTTGCCGAGTACTTTTTTGAGGACATAACCCCCGATATGGAATTTCATCAGATTGACCCCCTTGTCGTATTGCTTGGCTAAGTGTTGTTGGTAGGAGGCCATTTTTATCATGGCATGTTATCTCCGTCTTTTTCTACTTTATGTTCAGTGCTCATGGCTTCGTCATTCAACTCTTTCTCAACAATGATAGTCCTCATGGTCGACATACCATCTTTTAGGGGAATTACGGCTTCCATTCCATAAGTTAGAGCGAAAGGTGTCCCTATTGGGTCTCCTCGACATAGTGAGATATGCCCAGAGAATATGAGGCAGCTGTGACACCCCGCCTAATAAAATATCGGGTGATCAGTCCTATACCAAATTAAAACAGGAATCCCAGTTGGATCATCCTTAGCATCACTGTCGAAAACTTTTTAAAACTTACTAACCACCTAGTATTCCAAAAGCTGGTGCCAATTTTAACTTTTTAATTACACAAAATAGTACATGCGGAAATAAATATGAACCATTCACATAACTGAATAAAACTCAATTGAATAATTAATTACACATCTTGCCGAATAAACTATCAACCACCAAAGTGAAATAATCCAATACAAATATTCAACACCGGAATAAAACAAATCTGAAACTGTACTGAGAAGACTGGGCGACAAGCCCTAAATAAAACTGAAACTGATGCATAATTCTTACTCTAGGAATAAATGAACGATGCGTCTAATCCAAACTCCTGCTAGCAGCCACATATGCCGCAGCTCCGTATCCCTGGAATAGAATATCAATACTGGCGCCCCTGTGGCTGGACACCTAAAAGGTTTTGAAAATAGTTTTATAGCAAGGGTTAGAACCCAAAACATTTTGAAAATATTTAGCAATTGAATTAACTGCAGTAATTTAAAATGCATGAATGCGCTTCATATTTAAGTTAGTGTCGCACTCCCTTGCGGACATTCTCACCCCTCCACTATTGTGCACACTTAACGGTTACCTTAACCCCCCACCTAGTTGTACTACCCCGTCCAACTAGTCCTGGTATAACCTCCCCTTGCCATACTACTCTAACCCGAGTATAATAATTTTTGAATTATAGGTTATCTCACAATTAACTTAATTAATTCCTTCTTAAATAGTAGCATATAACCGTGTCACAAGTTATATAAAGTAAATACATCACACACTGTATTATTATCCGCATATAATATTGAATACCATTATATACGTACCTTTACTAAAACATCCACACATATAACATACGTATATCCATCCCTCCGAGTATACCCTCGCCGGATGATTCCCTCTAAAGTGATATCTCACTAGGTGTGCTCACAAAACCTAGTTCCCCAAGTTGGAATCGCTCACCAACTTGGCCCAAACTATAAACGTAATGGAGGCGGTCATATTCCTTCCCTGAAAGTGAGATAAATCCCTCACCCATATACCGGACGCTATGACCTGGGGATATACTCACCCTACTCCTCAAGCTAGGGGATTCACCCACATCGCGCAACCTCCCATGATAGCACTAGAGTATATAAATTAAGTAAATATATAATCGTTGATATTTAATAGCACACACAATATATACACACATCTATATATATACTATCACTACACCATATATATATAATATAAACCCCGGCTTTACCGTGTACTCAAAGATCCGTAACACTAGCCTGAAATTTTCTGAGTCTATGTCCCGACTCTCTTAATTAATTTTCTCACTTAATAATTTATCATCTTCTGGAGTCTGTGGTCCGACTCTAAATAATAATACTCTACACAATAATTTATATGAAATTTGCCCGAGTTTATGATTCGACTCTTATTTAATTAATTTACACATTAATTAGTTAACACAACTCCGAGTCCGTGGTCCGACCCTCATTTAATTAATTTACACATTAATTAATTAACACATATCCGAGTTTGTAGTCCGACCCTCATTTAATTAATTTACACATTAAGTAATTAACACAAATCCGAGTCTGTGGTCCGACTCTAATATAATTAATTCACACCTCAATTAATATACTATTTTCCCCGAGTCTAAGGTCCGACTCTAATTAAATTAATTAACATACCTATTAATTTCATACCGATCCGAGTCTGTGGTACGACTCTCATTCAATTAATTTACATATTAATTAATTAATACCCTTTCTGAGTCTACAATCCGACTCTAAATTAATTAATCACAACATCAATTAATTTAATACTTTTTCGAGTCAACCTTCCGACACTACCTTCATTAATTAACACATCCATTAATTTAATAACTTGGTGTCACTCAACCATTATCCCCGGACTCGCTCACTTGGCCCATAACTTAATATTTCCCGAGTATATGTTCCTATCACAAGGAATCACACAATAGGCATTCACAACCCAAGTAATCCTATAAAACAGTAGGTATTTACACAACCCAATTGTTCATACCTGTACGTAATATATTTCTCTCTAATATTCACCGTACTTGTTTGCTTTACGAATTTATTTCACTTCCATATTAATTCAAGTATTCACACAACTCTAAGGGTCCTAGTAACCCCTTGTTATTTCATTTCAGTTGTTACCCTTGTTAACCCACTGACCTAACGAATTTAAGCTCGCTCACGCTTTTCCGTAATTATATTCTTATCATCTCGAATTAGAGTACGTCACAATCAAGCCTATGAATCTCCACTTTAACTCTCTCACAAAATTAAAGTCCAATCACTCAATAATAGACCTAATTCCATATCATTATTCCATCAATATATTTCATCAAGGTCCCAAACACTTCCCCGATAAAATTTTAGACATTTGAGGCTTAAAAAGAAAAATCTCAAATTTTCTGGCAGATTAAACACCCTCTAGTAAACTTTCGATTTCTCCCTCTACAGAACTCCGATTTACCTGATTCCAAGTTCATTGGATAGATAAGAGAAATACATTTCCAGTAATGTATGGTTAACACTCTAATTCAAAGTAAAATTCAAATCGTACACGTTTAAAGTCGCGTCAAAATTCTGGCAGATTACTACGTTGACAGATCAAACACCCTGTAGTAAAATGTTTATTAATCCCTCTACAGAACTCCGATTGACCTGATTCCAAGTTCATTGGATAGATAAGAGAAATACCTTTCCAGGCATGTATGGTTCACACTCTAATTAGAAGTACAACTCAAATGGCATACGTTTAAAGTTGTGTCAAAAATTCTGGCAGATTGACCTCTTGTGTTCATCAAATAAACCCTAAGTCATTCAAGATTCATGTTCTTCATCCAAGAACTCATAAAGATTCCATGTTAATCATCAAATATATTCAAATTTCATTTTATCTTTACTTAGGTATATATAATACACCTATTTCTTACTTTGAATCTCAACCAAGTATTCTATTAACAAAACCTCATTTTGTACCCATTTATCCCCAAAACGAATTTTAGTTTACACATCACTAAAATATGAATTGGATATCACCATTTACACATTACAGCAAGTTAACCACTTGCCTGGAATTGTTCCTAGGGTCTGATCCGTTGGTGTAGTCCCTTAATTCGGCTCCAATAATCCCCAATTGGCTCTTGATTTGCTTTCCCCCAATTTCCCTCTCAAGCCCTAGGCTTAGAATTTGTGTTTACTGTCGTTTAACACTTCTCCATTTAGGTTAAAAACCCTTAATCCCGTTTTTTGCCACATGGGCCTAATTAAAATGGCCCAACTCACCCCGTGTGGGCCCGGTTATGCCCAAAAATATCCCCAGACCCAATTACTACCCCCGGGTACTCTTTTTTTACTATCTCGACCCATCCGGACGCAACCGCGCACTCAGAATTGCCATCCGAAATACCTTTTGATATTTTTAAATTTCGACCTCAAAACGCGACACATATTAATTCGGACAATTAAATTTTAAAGTCGCCAATTATAAATAATTCGGCTCACTCAAATAAATTCTCCAACTCATGAATTTCAGTTTCTCCAATTTAAATATTTTTATAACTCCCAAAAATAATTAAATGTTAAATCTTCAAAATTACAGGGTGTTACAGCAGCTCATCCACCAAATCTCCTTTTACTCTTTCCAACCTTTTTTTCAATCCGTCAAGCATCATTTTGTTGAAAGCCTATTCTTAGCCATTGCTTTTGGGGGTAAGCCATAGAACTGAAATGGTATTTGATTACATGGTCGTGGTAAAAATCTTGGAAATGACCACTTTCAAATTGTGTACCGTTATCCGTTATAATTGTCCTGGGTACCCCAAAACGAGGTATGATGTTCCTCTAGATAAATATGATCATATCAGTATCTCTGATGCTCGTGAGTGGCTCAGCGTCCATCCATTTTGTGAAATAATTTGCGTCGACCAATAAGTACTTCCTATTTCCTGGTGAACTTGGGAGTGGCCTTATAATATCCAGCCTCCAATGCGCGAATGGCCATGTACTAGTTAGGGACTTCAGGTCGCAGGCCGATTGATGAAGCACAGGGGAGAATTTTTGGCACTTTTCACACTTTCGAGCGTAAGCGTTTGCATTTTTCTTCATACATAGCCACAAGTATCCTTCTTTGATTGCTCGAAAGCCAACGATCTTCCTCCTGCATGGCTTCCATAAATCCCATCATGTAGTTACTAGAGAACTTGGTCTACATCTTTTGAATGAACGCATTAAAGGTAAGGATCTCTTATACAGTTTTTCCCCAGGTCCAAGGTAGAACCATGCAGCTTTTACCCTGACTTGATGAGCTTATTTTTTATTATTTATTAAGGTATCGACCTTCAATTTAGTGACTATTGAATCCATCCAGCTAGGAACCTTTTGTATGGAGAGAATGTGCTCGGATGCCACCACCGTCGTAATGTTAGGCTTATTGAGGAACTCCACTTCAATGGTTCTCCTAAGATTGGAATCCACTGCTGCTAAAGTATTGACATGACCCTCGGGGGAACTATTAAATGTGTACTTCTTCATACTTTGATATAGAATCACGAATCACTTATAGGTATGCTTCCATCCTTTCGTCATTGGCATTGAAGTCTCCACTGACATGGTTGGACACCAGCATTCAATCGTAATACACTTCGAGGTGGTTTGGCTCCAGCAAGTGAGCCTTACGTAGTCTAGCTATAAGAGCTTCGTACTCTACTTTATTATTAGAGGCTTCAAAGCCCAACTCGATTCATTGGTCGATTATGAAATTCTCCGGCGTTATGAGAATAATTTCTACTCCTGTCCCTTTTAGTTAGAGGTGCCATCCATATACAATATTCATTTCCTGGATTAATCTAGCTCGCGGTCTTTCAACTAGTCGGTAAATTATTAATCGGTAGGGGTCCCTTCTCTAGAAAATACCATTATAAAGTCAACCAACACCTGCCTTGATTGTTGTTCTTAGTTAATAGTGTGTATCGAATCTCCAGAGTTTGATCGATCGTTTGGATATACATCCAGATAGGTCGACTTTGTGAAGAGCAACTTTAAGAGGGAAGGATGTGATGACTGTAATGGAATGGGCCTCAAAGTAATGTTTAAATTTTTAGGACGCAATAACCAATGAGTAAGCCAATTTTTTCAATGGTAAGCAGCACTGCTCAGCATCCAAGATAATCTTATTAACATAGTAAATGGGGATCAATATTCCTTTTTTCTCGCATACCAAGGGCTAATGACTGCATGGTTTGAAACTACAAGGTATAGGTAGAGAGAATCCCTTAGGTCTGGAATTGATAACAGTGGAGGTTTGACCAGATAAGACTTGATTTCCCCATGTGCTTTGAGCATTCATTATTTCAGGTGAGGCACTTTTCCTTCTTGAACAGCTAAAAAAATGGTCTGGAATGCTCGAATGACTTGGAGATAAAGTTGTTTGAGGCTGCGGGCATCCCCGTTAGCTTTTCGATCTCTCGCAGCATCTTCGACAGCTGAACATTATTGATATCTACTATCTGGTCGGGTTTTTCTTCGATTCCCCTTTTACTGACCAGATAACTGAGGAACTTTCAGTAGTGTCACGGGATTATTTGAGGTGATTATGGAAGAACTTGATCGCGAATGTTGGTGCTGAGAAGACATGTAAGATGTGGCTTATGATGATTGAGGTTGTGGAAGGGGGCATGGTGATACCATCCAAACTGTTCAATGTGTATTGTCTTATTAAGGGCATGAGGATAAGTAACTAGATTTGGGATTCTTGCCCCCCCCCCCCCCCCCCCCCCCGGGATAAGGCAATCATGGCAATGATGATGATGATGGTGAGGCAGGGCCTTCTTGTAGCTGAGGGAGTTTTTGAAGCTTTTATGACTAGTGTAGGTTTTGGGTGTTTTAATAGTTTTGTCTTGTAAGTTTGTGTTTATTTATGTTTGGGCATGGGTTAGGTAAGCTATGTTATGGCCTCTTATAGTTAGTTATGTGCGTGGTAGGTATGGTTTTAAGCAAGTATTTGGGACTTTCTTATCACCAATACTTCATGTAATTGCCATATTTAGAAAAGTGTTTGAAATAAATGATGATTTTAACATATTTATAATGCCTTTACAAGAATTTGTCTATATTTGAACTATTGATACTGATCACTAAGGCATACATAATCCTTTTGCTCATTTAAAAGATGGAAAAGACGAGTGTCTCTTGATGGAAGAAAAAAATAGCATTTTGTGAAAAGAAAAGGACCGTGCCCAAAGTCACTTTACGAGATGCCTACTTACCACTTGTGGGATTAAGAAATTTCTTATAAGTTTTGAAAAGATGTTCGAGAGGATCAATCAAAGGGTGAAAATAATAGATTTTTATTATAATAGAATGGAGATGAGAATTAGATAGCTTAACAAGAGTTAGATCAGGGTAAAATTTCTTGAGATTGTCTAAGTTGACTGGATGTGCCATTTCTTCTCCTTCAAGGTTTGTGAGCATAGCAGCGCCACCGAACATAATTTTCTTCATAAAATATAGCCCACTCCAATTAGGCTTGAATTTCTCTCTTGGAACCTAAATAGGCTCTTTGATTTCTTGTAGTGCGAGGTCACTTTCTCACACAATGCAGTCTAACTTTTTTTGTTGAATGATTATTATGACACCCCGCACATTTTGACGTTGTAGGTGGACGACCCCCATTTCCAAACTACGTCGGGCCTTATACATAAAATACCATTCTTAGCATGTGAGAGAAATATGAGACATTGAAAAAAAAATCACAAGATATAATCTGAATTAATCGAACGAATATAAACATCCACACAATAAAATCCATCACCATGCTAACTCCAAAACAAAATCATCTCCAAAAGATAAATTAAAACTCATTATAAATAATCCAACTACTAATCTCTAACTGAAAATTGTAAATAACTGTGGAACCGAATGGCCCACCATATCCATAAATAAATGTCTCATAAATAAAATGATGGAATGGAATTAAATCTAAACTGGTAAAGCGATAAAATAAATCTCTAGCTACACTCCTTAAGTCTCCAATCCATCTATGTAGCTACTCCAGCAACTATACCTGAAATGTTAGTCAACGTAATGGGTCAGAGCCCACCGCATGAATACCAGCTACTCCTCCTAATTAGGATCTGTGAAGCGAGACATAAGCATCATACATGATATAAATATTACAATAGAATATTTTAAATTACGCAATATAATAACATATGAGCAAAATAAGCCACCACTAATTATTCAAGTGCAACTATGTTTTTACGACAGTGAATTAAATATCATAATTATTAATTAAATTAATGCTACCAATTTTTATTAGTGCGACACCAGTATAGACAGTTTATCCTTCTATTGGTCTGGCACATACTCTTGGTGCACTAATAATTTTACACACCACGCCCACTCCCCTCACTATAGCCAGTTTTCCCAATTTCTCTAATACTGCACGTACTCGTCGTGAGGTTTCATGCACGACACATCACTATAGCCAGTTTACCCAATTTCGCTAGCCCTGCACATACTCATGACGCCAACACACACCCACATTATTATAGTTAGTTTTCAAAATTATAATTAGCCCTGCACATACTCACGACGTAAATTCATTTTAATACCCATTTATTATCTTAGGCATTAATCATGAATTCTTATTCAAGTTCTCTTCGTTTTCAATTAGTCGCACCCATAATTCGGGTATGACAACCTAAAAACATCCCTAATCCCATACCTAGAGATCACCAAACCATAAGTATTTCCCAGTCTATCACCTAGGAATAGTACCTACCAAAATCATCACCTAGTTTCACACCTAGGCTAACGGAATAACGTAAAGGCATACTACCTAGCCCCACCTAGGAAAATACCCCACCATACATGCGCACACCCACTAGTCCCACACCTAGAAACTATGAACAACAAACAAAGTCTACCTCCTAGTCCCATACCTAGTAAGCAACCTATAAAAACAAAGGTAAAAGTAACTACCCCAAAATCCCAACGTCCCTGCGATGTTCAAATATTAACACACGCAATATCCACATAAAGCATATTTTAATTTATCGCTAAATTTTCCAATTAATCCTATGATTACAATTTCATCCAAATTACGTATGTTTAATCATATAATTAAACAAGTTTTACCAAAATGTCACAGAAATTGTCAAATTCCATAATTTCCATACAAGTGATATTTTACTAATTAGCACATAATTCCATTCTAACACGCGTATTAACAACGTTACACAATAAAATTTTGTTCTACAACCTACATATCAATATCGTAATCACACGAGTCAAAACACTATTCCAAATTTATATTTTTAACTGTTAATGTGCAAAATGTCCCACAATTCTATTGTAACCCAGACCTCTAATCTAAGAATGTAATTGTTTCAAGTCATAAATCATATTTTTAGATTTAATAAAAACAACCCCGATTTTTACTTTCTCTTTCCCTAATTAATCTTCCTAAATATTTTTAAGAAAACATGATTACTTAAGGTTTAGCCAACATTTAAAGCATATTACACTTAAGGGAAACAATAGAAGTATTCATGCCTGAAACGAAGTTGTCTTGAAAATCTAATTATGCGGTTGCAATCCCCTCGCGAGAATAGCAAAGACTCGTTCTTGGTTGATATTGAGATAACTTGATTTGGATCTTCAAAACTTGAGTTGAAACTTGCTTTCAATGGGGTTTAGGTTTTGCAAATGAGAGGAGATAATAATTTTGGAGGCTATTGCTTTTAGGGATGAGTTAAAAGTGTTTCAAAAAGTCTAAACCCGAGCCTTTTTTATGTAGGAGAAAAAAGAGTTTAAAACAAACACAAACTCTTAAAAACTAAAAGTCCTGCAGCTCTACCTTTGTGCGAATCAGCTCTGCCAGGGGTCAAATCGAGTCGGCACCTAAACAGAGCCCAAGTTCTCCAATTTTAAATAAGAACTTAAAAAACCCGATTTCCCCTGATTTCAATTTGAATCAAAACCTTATTTCTTAAATAACAAAATCAACATTTTAAATGCCAAAAATAATTAAATCCAATAAAATATTCTTCCGATTTTTTATTTAAAACGAGTTATTTACGGTAAAAAAATTATGGGGTGTTACATACTCCCCCGCTAATACTGGAATTTCGTCCTCAAAATTCGAAGACGCGTAAACATCAAATTTAAAGTCATGCAAATAAAAAAAGGCCTACATATGCCTACCCGTAAAATGCCACGACTGTGCGCCCATACACCCAATTCTACGCTCACCTACCCCCGCGAACAAAATAAAATATATATATACAACTATATATATAAGCATAACTATGAAAATAAAACGTACCACGCTATCCCACTAGACACGATTTGGCTCCCGTTGAGCCTGCCCTGCCTAGGGTTCCCGAGGAGGAAGTACATACACCCTTGGCATACTTGGTCCCTGTGTACCCTCCGTCGGTGCTGCCAGCACTCCCAGTGCACCTAGTGCTGCCGGTGATGGAGGCCCTTGGCATAGTTGTCCCTGTGCTTTTGCGCACTTTAAATCTCGATGTCCTACCTACCCATAATTATAACACGCGTATCTAAAAGGTCCAAACTGCCTATCTGGTGCTCGCTCACCCTGTTATCCCTGAGGGCCTTATTGGACGCCATTGCCATGTTGAAAGGTTTACTGCTCCTGCATTGCTCGTTGCCTCTTCCATGGTTGGTCATTGCGACCCTTGTTCTCCCCAGATGCCTTGGTCCCATCTTGACCACTCGGCTCATACCTCTTACCTAACTTGTTTTGATAATTCACCTTCTCTTTCCATAACAAGAATGCGATGTCCACCACCTGGGTGTAAGTAGTGTACGCCGAATTCCCCAACACCATTTGTTTTATCAACCACGCTTATGAAGCATTCCATCTTCCTCCCCTCAGTATTTACCCCCGCAGGTACAAATCATGACAAGTTCGTGATCTCCTAGTCATACTCAGCAACCGACTTTGAACCCGATTCTAAATCTCAAAACTCTTTCTTCTTCGTACTCCTAATAGAATAAGGAAAATACTTGTCATATAATTTCACCAAAAAGTCTTCATAATTCAGACGATATCTATCCTCAAATGTGGCAAAACTCTCCCACCACTGCAACGCATCCCCAGTCAACTTAAAAGTAGCTAACATCTAATTCTGCACATCCATACAATCCACCATCCTTAAATGCCTCTCCATATCGTGCCTCCATTGGTGAGAAATCGTTGGTTCAGATCCCCGTGCAAAAGTGGGAGGACTGTCCTTGTGAAAATTGGCCCTCACCTTGTCCCGAACTGAAGCGGGTGTACCCTGTTGTTGCGCCTCTTGGCTTCCCCGCCTCTGTCTTCCTATCTTAATACGAGTAGCTGTGGCCCCATGAACGATAGCCCCTAAATCCTCTACACCTAAAAGAAACTGACCCTGCCTTTCCTAAGATGAAAAACCAGAAACCAAACCCTCTCTTCTATCTCTAGCTCTCCTAGTGTTCACCATCTGAAAAGACAAGAACAAACAACAATCAGACTTGGAACAACCTAAAGAGTAAAAATCATCATAAAGGAATCCAAGATAAGTAATTTGGAAGCTATAACGGACTCACAACCTACGAGACCTAAGACCATGCTCGGATACCATCTGCAACACCCCGCGCATTTCGACGTTGGAGGTGGCCAGCCCCCGCTGCCAAACTACGCCGGGCGTTATACATAAAATATCATTCTTAGCAAGTGACAGAAACATGAGATATTAAAAACTTTTTCAATAAGATATAATTTGAATTAATCCAATGAATATAAAAATCCACGCAATAAAATCCATCACCCTGTTAACTCCAAAAAGATAAATTAATGCTCAACATACGTAATCTAACTACCAATCTTAACTGAAAATCGCAAACAACTATGGAACCGAATGACCCACTAAATCCATAAATAATTGTATCATAAATAAAATGACAGAATGAAATTAAATCTAAACAACTAAAGCAATATAATAAATTTCCAGCTGCACTCCAGAAGTCTTCAATCCAATCTATGCAACTACACCAGCAACTATAAATGAAATGTTACTCAACGTAATGGGTCAGAGCCCATCACATGAATATCACCTACACCTCTTAATTAGGATCCGCAAATCTAGACATAAGAATCCTGCATGATATATATTACTGATAGCGCACGAGAAGTGTGCGCGTGTAAAGTGCACAGTCGTTGTTTTCTGTCTCGCCGCGACTATACAAAAACCTAAATTACTACTACACTTGCGGGGCAAGTTTAGCGGTAAGTCGGGTATCGAGAATCCATAGGGACAAGTTGCTAGAATTCAATTGATTTAATATTCCAAAATAAAAGTGCAAAAGGTGTAGTACAAACTAAAAAGTAAAAGATGCATGAAAGGGAAATGTTTAACTAGGTAAGGTATAGAAACTAGGTTAAGAAAGCGCGTAAAACTATAGGTTGCGTCGAATATCCCTCACCCGAGTTAATTTGTATAAAATGGTTACATGGGTCGACGAGTTATTACAAATTCGTCTCGTTTCGACAGTTAAGTAAATCAAGGGTTGTCACGCCCCTAAATCCTCATAAAAGCCTAATAAGATTTTGGGGTCAATAAATATCTCAGAAATTACGCGCAAAAGGTCGTAAGCACGGGACATACATGATATGCCCCGTCAAATCTCCTAGGCGTAATAACTAGGACAACGCACCCGAAATAAACTCGTAAACACCATCACCAAGCAAAGCAACGTGTTAACCCGAGTGAGTTCCATTCAAACACAACCTAATTTAAATTACCTAGAAAGCATCGTAAAAATGCGATAAAGAAACACAATAAAGAAACGCGATAAATTTATACTAGAAAGGAAGTAAAGAAAGCATGTAAACCTAATTATGAAAGCATGGAAATTACACTACAAAGCAAGAAATAATGAAAACAAGTTATATTAAATGGAGAGGATGATGAATAGTGTAACTTACAACCCAATTGGGTGTCAAACCAAGAAGAATCAAAGCCAAACTCTCCAAAACCCTCAAACCCTAAGCTACCACTCTCTAAAATCTATTATATCTAAGTATATCTGATTATTACAATAAAAAACCTATATATAGTAAGTGAGGAAAAAGTAAAGGAAAAAGGAAAGAAATAGGAAAGAGCCCAAAATATTTGGCAAGCGCGGTCGACCGGTCCTTCAAGCATAATCTTACTGTCTCCTTCCCACGGCAAAATATGAAACCGCAGTCAACCGGTACTCTCTTTTCAGGCCTCCTTTAGTCATCACATGGAAGAAAAGGTTGATTACTGAAACGGGCATAGCTTCTTCGTCCGAACTCCAACCGAAGCACCGTTTACGGCCACGCGATGCTAACTCAACGAACTATGCATCTGTGGAATTTCCATGAGCTGGATAAGAAATGTGAATTGACTAAGATGCCCTTGAAATAGCGTCCGGCGATGGAACTTCTCTGAAATGCAACGGATCCTCACTTTTAGCATTCCAATACCTACAAAAGCACAATTAACCCCTGCAAAACATGTATCTATCCAAATCCAAGGTTTTCTGGTTAATAAGCATAAATATAGGCATTTAGGAGCGTAAAAGCGCTAGAATTCATAAAGATATAGGGGAGAAATATGCAATATGTTATACGAATCACACCCTCTAACTTAAAGGATTTCATACGCATAATTAGCAAAGTGAATGAATTCGAAAAAAAGTCCAAATCATTAACATTATAGAATGCACCTCATAGAATTGAAACCTTAAAATGTGGGAGGGGAGCGAGCACATGCAAAGTATGATTTGGCGAAAAACTTATATAAATCGGATAAACGTTAAAGCAAACATACATTCAATCCTCATGGGCATTACACTCATCAATTGAATTCACTCGAAACAGGGAGGTAACACACGGAACATGAGGGCTAAAGAGTAAATGGAAATGGAAAATAGGTCGCACACATGTCACAATGAAGAATGATATATATAAAATGAAAAACTGTAATCTCAATGAAAGGATACCGCATATTAAAAGAGGCGAGATGCCTTTTCACATATTATCAAAACTATTTCAACTTTTAAATTAAATGCACCCTAAGATCACATAGGACTTTAATAGGGTTATAATGTAGGTTTGGCTAGGGTGGGAAATGAAAGGAATGTATATACGGAATCAAAGTGTTCGGAATGAAAAGTCGGGATAATGGGAAAATGCGGGTAATAACAAAATTGGAAAACAAGTTCCAAAACGGCATTAGATATATTATCGGGGAGAGAAATCAAAGCTTATTGAACAATATATAACATTTACAACTTTCTCTTTCTTTTCTTTTCTTTTCTTCTTTTTCTCATTTTTATTTTGTTTTCTTTTTCTTTTTTCTTTCTCTTTTTCTACACTTTTTCACTTTTTCTTTACTTTTCTCACTCTCATATGCCTAAATTGCAACCGACATCATAACAACATCATTCAATCCCAAGTAACATTCCAAACAAAGGTATGGAAAGTGTATATATGGGCTAAAACTCCAATTTAGAGTTGGTTATGGGAATTTGGGTTATGAAACGAACGACTAATATTTAGGCTCAAAGGGGTTAACGAGGGTAAACATATAAGGGTGAGGTCAAGGCTAATATGGGTGATATAACAAAGATGGCCTATGATCATTTCCAAAAGTTTACGCAATTCTCGAGTCAAAACAATATATGAAAATCATGCTCAAGTAATACATTTCAAGCATGAACTCAATTAATGAATGATCAAATGAAAGAATAGAGAGATTACCAACGAATTCAACATTTTCAATGAGAAAAGAATAGTGTATACACTCACAAACGACGAAAGGTACAAAGCTTACCCGGTGTAAGTATATACAATGCAACAAAAGATTATCGAGTTATAAAAATCTTAAACCAAATCAATAGGGCAAGAAAAGTTCATGTGCTCATGGGATTAAAGTTTAATTCATGAAGTTATTCATAATATCAATAATCGAGGACTAAAGACTAACAACTTCTAAAATCGAGAACATGCATCATTGGGTTGTCAATTGGATCGGGCAATTATTGAAATTTATCATCGGAAACAAAGGCAAAAATGCCCAAAAAAGGAGAAAAAAGAAATAAAATCTTTTTGAAATTTTTGAATTTTTCTAAGAAAAGCATACTAAGTAACTAACATGTGAGCAAAAACATGGACTAAATAAAGAAATGGATAGAATATCCCACACCCCCTAACTTAAAACTTGACATTGTCCTCAATGTGAATTAAGAACCAAGTCAAAGAGAGGAAAAGAGCGATATTACCCAACATTGGAGCGATCCCCATAAGAACAAGTCCAAAGAATCTACAAAACAAGTTAGTACCGAGCATAGCAAACACAAATAACAAAAATTTAACTAATCACACTAAACTAAATTAAAAAGGAAAGAAAAAATAAAGAAAGAAAGCTAACTATATACAACCTACTATTTAGGCTTCACACTAACTGTACACTAGAAGTCTAAATAGCTGAGGGTCCACCATGAAAACGATTTGACTTTGGAGGATAACCGGTGTACCCTCACAAACAAGCATGCCTTCCAAAAAAGATGAATTATGTTTTAAAAACGAAAGGCATGTGTAAGGCGGAAGAAGTGAACCATCGCCAATTAAAAGTTTTGGAGGGACGATGGGGGGTTTGGATTCAACGGATGACAAAAACATGTGGGGACCGAGAAAAGCCGAATATCCTCCCAAAGATTTTAAAAATAGAATGGGAGGCGGCGCACACAAAGGCAAAGATGCGATTGTGGAGGGCGACTCGAGCAAGTACTCCTCATCGGCGAAAAGGTTTAAAACATTAAAATTTGAAATTGAATCATCGGGTACTTGTGACGGTGTGATAATAGCGAATGAAAATGGGGATGAAAGAAATTCAAACTCATGAGATGAATCATCATCATATGAAGTTTGAGTTTCGAAGGAAATAATATCATTTTCAATGAAATGTTCTTCTTTGGGGGCCAAAGAAGAAATCATTTCATTGCAAATAGATATTACCTCATTTTCATCCTCACTTTCAATATCTATTACGAGATGGGCAAAGTCTAGAATGGTTTGTTCCAAAGTAGGTAAAAGTACCTCATTTGGTTCAAAACATTCTTCGACTTCGAAAGGCTCGAAAGCAAAATCGTCGTCGGACTCAAAAAGTAAATCCAAGTCATGTTCCCACGAATGATTTTCTTCCCGATAACGAGTTTCAATTTTCTCACTTTCATACATACGCAAACCCTCACCAAATGTAATGGATCGAGGTGCGGATGCATGAAAATGGGAACTTTGAAAATTACCAACGGACTTAAACGAATCCTCATTATGATTGGAATTTTGAAAACTATTCGAATTCGTTTCAAAATTCCTATTATAAGGAGGTAAAGGCCCAAAATCATTATCATCATCATCAAAATTCCAATAACCTAAATTTTAACTTTCGTTATACTCGCCCAAAGTCATGTTTCAATTTGTTATACTTTAGGATTCTAAGTATTCACCTAAAGTCATAGGCTTGCAAGAATTTTGAGAATTATGACAAGGATTACCGAAAGAATTGGAATAAGACATGCTTACCCCAAAAATGGCTCGAAGTGGCGAATTCCACATAGAAAGGGCGCGCGGGAAAAATTCGAGCGTTTCTAAGTGCTCAAATGTGAAAGTCCTGCAAAATATTAACAAATAATACAAATAGAAAGAAAACACTATGAAATACTAAATCAAATAAAGTCTAAAACAAACTCATCCCCGGGAACTGTGCCATTTTGATAGCGCGAGAGAAGTATGCGCGTGTAAAGTGCACAGTCGTTGTTTTCTGTCTTGCCGTGGCTATACAAAAACCTAAATTACTACTACACTTGCGGGGCAAGTTTAGCGGTAAGTCGGGTATCGAGAATCCACAGGGACGAGTTGCTAGAATTCAATTGATTTAATATTCCGAAATAAAAGTGCAAAAGGTGTATTACAAACTAAAAAGTAAAAGATGCATGAAAGGGAAATGGTTAACTCGGCAAGGCATTTAAACTAGATTAAGAAAGCGCGTAAAACTATAGGTTGCGTCGAATATCCCTCACCCGAGTTAATTTGTATAAAATGGTTACATGGATCGACGAGTTATTACAAATGCGTCTCGTTTCGACAGTTAATTAAATCAAGGGTTGTCACGCCCCTAAATCCTCATAAAAGCCTAATAAGATTTTGGCGTCAATAAATATCCCGAAAATTATGCGCGAAAGGTCGTAAGCACGGGGCATACATGATATGCCCCATCAAATCTCCTAGCCGTAATAACTAGGACAACGCACCTGAAATAAACCCGTAAACACTATCACCAAGAAAAGCAACGCGTTAACCCGAGTGCATTCCATTAGAACACAACCTAATTTAAATTACCTAGAAAGCATCGTAAAAACGCGGTAAAGAAACACAATAAAAAAACGTGATAAATTTATACTTGAAAGCAAGTAAAGAAAGCATGTAAACCTAATTATGAAAGCATGGAAATTACGCTACAAAGCAAGAAATAATGAAAACAAGCTATATTAAATGGCGAGGGTGATGAATAGTGTAACTTACAACCCAATTGGGTGTCAAACCAAGAAGAATCAAAGTCAAACTCTCCAAAACCCTCAAACCCTAAGCTACCACTCTCTAAAATCTATTCTATCTAAGTATATCTGATTATTACAAAAAAAAAACTATATATAGTAAGTGAGGAAAAAGTAAAGGAAAGAGGAAAGAGCCCAAAATATCTGGCAAGCGCGATCGACCGCGTCTAGGGGACCGGTCGATCGATCCTTCAAGCATAAGACCACTGTCTCCTTACCACGGTAAAATATGAAACCGCGGTTGATCGGTCCCAGGGACGCAGTCGACCGATACTCTGTTATCAGGCCTCCTTTAGTCATCACATGGAAGAAAAGGTTGATTACATAAACGGGCATAGCTTCTTCATTCGAACTCCAACCGACGCATCGTTTACGGCCACGCGATACTAACTCAACGAACTACGCATCCGTGGAATTTTCATGAGCTGGATAAGAAATGTGAATTGACTAAAATGCCCTTGAAGTAGCGTCCGACGATGGAACTTCTCTGAAATGCAACGGATCCTCACTTTTAGCGTTCCAATACCTACAAAAGCACAATTAACCCCTACAAAACATGTATCTATCCAAATCCAATATTTTCTGGTTAATGAGCATAAATATAGGCATTTAGGATCATAAAAGCGCTAGAATGCATAAAGACATAGGGGAGAAATATGTAATATGTGATACAATCAATTACAAAAGAGTATTTTAAATTACGTGATATAATAACATGTAAGCGAATAAAACACCACTAACTACCCACATAGCTAAGCCACCCCATTATTCAAGTCCAACTATATTTTTATGATAATGAATTAAATCTCATAATTATTAATTAAATTAGTGCAGCCATTTTTTATTAGTGCGAGCCAGTATAGCCAGTTTACCCTTCTATTGGTCCTGCACATACTCCTGGCGCACCAATAATTTTACATTACACACCCATTCCCCTCACTATAGCCAGTTTGCCCAATTTTGTTAGCACTGCACAAACTCGTGAGGTCTCACCCACGACACGTCACTACAACCAGTTTGTCCAATTTCATTAACACTGCGCATACTCGCGACGCCAATACAAACCCATGTCGCTATAGCCAGTTTTCCTAATTATGGTTAGCCATGCACACACTCGCGACGCAAATTCATTTTAAAACCCGTTTGTTATCTTAGGCATTAATCATTAATTCTTATTGAAGTTCTCTTCATTTTCAATTAGTCCCACCAATAATTCGGGTATCACAACCTCAAACCATCCCTAGTCCCATACCCAGCGATCACCAAATGATAAGTATTTTCTAGTCTATCACCTAGTAAGAATACATACCAAAATCATCACCTAGTTTCACACCTAAGCTAACAGAATAACGTAAAGGCATACTACCTAGCCCCGCCAACAAAAATACCCCACCGTACAAGCGCGCACACACTAGTCCCATACCTAGAAAATGTCGATTACAAATAAAGTCTACCTACTAGTCCCATACCTAGCAAGCAACCTATGAAAACAAGGGTAAAAGTAACAAACTTAAAATCCCAACGTCCCCGCGGTGTTCAAATATTAACACACACGATATCCACATAAAGAATATTTAAATTTACTGCTACAGTTCCTCCAATTAATCCTACCGTCATAATTTCATCCAAATTACGTCCGTTTAATCATATAATTAAACAAGTTCTACCAAAAAGTCACACAAGTTGTCAAATTCTATAATTTCCATGCAAGTGATGTTTTACCAATTAGCACATAATTCCATTCTAACACGTGTATTAACAATGTTACATAACAAAATTCCATTCTATAACCTACACATCAATATCATAATGACACGAGTCGAAATATTATCCTAAATTCATATTTGTAATTGTCAATATGCAAAACGTCCCGCAATTCCATTGTAACCCATACCTCAAATCTAAGCATGCGATTGTTTCAAGTCATAAATCATATTTTTGGATTTAATAAAAACATCCCTGATTTTTACTTTCATTTTCCTTAGTTAATCTTCTAAATTATTTTTAAGAAAACATGATTAGTTAAGGTTTAAGCAACATTTAAAATATATAACACTTAAGGGTAACAATAGAAGTATCCATGCCTGAAAACAAGTCATCTTGAAAATTGATTATGTGGTTGCGATCCTCTCGCAAAAATAGCAAAGACTCGTTCTTGGTTGATCTTGAGAAAACTTGATTTGGTTCATCAAAACGTAAGTTCAAACTTATTTTCATTGGGGTTTAGATTTTGTAGATGAGAGGAGATAGTAATTCGGGAGGTTACTGTTTTTTTAGATGAGTTAAAAGTGTTTCAAAAAGTCTAAACCGCGCATTTTTTATATAGGAGAAAAGATGAGTTAAAACAAACACAAACTCTTAAAACTAAAAGTCTAGAAGCTCTTCCCCGATGCGAATCGATTCGACACCTGAACAGATCCTAGGTTAGCCAATTTTAAATAAAAACTTAAAAAATCCGATTTTTCACCTGATTTCAATTCCGATTAAAACCTTATTTCTTAAATAACAAAATCAACATTTTAAGTGCCAAAAATAATTAAATCCAATAAAATATTCTTTTGCTTTTTGATTTGAAATGAGTTATTTATGGTTAAAAAATTACGGGGTGTTGCAATCGTGCAATGCTATGATGATACCCTCATTTATGGTATAAAGTTTTCAGTGTCTTTTCATTCGATGATGCAAGTTCATCGTAACTACTCTGCAGCGAATTAAGTTCTCCGACTCGACTTTAAATAAGGACCCATAAGGATGGTATCTCAAGTTCAATAGGTATAACTTCTTCGATGCTATAGACTAGGGAGTATGGGTAGCCTAGGTGGGTGTTCTGATGGAAGTGTGGTAGCCTCAAAGGGCGTAAGGGATTCGATGAGTCTACTACGACTCTCGATTATTTTATTGATTTAGATTTGAGGCTTTTATTATCAGCTTCAACACACCCATTGGTCTGCGATCTTTAAGGATAAGACTTGTGTCATTGAATTACACATTACTTTACCACTCTAATGACCTCAGCTTCAAAATGGTTCCCATTATCTGATATTATCTAGCGAGGGACCCCATATCAATAAATGATGTTCTTGTAAATGAACTTGGCTACTTTCTTTACATTCAATACCATATATGACTCCGATTCAATCCATTTGGTGAAATAGTCAATGGCGATCGGGACAAATTCATGCACATTTGATGATTTAGGAATGACTTTCCTAATGGTATCAATACCTCAGTGGATAAGGGCCATGGGAGGTTGTGTTGTATAGCTCTCGGGGAGGAAAATATTAAAGATTTATGAATTATTGGCATTTAAGGCATCTCCTAACATAGGCAGCGTAATCTCAGACCATGGTAATCCAATAATACCCTTGGCAGATAATCTTCTTAGAAAGCATATGACTGTCCATGTGGTGATCGTATTCCCCACCATGAATTTTTTGCATTACTTATTCAATGGGAGTCCCTATTATGCACTGGAAATGTGTGCCATCAAAATTCATCTTGAATAGCGCCTTATCACAAATGATATACTGAGTTGCGAGCTTGGGGAGATTCACACAATCTTTCTTATCAGCCCCTTGAGGGTATCAACCATGCTTGAGGAGACACCATATATTGTAATACCACAATCCCGTTTTATCTGAATCTTATCCCACGGTGAGTTCCATTTGGTAATAGTGAGTTGACATATATTATTTCTGAAACTAAAAGGGGGTGATTGTTATTCCTTTGGGCATATCTAGGATTGAGGCTAGGGTCTCCAATGCATCGACAGAGCCATTTCTTAAGTGGGAGAGATAGTGAAATGTCATATCCTTGAATAGTGGAATGTCATATCCTTGAATAGGGAAGCCAACTCTTTAAGGTGAGCATAAAAGGTTAGGATCTTCTCATCTTTGAATTTTTATTTTCTTAGGACTTGTCCTTTAATGAGGGTTGACTCTCCGTAAATTTTAAGGTGTTGAATTCCTTCTTGTGGGCGGTCTTGGGGCCCATAGTGCATGTTTCATATGATTTCATGTTATTGGTGCAATAGAAGTCTAACTTAATGGCGATGGGAGTGTGGAATTCATTGGGCATGATCAGGAGTATTCCAATGCCATATCCCTTCTTGTTGGTATCTCTGTCAAAGGACATATGCCATCAGAAATCTTCATGATAAGTATATAGAATATCCTCGCACGAGAATTCAACAATACATACATCGACTTTTTATATGGGATTATTGGCTAAGTAATCAAAAATGTCTCTTCCTTTGATGACATTTTACGTGACATAGGTGAAGTTTAACTCGACTTGCAACAATAGCCAATGAGACATGTGGCTTGATATATCAGGCTTTTTGAGCAGGTATTTTATGGGATCCATTCAAGACACTAGCTTTATGGGGAATGCAAGCATGTATTATTGAAGCTTTAGAGTGACCCAAACCAAAGTGACACACACTTTCTCTAACACAGTATAATTTACCTCATATGCAGTTAATTTGTGACTGGCATAGTAGATCGACATTTCTGTATGCAACTCTTCAATGTATTGGGTCAACATATCACCAATCATAGAGTTAGTAACAGTTAAGTATAAGAGAAGGGGTAGACCAGATTAAAGTGGCATGAGCACCTGAGGCCGAGTGAGGTACTTCTTGATCTTTTCGAAGGATTATTGACACGTCTCTTTCTAGACTTCGTTTGAATTCTTTTGAAGGAGCTTAAATATAGGCTCGTAAATGGAAGTGAGTTAACTGATGAATAAATTGATGTACTGCATCTTGCCCAAGAAACCACGAATTTCCCTCTGAGTCCGAGGTGATGGCATTTTAAGGATTACTTTGAGCTTAGCATAGTATTATTTGAGCCCTATTTAACTGACCATGAAGCCTAGTAGTTTACCCTTTGTGACACCAAAGATGTATTTATGTGGGTTGAGGCACGCTTAGTACTATTGCAGTCATTCAAAAAACTTACTCAAAGCAGGAATGTGTCCTTCTTGAGTTTTGGACTTAATGATCACGTCGTCGATGTAGACTTTGACTTCTTTATGGATAAGATCATTTAGGATGATTGTAACTGCTCCTTGATATGTAACCTTAGTGCTTTTAAGATCGAAAGGTAAGGCAATGTATCAAAAGGTACCCCACGGGGTGGTATAAGTAGTTTTTTCTTAGTGGTCAGAATGCAACTTGATCTGATTATATCATATAAATCCATCGACGAATAGTTTGAGGGCATGGTTAGATATGTCATTAATGATCATATCAAATTTAGGAAAAGGGTAATCGTACTTAAGAGAGGCATTGTTCAGATCTTGATAGTAGACGCATATGCGGATTTTCCCTCCTAATTTAAATATAGAAACAATGTTGCAAGCCAAGTTGGATATTCTACCACATGGATGAAACCTAAGTTCAATTTTTTACCACTTCTTCTTTCACTTTGAGGGACCATTTGGGTCGGATCTTTCACAGATTCTTCTTGACAATGTTGCATGTAAGATAATTCGGGATATCATGCTACACGATTTCTTGGTTGAGTCCAGGCACGTCGCTGTAAGACCATGCAAATATGTCCAAGAATTCTTTCAGAAGATCTTCTAATTGCAACCAATCATGATCGTCAAGGTTTGACCATATTCTAATCTCGCTCAGAGTTCTACTAGAACTAAGATTAATAATAATAGTCTCATCACCATTAGTTTGAATGAGTTTATTCTCTTTGATTTTTTTTCCTTATGAGATCAGTCAAGAATTGTTCATTTATTAAATCATCTTAATCAATTGTTTGATTAGAATCAATGAAATTAATATAAGGCACAACAAGATATCCAAAATCATTATTTATTCCATTAACGACATTCTCAGGAAATACAACACCGAGGACTTCATCAAAGGAGGAATTATTTACACTTATTGAGATTCATTCTCTAAGAGATGCATAAGATGATTTTAGACATGTATAGTTGGGTTAACTGGAATGCTTATACATTTAAAGAGAGGCTTATCAAAAAGTGTGATCTTCAAAGAAGGGTCAGACGATCCAAACTCGGTGTCAATCATGCTGAGGTCTACTCCGAACACATTAACGCTAATAGATTAATCGTTGTTAGTGCTTACCATGATTTCTGTGTCTAAGGAGCTTGAGACAACAGACTTAATGGTTAGGAGTTTCACCTTGTGCTTTGCCCCATCAGTCCAAATAAATTTTTCTATAAAGAAGATCTTAAATTTGAGCTTCGGTTTCTTCTCAATCAGATCGTACAATGGCTAAGGGAAGCCATATTAGGGGACGTCCTCACCCTCTTTGATAAAATGCCCATTTAGAGAGTCCCCAGAGATGACTTATTTCCTATTCAATACTCTCTTTCGGTATGGTTGATGAAGACCCAAGAGTTCAGTTGGAGATGGTTGATACCCCGAACCACACGGAGTGAAGGCTTCCTTCAGAATAATCTGCTCTAAGATTCTTTGTTGTCGGAAACCTAGCCCCATTCGGGGCATGAAATACACGTTATTTAATATTTGGATCATGTTGACGTTATCGTGTGGGTTGTATTTAAGACTCACTTTATTTTTGAAATTTTCTCCCATCAGTAGAGGGAGTGGATTAATCTTAAAGTTGTAAAGGAACATGTCATTTGCACTATGTCGGGTCTCAAAAACTAGGTTGCTTGTACCGATGCCATTAGAGTTATTATCATCTTCGATAAAGGTGATGAACTAGTTATCTGTGAAGAACTTTAGTTTTGGGTAGAGGGAAGAGGCCACTTCCCTAATACTGTGGAGTCATGATTGTCTAGGATGCAAGTTGAAATGGGCAGGGATGTCAATAACTTAAAATTATGTTTGGGGGCATATCAAGCCAGCCCCTAGTGTGAGAGATATTGAACCCATAACTTCCCATCGTGTGTTATCACAAGTACGCACGGTTATCACAAGTATGCACTGTGGTATATGTAAGAGTGAGATCACTGACTTGTAACCCTATGCATCCGAGAGTTATCAATGGTAAAATATTCGAGTCATAACCATTATCCATGAGAACCAATAGGATTGTCTCTTCCACGACTGCTACTAAGATATTGAGGGCGTAGATATGATCCGATCCAAACTTAGGGATTTCTACATCAACGAAGGAGATAAGTCTTTTGGCAATTATAGTTCCAACTATACACATTGGTTCATCAAGAGTTGTATATGGAAGAATTATAGGTAAGTGAGAAACTTGATAAAAGCATTTCTGTGAAGCTGGGAAAATATAAAGAGTCCCTACATGGTGACGATCGCTTGAGTTCTCATGAGCTATTGGAGGATCTTTCTTTCCTTGTTGATATTTCAGACATTTGAATTTTTTTTAATAACCCTTTTTCCTTTGTATGTGAGTGCACTTGCTTAGAGGAGGATTGAATTTTTGTACTACTGGATAAATTGTGTCATGATGATGCTGGAAGCAGCACCACCCTTCAAGGTGTTTGTGAGCTCAATTCAATGTTAAAAATGGCAGTATAAGGGTATATACACATATAGTAGAAGGAGGTGAGGAGAAGAAGATTCACACCAGAACATAAGTGGTTCAGCCAATGTGGCCTACATCCACTGTGAAAGTGTATGGTGTGTACCACTGTATGAGGGCTCTAATGGCCATGGATATAATCTCTCAAGCTTTCTCTCTCTACTGTGTATTTGAACAGAGTTTTAGCTAGGGTTGCTAATTTCGGACCCTTTACAAGGTAGAGGATGACCTCTATATATAGTACCTGGGGGGTGTAATGTACCCCCCCATGCATGCAATGAGCATGTGTGTGTGTTGATCTAGCCAATATGAGGAAGACATCTGTCACTCTCACATGTAGATAATGATGATGAAATATTCTCCCCACGTGTGGGGAATGATTTGTTATAACTGACTTGTGTCCACGTGTCCTTATCCAAATGTCAACAGGTGCTCGGCCATCGTTCTTGGTCATGACCTCGGCCTGGGAGAAGCCGAGGTTGATAAAGTCTAGTTGGTCGCTCAATCCGAGATGGACCATGAAGGTATCGGCCTAAGTTAAGCCGAGACAAGGGATTGGGGTCGGCCAGAGTCGAGGTTGAGCTGGCATGTGCTTGGAACATCGACTGATTTCTTGATGAGGCTGACCTTAGTAGAAGTATGGCTTCCTGTGACCTCGACCAACTCCAAGCCGAGGTTATCATCCCCAGGTGAACTGAAGTGTCGCTGACCCTTATGATACATGCAGTGCCCCTCATGATGAGGTTGGTGGTGGTGTCGGCCTGGGCCGACCTTGCTATGGCCGAGAGCTATTATCATGGTCTCAGAGCATTTCCCACCTCGGCAATGTCTTGGCCGAGGCTTTAGTTTTTGGGCCGAGGTGACGCTTGGGGCATACCAATCACCCCCCAACCCTTAGTTACATGTGAGAGCAGGTGACTGTGGGGTCTCTATACCTCTGAGGTCTTTCTCTTATGTGTCAATGTTCATTTGACACTTGTCCATCGCTGGAGCGTGGCTTGCCTGGCAAGCATGTGTTATCAACCGTCCTTTGTGACTCCCAAGGCAATGATGGGCCTTGGGAGATGTGCCTCCATATTTAAGGGTTTAAACCCTATTTCCCTCCTTTCTTCTTCATTTCTCTCATTTCTGGCTTGACTCGTTCCTGTAGCTTTCTCTCTTTAGAAAGATCTTTGCTCGAGGCTTTTGGGTGGTGGTTTCTCGCGTCTTCTCATTTCTTCCTTACCATTTCATCCTCAGGTAACCTCTGCCATACTTTTTCCTTCATTTTTCCTGCAAGCATTCTTACTTTTGCATTTTTTGACGAGTTTGGGAGTTTTTCGGTGAGAACTCCATACTTTCAGGCGAACTGTATTTGCCCTAGGTTTGGTAGTTTGATCCTTCAATTGCTTTACTTCGTTAGCCAATCTTGTTTGTCGTTTAGAAGCTCCTTAAGTGTAGTGTCTGCCTCTGATGCTCAGACCCCTCTACCAACTTCTTGAGGCCCTTCTCTCAGAGGGAAGACTTTAGAAAAAATTAGGCAAATAGAAAGAGAACAGGAGGAGGCTCGTAGGTCACAAGAGTTCCCTCTTAGACCCATCTTTCCACCACCTCTAAAGGTGATATACCCTGATCCATTGGAATCATTTAGCCACGCAGAAGTCCCTGCCGAACTAGTACCAATGTTTGAATCTGAGTCTGAGTCTTCCACCTCAGACCCTATGTCTATGGATTCCTTCCAGGAGGCCATGGACTTCACAACTCGGCAAGATCAGGCCCCTGATCAAGCCGAGGTCTCTAGCTGGGCCTCGTCCCATAATAATTCAAGCACCTCATCCTCTTCCTCAGAGGTTGAGGTTATCGAGCCAAGTGTGGCTATTCCACCCATTCTTGACGCCATTCCCCTGTCGGCCGTCATCGGGGCTGAGTTCGCTAGAGGTTCCCCAGTAATCCATCAATGTTCGCTCAGGCCGACGTTGAGTTAGACAATAACGATGATGTCGATGTTAAAAGTGATGTCGACGTCTCTGAGGCGGCCGAGATCGAGAGTACCGTTACTGAGGTAGACCTTCTTTTCTCCAGATATCTGTACTCCATCAGCCCCTCCATAAAGCTTAGGAGACCTCTGAGGGAAGAGAGGTCCTACCATGGCCGAGATGGTGAAATCTACTTGTACGAGCAGATGTTCAAGTTAGGGTTTCGTTTGCCCATTCACCCCATTATTAGGTCCATCCTTGCCTACATCAATTTGGCCCCTTCCCAATTATCCCCTAATGGTTGGAGGGTCATAATTGGGGCCATAGTCTTATGGAGGGTTATCCACCACTCAGACCTTCCAGTTCAGGTCTTTATTGGTTGCTATGTCCCCTCCTCTGCCAAAAATCATCCGAGCTACTATCATTTTATAGCTCGAAGGCCTGAGAAAAAGATACTCCAGATAACTTAGACTTCTAACCACAATTGGAAGCCTCAATACTTCTTTACTTCAGGGCCATGGGAATTTGGTCCATGTGCTCCCTCTTCCCTTCTAGAGCCGAGGATGCCCCTACGATGGGGTAAAGTCACAATGTATGCGAAGGCCGACCCTGGTCTGAGCCTGCAGAACCTTCAGAAGGTGAAAGCCCTTCAAGATCAGGGGATGCATGGTCTTCTCATTAAATTCGAACACTTGATGACCCCCCACTATCTCTCTGAGACTGGTCTATATGGAAGTCCTCTTGCCAAGCTTGGTAAGCATTTTGTATTCCAAGTTAAACCTCTGAGTTTATGCATGTCTGATCTTCTAACTCAAACCTTTCAATTTTGTAGAGCGTCCGAAGGATATCTCAGACGAGCTTTGGGAAATGGCAGCTCCGAGTCTAACAAAGCTCGTGAAGAAGGCAGGTCTTAATGCTCCTCCTCCTGCTCCCTCAACCACAAAGGCTCAGACCTCAAAGAAGAGGGGGGCTACCGACCATACCCCTAAAGATCAGAGGCCAACTAAGAAAGGAGGGGACTCTGCCATCCCAATATCCTCTGCAGACGCGTTGGCGACTCGTATACAGCAATTGAAGATTCATGACAGCATCATAGGCCACAGTTTGCAGGCTCTAGATGCTATCGGCTCTTCCATGACCGAGGCAGACAAACATTTTTGCCGTTCCATGGACACACCCCTGCTGATTGAGTTCGGCCTTCATAGGTCCATTCAGGTATGACTTCATATCTCTTTTTAATTTCCAAGTGTAACCTCTAATCTGGTCTTCAACTTATACATGATCACATAATCTGCAGGGCTTGGAAGCTATGCACCATCTCTCCAATTGGACTCTGAGGAAGTTGCCCCTCATCCAGAAGGGGAAAGAGGCCGAGAAGGTACAAAGCACACTGAACGCTGAAATAGACCACTTGAAGTCTAAGGCTAAAGAGTCTGAGAAGAAGGTGCAGGGGTTGGATAAGGAGATCACCAAGCTCAAAAAGGATCATGCTCTGGCTCTGAAGGCTAAGGACGATGTCCTCCAACAAAAAGTCGACTCGGCAGTGAAGGCAGCTCTTGCAGACGCCTCTGAGGGGATATTGGCCGACTATAAAACCTCTGATGAATTTATGAGCTTTGACTTTGAGTACCTTGAAAGAGGTATCAAAGCCACTATCAAATGGGCGGCTGTCAAGGAGAAGGAGGATGGAAGTTTGAAGGCCTCTGATTTCGTAGGCCTCGGCTTTGCCAACCCTCAGTTTGCCCAGGCCTTTCAAGAGGTTGAGGAGGAGGTTGTTGCGCCTGCCGAGACTGCCACACTGGATGGCACGGAGATTGAAGGGACTGACCTCAGGGAAGATACTACCGAGGTGACCAAGGTTGTCCAACAGGACCAGGCCAAAAACACAAGCATTCTCCCCTCCAACCTTTAAGTTCAATTGAGAAGCTTTATTTTGTAACCCCTGAATGTTTGTAATTATTGAAGAACATGGTTGACTCTTATTTTTTGAATCTTAACACTGTATGGCGACCTCTGAGGAGGATCCTTCACTTCATTTATTTGTTGAATGCTTGTCTCTATGGTGTTTTAACTCTGAAGTCTGGTTGCAATGATGTCTTGTTTAAACTCAATCAATAGTCTGACCTCAGGCCTTATCACCACTGAATGGTGTTATAAGGGTCTGGGGTCATCACCTAAGATGTTATCCTCATAATTAATCTCACCAAATTAATGATGTTAAGGGTCTGAGGTCATCCAAGTAGGGTGTCTGACCTCAGACCTTATCACTTTATAAGGGTCTGAGGTCATCACCTAAGATGTTATCCTCACAATTAATCTCACCAAATTAATGATGTTAAGGGTCTCAGGTCATCCAAGTAGGGTGTTTGACCTCAGACCTTGTCACCACTGAGTGATGTTATGAGGGTCTGAGGTCATCCAAGTATGGTGTCTGACCTCAGACCTTGTCACCACTGGGTGATGTTATAAGGGTCTGAGGTCATCACCTAAGATGTTATCCTCATAATTAATCTCACCAAATTAATGATGTTAAGGGTCTGAGGTCATCCAAGTATGGTGTCTGACCTCAGACCTTGTCACCACTGAGTGATGTTATAAGGGTCTAAGGTCATCACCTAAGATGTTATCCTCACCATTAATCTCACCAAATTAATGATGTTAAGGGTCTGAGGTCATCCAAGTAGGGTGTCTGACCTCAGACCTTGTCACCACTGAGTGATGTTATAAGGGTCTGAGGTCATCCAAGTATGGTGTCTGACCTCAGACCTTGTCACCACTGAGTGATGTTATAAGGGTCTGAGGTCATCACCTAAGATGTTATCCTCACAATTAATCTCACCAAATTAATGATGTTAAGGGTCTGAGGTCATCCAAGTAGGGTGTCTGACCTCAGACCTTGTCACCACTGAGTGATGTTATAAGGGTCTGAGGTCATCCAAATATGGTGTCTGACCTCAGACCTTGTCACCACATAATGATGTTATAAGGTCCGAGGTCATCACCTAAGATGTTGTCCTCATAATTAATCTCACCAAATTAATGATGTTAAGGGTCTGAGGTCATCCAAGTATGGTGTCTGACCTCAGACCTTGTCACCACTGAGTGATGTTATAAGGGTCTGAGGTTATCCAAGTATGGTGTCTGACCTCAGACCTTGTCACCACTGAGTGATGTTATAAGGGTCTGAGGTCATCCAAGTATGGTGTCTGACCTCAGACTTTGTCACCACATAATGATGTTATAAGGTCCGAGGCCATCACCTAAGATGTTGTCCTCATAATTAATCTCACCAAATTAATGATGTTAAGGGTCTGAGGTCATCCAAGTATGGTGTCTGACCTCAGACCTTGTCACCATTGAGTGATGTTATAAGGGTCTGAGGTCATCACCTAAGATGTTATCCTCACAATTAATCACACCAAATTAATGATGTTAAGGGTCTGAGGTCATCCAAGTATGGTGTCTGAACTCAGACCTTGTCACCACTGAGTGATGTTATAAGGGTCTGAGGTCATCACATAAGATGTTATCCTCATAACTTATGACATTAGAGCACAATGAAGCAAGAATCGTCATGGAAACTGATCTTTCATTAATAACCTCTTCATAATAAGATGGTACATTTACATAACTCTTTGCTACATCATATGTAATACTTTTTTAGGTGATCAGCATTCCATGGGTTAGCGAAAGGTTCCCCTTCTAGGTATTCTAGCCTGTAGGTGCTAGGCACAACCTCTTCATCCACTTTGTAGGGACCATGTCAGTTTGGGTGGAGCTTATTTATTTTCTGCAAAGTCTTCTTCAGCACTAGGTCCCCCACAGTGATAGGTCTTGACTTCACCCTCTGATTGTAGAATTTCACTGCTCTCTGCTGGTAAGCTGCTTGTCTGATCTCTGCGTCTTCTCTTCTCTCTTCAATCAGATCTAGGTCTAGCCTCCTTTCTTCCCCATTTTTGTCAGGGTCATAAGTCTGAACCCTGTGAGTAGGGAGTCCCACCTCTGTTGGTATGACGGCCTCTGAGCCATGTGCAAGCATGAATGGGGTTTCTCCTGTAGGTGTCCTTGCCGTGGTTCTGTAGGCCCATAACACAGCGTAGACCTCTTCAGTCCATCTTCCCTTCGCATCTTCTAACCTCTTCTTGATTCCATCGAGGATTGTTCTATTCGTGGCCTCGTTCTGACCGTTTGCCTGAGGTCGGTCAGGAGATGAGAAGAACTGCTTTATCCCGACTCTTACGCAATACTTCTCTAAAGAGGAGTTCTTGAATTGGGTTCCATTATCCAAGATGAGAGTGTTTGGGAGGCCGTGTCTACATATGATGTTCTTCCAAATAAATTGGA
This sequence comes from Sambucus nigra, assembly GCA_949130495.1. Taxonomy (NCBI): domain Eukaryota; kingdom Viridiplantae; phylum Streptophyta; class Magnoliopsida; order Dipsacales; family Adoxaceae; genus Sambucus; species Sambucus nigra. Next base: position 422,731,650 of record OX422211.1, on the reverse strand, counting down.
AGGTCTTCTGCTCTGTGATCGTTATCATCGGCTCTGCCTCCACCCACTTTGAGAAGTAGTCAATGGCAACTATCAGGAATCGATAACTGTTGGCAGCTCTTGGTAGAGGTCCTACTAAGTCAATTCCTCATACTGTAAATGGCCATGGAGAGGTGATTGACGTCATAGGTTGATGAGGTTAATGTGGAATAGTGGCGAATATCTGACATTTATCACACCTCTTTACGTAAGCTGCAGCATCTTTGGCCAAGGTTGGCCACCAGTATCCATGTGTAATGATTCTCTTGGCCAAGGGTCTTCCTCCTATGTGACTGGAGCAAGAACCCTCATGAACTTTCTGTAAGACTCGGGGAACTTCGGTGGGATGCACACATCTGAGGAGAGGCGACAGAAATCCCTTATTGTACAGGACGTCTCCTACTATCGAGAACTTGGTAGCCCTATATCTCAATTTTCTCCTCTCTAACTTGGATTCGGGTAGCTCTCCCTCTCTGATATATCTGACGAGGGGGTCCATCCATGAGTCTCCTAGGTTCAAATTATGACAAGGGTTACATACCTCTTCTTCCTCAATGGTCGCTTTTCCTAAGACCTCGACCGGAACTGTCCTTTTAACGTCTGTCTTCGTCGTCGAGGCCAACCTTACCAACGCATCTGCATGGCTGTTACTTTGTCGAGGTACTCTCTTCAGTTTTATCTCTTCGAAATATTCTAACATCGTTCTCACCTTTTTCAGATACTTGTCCATCCTTTCATCTTTGGCCTCATAGACTCCCAATACTTGATTAACAACCAACCTTGAGTCGCTATGAAGTAGGAGTCGTTTTACACCCATATCCTTTGCCAACGAGAGACCTGTCATCATAGCTTCATATTCCGACTCCTTGTTAGATGCCTTGAAGTTGAACCTCAATGTGTATTCAATGTTGGTACCATCTGGGGATGAAAGTATTAACCCTGCATCGCTTCCGCTGTCGCACGAAGAACCATCAACGAAGAGGTTCCAAATGTCTATATCTGATGAGAAAGCCCCCTCTGACATGACTCTCTGCCTGAAGAGGTACCGGTCCTCCTCGTACTCCGCTACTCTGTTCTTGATCTTTTTGGACGCAACTTATTCCTGATCTCGGGAGACGTTGGGTGTCGTCTCTTCCTGGTCCAGGAAGACACTGCTATTTGACCCTTCAGCACCCTCTAGGTTATTCTTGGCCTCGTCCTCTTCCCAAGTGAATTCAGCCTCAAAGTCCGCAAGGGCCTGCCCCTTGATGGCTGTCCTAGGTTGGTAGGTAAGGTCATACTCCCCCAACTCAATGGCCCAAGTCATCAACCTTCCAGATTTCTCAAGTTTATGCAGGACCTGTCTTAGTGGTGAATCGGTAAGGATAACCATGGAGTGGGCTTGGAAGTAAGGCTTCATCTTCCTTGAAGCATGTATCAGGGCGTAAGCTAACTTTTCCATACGAGGGTAATTTTGTTCAGACCCTTGAAGGGCCTTACTGTTGAAATACACAGGCCTTTGGGTCCCGGCGTCTTCCCGTACTATGGCTGCGCTGATGGCCGATTCGGAGACTGCCAGATACACATATAGTTTCTCTCCTATTATGGGCCGAGACAGTAGCAAGGGAGACCCAAGGTAAGACTTGAGTTGGTTGAATGCTTCTTTGCACTCTTCATCCCACTGGAAGGCCTTTATAAGCACTTTAAAGAACGGAAGACACTTGTTCGTTGCCCTGGAAACAAATCTGTTAAGTGCAGCCACTCTCCCCGTGAGTCTTTGGACGTCTTTGATACTCCTCGGTGTCTTCATATCAAGCATAGACTTGATTTTCTCAGGGTTTGATTAAATTCCTCTTTGATTGACAATGAATCCCAGGAACTTCCCAGCTCCTATCCCGAAGACACACTTCACTGGGTTGAGCTTCATCCTGTATAAGTCCATAGTATCGAAGGTCTTTTCTAGGTTTGCCACATGAGTGCAAGCTTTTAAGCTCTTCGTTAGCATATCGTTTACATACACCTCCATAGTCTTGCCTATTTAATCTTCGAACATCGTATTCACAAGACATTGGTATGTTGCTCCTGTATTTTTCAGATCGAAGGGCATCACTTTGTAACAGTACGTCCCTTTATCGGTAATGAAGGCTGTCTTCTCTGAGTCTTTCGCATCCATGAAGATCTGGTTATAGCCTGAATACGCTTCCATGAAGCTCATGAGCTCATGTCCTGCAGTAGCATCCACCATCTGATCTATCCGAGGTAAGGGATAGTTGTCTTTTGGACAAGACCTGTTCAGATCCGTGAAATCAACACACATCCTCCACTTCCCATTGGCTTTGGGCACGATGACTGCATTTGATAACCACTCCGGATATATGACTTCTCTTATAAACTCAGCCTCTTCTAATTTTTTGACCTCTTCCCGGATGACGTCGTACTTTTCCATGGAGTAAACTCTTCGTCTCTGTTTGATAGGCCTGGCATCTTTGGTCACGTTGAGCTTGTGACTCATAACCTCAAGGTTGATGCCGTGCATGTCTGCGTGACTCCAAGCGAAGACACTCTGCCTCTTCCTGAGGAAGTTTATCAGCTCTTCCTTAATTTCTGTCTTTAGAGTTTTTCCGACCTGGATGGTTTTTTTCGGCTCGTCCTCATTGAGGACGATGGATTCTACCTCTTCCGCGGCCTCTCCCTTCTTTAACTTTGTTTCATCTCTTGGGTCCAATGTATCAATGATGTAGGTGGTGGTTGCCCTCTTATAGGCCTCCCTCTCTTCGGCCGAGTTGAAGTAACATTCTCGCGCTATGGTCTGGTCACCTTGCACTTACCCTACCCCATAGGGGGTCGGGAATTTTAGCATCTGGTGGACCATCGACGGCACAGCCTCAAACTCCTTAAGGGCCACTCTTCCTATGATGAGGTTATAGGCCGAGAAGACATTCTCGTCCATCATAAAAAAATTTATCTTTCTGGTCAACCTCTTGGGCCACTCGTCACCCATCTGAACGTCCATCTCATACATGCCCAATGGGTGGACCTTTTCACCGCTGAATCCCATCAGAGGATGATGATAGGGAACCAGCCTAGCTCTGCTAAGACCTATGCTCTTGAAGCAAGGCCAAAACATCACGTCTGCTGAGCTTCCCCCGTCCACATGGATCCTTTGTACCTCGCCCCCATGCACCCTTGTTGTTATTACCAAACGGTCATCATGGGGGGCTAAGATACCTTTAAAGTCGAGTCAAGAGAACCCAACTATAAGGGTGTCCATGTCCACCTTCTTCCGCTTCTGCACTGCGTCGGAAGACGTTAGATTTATAACTTCAAGCTTGGCCACTAACTTGGCCTCTGTCACGTGAGCCTTGCTACTTCAGAGCCACCTCCTGCAAGCCCTCCGCATATGGTGCCAACACCAAAGGACATCATGCCAACCCTCTTCACTGGGGTGTTGTCATCTTTCGGCGGGAGGTCCGGATCATCTTCATCTTCACCTTCTGAATCATTGTCTCTTCTAGCTGGGACATTGTCACAGCATCTGTCGTTTCGCCTCTTTCTAGGATCATCTCTTCCCCCTTTAGGTATCTTACCATCAACATACTTCCTCAATTTTCTGGATTTTAACATTTTTTCAATCTCATCCTTCAAGGCGAAGCATCTGTCTGTGACATGGCCATGGTCCTGGTCCTGGTGGAACTCACACCACAAGTTTTTGTTCCTCTTATGTGGCGGAGCCTTCAATTTTTTTGGCCACCTTAGAGTCCTGTCATTCTTGATCTCGTTGAGGATATGCTCACAGCTCATATTTAGAGGAGTATAGTGAGCAAACTTGTCATCGGCTGACCTCTTCTTTCCATCTTTCTTTCTTTGGGACTTCCCGCCACTACCGCGGTTCTCATCCTCATACTTGGCTGTCATTGCCTCTTCGGCATTCATGACTTTCCCCGCAGTTGCCAGTAGCTCTGCCATGGACCTGGGAGGGTCTTCTGTAAGTTTCCACAACAACTTTCCTTTCTGAAGACCTCCTATGAGTGCGGTCATGGCTATATTCTCTTCGTAGTCTTCAACCTCGAGTTTCTCTTTGTTGAACCTGGCGATGTAGTCTCTGAGGCTCTCGTCCTTGCCCTGCTTGACATACAGTAGGTGAGTGGTCTTCTTTTGAGGTCTTACCCCAAAGCAGAAGTTATGAATGAATCGTTCAGCCAAGCCTTTGAAGTTCTCAATTGAGTTCTTCAGAAGAGAAGTAAACCAGCTGTGTGCTTCTCCTGTCAAGGTCCCAGAGAAGGCCCTACACTTCATCTCATCAGGTATTGAGTAGATGTCTGCTGCCGACTGATACATCTCGATGTGGTGTACAGGGTTGGTGCTGCCATCATACTTGGGAGACACCACGGGAGGTTTGAATTTAGCGGGAGTTAGGAAGCTCACTATCTTAGCCACAAATGGGGAGCCTTCTGAGTAGCCCCTTTGCAATGGGTCCCTACTTTTGATGAGGTCTCCTATCTTATCCTCAAGACGCTGAAAAGAGTCATTCCATGGTCTCCTGCCATCGGCCTGGCCGAGGTTATCCCCGGCCACCTCCAAGGGATGGACTGAGGGTTCCCCTGCCGCAGCACAACGTCGGCTATTCACCTCTTCCTGGTCTCTGCCCCTTCTCTCACGGGGTCGGCCTTGGTCAGGCCGACCTGGTCTTTCCCCTCTTTGCGAGCCAGCAGCACTTCTCGATCTGGATAACCTCTGTCTTAGGTCATTCACTGGGCCCAACCTCTCAAAGACTAACCCTCTGCTCAGTCAATCAAAAGTTGATCCTCATTATTGATCCTCTTCACCTCTTCAATCGACACATCCTCGGCTCTGCTGAAGAGGACATACGTGTTATTCGAAACCTCATACAGTTCCCAACAATCTTCCGCAACCTCTTCCGCCTCTAGATCGTCATACCTGTCCTCCAGGCAAGGGTTTCCTTGCCTCCCCAGGCGTAAGCGCCTAGGGTCAGCAACGTCCCTCCTCCGCTGGGGTGCAGGCTGGTCCTTCATTGGTGCCTGGGGTGGTCCCCTAGCATCCGGATGAGGCTGGACAGCCGCCGGAGTGATCATCTCCGGTGAGACTCCAGGTGGCCTCATCATGGTTAGGCTGAGCTGTGCAAATTGCTCCTACATAGCTTGTTGCATTGCAGCCAAAGACCTCAAGGCTGCAACTACCTCTGCCATTTCGGACTAAGGCGGTGCCTGGCTGGAGCTTGGACCTCCCCCACCTGGCGGCGGAAGAGGTGGTGGTAATTTCGGTTCCATGTGTTACTTAATAAAGAGCTTAAGTATCAGGTGATCTTAATACCTTAAAGGACCTCTTTCAATGGTGAAACAGCTCCACGCAAGGGGTGGTGCCTGGTTCACCACCAGAGTTTCCGGTGAGGTTAAGCTGAAGAAGAGGAAGAGACAGCTTCTCGTTCCCACAGACGGTGCCAAAATGATGATGCTGGAAGCAGCACCACCCTTCAAGGTGTTTGTGAGCTCAATTCAATGTTAACAATGGCAGTATAAGGGTATATACACATATAGTAGAAGGAGGTGAGGAGAAGAAGATTCACACCGGAATATAAGTGGTTCAGCCAATCTGGCCTACATCCACTGTGAAAGTGTATGGTGTGTACCACTGTATGAGGGCTCTAATGGCCATGGATACAATCTCTCAAGCTTTCTCTCTCTACTGTGTATTTGAACAGAGTTTTAGCTAGGGTTGCTAATTTCGGACCCTTTACAAGGTAGAGGATGACCTCTATATATAGTACCTGGGGGGTGTAATGTACCCCCCATGCATGCAATGAGCATGTGTGTGTGTTGATCTAGCCAATATGAGGAAGAAATTTGTCACTGTCACATGTAGAGAATGATGATGAAATATTCTCCCCACGTGTGGGGAATGATTTGTTATAACTGACTTGTGTCCACGTGTCCTTATCCAAATGTCAATAGGTGCTCGACCATCGTTCTTGGTCATGACCTCAGCCTGGGAGAAGCCGAGGTTGATAAAGTCTAGTTGGTCGCTCAATCCGAGATGGACCATGAAGGTCTCGGCCTAAGTTAAGCCGAGACAAGGGATTGGGGTCGGCCAGAGCCAAGGTTGAGCTGGCATGTGCTTGGAACATCGACTGATTTTTTGATGAGGCTAACCTTAGTATAAGTATAGCTTCCTGTGACCTCGACCAACTCCAGGCTGAGGTTGCCATCCCCAGGTGAACTGAAGTGTCGCTGACCCTTATGATACATGCAGTGCCCCCTATGATGAGGTTGGTGGTGAGGCTGACCTTAGTAGAAGTATGGCTTCCTGTGACCTCGACCAACTACAGGCTGAGGTTGTCATCCCCAGGTGAACTGAAGTGTCGCTGACCCTTATGATACATGCAGTGCCCCCTATGATGAGGTTGGTGGTGGTGTCGGCCTGGGCCGACCTTGCTATGGCCGAGAGCTGTTATCATGGTCTCAGAGCATTTCCCACCTCGGCAATGTCTTGGCCGAGGCTTTAGTTTTTGGGCTGAGGTGACACTTGGGGAATATCATGTCATATGGTTTACAGATGTTGGGAAGAACAAAAACTCATTGTCTTAATTTATTTCTGGAGCAGGAGAAAGTTCATTAATTTGTGACAATAAATCTTTGAAAGATTTTACTCCACGGAATGAGGCAATTATATCGGGGTTTTCATCATTGGATTCACCGTCTGAGTTATCTAAGGGATCAAAGTCATATCCCCATTCGGTAGTGACAATGTTGTTATTCCAGAAAAAATTGATGCATTCCATGACTTCAACTACTTCATTATACAAATATTCACATGCGGTAGAGAAGTTCTTAGAGGAAAAGACCAGTTATCCTTTGAGTTTTAATGTCATGAGTAGCTCAGGGGCTTCATATATTTTCTTCCTCTTAACACATTCCTTTCATAATATTTGAATGATATCATTCAAGATGAATTCCTCTAGAGGCAGAAACCAATCGTCCAACTTACGAGCTCATTTTAGGGATTCCATGTATGTGTCACTAATCTTCTCATAATTTCTTTCTTTGAGGGTCATTTTAGATGAGAATTTTGTCCCGAAACTCCTAAGTTTTTCTAGGACTGTCGATAACTCCATGCTTCCAATTTCTGAGTGGGTTTGGACTGCAATGCAAGCCCTTGTCATAAAGGAGAATGCTTGGTCGAAATGATTCCCAGGAGAGCAACAGGTAACTTAGGAGAGCTATTAGTTAAAGTAAGCTTAGTGATGGGTCAAATTAATGATTCCTTTGTCTATAAGGCCTTGGACAACTTTCCTCAAAGGATGGAACTGATCAGTTGTGTGCTCGAGAGTCTGGTGAAAGTCACAATGGGGATTATGATCCAATAAGGTTGTATGAGGTTACGGGATAAGAGATCTTGGTACACCTTAGAGAGTAAATAATATAGTGAACCACTTGAGAACAATGATTCTCTGAGAGTAGACAAATAAGCACCTCATTATCTAGGAGAGAGCAAGGAGCTAATATTTGTGTAGTAATTGGTGCAGAGTAACAACGTTGACTCTATTTTCTCCGTCTGTTAGTAATTGTCCCCCTAGTGCTCTATATATATCAAAACTTTAGGACTGACGTGGCACATGCGTGCCAGAGGGATATTCTCCTAGGTAAAATATCTAAAAATACTTTTGTCCTTGTTATTATTTGTCACTGTCTACCACGATCTCTCTGTTGTGGAGTGACATCGGGTATAATAGTGGACAAAAAGTAATGTTGTCGTCCGTAACACCAAAAGTACTATTTTGTATGTTTATAAATAGTTGCTTCGTGAACAAATTTGAAAACTTGCAAGTGACCTTGAGGGTCGCTCGCCATTTTCTTTGTTAAAATGTATTGCGCGCAAGTCACTGACTGCTCGCTAATAAGTAAATTTGGATTGTGTAATGTGGGTGAGTGCGAGTGATCTATTGGGTCCTTATCTTCAGTGTTTACTCTTTTCAAAGATATTGAAGTGGTTGAGCCTTGGCTTACTTAACATGACTTACCTTCTATCCTCTAAACCAAAACACTCAAGAAGTCCCAACTGACCATTTGCTCGAACCCTACTTACTCGGTCAGGGCTTCTTGTTAAGTGAACCTCTGTAAAATAATAAAATTGAGTGTTAGCGATACAAGTACTCATCCACTCTATTATGTGTTGCTAGACTGACTACTCGTAATTTACCTCACTAGACAACCAAGGTGTTGCTCGAGTACTTGATCTTTGTAGAATCGCTACAGCCAAAATATTGCGACTTCCCAAATAAAATCCAATTTTAATTATTCCAAAATTTAGTTAAACCCTAAAACATGCATCTAGATGATTTATCCAATAAAATAAAGCATGCAGGATAAAACAAACAATTTCAAAAAAAATCCCCGAAGGGTAAAACCTTTTTATTTCACTATAATTTGTAAATAACAACTTACACGGATTGCAATGAAATAGGGTGACACAAGAATACCCGCAGGTGTCGGTCGTTGTCGCCAGCAAAGGAACAACCGCAGCTACTCCACAAGAACACGCAGTTCTATCTTCAGCAATGAATCCACACGCAACGAATCCACATGGACACGCAGTCCAATCTTCACAGAGACTCCCTCCACAATAGCACGCAGCTCTCGATTGTAGAGATCTCCCCACAAAGAATAAATTTCAACAAAGTTGAATCTAGGGTTCCAAAACAAATCACTAAAGGATTGGGATGTTTTGTGAATTGAAAATATAAGGTTAAAGAACCTAAAAGAAGAAGACAAAAATCGTTTCTGCAGTAGCAGTTTCGTCTATTGAAAATATGCAGGTCTTCTTATGAAAAACGGAGTTGGACACTCCTAATTATAAAAAACTTGAGGCGGCGCATCGTTCGAATGAGATAGCTAAGTCATTCGAACGAAAAGGCATTGTCGTTTGAACGACATCGCCTGACAACTTCTCGCGAGATAGCTATGTCGTTTGAATGATATAGGCAGGTCGTTTGAATGACCTATTAAACGAGATTTCACGCGTGCTGGTAGATAATTTCGATAAGAACACGTGGCTGCCAGTTTCATATTTTTTTTATCTCACTTTCGTATTTTTTTTATCATCAGGGTGTGCAACATATGATCATCACTTTTGTACCTACACACATGAGATAAATCAAATACCTTTGTGACACATTGAGTTTGAAATGATATAAGAATAAATCAATCAATATAATCAAATCTCCCCCATAATGTTAACTCCTCCATAAAATCATAATTCGATCTCCCCCTTTTCATTATGTCCCCAAATAAACCGATAAGAAGAAACAAACTAAACATGGAGTCTCACGGTAAAAGTGCATAGCAAATATGAATCAAACTACGTGCATGCAAAGGTGTAACTCAAAAAATTCAACAAGCTATTTTTGATTTTTCAATTTTTTCAAAGCAAAAATCATACACCATGGATTTATAATAAAACAACCAAGTCATGGAAATGGAATGTATGGGTGTGAACACATTCGATAGGTAAATTAACTTAATCAATCATATGTGCACGATGCATACGTGTACTCCTAACGAATAAACATCAAAAACCTCCTTAGGTGTAAAAATTGTTGAATTTAGATGACATCGTCTTATACAGATCAACAAATCAAAGTCAAAGTGATTTCCACACCAATAACGTCCAAAACTATTTAGTGCCATTTCGAGAACTTTTCAAAGGACGTGCAAACCCATTGAATTATTTCCATCCAAAACTCCCTCATATAAAATAATGCAATTTTTTATATCTAAAGAGGTACTAAATTCTCAACTAAGAGAAAACCTATTGGCCCAAATTTTTGGCATATTTCATCTTTTTATTGCCTTAATTTTTTGTGTGGGCTCTGTTCAAATGGTGGCTTTCACGACGTGATTATTATTCACTCGCAGCGCTTTCCCATGTTCACACATCATTTTTTATCTTAAATAAACTCCTCACGGGCAATGGATCTTACATGCACTACTTTTATTACTCTCGTATTATTGCACTTGGTTCATTTTAAGGACAGGATTGAGATGAAAACACCCAAACAACATGTGATACAATAAGCATAATAATCAAACAAATCCGTGCATGTGTGCAATAAAGGAAATTATGAGTCAAACATGTAGGAAGTAACAACGAATTACATCTTAATGACTCCAAACATTATAAAGCACATGGATGAATTGACCTATTGTCTCAAAACACTATCAAATAGTCACATGAAAAAAATGGAATGATGTTGTGACTCGGGCATCCTAAGTGTCAATACATTAACGGTGCAAACAAAATAAAAAAATCTTTTTGGATTTTCAAAAAATTTATCAAAATAAAATCTTTTTTGTATTTTTCAAAATTTTCAAACAGAAAAAATATAACTACAAAATGATACATCCAGCAATAGGCATATAATATCGATATGAGCAACATCCTATGCTAGCAAACAGTAATCACACAAGAGAATCTACAAAGAAAGAAGATGTCATAAACGAGCAATGCAGTTTTATCAATTAAGCATGGATACCAAGAATAACTGCATATAAACTGACCAGAAGCAACCCATTAGTACCAAAAACCTAAGCATATGAACACCATGTACTGAAATCATAGGGGAAGCCAAAACAAAATTTCCAGACAGGTCGCTCAAACGAATTAGCTCTGTCGCTCGAACGACAAGGGTATGTCTCGAGATGCGACTTTGCGCGAGATAGAGTTGTCGCTCAAATGACCTATAGATCTCGCTCGAACGAGAAAACCAAAACTTCCTAGAATGCCCAGAAAAACATACAGTTTTTCCCAGTGCAAAAATTTCGTGAAAACAATACATGTAAGGGGCAAACAGATCCAAAACAGTGCTAAAACAGTAGCGAAACACACAAATGCAACAAATAAACCAATATGAGCTACATCAAAGTGATTCATAACACTAAAAAGAATATAACATGATGCATAGCTAGTGTATGACAAACATCCAACACAGTCAACCAAAAGATTTCACATGGGGTGAGTCACGTTCAAGCAAACGAGAGTTGTGAACAAAAAGGCCATATGCCTCTAAATCCGATTTTCTAACCCAAATAGATTTATAACGACACGTGGGGGTTTGGAGAATCGAATTTATTCTTTTATTTACCTTCTTAGGTCCATTTAAAAGCTTGTAAAAAAAGCGCCTAAGATGGCCTTGCCTACCGTAATGTGTGCAAGTGTAAATTGGGCGGTCTGTGTTACCTAAAGGTGGCCCTCTCCTCAAATTTCTCGGTTGCTCTCTTCGAATTTGCCTAGGTGGCTCTCTCCTAATGATCCTAGGAGGTTCTCTCACGATGTTCCTAGGGGGATCTTTCCTAACAAACTTAGGTGCCTCTTTCTTAACAATCCTAGGAGGCTCTCTCACACGTGTGGAAATGGGTGCAACATATTTTTCAAGACCAATCCCACCCCTATCCTTTTTGTTCTCGACGGTGCCTAAAATCTTATCAAGTTTTTCAGACCTAGACTCCAAATCAATTTTCACTTTACTTGAATTTTTCAATTTCGTCTCAAGTTCACCTAATTTAGATTCAAGTAAACGCCTAGAGTCTTCAAACTCTAAAAGTTCCTTTTTCATAACTTCCATCACACCTCGAAGACTATCACTCTCACCCTCAACATATCCTAATTTCTCTTTAAGCATCTCCTCACATGCCCTAAGATCCTTAATCAATGCATCCATATTATCATTATCTAAAGCACGTTTCATCAATTCAGCTTTAAGTTTCAAGTTTGCCTTTTTTGTCTTTAAAGATTCAAAATAAAAATTATTGTAGGCAACTTGCAACTCACTCAATTCTTCTTCTTCTTCCTCACTCTCATCACTAATCACACGGAAGGGAAGCTCTCGCCTAAAAGCATAAAATACGTCTTCTTCTGAATCACTATCACTAAGGGTAGAAACATGAGAAACGGGTTAATTCAATTTCTTCTTTAAATTTGTGGTACACTCATCTAACGTGTGACCAACACCCTCACAACAAGGACACCTCTCAGACTCATTTTCAACAAAAGATTTAAAACAAGAGTTCGTGTGAATTTTCCAATTAACCTTTTCAAAAAGTTGACATCGAAAATCATCAAAACCACCAAAAGCCATTTCTATGAAAAATCAGGATCAAAACACAATGACTTAGTGCAACAGGATCTGATACCAATTTGACGATGTCAGAAGTCAAATTGTATCAGAAAAATAAATCCTTGAAAAATCAGGACCACGCGATAAATTAGCGTAACCCGCTCTAATACCAATTTGTAGAATCGCTACAGCGGAAATATTGCGACTTCTCAAACAAAATCCAATTTTAATTATTCCCAAATTTTAGTTAAACCCTAAAACATGCATCTAGATGATTTATCCAATAAAATAAAGCATGCAGGTTAAAATAAACAATTTCAGGAAAAATCCCCGAAAGGAAAAACCATTTTATTTCACTATAATTTGGAAATAACAACTTACACGGATTGCAATGAAATAGGGTGACACACGAATACCTGCAGGTGTCGGTCGTAGTCGTCAGCAATGGAAGAACTGCAGCTACTCCACAAGAACACGCAGTTCTATCTTCAGCAATGAATCCACGTGTAGAGAATCCACATGGACACGTAGTCCAATCTTCACAGAGACACCCTCCATAATAGCACGCAGCTCTCGATTTTAGAGATCTCCCCACAAAGAATAAATTACAACAAAGTTGAGTCTAGGGTTCCAAAAAAATTCACTAAAGGATTGGGATGTTTTGTCAATTGAAAATCAATGGTTAAGGAACCTAAAAGAAGAAGACAAAAATCGTTTCCGCAGTAGCAGTTTCGTCTATTAAAAATATGCAGGTCTTCTTATGACAAACGGAGTTGGAGACTCCTATTTATAAAAAACTTGAGGCGGCGCGTAGTTCGAATGAGATATCTAAGTCCTTCGAACGAAAAGGCATTTTCATTTGAACGACATTGCCTGACAACTTCTTGCGAGATAGCTATGTCGTTTGAACGATATAGGCAGGTGGTTAGAACGACCTATCAAACGAGATTTCACACGTGCTTGTAGATAATTTCGATAAGAACGCGTGGCCGCCAGTTTCGTATTTTTTTATTTTTTATGAATTAGTTATGATTTTTCTACGGAAAGGTGTCCGAGAACAAAATCTTTAGAAAAATATTTGATAAAAATATCCCAACACTTTAAGTGAAATGCTAAGGAATTAAAACTCAACCATACCAAACTCAACCTCGCGGAGGCTTGAATGTTGTAGATCTTGATATTCGGATCCGTCTTTGATGCTTGATGTTCTTGAATGCTCTTCGACTGTATAGAGGTATACGAATACTAAATTGATAACAGACTTATAAAATAATGTCCTTACCAATCTCCCCCTATGTCTATGCCGGTACAAAATAAAAACTCTGAATTATCAAATTAAAGTGACTATACAAATATAATATCCCCCATTAACCCAAAAATGGAAAATACTAAAATTTGTAAGTCTTCAAATTTTCTTCAAAAATCTTCAAGTTCAAATCTTCAAACCTTTAAGCTTTTCTCATCAGGGTGTGCAACATATGATCATCACTTTTGTACCTACACACATAAGATAAATCAAATACCTTCGTGACGAATCGATTTTGAAATGATATAAGAATAAATCAATCAATATGATCAAATCTCTCCCATAATGTAAACTCCCCCATAAAATCATAATTCGTTCTCCCCCTTTTTATTATGTCCCCAAATAGACCGATAAGAAGAAACAAACAAAACATGGAGTGTCACGATAAAAGTGCATAGCAAATATGAATCAAACTACGCGCATGCAAAAGTGTAACTCAAAAAATTTCACAAACTATTTTTGATTTTTTAATTTTTTCAAAGCAAAAATCATACACCATGGATTTATTCTAAAACAACCAAGTTATGGAAATGGAATGTATGGGTGTGAACACATTCGATAGGTAAATCAACTCAATCAATCATATGTGCACGATGCATACGTGTACTCCTAACGAATGAACATCAAAAACCTCCTTAGGTGTAGAAACTGTTGAATTTAGATGACATCGTCTTATACAGATCAACAAATCAAAGTTAAAGTGATTTCCACACCAATAACGTCCAAAACTATTTAGTGTCGTTTCGAGAATTTTTCAAAGGATGTGCAAACCCATTAAATTAATTCCATCCAAAACTCCCTCATATAAAATAATGCAATTTTTTATATCTAAAGAGGTATTAAATTCTCACCTTAGAGAAAACCTATTGGCCCAAATTTTTGGCATATTTCATCTTTTTATTGCCTTAATTTTTGTGTGGGCTCTTTTCAAATGGTGGCTTTCACGACGTGATTATTATTCACTCGCAGCCCTTTCCCGTGTTCACTCATCATTTCTTATCTTAAACAAATTCCTCACGAGCAATGGATCTTACATGCACTACTTTTATTACTCTCATATTATTGCACTTGGTTCATTTTAAGGACAGGATTGAGATGAAAATACCCAACCAACATGTGATACAACAAGCACAATAATCAAACATATTCGTGCATGTGTGCAATAAAGGAAATTATGAGTGAAGTAACAATGAATTACATCTTAATGACTCCAAACATTATAAAGCACATAGATGAATTGACCTATTGTCTCAAAACACAATCAAATAGTCACATGAAAAAAATGGAATGATGTTGTGACTCGGTCATCCTAAGTGTCAATACATAAACGACGCAAACAAAATACAAAAATCTTTTTGGATTTTCAAAAAATCTATCAAAATAAAATCTTTTTGTATTTTTAAAAATTTTCAAACAGAAAAAATATAACTACAAAATGATACAACTAGCAATAGGCATATAATATATCGATATGAGTAACATCCTATGCTAGAAAACAGTAATCACATAAGAGAATCCACAATGAAAGCACATGTCATAAAGGAGCAATGCAGTGTTATCAATTAAGCATGGATACCAAGAATAACTGCATATAAACTGACCAGAACCAACCCATCAGTACCAAAAATCTAAGCATATGAACACCGAGTACTGAAATCAGAAGAGAAGCAAAAATAAAATTTACAAACAGGTCGCTCAAACGACTTAGCTCTGTCGCTCGAACGACAAGGGCATGTCACGAGATGCGACTTCGCGCGAGACAGAGTTGTCGCTCAAATGACCTTTAGATCTCGCTCGAACGAGAAAACCAAAACTTCCCAGAATGCCCAGAAAATCATACAGTTTTGCCCAGTGCAAAATTTTCGTGAAAATAGTACCTGTGAGGGGAAAACAGATCCAAAACATTGCTAAAACAGTAGCGAAACACACAAATGCGACAAATAAACCAATGTGCGCTACATCAAAGTGAGTCATAACACTAGAAAGAATATAACATGATGCATAGCTAGTATATGACAAACATCCAACACAATCAACCAAAAGATTTCACTTGGGGTGAGTCACGTGCAAGCAAACGAGAGTTGTGAACAAAAAGACCATATGCCTCTAAATTCGATTTTCTAACCCAAATAGATTTGTAACGACACGTGGGGGTTTGGGGAATCAAATTTATTCTTTTATTAACCTTCTTAAGTACATTTAAAAGCTTGTAACAAAATCGCCTAAGATGACCTTGCCGACCGCAATGTGTGCAAGTGTAAATCGGGCGGTGTGTGTTACCTAAAGGTGGCCCTCTCATCAAATTACTCGGTTGCTCTCTCCGAATTTGCCTAGGTGTCTCTCTCCTAATTATCCTAGGAGGTTCTCTCACGATGTTCCTAGGGGGATCTTTCCTAACAAACTTAGGTGCCTCTTTCTTATCAATCCTTGGAGGCTCTCTCACACGTGTGGGAATGGGTGCAACATATTTTTCAAGACCAATCCCACCCCTATCCTTTTTGTTCTCGACGGTGCCTAAAATCTTATCAAGTTTTTCAGACCTAGACTCCAAATCAAATTTCACTTTACTTGAATCTTTCAATTTCACCTCAAGTTCACCTATCCTAGATTCAAGTAAATGCCTAGAGTCTTCAAACTCTAAAAGTTCCTTTTTCACAACTTCCATCACACCTCGAAGACTATCTCTCTCACCCTCAACATATCCTAATTTCTCTTTAAGTATCTCCTCACGTGCCCTAAGATCCTTAATCAACGCATCAGTATTATCATTATCTAAAGCACATTTCTTCAATTCCGCTTTAAGTTTCAAGTTTTCCCTTTTTGTCTTTAAAGATTCAAAATAAAAATTATTATAGGCCACTTGCAACTCGCTCGATTCTTCTTCTTCTTCCTCACACTTTTCACCCTCACTCTCATCACTAATCACAAGGATGGGAAGCTCTTGCCTAGAAGCATAAAAGACTTCTTGTTCTGAATCACTATCACTAAGGGTAGAAACATGAGAAACCGGTT
Organism: Sambucus nigra; assembly: GCA_949130495.1. Lineage (NCBI taxonomy): Eukaryota > Viridiplantae > Streptophyta > Magnoliopsida > Dipsacales > Adoxaceae > Sambucus > Sambucus nigra. The sequence continues at coordinate 422,715,208 of OX422211.1, read as the reverse complement.
TATTTAATTTTTTCTTTGAATTTATGGTACACTCATCTAACGTGTGACCAACACCCTCACAACAAGGACACCTCTCAGAGTCGTTTTCAACAGAAGATTTAAAACAAGAGTTCGTGTGAATTTTCCAATTTACCTTTTCAAAAAGTTGACATCGAAAATCATCAAAACCACCAAAATCCATTTTTGTGAAAAATCAGGATCAAAACACAATAACTCAGTGCAACAGGCTCTGATACCAATTTGACGATGTGAGAAGTCAAATTATGTCAGAAAAAATAAATCCTTGAAAAATCAGGATCACATAATAAAATAGCGTAACCCACTCTGATACCAATTTTTAGAATCGCTACAACGGAAGTATTGCGACTTCTCAAACAAAATCAAATTTTAATTATTCTAAAATTTTAGTTAAACCCTAAAACATGCTTCTAGATGATTTATCCAATAAAATAAAGCATGCGGTATAAAACAAATAATTTCCGAAAAAATCCCGAAGGGCAAAACCATTTTATTTCACTATAATTTGTAAATAACAACTTACACGGATTGCAATCACATAGGGTGACACACGAATACCCGCAGGTGTCGGTCGTAGTCGTCAGCAATGGAACAACCGCAGCTACTCCACAAGAACACGCAGTTCTATCTTCAGCAATGAATCCACGCGCAGCGAATCCACATGTACACGTAGTCCAATCTTCACAGAGACACCCTCCATAATAGCACGCAGCTCTCGATTTTAGAGATCTCCCCACAAAGAATAAATTACAACAAAGTTGAGTCTAGGGTTCCAAAAAAATTCACTAAAGGATTGGGATGTTTTGTCAATTGAAAATCAAAGGTTAAAGAACCTAAAAGAAGAAGACAAAAATCGTTTCTGCACTAGCAGTTTCGTCTATTGAAAATATGCAGTTCTTCTTATGAAAAACGGAGTTGGAGACTCCTATTTATAAAAAACTTGAGGCGGCGCGTCGTTCGAACGAGATAGCTAAGTCGTTCGAACGAAAAGGCATTTTCAATTGAACGACATTGCCTAACAGCTTCTCATGAAATAGCTATGTTGTTTGAATGACATAGGCAGGTCCTAGAACAACCTATCAAACGAGCGCGCGCTTGTAGATAATTTCGATAAGAACGCGTGGCTGCCAGTTTCGTATTTTTTTTATTTTTTATGAATTAGTTATGATTTTTCTACGGAAAGGTGTCCGAGAACAAAATATTTAGAAAAATATTTGATAAAAATATCCCAACACTTTAAGTGAAATGCTAAGGAATTAAAACTCAACCTTACCAAACTTAACCTCGCAGAAGCATGAATGTTGAAGATCTTGATATTTGGAACCGTATTTGATGCTTGAATGTTCTTGTATGCTCTTTGACAGTGTAGCGGTATACGGCATACTAAATTGATAATGGACTTATAAAATAATATCCTTACAAATCTCCGCCTATGTCTATGCCGGTACAAAATAAAAACTCCGAATGATCAAATCAAAGTGCCTATACAAATATAATATCCCCCATGAACCCAAAAATGGAAAATACTAAAATTTGCAAGTCTTCAAATTTTCTTCAAAAATCTTCAAGTTCAAATCTTCAAACCTTTAAGCTTTTCTCATCAGAGTGTGCAACATATGATCATAACTTTTGTACCTACACACATGAGATAAATCAAATACCTTCGTGACACATCGAGTTTGAAATGATATAAGAATAAATCAATCAATATAATCAAATCTCCCCCATAATGTTAACTCCCCCATAAAATCATAATTCGTTCTCCCCCTTTTTATTATGTCCCCAAATAGACCGATAAGAAGAAATAAACTAAACATGGAGTCTCACGATAAAAGTGCATAGCAAATATTAATCAAACTACGCGCATGCAAAGGTGTAACTAAAAAAATTCCCCAACCTATTTTTTATTTTTCAATTGTTTCAAAGCAAAAATCTTACACCATGGATTTATACAAAATAATCAAGTCATGGAAATGGAATGTATGGGTGTGAACACATTCGATAGGTAAATTAACTCAATCAATCATATGTGCACGATGCATACGTGTACTCCTAACGAATGAACATCAAAAACCTCCTTTGGTGTAAAAATTGTTGAATTTAGATGACATCGTCTTATACAGATCAACAAATCAAAGTCAAAGTGATTTCCACACCAAAAACGTCCAAAACTATTTAGTGTCGTTTCGAGAACTTTTCAAAGGACGTGCAAACCCATGAATTATTTCCATCCAAAACTCCCTCATATAAAATAATGCAATTTTTTATATCTAAAGAGGTACTAAATTCTCAACTTTGAGAAAACCTATTGGCCCAAATTTTTGGCATATTTCATCTTTTTATTGCCTTAATTTTTTGTGTGGGCTCTTTTCAAATGGTGGCTTTCACGACGTGATTATTATTCACTCGCAGCCCTTTCCCGTGTTCACTCATCATTTTTTATCTTAAACAATTTCCTCACGGGCAATGGATCTTACATGCACTACTTTTATTACTCTCGTATTATTGCAATTGGTTCATTTTAAGGATAGGATTGAGATGAAAACACCCAACCAACATGTGATACAACAAGCACAATAATAAAAATAAATTCGTGCATGTGTGCAATAAAGGAAATTATGAGTCAAACATGTAGGAAGTAACAACGAATTACATCTTAATGACTCCAAACATTATAAAGCACATGGATGAATTGACCTATTGTCTTAAAACACTATCAAATAGTCATATAAAAAATGGAATGATGTTGTGACTCCGTCATCCTAAGTGTCAATACATTAACGGTGCAAACAAAATACAAAAATCTTTTTGGATTTTCAAAAATTTTATCAAAATAAAATCTTTTTGTATTTTTCAAAATTTTCAAACAGAAAAAATATAACTACAAAATGATACAACCAGCAATAGGCATATAATATCGATATGAGCAACATCTTATGCTAGCAAACAGTCATCAAACAAGAGAATCCACAATGAAAGCAGATGTCATAAACGAGCAATGCAGTGTTATCAATTGAGCATGGATACCAAGAATAACAGCATATAAACTGACCAGAAGTAACCCTTCAGTACCAAAACCCTAAGCATATGAACACCGGGTACTGAAATCAGAAGGGAACCAAAAATAAAATTTCTACACAGGTCGCTCAAACGACTTAGCTCTGTCGCTCGAACGACAAGGGCATGTCACGAGATGCGACTTCGCGCGAGACAGAGTTATCGCTCAAACGACCTTTAGATCTCGCTCGAACGAGAAAACCAAAACTTCCCAGAATGCCCAGAAAATCATACAGTTCTGCCAAGTGCAAAATTTTCGTGAAAACATTACCTGTGAGGGGCGAACAAATCCAAAACAGTGCTAAAACAGTAGCGAAACACACAAATGCAACAAATAAACCAATGTGCGCTACATCAAAGTGAGTCATAACACTAGAAATAATATAACATGATGCATATCTAGTGTATGACAAACATCCAACACAATCAACCAAAAGATTTCACATGGGGTGAGTCACGTGCAAGCAAACGAGAGTTGTGAACAAAAAGGCCATATGCCTCTAAATCCGATTTTTCTAACCCAAATAGATTTATAACGACACGTGGGGGTTTGGGGAATCGAATTTATTCTTTTATTAACCTTCCTAGGTTCATTTAAAAGCTTGTAACAAAAGCGCCTAAGATGACCTTGCCGACTGCAATATGAGCAAGTGTAAATCGGGCGGTGTGTGTTACCTAAAGGTGGTCCTATCCTCAAATTTCTCGGTTGCTCTCTCCGAATTTGCCTAGGTGGCTCTCTCGTAATTATCCTAGGAGGTTCTCTCACGATGTTTCTAGGGGGGTCTTTCCTAACAAACTTAGGTGCCTCTTTCTTAACAATCCTTTGAGGCCCTCTCACACGTGTGGGAATGGGCGCAACATATTTTTCAAGACCAATCCCACCCCTATCCTTTTTTATCTCGACGGTGCCTAAAATTTTATCAAGGTTTTCAGACCTAAACTCCAAATCAATTTTCACTTTACTTGAATATTTCAATTTCTCCTCAAGTTCACCTATCCTAGATTCAAGTAAATGCCTACAGCCTTCAAACTCTAAAAGTTCCTTTTTCATAACTTCCATCACACCTCGAAGACTATCTCTCTCACCCTCAACATATCCTAATTTCTCTTCAAGCATCTCCTCACGTTCCCTAAGATCCTTAATCAACGCATCAGTATTATCATTATCTAAAGCACATTTCTTCAATTCAACTTTAAGTTTCAAGTTTGCCTTTTTTGTCTTTAAAGATTCAAAATAAAAATTATTGTAGGCAACTTGAAACTCACACAATTCTTCTTCTTCCTCCTCACTCTTTTCACCCTCACTCTCATCACTAATCACACGGATGGGAAGCTCTCACCTAGAAGCATAAACGACTTCTTTTTCCGAATCACTATCACAAAGGGTAGAAATATGAGAAACCGATTTATTCAATTTTTTCTTTAAATTTGCGGTACACTCATCTAACGTGTGACCAACACCCTCACAACAAGGACACCTCTCAGAGTTGTTTTCAATAGAAGATTTAAAACAAGAGTTCGTGTGAATTTTCCTATTAACATTTTCAAAAAGTTGACATCGAAAATCATCAAAACCACCAAAATCCATTTTTGTGAAAAATCAGGATCAAAACACAATAACTCAGTGCAATAGGCTCTGATACCAATTTGACGATGTCAGAAGTCAAATTGTATCAGAAAAAATAAATCCTTAAAAAATCAGGATCACGCGATAAATTAGCGTAACCCGCTCTGATACCAATTTGAAGAATCACTACAGCGGAAATATTGCGACTTTTCAAACAAAATCCAATTTTAATTATTATCAAATTTTAGTTAAACCCTAAAACATGCATCTAGATGATTTATCCAATAAAATAAAGCATGCGGTATAAAACAAATAATTTCAGGAAAAATCTCGAAGGGCAAAACCATTTTATTTCACTATAATTTGGAAATAACAACTTACACGGATTGCAATCACATAGGGTGACACACGAATACCCGCAGGTGTCGGTCGTAGTCGTCAGTAATGGAACAACCGCAGCTACTCCACAAGAACACGCAGTTCTATCTTCAGCAATGAATCCACGCGCAGCGAATCCACATGGACACGCAGTCCGATCTTCACAGAGACACCCTCCATAATAGCACGCAGCTCTCGATTTTAGAGATCTCCCCACAAAGAATAAATTACAACAAAGTTGAGTCTAGGGTTCCAAATAAATTCACTAAAGGATTGGGATGTTTTGTGAATTGAAAATCAAAGGTTAAAGAACCTAAAAGAAGAAGACAAGAATTGTTTCTACAGTACCAGTTTAGTCTATTGAAAATATGCAGGTCTTCTTAAGAAAAACGGAGTTGTAGGCTCCTATTTATAAAAAAATTTGAGGCGGCGCGTTGTTCGAACGAAAAGGCATTGTCGTTTGAACGACATCGCCTGACAACTTCTCGCGAGATAGCTATGTCGTTTGAATGACATAGGCAGGTCGTTTGAATGACCTATCAAACGAGATTTCACACGTGCTTGTAGATAATTTCGATAAGAACGCGTGGCTGCCAGTTTCATATTTTTTTTATTTTTTATGAATTAGTTATGATTTTTCTACGGAAAGGTGTCCGAGAACAAAATCTTTAGAAAAATATTTGATAAAAATATCCCAACACTTTAAGTGAAATGCTAAGGAATTAAAACTCAACCTTACCAAACTTAACCTCGTGGAGGCTTGAATGTTGAAGATCTTTATTTTCGGATCCGTCTTTGATGCTTGAATGTTCTTGAATGCTCTTCGAGAGTGTAGCGGTATACGACATACTAAATTGATAACGGACTTATAAAATAATGTCCTTACACTCTTATTCTGAGAGCTTTATGACTTGGGGTTTCTTGCTCAGTCCCCTTTCTAGTACTTATCACACAACCTCTGGAATGCAGAGGCGATGCTCGTGCACTCGTTCTTCTTGCACTAGTCCCCCTTATAGCTTAGGGGTTGCTCGTGCACTCGCTCTTGTTATGAGAGATTTGTCACTTGGGATTGCTCGCACAGTCCTCTTGATGGTATTGCTCGCATAACTTCTGGTAAGAGCAAATTTTTCAATTGCTAATGATTTATTTTTGGTGCATCACGTTACATAAATAGTGCACCTATAAGACTTCTCGGGATTTGAAGATAATGTTGAAGACTTTTGAAAGATGGAAGAATCATGGGTCTCAATAACCTAAGAGAAAGTTATGGTTTTGATTGGTAAAATGTTTACTTTATCATTTCAAGGGTTTTTAGAATTGTTCAAGATGCTATTTTTCTAAAAAGGTTTAAATATTTTTAAATATTTGTTTTTGAAAAAAATCGCCTTGTTAAAACGAGTTGACCATCTCGTTCGAACGAGATTGGCTAAGAAGTTCAAACGGGATCTGTTTACCTCCGAATGAGAAATTTTTGGGCATCCTTTGGAATCTCGTTCAAAGAACCCTTAGATACCTGCTAGAACGAGAACAAGGGTGTCGTTATAAAGAGGTTCCCTTTCGTTTGAATGACCGGGAGAGATTTGATATTTTAATTAGTTTTAATCCAAATCTTTCATGTTTATCCTTTTATAACAAACCTTCTTATAAATAGGATACACAGGATTAGACTTCTTAAGAACTATTTTTACCACCTTTAAACACCTTTCTGAGTTCTCTTTGTGATCAAACACCTCTATAGTTATTCTAAACCTCCTGGAATCATAAAGATCACTTTACTAGGCCAAGAAGAAGTGTATAGCATAAAAAACTTTGTGGAGAGAAATCTTTACTGCTAAATTGTGGAATTGAGATTTCACTGCTGAAGAAAAAAATACTAATCGTTTGATACAGAGGGTAGACCGCTACTTATGGACGGCTTTGGATTGAGTTGTATTCCATTGAAGGTTTTGAAGACTCTACGCGTCTCACTTAGATTGCCTAAGTTTTGTAAGTCAATTGTCTGTCAAATCATTTGATAATGCTGAATATATGGTTTTTCCCCTTAAAGGGAATTTTTCTCATCTCTTGTGTGGATTGTATGCTTAGTTTGATAATTGAAAATTAGAACACATCTCGTATGCACACCTAATTTAATCGAAGATAAAATTTGGTAAAAATGGTTTCGTGTATGGGAACCTAAGATAAAAATCAATCCATTTAATCACTAGCATTCTCAAATTGGTATTAGAGCATGTGACACCAAAATATCGTGTGATCCTAATTTTTTATGAATTTTTTTGAGATACCAATTTTCTCAAATTGGTATCAGAGAAGGTTACACCCATATATCGTGTGATCCTGATTTTCCATTAATTTTCTTTTGAAATACCTATTTTCACAAATTGGTATTTGAACCTGTTGAACTAAAATACTGTGTGATGCCTTTTACAAATTTTTTTATATCAATTTTTATAAAAAAATTATTGATCGTTAAAAAAATTAGATTTAATGGATAATTTGTATAATAGGATGCCTATTTTTAATGGGTAAAACTATACTTATTGAAAAGATAGGATGAGGTATGATTTAAAATCTATTGATGAACGTGTCTGTCTAGTTTATGAAAGAGGGTGAACACCACCCACTTTAACTAATGACAATGTCGAAAGTTTTAAACCTGTCACTGATAGGACGTAGGATGAATTTAAATGGAGAAATTTTAACTCACCCAGTCTGAGTGTCATCTCTGGAGTCGTCACCCCTGATGAGTTCCGCCGCATTATGACATGCACCACATCTAAAGAAGCTTGGGGTACCCTCCAGCTCATTCACGAGGGGACCAATGAAGCTAGAAGCTATAAAATCTCACCACATAATTTGAAACAATCACTGTGCTTGAGTTTGAATATTTTGATGAGTTTTACACACAACTGTTTTATATAGTAGACTCGAGTTTCAATTTAGGTGAGAAAATTCTCGAGACACCTGTAGTTAAGAAAATTTTGAGATCGTTTTTGGACCACTTTATGCATAAGGTCACCATGCTAAATTAGTTAGGGATACTAAACACTCTTAGGTTAGAAGAACTCGTAAGAGACCTTCAAACATTTGAGAGAGAGATGTTTCATAAAACTATTAAACCTAAGGAAAAAGAAAAAAAGGAAATAGTATGTGAATCTGAGTTTGAATTTGATTTTGAGCTTGATGATTTAGACCTTTCAACAAAAAAAATCAAAAAAAATTCTCAAATTTAACAAAGAAAATTCTTCCAAAGAAAAGACTTTTGAGAAAAAGAAAAATGGGATTGAGGGCGAGAAGGTTTTTGAGAAAGATAAGGTAAGATGTTATGAATATGAGGGAAAATATCACAAGGCACGTGAGTATCCCACTAGGCTAAAGAGACAAGATAAGAAAGTTCCACATAAGGCCACTCTTAGCGATAGTGACGTCGAGTCGATGGATTTATGGGGGGTTTCACCACATGAACCTAACTTTACTGCGTTCATGGATAGTCACGTGCGTACTTCTCATTTGTCCCACGCCAATGAGGACATTTCTAAATGTGAGAGCCTCTGCAATGTTTCGAATCATTCTAGAGAGAGTGAGAGTGACAGTGAGGAAGAGAATTGAAGTGGGGGAAAAGGTTGTCTCCAAAAAGCCTTGTGTGATCTTTACACTGAGACTTAAACAAAAAAGCTTTATAAAGATTTGTCGTTTAGGGTGTTGGATTTAGAGAAGGAGGTGAAAGTCTTGAGAGAGTGAGAAGCGTCGGTGAGTCAACTCGGGAAGCTGAAAGTTTCTTTATGTGAGCGGTCGATTATTGCCGGTAGGGAGAAGGCCGATTTGAGAAAAACCATGGCTAGTCTTACGAGAGATCTTCAATACTCATTAAAGACTCGTGAGAAACTTGAAGACCATATATCTCAACTCGAGATTGATCTCGAACTTGCCCGGGAGGTCAATGTCACTTTAGAGGACACATATAAGAATGTCGAAAAGATGCTCCTCGGTCTCGCGTTAGGTAATATTGAGAGTCAAGGAATAGGTTATGATGGAAATTCCACTTCTAAAGTCGCACCTAAGACGGTTCCCGAGTTCGTAATGGATCTTTATGGCACTCTTTCTAACCCTCCAAGCAGAACGAACCTACTAAGGAGAGATCCTCCTACACTTTTTGATCAAGGTAGACCCAAGGTTGTGTATGTTTGTTCCCATTGCAAGTAAAGAGGTCACTTTAAATAATTTTATTTTAAGCTATGGAGAGTTTCTCACATGCATGTTCCCCAGTATGCTCCCACATGAGTTTATGTACATACTCATGCACGCACTCCCACACGTGTTACTCATCATGCTCCCACACATCACCATAGTGATTTTTCTAGTTTTCAAGAGCAAGTAGAATATTTAGTCAAGACTTCCTAATGTTTGATAGAGGAATTTCATAAGATGTCTTCTCCTTTTGAGAACTCCTTCGGGCCTAATGATTGAGGTTGAGACTTGTTTCTAGACTAGGATATTTATCATATATTATATTCCTATTACTAGATTGTATTACCATTATATTTATATGTTTTTATTTTTGATATTTTTAGAAAAATAAAAAAGAGTTTTATTTTTCGAATTTTTTTTCAAAAATACAAAAAGATTTTCGATTTTTAAGAAAAAAGTGAAAAAATATTTTATTTTGATTTCAAAAAGGTTTTTGTATTTTCAATTTTTCACCATATATGGATGAACATTTAAGATTTTCGGATCACCCCTTCATACCATCCATTCACGTGACTTTTTCGTAGTGTTTTGAGACAAGACTTTGTTTAAATAGTGTGCTTAATAATGTGTGGATATCATTAAGTTTATCTTAACTTTCTACATGTTTGACTCATTGTTACCTTTATTGCACAAGTGTGCTTACTTATTATTTGTCGAATACGATGTTCTCATCTCAATTCTGCTTAATGACGAACCAAATGTAAAAAGAGATAAGTTGTGCATGTAAGAACCATCGCTCAGATTTTATGTATATTCCGAAAAATATTGTTATGTGTTAAGAAATGGAAAAGGGCTACGACATATCAAAATATTTTTTGCATTAAAATCCATCATTTGCATAAAAGAGCCTATAAAGATTAGAGTCACATAAAAACAGACGTGTGAGGCCAATTTTGTTTAGATTCACTGATGTTGCGCTACATATAAGCACTTCGATTTCTCCAAAATAATTGAGAGTGAATTCATAATATATATGAGATATTTGAGGGAGTTAAAGTCGAATAGCCATGGATTTTTACAACGGAATTTCTTAAAAAATATTAAATAGTTTGGCATTATTAGTGAGAGAATCATTTATGTTCATTGAGTATTGATTAAGTTAAGTCAATTTCGTTTTAGTACACTATTTTTACACCTAAGGTAGACTTTGAGTTCTTAGTTAGAAGTGTCCCTAAACTTCGTGCACCTATGTTATGAATGTTTATGTTGATTTACCTATGGAAATTGTTCACACAATTACATTTCGTGCTCACGATTTGGATATTTAGTGTTATTCCATGGTGTATTGTATTATAAATTTTATACTATATATTTGAAAATTTTCAAAATTAGTTTGTAGAGAAAAAGTTGTCTTTTTAATTTTGATTACATGAGCGTTATTTAATATATTTATGATGATATCTTGCTTCTTCACGTGATACTTATGTTTCATGATTAGTTTCTACTCCTTTGTTTATTACGGATAAAAAGGGTGAGAAAAAATTTAGGAGGAGTTTTATATTATCTTTTTCTGTTAAAACTCATATGCGTCGCGGTATTATGTTTGTCTCATATGTGTAGGATTTTCCGCCTAGATGATGATCACTTGGACCCACACAATATAAAGACAAATCTAGCCATTTGGAAGATCATTTGCATTTGAAGACTTGCTCAAAAAATTACTTTTCGTTTCTTGATTTAGGAGGGTAGTTATTATTTTTGGTCTTTGGATTCAATTTGGCTTCAGTTTGTATTTTGTACCGGAATAGCCAAAGGGGATATTTGTAAGATCAAGTTTTGTAATTGCTCATGTTTTATTTTTTTTATTTTTACCGTATCTCGCTACGCAAACACTGCACCTACATGACTTCTCGGGGTTCGAAGACAATGTTGAAGACATTTGAAAGATGAAAGAATCATACGTCTCAACAACCTAAGAGGAAGTTATGATTTTGATTGGTAAAATATGTACTTTATCATTTCAGGGGATTTTAAAATTGTTCAAGAGGCTGTTTTTCTAAAAAGGTTTTAAATTTTTTAAAGATTTTTTTCTAAAACCTCACCTCGTTAGAACAAGATGACCATCTCGTTCGAACGTGATTGGCTGAGCCGTTCGAATGAGATTCGTTTACCTTCGAACGAGCCATATTTGGGAATCCTATGGAATCTCGTTCGAAGCACCATTTGATACATGTTTGAATGAGCACAGAGGTGTCTTTAGAACGAGGTTCCTTTTTGTTTAAACGATCGAGTGGCGAGATTTGATTTTTTTAATTAGTTTTAATCCAAATCTTTCATGTTTTTACTTTTACAACAAACTTTCTTCAAAATAGAATACACGGGATTAGACTTCTTAAGAACTCTTTTTACCATCTTTAAACACCTTTTTGAGTTCTCTCTGTGATCAAACGCCTCCATAGCTATTCCAAACCCCTGGAATAATAAAGATCACTTTACCAAGTCAAGAAGAAGGTTTCTAACATAAAATACTTTGTGGAGAGAAATCTCTACTGCTAAACGGTGGAATTGAGATTTCACTGTTGAAGAATAAAAGGTTGATCGGTGGATACTGAGGGTAGACCGCTACTTGTGGACGGCTCTGGATCGAGTCGTATTCTATTGAAGGTTTTAAAGACTCTACGTGTCTCATTTAGATTGTCTAAGTGTTGTAGGTCGATTGTCTATCAAATCATTTGATAGTGCTGAATATATATTTTTGCCCCTTTTAGGGATTTTTCCTCATCTCTTGTGCTGATTGCATGCTTAGTTTGATAATTAAAAGTTGGAACACATCTTGTATTCACACCTAATTTAATCGAAGATAAAATTTAGTAAAATTGGATTTGTGTGTGGGAACCTAAGATACAAATTAATCCATTTAATCACTAGAATCCTCACTTATGGAATGCAGAGGGGATGCCCGTGCACTCATTCTTCTTGCACTTGTCCCCCTTGTACCTTTGGGGTTGCTCGTATGAGAGCTTTGTGAGTTGGGGTTGCTCATACAGACCCCTTGCTAGTATTGCTTACATAACTTCTGTAATGTAGAGGGGTTGGTTGTGCACTCATTCTCCTTGCACTTGTCCCCCTTATATCTTAGGAGTTGCTCGTGCACTTGATCTTATTTTGTGAGATTTTTGATTTGGGGTTGCTCATGCAGTCCCCTTGCTAGTATTGCTCGCATAACTTCTGGAATGTAAAGGGGTTGCTCGTGCACATATTCTTTTCGCACTTGCCCCGCTTATAAGGGGTTGCTCATGCACTTGCTCTTATTCTGAGAGATTTATGATTTGGGTTGCTTGTGCACTCCCCTTGCTAGTCTTACTCGCATAACTTCTAGAATATAGAGGGGCTGCTCATGCACACATTTTTCTTCACTTGTCCTTGTTGTAGCTTAGGGGTTGCTCGTGTAACGTCCTTTCTTGGGTACTACTCGCATAACCCACTAGTAGATGAGGATTTTCTCCTATACCTTTATAAATTAATTCCCTTGTGCAGAAATCAGTCACTCATTTGAAAAGAGAGAGTTGTGCATGAAAAGTTAATTATGGGGTTTTGTAACGATCTTTTGTTATCACTGCCTCTTGTATTACATTTAATGTTTTGTCTTGCTCAACTGGTGGGACATAACTGTTTATATCCCGAGGAGCCACATGTTATTTTGGGTTGGGAAACAACTTATACTTTGTTGTTTGGGGTCTCATCTACATTATCCCCATCGTATAAAAGTGTCTTGTGTTCCTAAGAGACTTGTACACGAAATCAGAACTACAAGGGGGACTAGTAAAAGAAGAACGAGTGCACGAGGATCCCCTCTACATTCCATAAGTTATGCAAGAAGTACCGTCAAGGGGATTATGCGAGCAACCCCAAGTCACAAAGCTCTCAGAATAATAATAAGTACACGAGCAACACCTTAGCTGCCTAGTGAAGTAAATTATGCGCAGTCACTCTAGCAACACCGAAAATAGAGGACGAGTACTTATCTCACCAACACTCACTTTTGTTGTTTTACACAAGTTCACTTAGCAAGAAGCCTTGGCCGAGCAAGCGGGGCTCAAGAAGATGGCCAGTTGGGACCGCATGAGAGTTTTGGTTTGAAGGCTGGGAGGTAAGTCTTGTTGAGAAAGCTAAGGCTCGACCACTTAACTATCTTAGCAAAATAGAGAATACTGAGGCGAGGGACCCAAGAGCTCACTCGCACCAACTCACATTACACACTCCATATTTACTTATTAGCAAGCAGTTAGTGACTTGCTCGCAAGACATCTTATCAAATAAAATGGTGAGTGACCCTAAAGGTCACTCGTAAGTTTTCAAAATTATTCTTCAAGCAACCATTTATAAAAAGACAAAATAGTAATTTTGGGACTTATGGCCGACAACATTACTTTTTGTCCAATATTACACCAGATGTCACCCTACAACATAGAGATCGTGGTAGACAGAGACAAATATTAAGAAGGAGAAAAGTGTTTTTAAATATTTTAACCCATGGGAATATCCCTTTGGCGTGCATGTGTCACACCAGTCCTAAATTTTTTCTCCATATAGAACACTAGGGGCAAGGTTACCAACAACTAGAGAAAATAAAATCAACACTGTAACTCTACACAAATTACTGCACGTATATTCTCTCCCTACTCTATCTTATACGTTGAGGTGCTTATCTCTCCACTCTAAGAGAATCACTGCTCTCAAGTGGTTCATTCCTTTATTTACTATTGAAAAGTTGTATTCAATCATTAATTACTCATTGTTATAAATTGAAACATTAATAATATATTTAAAAGTTCATTTTTGGTCTCTATTTTTGTTCTTGAAATATTATTATCTTGAAGATAATTTCCATATGAGTGCCCTTATATTTGGCAATTCTGAAGGGGAGGTATCCTCATTGCCATGGATAAAAAAATCTTTCCAAGCAGTTGGTATTTAAAGACACTCCAGCAAATAATGGAGTTCAAAATGACCACACCAACAATGAGGATATCGTTGTTACACAGACGTGAGGTCCTAGTCCTTTTGTGGGCCAAACTCAACTGCTACACAACTGACTGGAATGAACCTTATGAGTTTATTATTAGATTTTCTAAAGCATAGTAACACATATATGGTGAGTTTGGGCCGAGTTTGTGTTTGCTAGTAGTGGCTCCTGCTCGAGGAACAGTCATACAAGAGGTGGCGCCGACAAAGAGAAGTTGTGGTAGAGAAAGCCCCTACCCCAACTGCATCCCGTGCGAAGAAGAAGATTGAGTTGGAGGAGTTAACCTCAAGTATTTTACATTGGAAGAGGTGAAGAAACTCCTATCACTCAAGAAGGAATCTTCTCTCTTATATGAGGAGTTATAAAATCCTTACCCAGATAGCATAAATGAAATAACATACCCCTAGGGCTATGTCCTACCCAAGTTCATAAAGTTCGATAGCAAAGGAGAGAATCCTAAAGAGCACGTCTAAAGATTTGTGGAGTACCTTGGCGTGCACTGGAAAAATAAGAATCGTAAGTTAAAAGAGTTCTTAAAAACTCTCACTCACAAAGTCTACTTATCGCATTCCCACTTGACACCAAACAACATCCCCACTTGGGAAGAAGTCCATAGGTAATTCCACCATAAATTCTTTTTGGCCTAAGACGATTTTACTTTAAGCACTTGGCTCAAGAAGTGAAAAAATTTGGCAAGGATTTGATGTAGTATATCAATCATTTTACAGAGAAATCTCTAGATGTCCGTGAGGAGTCCACATAGGCAAGACAATTGCAGATTTCTGTGAAAGGGCTTCTCGATGAATACAAAGTTCACTTTATTAATGAAACATGAGAGGGGACATTAAGAGAATTCACCCGAGTAGTAAGGAACATCACGATGATCATAAAACTAAAAGTCCAAAGCTAGAGGACCCTAATTGTCCCTCAATTAGGGAGAACTTCAAACTTTACACTCAGTAACTTTTGAGGACTTATGAGAACTTGGTCAGGCCAAGGAAATTCTAAGTCAGGGACTTAGTTCTTCGAACATCCACTCATCATTTGATGATCATGTCTGCCTCCAAGTTCAAGCCCAACTGGGAAGGACCATTCGTTATTATAGGAGTGGGAAAGTTAGGGTATTGCCATATTTCAGAGCCTGGGAGTGGTTGTATATAGATAATAAATTACAAGTGGCTCAAGAAGTACTACATATGAGGTATCTCAGTGTTTATCTCTTTTCTTGTTTATGAAAATTAAAGTTTCTTATCTAAAATATAAATCCCATTTCTTATAAATGCAATACTTAAGAATATTAAGTTTGATATAATGAGTACAATGGCTCATGTTTTGGTTATAAAATGTTTTATCAAAAGTTTTATAATAGTGATTATATTACTTATATGTGTTGTACTATATAACCAAGAAGTTTTTTATGTATATGGTCATAAGATTGTGTGATGGGATACACTTCAAATTTAAAATTATACTACTTTTGTTAGCAGCATATAACGAGCAGACCAGTCCCATGATTCCCACGGTATGAGGGGAAATATATTTAAAAAAAAGGGAAATGCACTACTCACCATATTTGGAGGGGATATACTCTCAAGTCAAGAACAAACAAAATACGATGAGCGAGGCACTTCAGAATTCCAGAAGTATAAGAAGACATACTTTCTATATTTAACAAGTTTATCTTTGCTTGCAATATTTCGAAGGGATATAAATGCACAATTATAATTGAATTGGTGAAAAGCAAAATATAGTGAGCATATCAATGATTTCCCAAAGAAAATGGTAAAATAGTTTATTGATCAATACTTACTTACTCGCAAAATATTTTACAAAATATAAAGTTTTGCAAGCAGCTAGTCCCACGGTATAAGGGAAATACAATAAAAGAGTATCAATACTTACTCGCAAAATGTTCTACAAAATACAATGTTTCGAGAGTAGATAGACCCACATTGGAAGAGGAAAGAAATTAAAAAAAAAAGTTCAACGTAAGCGCACTTGTAATTTCACAGACCCATATCATTCCTCGAAGGCAATGAAAGAAAAGTGCATTCACAAGATAAACAACATTTTTTACATTTGATTTTACAAAAATATCCTGCTCGAATGACAGGCAAAGATATTACAAGTGTTAAAAAAAATACAAACAAGATAACAGATAAGAAAATGATCGTTCGTGAAAGAGTCATAAGAAAAAAATAAAGGTAGAATTTTACCCCAGGCCCCACAGACATGGGGGTGCTCGCAGTGTCAATCTAACAAACAAAGGAAAAGATTAAGCAGACGAGCAAGTATTTCAAAAGTAGTAATAAATAAATAAGGTACGACAGTTTAGTACCATAGGCTCCACGGGGATAGGAGCGCTCGCAGTGTCAATCTAAAAATAAAAAACAAATTGAGTTGATGGGTAAGTATTTACAAGTAAAAGCAAATAAATAAAAAAGGACGGTACGACAGTTTAGTACATGAGGCTCCACAAGCATGGAAGCGCTTGAAATGTTCACCTGAAAACAAAGAAATAGGACGAATACTTGAGCAAGTGTTTGCACAGTATGAGCAAATAAATAAAAGGTACAACAATTTAAGTACCCGAGGCTCCATAGGAATACGAGTGATCAAAATGTTTATTTGAAAACAAAGAAATAAGATTGAGCATCCGGGAAAGTATTTGCATTTTATGAACAAATAAATAAAAGGTATAAGAGTTTAAGTACATGAGGCTCCACATTCATAGGAATGCTTAAAATGTTCTCCTGGAAAAAAAAGAAATGTGATTTAAGCTTCAGCATCTGAGCAAGCGTTTGAAAAGTATAAGTAAAATAACAATAAAATGTGGAATTTTTTAGTACTTAAGGCTCCACGGGTATAGGATCGCTCATACTACTCACATGAAAACAAAAAAACATGATGAGTGACTGAGAAAGTATTTGCAAAGTATCAACCAATGAACATAAAGATATCACAGTATAATAACCCGAGGTTCCACCAATATGGGATCACTCGAATCTGGCATATGTGTAACCCAAGAACACATAAACATGGTAATCACATAAGACATAATTGGATATGTATGGGCAAAGGTGCAAGAAAATCACTAAGGGTGTGTTTGATAACACTAATTTTCCATGGAAAATATAATATATGGAGTCATTTTCCATTTTTTGAATGTTTGATAAAAAAAAAATCCATGGAATTGATTTCTTTAAAACAAGTCACGTAACCACTTCTTCCACAAAAATGTGGAATTAAAAAACATGCTCCCACCTTGTTATTCATTTTCTAGGAAAAATAATTGCTACACCAAAAAAATTGATAAATAATCCAGAAAATGAATAAAAATCCAAAAATAATGAAAAATAATCCAGAAAGTGAATAAAAATAAAAAATAATGAAAAACAATCCAGAAAGTGAATAAAATCCCAAAAAATAATGAAAAAAATCTAGAAAGTGTGAATAAAACCCAAAAATAATGAAAAAAAAATCCAAAAAATGAATGAAAACCAAAAAATAATGAAAAAAATACACAGAGTGAATAAAACCCCAAAAACTAATGAAAAAAATACATAAAGTGAATAAAACCCCCAAGATAATGAAAAAAATCCCGAAAATTAATAAAAAACCAAAAATATTTAAAAAAATCCAGAAAGTGAATAAAATCCAAAAATAATCAAAAAATCGAGAAAATGAATAAAACCCAAAAATAATGAAAAAAAATACATAAAATGAATAAAAACCCAAAAATAATGAAAAAATCCAGAAAGTGAATAAAAATCCCAAAAAAATGAAAAAAATACATAAAGTGAATAAAACCCTCAAAAAATGAAAAAAAAATCCAGAAAATGAATAAAAACTGAAAAATAATGAAAAAATACAAAAAGTGAATAAAACCCCCAAAAATGAAAAAAAAATCTAGAAAAGAATAAAAATGAAAAAAAAATCCCGAAAGTGAATAAAAACCCAAAAATAATGAAAAAAATCAAGAAAGTGAATGAAAACCCAAAATTAATTAAAAAAAATACATAAAGTGAATAAACCCACTAAAAAGTGGAAAAAAAATCCAGAAAATAAATAAAACCCAAAAAATAATGAAAAAATTCAAAAAGTGAATAAAATCCCAAAATAATGAAAATTTTCCACAAAGTGAATAAAAATCCAAAAATCATGAAAAAAATGCAAAAAGTGAATAAACCCCCAAAAATGTTGAAAAAAATCCAGAAATGAAGAAAAACCCAAAAATAACGAAAAACTCGAGAAAGAGAATAAAACCCAAAAATATTGAAAAAAATACAGAAAGTGAATAAAAACCCAAAAATAATGATAAAAATACAAAAAATGAATAAAACCCCAAAAATAATGAAAACAATAAAGAAAGTGGATAAAAAATAAAATAAATATTAACCTCGGAATTAATTTAAAAAACACCCAAAAAATTATTAAAAAGTCGAAAACTTAAAAATTAAGAAAATAAATAATATAAAATTAAAAAAAGGCTCAGAAAATTTAAAAAATACATAAAATGAAAAGAAATACAAAAAATAAATATTAGTCCCAGAATTAATTTAAAAAAACACTAGAAAATAACCAAAAAGGGCAGGAAAAAAATCAATAAAAAATAATGAAAAAAATACAGAAAATGAGTAAAAAATAGAAAATAAATATTAACCCCTGAATTAATTTTAAAAAACCCAAAAATTTATTTAAAAGTCAGAAATTCATTAATTAAGAAAAAAATAAAAATGCAATAAATACCCTAGAAAACTAATAAAATGCAAATATTTGAAAAAAAATTATAAAAAAAACAAGAGAATTAAAAATAAAAAAATAAAAAAAAGAACAGACCTGGCGACAGGGGGGACGAAGTTGGGGGTGGGGGAGGGGGAGGGGGGGCATGGTGGATTTGGTTTTTATTAATTTTTTTTGTCTTAATAATCTTAATACATTTTTTCTGTTCTTTACAATTCATTCTGGGTTAATATTTATTTTTCGATTTTTTATTCATTTTCTGTATTTTTTTTTATTCTTTTTTTGTGTTTTTTTTTTAATTTTCTGGTCATTTTTATCATTTTTTGGTATTTTTATTAATTTTCAGGAATTTTTTTCATTTTTCTGTTTTTTATATATATTTTCTACTTTTTTTCCATGGAAAATATTGAAAATCAAACACATAAAGAGATGGAAAATAGAGCATTTTCCACGTGAAAAATAATTGCAATCAAACAACACCAAAAAAATTTTCTATGAAAAATATTTTCAAGTTTTCAATTCCATGCAAATTGACTCTTAGCGATTATTTTCCATCTTATTTATGAAACACACCCTAAGGTTATTTACACTTGGATCCGCTTAGACCTAAAGGTGCTCACATCTAGCACAACCTCAACAAGTACACAAAAGTTTAAACATAATAAACAAAAGAGTGAAGTATATGTGCCTTAGCCTCCACAGTAAAAGAAACGCTCGAGCAAGTCACCCCGGTCGTCTGAGGCTCAGTATCATGAGTAAAATAAAGCGAGTGGTCCCTTGTATCAACCTGGAAAAAAAATGAGGAATAGCATATACTAAGTAATTGATCGAGTAAAACATAATAGAGATTAATTTATCTTTTATCACAAAAAAAAAAGATTATTAGAGTACCTGCTCCGAGAAAAAAAGAAGCGATGTTGGGCCAATCGAAGCAATATTCAAGAGTGGTTGAGTGGAGAAGGCATGAATTTGATGCCTGTTCTCCATAGGCAAACATATCCTGCCCGAGTGAGGTAAGCTTAGAATGGTCACCCCAGTTGGCAAAAGAATTCCCCAGATTAAAGGGGTTTGCTCGCCACAGGTCCTTAAAGAGAAAAAGTCATGAATAATTTTGAGTGAAAATGAAAATGTCTAAGGAAAAAGAGAAGGAAATCATATACAATTACCTTAGCTAAACAAGTAGGGGCACTTTCTGGGGGACAAACTTCTCGCCAGTTAAGAAGTAATGGGACCACGAGCAGAATGGATGGTGAGATAAACATCATGCCTTACCCGTGGAGCAAAAAGCCCTCGGTGTTATAAGAGTATGAATCTACATATATAAACAATTACTTTCCCTCACTCAGGCGATGTGGGATGTAACTCTTTGGCTGCCAAATTAACCATTGCCTAGTCTGTTACAATCGACCCCCCTTAGGGAGCCTAACGTCCTCATTGGAATGAAATTAGCCATCACCCAACATGTTGGCACACTTTATTTCGGTTGGGTACTGGCTCTAATATCGTTCTGTAACACCCCACTCTTTCACCACCAATATTGTCCCCACTTTAACCACCGCACCCAATGGTATGGAGTTTTTATTAGCTCTATATCGACAAACTGGTGTCAGTGGGGTTCGAACCCATGACATGTGCATCATCAATCACGTGCCTTACCAGTGGAGCTAAAAGGCCTCGATGTTATAAGAGTGTAAATATACATATATGAACCATTACTTTCCCTCACCCATGCGATGTGGGATGTAACTCTTTGGCTGCAAAATCAACCATGGCCCAGTCTGTTACATGATGTTAACCTAAAAAAAAAGAAATGAGTTGTGCAGAAGAGCAAGTACCAAGTATAAATAAATAAAAAATAATTTGTACGAAAGTCTAGTTCCTGAGGCTCCACCGATACAAGAGCACCCATGGTGCTCACCTGATAAAAAAGAAACATGTTGAGTTATCGAGCAATTTTTCGCAAAGTATAAGCAAAATAACAAATAGGCACGACAGTTTAGTACCCGAGGCTAGGAGTAGCAATTTCGGAAACGACACGACAGTTTGACACAGCTTATCGTGTTCGGATAGTGTTTGGGTCTGTGTTATTAGACTCGTTGTCGTGTCATGTCGTGTTCGTGTTAAATTTTGGCCACGAAATTGACCCGATTTGGACCAGTTAAAGACACGATAGTGACCACGTTAAGACCCATTATGGACCTGATGAAAAACCCATTATTAACCCCATTTAAACCCAATAAAGACCCATTAAAAAATAAAAGGCTTTTATTAAAAAGTCCAATCCACAAAACATTTCAGCTCTATTTACCACAAACAAGACAAACCCTACCACAAAACATTTTTAACTCCAAAAAAAATATGTGCGACTATTCCTCTCGAAGGTTCTGTACGGCTACCCTCCTCGGTGGTTCGACTCATTTTCGCTGCAGTCCTCTCTCATTTCCGGTGTTGTCCTCTCCCATTTCCTGTTTTGTCCTCTCTCATTTTTGGTACTCCTATTTTCACCACTCTTTGTTTTTACCTGATGAAAACATCATAATGAACGTTTGATTCTCATTACCTGATGTTTTGTATAACATATAAATCTGAAAGTTTTTTTATAACAAGTAAGGTATTGATATTTTGTACACTCCAATATTCAATCTGAACGTTTGATTTTCATTATAAACTCACCATATTCATAAAAAGGTGAAGAGGTATTGATGTTTTTTACATGTTAACATGTATTAATTTTTACATATTACGGAAATTTTGCAAATTGTTGATTTAGTTTGTCATGGGAAATTAAATTTTGATGTAATTATTTTTTCTTATTTCTGATCTCGTTTTTTCATCACTTATCTATCCTCGGTTCTTTTTCCCCTCCATTTTACATATGGGGTTGTTCTTGTTTTATTTTTTACGTGTTAACATGTATTTCAATTATTTTTGAGTTAATACATTCTTCTTCTTCTTCTTCTTCTTCTTCTTTATCTTCACTAACTAACATTTGTATTTTTTTTTTCATTTGGCAGATCTCAAAATGAACTCAAAATCAACCTTATCTAATGTTAATTAGAAAAAAAGGGTGAAATTTTCAGAACCTCTTGAGAATAAATTAAATGAACATGAGGTAATTGTGTATTTTATTTTGTTAGATTTACTTAGTTTATTAGTTTGAATTTGTTTATTTTTTGTAATTTGTCTTAGATGGTGTTATGATTTTTTTTGGGTTGACAACGGAGACGATAGTTCTCGCAAAGATAATGGTGATGATGTTGTTGAAGTTAATGTGAAACTAGAGACATAAACACAAGAGGATTTAGTCAAGCAATGTAGGGAACACCAGTCCGAGATATGAATTTTTTTTTACCTTCTTTCCGTTGGTGATGATGGAAAAGAAAGAGCCAAATGTAAAAAATGTTCAAAAGTTTACATGTGTTATTCTAAGAATGGGACGGATAGTTTGAGAAAACATATGAAAAATTATCCAAGGAGGGATCAAAATGACGTATTCCAAATGTTGATGAATCAATCTCGTGGGTATATGTCAATGAACTCTTCCAAATTTGAGCCTGAAAGATTTCAGGAGTTAATTAGTGAGGCCATTGTAATGTATGATTTACCATTTCAGTTTGTAGAGTATGAGGGTATTAGGGCTATATTTCATTACTTATATGCGGATGTCATAACTATCTCAAGAAATATCGCAAAGGCCGATGTTTTAAAAATGCATAAAAGGGAGAAGAAAAAATTAAAGAAAATACTTAAGTTAGCTCCCGGTAAGGTTTATTTGACATTCGATTTATGGCCTTCAATTAACATGGATGGATTTGTTTGTGTCACTTCACATTTTATTGACAAAGATTGGAAATTGCAAAAAAAGATTCTCAATTTTCAAGGGATACCACCTCCACATAATGGTATTTGCTTAACCAAAAAAATATCCAACTTCTTGTTTGAGTAGGGCATTGAGAATAAGTTGTTCACTATCATGTTGGACAATGCATCCAGCAATGATACATCTATTGAATTGCTAAAAAGTCAATTAAATAATGAGGGCTAACTTTTAAGTAAGAGAGATTATTTTCATATTCGATATTGTGCTCATGTTTTAAATTTAATAGTTCAAGATGGTTTAAAGATAATAGATGAAAGGGTGGGAAAGGTACGTGAGTGTGTGAAGCATGTAAAAGGCTCACAAGTTAGAAAAATAAAATTTATGAAATGTGTAAAATTTGTTCATTTGGATGCAAAGAGAGGATTGTGTCAAGATGTCCCTACTAGGTGGAATGCAACATTTGTAATGATAGAGAGTGATATATTTTATCGGCGTGCATTTGTTCGTTTAGCACTAAGTGACTTAAATTTTTTGCATTGTCCAAATGAAATGAAGTGGGGAAAGATTGAGAAAATTCTTAAGTTTTTGGAGGTTTTCTATGAAGTGACTTGCACCTTTTCCCAAAACAAATACCCTACGGCTAACTTGTATTTTACTTCCGTTTCCATGTTTGAGTTCACTTTAAGAGAATAAATGCAAAGTTCGGATGTCTTTATGAAGCAAATGGCATGTAAAATGTATGAGAAATTTTCTAAGTATTGGTCGGATTATAATTTGCTTTGGGCAATGGCCGCAATTTAGGATCCTCGTCTCAAATTTTAATATGTTGAGTTCACTTACCAAAAACTTTATGGCATCAATAATTATCAAAGTCATTTGGTTAAAGAAAAGTTGTTTGATCTTTTTGGTGAATACATGAGCAACTCTACTATGGGTGAGAACACCTCTAGTACAATGGTAGATGGATGTAAGAAAGTTGATGATGAGAAGACAAATGCTATCGTACTAAGTTGAACCACCAAAAACATATTCAAGGTAAATATACATTGCTATTTTTTATTACAAATGTTGTTGTTTTTTTAGTAAATGCAAAAATATTGTTGTTTTTTTATGAAAAAACATAGTTGTTGTTTTTATGAAAAATATTACTATTTTTTTATTACAAAAGTTACTGTTTTTTTTAGTAAATGCAAGACCATTGGTGTTTTTTTTTATTATAAAAGTTGCTATTTTTTTTTTAGTAAATGCAAAAACATTGTTGTTTTTTTATGAAAAAAATTGTTTTTTTTTTTATTACAAAAGTCACTGTTTTTTGTAGTAAATGCAAAAACTTGTTGTTTTCTATGAAAAAACATTGTTGTTTTTTATTACAAAAGTTGTTGTTTTTTAGTAAATGCAAAAAAATTGTTGTTGTTGTTTTATGAAAAAACATTGTTGTTTTTTTGTTGTTTTTTAGGAGTTCTCTTCTTATGAGAGTCAAATACTTTCTTCAGTGCAAAAGACACAACTTGAGATGTATTTAGATGAACCAAGGAGTGACTTAGCAAAACAATTGGATATTTTAAGTTTTTGGAGAGCTCATCAATTTCGATACCCTAATCTAGCGTGTATGGCTCGTGATGTCTTAAGTGTCACTGTATCCACAGTTGTATCGAAGTCGGCCTTTATTAGTGGTGGTCGTGTGCTTGATCAATATCGGAGCTCACTTAGGCCTGAAAATGTGGAGGCACTGATTTGTACTAGAGATTGGCTTTTGGTATTAAAGGTAAATTTATATTTCTTTATAATTTGATTTTTTAAATAAACGATTTTCACTTCTTAATCATTTTGGATTTTTGTACTAATAAGGTGATTTGGAGCTAAATTTACTTGAGCTCACTGAAGATATCATAGAACTGGATAAGAAGGAAAGTAATTCATCTGATACTATCAAGATTAATGCCTGCAATTTTTAATATTTTATTAGTCTCACTTGTATTACTAATTTGTTTATTCTAATAATGCTTATATTTTTTTCATAGGAATGATATGTGCATGATGATGGAAGAAATAATGATGCAAGGACTAAGGAGAGTAGTGATCTTTTGAGGACTTTATTAGTTGTCATCTTAGCTAAAAACTATTATTTGTGAATTGTAATCTCACTAATAACTTAAAGTATGTTTGAAATTTTTTGGAACTTTTAGTGGTTGAGATTATATAAGTTTTAGTTGTGCTTGCTTATTGTGATGTAATTCGTAGTTGTGCATGTTTACTATATAATTTTTACATATTATGGAATTTTTGCAAATTATTGATTTAATCTGTAATACTATAAAGCATGAATTGGAAAAATATGCTACAAATTGTGTCGTTTCAATCATGTCGTGCCAATCGTGTCGTGTTAATGGGTTTTAATTAGACCAAAAATTTAAATCGTGCCAATCGTGTCGTGTCATGTTAGAAGCGGGTCGTGTCGGGTTATAAAATATAACACGACATCGTGTCGTGTTCGTGTTACTAAAAAAACATTTCATGTCGTGTCGGGTTGGTCCTGAACCCGACCCAATAACACAATTTGTCACCCCTACTGAGGCTCCACATGAGTAGTGTAACACCCCGTATTTTTTTAGCATTTTAAATTACACGTGTGCACGTAATTTAATTAAATTGAGAAAGTATCTCAAATAAATATTAATTGGAGAATAAAAGAATTAATATTTATTAGTAACTACATTTACTTGTGTGATAAGTTAATTAAAACATGTTAAATTGATTACGTCATAGGTGAGTAAAATCGATGGGCTTAATAATAACTCTTCCGGGATGCGTGGATAGGGTGGTGTTGGGAATGAGATGGAAAATTAATGATAGATAACTCGGATGTGCACTACACCAAATCTGCTGAATTGTCAAGGTCATTGACCTTAACAAGTTCAACTTGTCAAGATCAATGACCGTGACAATTCCTGGGGTGACAACTTTTTTTGTCACGGGCTTATCACAGTCATTGACCGTGACAAGTTCGTTAGAATTGTCACAGTCATGTCACGGTCCTTGACCTTAACAAGTTTGTCACGGTTAAGGACCGTGACAAACCCGCGACAGTGGCTCAAAAATTATCACGGTCAATGACCGTGCCAATTATGGGCAAAATTAAAAAAAATCTGGTGGGCTGTTTGGCCACTGCCACTGTTCAGCAGTATATTTGTACCTGTTATAGCAACGTTGTACTTATTCAAGTATCATATATCCAAATAAAATAGAGATAATGCAAATATACATTCAAAATAGAGACAATATGCATCACGATATAATCCAAATATAATTCAAATGTACCAACTTAAAAATAATTCAATTCAAATAATGTCACTACATGTCTTGGGTAAGGTTAACTCTGAGGAGGTGAGTAGGCCACACGATATACGAATTGACATGCCCACTAATATACATCGTGCCGCATTGTTCGCGCAACCACAATGGGGAGTTCTCCTTCCCATGTATCACATGCGTAACGAGCACCTTGGACTCGATGTCTTGAAGCTCACGTCCATGAACTAGTGCACCCTGAACGATATTCGAGTCCCTCAACCCCCGCCCTATCCGCTGGCCATCAAATATGTCCAGTATAAACACGCTCGGCCAACCAAGTGTCGACATTGGTCGGTCGAAGGGAGCCAAATAGGGAAGTGGATCATCAAAGTCCGCACGTGTCGGCGATGAAGCAGCGAGGTTCACATCCTCGTCATCCTGCACCTCCTCCTCCTGCACCTCCTCCTCCACCACCTTCTCCTTATTCTTCCCTTTCCCGTTACGATTTCTTCCCAACGAACGCTTCATGAATGAGAACATATCTTGGACCATCGCCTCCAAACGGGACAGCTTCGCGTCATGCGAGTCCACCGTTCGAGCCAACCCGATGTCACTCGTCTCCAATCCGATGATCCTAGATTTAGCCACCCGCGAGCTCACCCCCTTGTCCTACCCTTGCGATCAGCGCCAAGCACTTGGCTGAGTGTGTCAGTGGACAAAGATGCCTTGTCGGCATCAGACTGCGACTCATGCACTTCCTTAAGCTTTGCCTGAAATGACAAAAAATACATGATTAGTAAAATAAGTAAATTAAAAAATTATAACGTAATTAATAAAAAGTAAACTGTCGGATTACTTACAATCGTGTCCACGATGCTCGGGGACACCTCCTTATCCTTCCCCTTCTTCGTTCGAAGAGCCACATAACTATCGAGCCTATGTGGCCTACCCCCAGGGCCACTCCCTGTCCCCTGAAATAAAATAAAGTAAAATTAGTATCGGCCACACAAAGTAAAATAATGCAGAATAATATATTTATGTAGTTATAGAAAAATTAAATCTTACCATCATCCTATGCTCTACCTAGGCGTAAGACGTCCGGATGGAGTAGTGCACGTCCATCTTTTTTGCCCGATTTTCCCTCCCCGATTGGCAAGATGCCAATTGTAGCTCCTCGATCTCATTGTCAATGAACTTTTGCCATTGTGCCAATGAGATCAGCTCCTTCGGCGGGACGGATTCACGCATTCGGATAATGGACACTCGTGTCTTCCCAAAGTACCAGGTCCACATATTTTTCTTCCACGTCTTGTGTTGATCCCTCAACTGCTCCAAAACGGAATCGCATAGCTTTGGATCCAGGCTGAATTGTTCCTGTCCAATAAATACAATGTTAGTTGCGAATAAATATAAATATAAATATAAAATGAAATTGAAATCGAAATCGAAATCGAAATTGAAATTGAAATATTCATATAAATATAAATATAAATACATTTCATGTAGTGCCACCCAAACAGCTAACTTGAGCTCATACGGCACCTCCTTCCAACTAATGTACCCCGGGCCGATGATCGTCTTTACCAGCTCGAGGGATCTCGCTAATAGCCTCGACTTGTTCTCAATGGCCATCCCCAATTTGAGATATTTGGGGAGCCTAGGGGCCGAGGAGCCCCCGTCGCCTTCGCTACCACCGAGCCCAGATGACATCATCATCCTCGCCTTAATACCTGAAGGAGACATTTGCTGTAAAAAAATGTTATTAGTACAAATCAAAATGAATTAGAAGAAGACATGCAAATATGTAGAATTACTAAAAATAAAAATGAATTGCTACTGTTAAACATCCCCACCCCCACCCCTACTGACCACACACGCACACTGCACAAGAGTGAAAATGATAAAGTTAAAATCAATTAAAAGCATTAAAAATGGATGTTTCGGTACAAATTGGAATATTTATTACAAATTGAAAAATTGTTTAAAATTCGGGTTATCATAAAAAATGGATTGATATCCGGTAGGAGCGGCCAAGTCATCCACACTACTATTTAGACGCTTTAGCGCGTGTTGGACAATTTGCCACGACTCGTTGTTGATATACTCTGAGTAAAACACTTGGTTAACCTTTTGAAATGCACAAACAAACGGCTCATCGCTCACGTGGTCGTTGCTCTTCAACTTGGACAAGTCAACCATGATCAAATTGGTGACATGATCAACTTTACAATCATTTTTATCCTCAACTCTTACCCAGTCACAGTAAAATACAACCTCTTTAAAGCTTATATAATCCAATTCAAATATATTTCGGATTACACCATAGTAAGTCATTTCAGCTTCAACGAGGTTTTTATCTTTTGCGCTCGCTCGAAATAAATTAAGAGCCTTGTATGAAATGCCCGACTTCTGTACATTTGTACTTTTCTCGTACACTTTAACTCCGAAAACATAACCGTTCAACCGATACTTTTTGTACTCTTGTGCCACGAACAAGGGTCCAGTGGCTAGACGAGCAAGCCTTGATGTCGCATCACCCGTCTTTAAGAGCTGAGAATATAGATAAACTAATTATATTAGTGTAAAATTTGAGTGTAATGTAACGTTATATAACGACCATTTTCATTATAATTACCTCTTGTGTCAACCACAGCCTAAATTTGTTGTTTTATAGTACCATTATTTTTCATCTTTTATTGTTCTCACGGGCTTCATATTTTATGCATATTACAAAATTAATCATGTATAAAATAATCTAAAATAATGTTAAACATTATAATAATCGAAACATACTTTTTTCATTCTTCGACATCTTCATGTATGTCAAATAGATAACGAGCTACTTGTTCATGTTGCAAACTCGTTAATTTCACTCGTTTTCCCATCACATGACCACCATCATCGACGAACTCATCAGTGTCATCAATGCTGGTCGAGTCAGGCATATATTCTCGAGTATATATTGATGACTCCACGGTGATGTAATCCTCTGCAATTGATCCTGTAATGTATTGCGTATTCTTGACGTAATCTTTAAAAACTTTCATCAATCTTTCAAACAGATACATCCATCGATATCTAACTGGACCACAAAGAAGTGCCTCGTCGCATAGGTGTACCAACAAGTGAACACTTATGTCAAAGAATGTTGGGGGAAAGTACTTCTCCAACACACAAATCGCTTCGGTCACCGCCAATTTTGCGGCCACTATGTATTCTCTATTGACTACCTTCTCACACAAGAGTGAGAAGGTAATACTAATTTGCATAATAGCCCTCTGCAAATCCTTGTGCTTGGAGAAACAGTGCTTAAACAATAGAGGAACCAATTGCATGATCACATGCCAATCATGGGACTTACACTTGTGTAAATCATGAGTAGCATAATTCACAATCATTTGCAAGTTGGACGAAAAAATAGATGGGCCCTTCAAATTATATATTGTGTCTAAAAGCACCTTTTTTTCCCCACTCGTCAAAGTAAACGCACCAGGGGGAATTATTGTCCTTCCTTCCCCTACTATCTTCTTTCAACCATAGTTGTGGATTAAGTTTCAACGATTTAAGGTCTTTTCATGCATTTTCTCCATCCTTCGAATGACTCCCCCCAAGGCAAGTGCCCACAATATGTCCAGCGAAGTTCTTCTCTGCATCCATCACATCCAATACATGGCGCACCGGGTTATTCTTCCAATAAGGCAAGTCAAATAAAATTGACCTCCTAGACCATGCCTTTCTTGTCTCAGTTTCATTCCCAGTTGGTGTCTTCTTATGCTTGACATTCTTAAATTTGGGATTCTGACCTGGCATATTAGGGCCACATTCAGAAGATTTACTTCCAATTTCTGAACCTGAAAGTTGTCTCGGTGGTAGCCTATGTTCAATCCCGCCCAATAAAAAATTGGAACCTTTCTCAAATCTGAAACTATGAGTCGGGGGTAAAAACCTCCTATGGCAATGGTATATATTTTTTAAGCTAAAGGATAGACGAAGAGATGAAGTCTCCTTTCCATAAATAGGACACCCCAAATAACCATGTACTACACAACCGGATAATGTCCCATAAGCTGGAAAATCATGAATTGCCCACATCAACATAGCTTTCAGCGTAAACTCTTCTTTTCTTAAAGAGTCAAATTATTGCACACCCTCTTCCCACAACTCATTTAATTCTTCTACCAAAGGAGCCAGGTAGACGTCGATGTCATCACTTGGTGCCTTTGGCCCAGGTATCAACAAAACCATCATCGAAAATTCATGTCTCGTACACTGTGAATGAGGGAGGTTGAGTGGGGCTAGGATCACTGGCCATACACTCTTATTGGTGCTTAGATTTCCAAATGGATTGAAACCGTCTGTTGATATAGCCAAACGAATGTTGCGCTGTTCTCGAGCAAAATCGAGATACTCATAATTCATCCTCCTTCAGGCTGTAGAATTAATAGGATGACGCATGATATTAACCCCTAATTTTGCCCTAGCATGCCAAGTCATTGCCTCCGCTATCCATGGTACTGTGAAAAATCGCTTTAATTTAGGCCCGACGAAAAAATATTTCAACACTTTTTGAGTCACTTTTGAGCTTGTGCCTTCCTTACTAGTACATTGGACATATCTACGTTCATCGCATATCGAACAATGATCGAGATTTTTATACTCCTTTCGGTATAGTATGCAGTCATACACACAAGCATGAATCGATTTATACTTCATTCCCAAACCTTTCAAACTTTCTTCATAACAGGATAGCTATTTGGAAGCGTATTCTCTTTGGGTAGTAAGCCCTTCACCCATTTCAGAATTCCTGTCACGTTATTGCCAGACAAACCGTACTGCGTCTTCAAACTGAGCAAACCAACCATGGCATGTAAAGTTGTTTGATCTTTCTCACAGCCAGAGTATAACAGTTGGGTCGCCTTAAATTTTAAACTTTGGTAGTCATCGTCAAGGTTTATCTTGATATCTTCACGAGCACTTGAACCTTGTACATCATCAGTAACCTCATTCTCCTTTGCTTCATAAACTCCGTACGCATTATCAACTAAATCCTCTAGCATATTATGATCTACGTCGTCCGCTTCTACATCTATCCTACTTGTTGAAGGTTGTTGTGAAGGTTGGTCGGGGACCAAAGGAACTTTTAATACACCGTAAAAACTCCAAAATCCATAACTATCTTGCATACCCGATCTTAACAAATGTAGTTCAACTATTGTACACTCAAACACCTTACCATTCTTACACCTGGCACACGGACACAGAAACTCTTCATCATTATGACATCTCTTTGCGTATTTCACAAATTCATTAGCACCTCTACGAAACACATCCCCCATTCTATTTGTCTCACCCATCCAGTCTTTGTATTTCGGATATCCCATCACAGCTACCACAACTTATCACCTATTAAAGGTAAGAAGCGTATATTCATGGATTAGTATAAACAAAACTTAGATTTATAGTATGTTTCATTTAATTATGTCTTATTTATATTCGATTTTTAAATTTCAAATTCAAATTCAATTTATAATAGAAATTTCTATTTCCTCCATCTCGTCTAAAGGGTGAGTGGTCCTATCCCATTCAAGACCGCATGTTTCTGTAATATACTTAACAGCTCATACACATTGTTACGATTTGAGACAAATTCGGCAGCATATCCCCGTAGTTCTCCAAGTACACGATGTAGATTGACAAGTGTGAGTGTTATTTCAATTGATCAATTGAAATAACAGTCACGCTTGTCAATCTAGTATGTACCCAGAGAACATTAGGATACGACTGCAGAACTTCCTCCAAAAGTAACAACTTTAAGCCACTAAGAATATTATTATACAAAAATTATGCAGTCCCAAACTGTCCAAACGGGACAATTCAAGAGATCTCATTACAGGGGTAATTACTCTCGAACGGGTCTAAGGGCTATTGAATGCGTACGCATAAGAACTAGAAGGTTAGTATCTATGCGCACTATATGTAATTTCAAGCATGTTTCATTTAATCATCATACTATATATATATTATTCGTTATACAAAGTAATTTTCAAAAAAAGTTGAAAAATCCCACCCCCATATGGACAATAATCCAGTGGCCATTCTACTTTTAAAATTAACCAACCCAACATCGATCCGCTATAATCCAACCGCAATGTCAACAACAAATGTGTATCCTGTACTCCTTCTAATTCATCTACTCAATTAATTATTTTCATCAATTAAACTAACAATTAAAGTATACAATTATTAATTTACAAATTTACAATGAGGGGCAATCCTACTTTCATATATTAATTTACTAAAAAAATTAATAATCAATCAATTCGTTTACAAGGGACACTACTTGCATATGAAGGAAAATATCTAATAAACCAATCAAAATTTAATAAAAACAATTAACAAGCCCCACCCCCGCCCCATTTCCCCTTGCCCCACCCCCGCCCCCTCCCCCCACACACACGCGCGCACGCAGCCCCACCCCCGCATCATTTCCCTCCCTCGCACATACGCACAAACATGCACAAACACGCACACTACACGCGCACATACACACACACACGCACGCAGCCCCACCCCTACCCCACCACCCACCCCCATCCCTGCCCCCTCCCCCCCACCCTGCCCCACCCCCTTCCCCCACCACACACACACACACAGCCCCACCCCCTTCCCCCACCACACACGCACACACACACATACGCACATACATATACACACACACACACACACACACACACACACACATATATATATATATATATATATATATATATATATATATATATAAATGGGAGAGAGAGAGAGAGAGAGAGAGAGAGAGAGAGAGAGAGAAACCAACCTGAAAGTAGAGAGAGAGAGTGAGAGCAGGGCGTAGAGAAAGAGAGAAATTGGAGGGAAACAATGCGGTGAGGAAAAAAGAGGGGAAAAGGTTTTTTGCTGACATAATTGTCACGGTCAATGACGGTGAAAACTTTATAGAATTGTCACGGTCATTGACCGTGACAAGTCCGTGACAACTGTACTTGTCACGGGCTTGTCACGGTCAATGACCGTGACAAGCCTTTGTTACGAACTTGTCACGGTCAATGACCATGACAAGGCTAGCCGCTGAAAGGGTGCCAATTTTTTCATTTTGTTGTAGTGGTGTTAATGATCCGAAATGGGTCGAGATAGTCTTAAAAAGGTACCCGGGGGTTATATTTGGGTATCGGGGGATTTTTAGGCCAAACAAGACTCGAGAAAGGGAATTCGAGTCATTTTACATTGAAAAGGAAGTCAGGGAATTCCTAGGGAGGCTACAATATAGTAGTAGGTTCATCTATCAGATGACCACTATATGCGAACTAATTTTCCAGCTTCTCTGTAAAGACTCCACTCTCATATGGAACGCCACTTGTCAATAAGCACTCGACATAATTAAGCAATACCTAAATAAACCACCTATATTGTCCCTATCACGACCCCTGTATCCTTTAATCTTGTATCTTACGATCACCGACACTGCATCAGGAGAGATATTGGATCAAAATACCGAATAATATCATAAGGAACAAGTTATATACAAC
The DNA here is from genome assembly GCA_949130495.1 of Sambucus nigra. Lineage (NCBI taxonomy): Eukaryota > Viridiplantae > Streptophyta > Magnoliopsida > Dipsacales > Adoxaceae > Sambucus > Sambucus nigra. Next base: position 422,681,558 of record OX422211.1, on the reverse strand, counting down.
GACATTAGGAGGCTCAATGCATCTGAGTAACGATATAAGGCCTTGGAAAAATCTTACATATACCTTGTATAGGCGACGCAAAAGTTAAGACATTACATAGTCACCTTTGAAATCAAGTTAATCTCTAGCATAGATCCTCTAAAATACCTATTCGAAAAACCTACGGTAACCAGCAGAATGACCAAATAACTATTCCTTCTTACAGATTTTGACATAGAGTACGTATATCAGAAGGCCATCGAAGTGTAGGTATCACAAACTACCTAGAAAAATCCCATCTGAATTAACAAGATGAGATCGCTGCCCACTTTTTGGATGAAGATATTCAGGTAATGGAAGGTCAAGAAGAATATATATTGCAATTATAGTTCAATGGAGCTGCAAATAAAAATAGTTTCGGCATTGGCATGTTGCTAATTTCTCTATATGGAAAGCACCAACCTACGACCCCCAAGCTCACTTATGACTACACCAACAACATCACCGAGTACGAAGCCTGCATGATGGGAATGAAGGTAGACCACAAGAGAGGGGTAAAATCATTGTATACAAGGCTAGATTCTAGTACATTTGAAAATTATAGAGTAAAAGCTCATACTCTATCACGAGTACCTAGAGGACGTTACCGCTCTATTCGATGATGTTTAATTCTTCTATCTTGCTAAGGCTCGTAACCGCTTTTTCGATGCGTTGACAAGTGGGAAAAAGTAAAATATGCAAGTGGGAATAACTTGGGTTCATGTAAGAAGTCTACATGACTGAGATCGTAGACTAAGGTCCTCGGTATCAACACGTAAAAGAGATTCTCCAAAAAAGGTACGTACGTAAGTACATCCAAATATGATCAAAATGCTAATGATTTAGGAATTTGCATCATTTACCTCCTAGCGAACTCTATATCATGACATTTCCATGGCCTTTTCGATATGGGGAATCGATATCATTGGAAAGGTAACACCAAATGTGTCAATCGAATATGAATTTATTTTTATTGCCATAAAAGTTTTCACTAAATCGGCTAAAGCAGAATCCTACATCGTACTGAATGCGAAAAAGTTAGTTTAAGTAATATGGAAGAATATCATATATAGGTAAGGGGCACCATTTGAACTAATATTTGATAATGTGATTCATTTCAAAGCAAAAGTCATAGATATCGACGAAGAGTATGGAATCCAGAGGCATTGATCATCTTCATATCACCCTCAGACCAAATAGGCAAAGAGGTTGTGGAATTAACAAACAAGAACATGGAAACAATATAAAGTAAAATGATGGAGGGATGTTGAGGCTGGACAATCGCTTCTCCTGCCCGCTATGGGGATACATTACTACTGTCAAAATGCCCATTGGGGCCACTCTGTTATCACTCGCATATGGGTTGAATCCAGTTATTGATCAAAAAGGAAATCCCTATCCTAAGGGTATTGATAGAAAACTAAATATTTAAAGCCGATTGGATAAGAAGCATATATGTAGAACTGGCACTACTAGACGAATGAATATTATTGGCATATTACCATATGCAAGGTATCACAAACATATTGCTAGAGCTTCAAATAAGCAGGTTAAGAACATATGGGTCAAATAAGGAGAACTGGTGCTTAAGGAAGTAATTGAACCTATATCGGACCCCCGAGGCAAGTTTTGTACTAACATATGGGTAAAATAAGGAGAACTAGTGCTTAAGGAAGTCAAAGGCACATAATACCTATGATCGATCGATTATTAACCCCAGATTTTTTCCTATAAAAATAGGCCACCACCTACAATATGAATGCATTAACTCCGCACTTTTAAATGTCGAGCATTATTTCCAACTGTCTTTTTCCTTATAAAAAGCCTTGGAACTCTTTCCATTTGTCATCAAAAACCTATTTAAGCTTAGCTCTAGTATCCTCACCCCTAGTTTTACCTTCTCTTTCATCATCCAAGTCCAAAAAATAACCAAAAGACCCATTGTTTCTTCTTTTTTATTCTTTAGGGTACTTTTTCTCTAATGGTATTCTCATATCCATTCCAAAATAGCTCGATCCTAAGCCAGAATGTTGCCGAAATAAAAAAAGAGCTCACATAACTTTGCAAGTACATGATATCACTCTTTTGCTTGAAGGTTTTATACAAAAAAGGTGTTGTTGTGCTGCAACACCAACCTCAAGCTACTTTATTTGTGCCGATACAATAAATCATGTCCCGAAACTCAAGCCTCATAAACAAGGTATAATCTTCAACGTATTGTTTACATAATTATTCTAAATCAGCCATTACCCTACTCGTTGGGTCATAATAACATTCTCAACTTTTATCTAATTATCTTAATCGCTAAATGTTACTCGACATCTTAAATTTGACTTGAAACCAACAAATTTGAAATGATCCAAACTCCTAAAACTGAACCCCGATAAAAATCGAACCAAAACACCCCCTTAATCAAACTTGAACCAAAACCCATCAGGGTCAGATCGATTCGAGCTTGGGACAAATTAATCTAATGGGCCTGGGCTACCCTCCTTTATCTACCTTTCTTCTATTGTGGCCATAGCTAAAAACCTTCAATTTATGCAGCCTATATAGCTCAAAATTGACTATTCTAATTCAAATATAAACACCATAAGACTACTAGTAATCTATATGTACAAGTTCTATAGTATTATAAACTCATTTAATGGTCTCATTTTAGAAATCATAAAGGAAACCATAATTTTATATTATTCACTATAGTGATCCAATTAGCCAACGAGTTATCATCAGTTAACACGATTACATTAGGGGTTTTAAAGATTAAAGCACGTATGATTCACATCTAACAATATTTAAGTTTGATTACAATGATTCAAGGCTTAATTGATTCTTTAACAAAGTTACACGAGTTATTTAATAGATTACTCTTAATTACAAATTAAGGTTTGATCATGAATAGAGTTATATTTATAATTTTATCTTAGCAAATTCCAACACTTTGCCATCATTTAAATACAAATCTAATTACATTCTTAAACAAAATAAGCTTGCCTTATATAGATTGAATAATCAATCCCCAATTCCCCCCATTTCTTCAAGCCAAAACTTCAATTCTTCAAGCCAGGTTTCCTTCCCCATCCTCCTATTCTTTAGCATCCAAGGCTCTCCCAAAGTGTGTTGTGATAATTAAGTTAAGCTAATAGGTTATTTTTAGTCACTAATCCTATAATTAGGCTAGGTACCTACAATAGTCTCAACTAAAAAGGCCCCAAATAAGCTCCAAATTACTTAAAACTTTGCCCAATCCATATATTAACCTAACGTGCTAAAATTCCCCTATAATAAGACAAAATCATACTTTCTAAACATACCATGAACCTGCTCAAAGGTTAATATATTTTACGAGTCTATCATCTTATTAAGTTGATTAATTATCTTATTAAATTAATTAATTACCTAATATGCGTAGCTTAATTTTAAATTTGAATTATTAATTACTTAGATTGTGATTCAATATAAGAAGAATTTATTTCACGATATGTGGGACCCGGTGCCGTGAGAATAATCCAAATAAGGAAATCCCTGACACCTAACTCCTTGCCATTCCATAGCCACCCAAAATACCACTTAATTATTTATCTTAATTAGTTATTATGAGTTTGCTAACATCTATAACAATACAGTCAAATCAACATATAACTCAATTTACTAATACAACATATGTAGCATCTTGAAGTCACATCTCAATCTACTAAACAACATATCGAAAGTCTAACATCTCAAATCATAAAATGACATACCACATATCATATGAAAATTTCAATTCATCAATATCCGATAATAAATTTTATATTTAATTAAATACTATAAAAATACGGGATAATACAAATATAAGATATAGTAATGTAAACACGGTTCATCTAATCACTAAAGAACACATATCAAGTTTAATTAATATATCTACAAGATATGATATATAAACATCATTCCTTAATATTATTCTTTCATTAATTCATTTTTGCATAAACTATATCTCCCATTTCATAGGAAGAAAGGAAAAATCTTTTTTTATCCCCCTTGTTGTCTTGGAGTTGACAAAAATAAAATACTACAAAATTAATAAGTGAACTAGGAAAAATATAAACCAAAGGATTGAAACCAATATACTATACATTTACAAAGTTTGGGTTTAACAACTATTGTATTCATTTTCTCTAAATATTTACACGGGTAAAGAACATCTACCCCTAACTAATCTCTCCCGAACGAGTTGTACCATTAACTATTTTCTCTTGAGAAGTATAATGTGAAAGTATAACCTAAGAACACATAATTTTTCTCCTTCTATCTTATAGTTAACTTTATTTTCTCACAAATTGATTTCCTCCCTTTAGCAAAGTCTTCTCTTCCTTTATGTAGATGAAGAGATTCATAAAACGAGTCAATATATACACAAAAAAATAACTAAAAGACACAATTGGAGAAAACAAACTAAAAGTGTGGACAACATGCTTTGTAACACAATTAGCACAATGAGATGATAGAAAAACGAGATTTGAATCTCATGGTGTAAAATATAAAGGCACAAATGATCAATAATGATATAAAAAGACAAATATACATGCACCATTAATATAAGGTTGCCTGATCATACCCTGTGGCAAATCCCTTAAAGGAGGGTAAAATTGCACAATACATTAAACATCAGGGTTAACATTGCAACTTTTGAATTATCAAGTCCACAATTAAAAATTATTCCAAACTTTAGATTTATTTTTGTAATTTCAATAAAACTTAAAAAAGTAGATCAACCTTATCACTCCTTTTTTACATTTTTTTTGCTTTACCCCTTAAGACAAAGTTGTACTTAGACAGAACACCCCATTTATCAAATAATTAGATTTACCTCGTAAGCATAATGACAAGAGACTTGATGTATAAGGTACGAGCGGAATGATGCACATATTGAGAGGTAAGTCTAATTATTTGAAAAACATACGCGCCGGGAGGTAAGGTTGCGCTTATTTTTTCATCTGAATCTGAAAAATATGTTTGTGAATGTGACTCTGAGTGAATGTATTTAAACTGATTTAGATTTGGAATTCAAACTCCAAATGTAACTCTACCTCTTAATCATTGAGAGACAGATATAACCGTTAATATTTTAATTATTTAAAAAAACAAACACTATTTATTTCCTGAATTGTCCAAATTCAAACTTAAAAAGGGTAAAACAGACATCACCTAACTCTTATTAATTGAAAAATAGGGGATTGTGTTTAATTACAAAATTATTTAAGGCCCCGTTTGGTTCGTAGTAATATTTTGGATGGATTGTGATTACTGAAAAAGTAATTACCAGGAAACCTTTTATCACGACTCTAAATCTTGTCGTTCTGTTTGGTTAACCAATGGATTCCTATTGGGAATCAAAATTTTGTGTTTGGTTCACGCATGGAAAGTGACATTGTAATATACCATATATACTAATAATACCATTTAGCAATTATACACACACACACACACACACACATACACACACACACACACACGTATATATAAACAATATTACGGTTCACTATTTATAAATGTATGAACTCAAATATGTTTTTTTTTTTAAATATATATTTTTTCCAATACTTAACAAATATAATAATTTATTGTCGATATGTATGTATTATATTGTAAGTTAATCAAAATAATCATTACATGAGTAGAATAAAATGCAAAAATAAAATTTCTTCGATTTTAAATCTAATACAAACCGACATAACAAAATTGTCTTCATAAAATAAATATGTAGACATTATTGGTAATTTTTGTTATAAAAGTTGTGGATGTCCACTATAACACGTCCCACATTGAAAAAGTAGGCTTTGGGGATGATATAACTTGTATTTAAGTCTCATTATAATCATTTTTTATTCACACTCCAACAATTTAAGTCTCATCATAATCATGTAACCATAATTCTTCTCAATTCTCATCCTTTAACGGAATATGTGTTCCAGTACATCACTCTCCAATATAGATGAGGAGCGCACCCATTCATAATGATATACGTAACACGACTTAAGTCCACATATACTAGCATAGGAAGAGATCACGTATAATACTTCATAATTTGTATACCACACTGTGTCTTTAAAGTTTTTTTCCTTCAATGACACATTTTTTCATACAACATATAAAACAATGCAATGTTTTATATTAAAATACCTGTATTCGTTGTCATCCCCGAATAAACCTTAACATCATATTTCCTTTCCTGCAAGATCCTTGCATTTCATATTATGTACAACAATATATGTGTATAACAGACATATGCTAGTCAACAAAGCCAATTTAAAACTTAATAACAAAACCTTTGTGTCCACGCCTCAGGAATCCAACATACTTAAATGTATCCCTTGAAACAGAATACTTATAACTCAAAACATTTTCTACGTCCACTGCCAATCTATACCCTCACACCCTGTCCAAAACCTAATAACCATGCTTTGATACCGAGTTATCGCACCTCGACTTAATTAAGTTAAGATTATCATTTTAATGTATAAATAAATCGCCTTAAACAATACTTTACTGTAATGTCTCGGTAAGTAGCACCATATTTTTTCTTTCCTTTTTATTTTTCAAAAGCATGTTTGGATGACAACATAACTACATTCACACGTAATTTACAAGTACGAAAAAACTTTACATATAAAAAAAATTCTTTAGTTTAACATTTGCCCAAAAAACTGTAACACCCCGCCTAATTAAATACCGGGTGGCCAGTCCCATACCAAATTAAAACAGAATATACAGTTGGCTCATTCTTAGCATCACTGTCGAAAACATTTACAACTCACCCAATACTCAAATAAGCTGGTGTTAAAAAACTTTCCAAATTAATTTAACAAAATCCATTTTCAGTTTTTAAGAATAACACAACACATTTTATTCTACAACACAGATCACAAAATAAATAACTCAAAAGAATTTAAATGCAACTGGAATAAACATTCCCAAATAATATAAATCCTTTACAATAATCCCAACAATGTTAAATGTATTAAAAATCAGAATACAACAATATTTTACTCCAATAGAAAATGATAACTGAATCCTTTTGGGCGACATGCCCTAACTAAGAATATTGTGAATCAAAAAGATGATAAGCGTCTAAGCAAAACTTCCATAGCTCCATAGCTCGTCAAAATCAACTATGGTTGGCGTCCCTGTTTCTGGACACCTGATATAGAGATACAATAGAAGAGAAAATATGCAAGGAAACGGGTCAGAGCCCGAATGTGTAGATTATTTTTTTAAAACAGCAAGTATTTAACAAGTGCAATAAAGCATTTATTATGTACATGTTAGATCCAACTCTCACTTGCAATTCTCACCTCTCAACTAGAGTGCACACTTAACGTCTCTTATTAACCTCCTAGTTAATGGTTCCTCTTTTCTAGTCTCCACATTATAATTCCATTCCCATATCATAATCCCCGTATGTCCCATACCATACGTCACATTATTATCCATTTACATATCTCCATTGTGATTTAGTTTCTCATTAACATGAATCATTATTCATTAATCTGAATCGTTTCTCATTAACATGAGTTAAGCTTTTCCAATTCTTTAAGAATAAACATTCATTAACTTAATTCCATTAACATATTTTATTCACCGGTCTCTACAATTATCACCGTAGATAGATCTAACCACAATATATCCATTTAATCATTTAATTCATTATATATATATTCATATATAATACGGCACCCCGAGTCACAGCTGCGGTGCAATGCATTACTCTGCTATCATGTCCCATCATCGCATGTCGCTGAATAGGGGACTACAGGTTCGGTAAGATTCCACGAACCACAAACAACAACAAACAAATTGGAGGCGAACATAGTTCTCGTATCCATGGGTCACGCACATACCTACGTACCCACAGTCAGCGGACTTATCAACTCCCCGATAAGTCTTTCATAGACCTATGTTCTCGAGCGACAAATCAAAGATCCCATGGATTCATCAGGATATGACTGCCCTCACGCGCAAACCTCCCACCGATAGCAAGTAAGCTAGGTATGTCATACACATAAATCATTAATTAATCAAATAGGTATTATCATACCTATAATATAATATCAATAAGGTAATTATCACTACCCTAAGATATTTCCCATACGTAGCCTTAAATCTCTTTTAAAATATCATATCTTTACTTCATAAATTAATTATCCTCGCATCCTATAACATCTCTCCACTACCGACGTCGTTAAGGTTCATGCGCGGAACGTCTCGCAAAGCGAAATCCAAACAAGGAACCCCTCCAATACACTACTACTTAACTTTGTCGATCGAGGAGGTCCGAAAACTTAAACTATGCGATTGGGATAACCTCATAACCTCTTTCAACCAAATGAGTTCTAAACTCCCATCTCACAAGATTTAATTAGGATTTCCCTCATCTTATATTCAGTAAGAAATTACTAATATCCTACTGGTCCATAACATTATTTCTCCTGAACTACTACGAGTTTAGTTCTCCTTTTAATTAAGGTTAAAACCGATAGTTTCAAATCTCTTATAAACACCTATTCTTTCACTTAGGATTAAACTCTCTTGTAAACTTAAGGATATCCAGGTGTTATAATAAATCACCCCTACTGGGTCTATCTTAAATCCTCATACATTACCATTCGAAAATTAACAAACGAATCTAGAAACCGAAAATCCATTCGATATAATTTTCATCATTTAAATCATTTGAATCTAAATCCAATTAATTCAAATCTTAACAAGGGTTTACTGATATTTTCTAAGTCCCAAAATATTCAAATAATAATCACCAAAGATCCATAAAAGTTTCGGGATAAGAATCAACATTTAAAAAGAAACTACTTTACTTAATCAGGCGAGGTCGATCGATCGAAGGTGGGGGTCGATCGATCGATCCCTCAGGTCCAGGCCTGCATTTTCTGCAACTACGGGTTTAACAACTTTTGATCATTTAAACCTTCATCTAAACATCCCAAATGACTTATAAACTTTACTACATGATATATCAACATATATGAACGATTTTCAATACTCTAAACATCCTAGAATCATCAAAGGATTGGATTAAAAAGCATGTTTATCACCTTATTTCCAGAAATTTATTATCATAACATCTTCAAGAACATATCAATGGTTTTCACAATTTCTACAACTGATTCATGACTATTTCGTGGATTATTATCATCCTAACACATGAGTTAAATTCCTATATCATTTCAGTTTTCCAGAAATCCATTTAATAATCCATTATCTATTCCAAACATGAAAAATCTTCTCTTTTCATTCTATTCTAACATGGACAATATACAAACTTAAATTGACATTATCAAACACTTGCCTTTAGTGTAGGTCGGATCCTTTGGTGTAGTTTATCTCAGTTGGTTGTTCCTTCTCCGGTCAAACTCCGGTGGTGGTTGGTGGTGGTGAACCTTGGTTCTACTTCTTCTCCTTCCCAAGTGACTTTTCCCTTCCCAAGCACTCTCACACTCTCTCTAGGAAGATGGCTGCTCTTATTTGTGAAGAGGAGATGAATAACCCCCATACACTTAATCTACCAATACTTATAATAGTTCCAAATCCGTAATCACTATTCATCCCCCCTAGAAAAATGACCAAAATGCCCTTTCGGGTTGTCTATTCATTTCCAAATGACCCGAGACTCAAAATTAACATCCAAATAGACTTTTCTGACTATTTCGAACCTTCCGGACGCAACTACGCAGTCGAAATGACTATTAGATCGATAGAAAATAAATTTCCTTTTTAATTTAATAAACTAGTCCCGACACGTCCCATACCGCGTCTGACTAAAAATATAAATTATCGAATTTATATCATACAGTCATATCAATGACATCACATTTCATATAATACCTAAATATCTTTAAGTAATATTCAGAATCATCCATATCCATATCCACAGTCCGGATAAAACTCAAATGAATTAATTATTAATAAAATCCAATTAATCCATTAATTTAAAATATAACCCATTTTAAAAGTCATTAAAATTACGGGGTATTACAAAAACTTGTTGATATTCAACCCATATTAAATATCCATCACTCCCGTTTAAGGTCCTAACTTGGTAGTGAACTCCAAACGATAGGCATACCTGAAACATAACATTATAGGAGTGTAAGCAACACAAGCTGAGTGAACGACCATATTACACACATACACCACATATATATAACTAATTTGAATAACAATTTTTATTTTCTAATGTCATAACCCAACAGGAATTGTGTAACTCTCCCAAGTCTGGACCCTCCACAGTCCAATTAACCCACCACAGTTAATGGGGACCACCACATCCCATATTTAGGCCCTAGTACAACAAAACTTTAAGTTGGATTAATGGGACCACCACATCCCATAGGACCCACCACAGTCCTTAACATTAGATAAATGACCCACCACAGTCCACAACATTATATAACATAATATAACATTCTTATTCATATGTATATATTTCATAAATACAACATCACTCCCATAAGCATCTTAACACATGAGTTTAACTACACATTTCTATATGAACATATAAGCATCTATATTTCATGGGACACGTCACTCACCTTGAATTTGGTACTAAGATTAATACCAAAACTATTTCCTTAGTATGGTAGTGTTAGCCGCTTACCCACCTAACAATTCAACATCATTTGTATTTCAATACACCAAATCACATTAAACTTAGTAACACATCACATCAGTTGGTCAATCTAACATATCTGAAAATTAATTGGATATGATACTTCACGTTTATATAACACCTTATTCATTTGGGTTCTAACACAATTTACGGAATTAAATTATGAATTCTCTAGAAAAAGTTATGCTCGTTTTATTACAACCTTTTCCAAATCATTTATGGAAAAAAACAACAACAAAACTTTAACTTCAACACAACCCCCAAGCCAAACCAGAAGGTATTTTATTCTCCCCTTTAATTATATCATACTCATATATGTTCTCTAACATTTCCAATTGGAATTTCTTTATTTCAGCAAGTATTCAATGATTTATGCCACTTTTAACACATTTAGGTCTAAGTAGGCCATCAAAGCATAACTTAACATTCTTCAAGCATATATAACCTCCACCTCCGTTGTAAATCAGGAAAACATATTTAATAATATAAAATTAAAGTTGCATAAATTTTAGAGTTCATTTTCTAAGTCAAGCAAAACGTCGAACACCTGGTGAGCGCAATTACACTTTTTGGACAAATTTTATACCTGAACTTCAAACTGTCACCCAAGATTCATTTCTTGTTTTTTTTATATAATTTTCGGATATAGTATACATATATGAGTCTATTTTAATCTCCAATTTTAATCATTTGATTTCAATAAGGATTACATGATTTATGCAATTTTTAGCACAACTTGGTAAGAACAGAACATTAAAGCATAACTTAACATTTTTAAGCGTATATCACCTCTGCCTTGGGTATCCATCATTGAAACATATACTAAACATGTTTTAGTATATACACACATCATATATATTAATTTACTACATTAAAAATCTTCACGAGAAGAAAATTCAAAACTGGGACTATAAAGTTAATATTTACGATCCTAGCACAAGTCCTCACGTATGATCTTAAGCCATCCTTAGTTTAACTCAATTTGGCAAAATGGGCATCATTTAAGTCTTCATTCAAATAATAAAGAAAAATATACGAAGTTTAGAACTCATCCATGGACCAAATTTAATAAAGAAGTAATTACCTTACGAGAATTCCTCGATTTTTGGTAATTTTCCGTAGGATTTCTTCCTTAACTTTCTTTTTCTCTCTCCATAAGCATGCTTATTCCCAAGCTTGAAATATGAAATGAAAAAGATGATAAGGTCTGCTATTATAACCATAAAACGTGGTCATGTGACCAATATAAGTGGTGGAATGTCATTGGTCGGACAAAAGGGCCAATAAGACAATTCCATTAATGACGGATTTGTCCCACATTTGTAAAATCACCATAACTCACTATTATGGGACCCGATTTACTCCCACTTTGCTTCTACGTATAGATAACTTATATATCTACCATTTTCATATTTTGTGTTTTCCCAAACTCATAAAATTAGTACACCTAATTTGGGCTAGAACAGGAAAGTAACAATTTATTGAAAAATCTCATAACTTTCACATTTGGCGACTAAACATCGCCAATTTTGCACTAACACCCTAGTTTACTTTTATAAACATAATGATGCATTAGAAACATATTTTCATGATACATTTAACCCCATAACTAATCATATGCCCTAAACATGTTATCCCCAATCCTAAGCTCAATTAACATCTAATGTAGACAACATATATATCACATGAGCATGGATCCCCCAAATGTGATAATTAACATGTTTAACACCCCTCACCAACTTATAACTTATACTTAATAATATAATTAACATTCCTAATCACATTTTAGGGCCTTACAATTCTACCCCTCTTATAAAAATTTCGTCCTCGAAATTTAATGCATAAGAACTTACCAAACAGATGAGGATATTACACCTTCATGTTATTCTCTCTTTCCCAGTTGGAATACTCCACATTTTGACTTTCCCACATTATATTCACTAATGGAATAGTTTATTACATAACACCTACTCATTCGATCTACAATAGCGATTGGTTCCTCCACGTAGGTCAAGTTATCTTTAAGCTCTATCGATCGTGAAATAAATACATGTGAAGGATCGGACACATACTAACGTAACATTAATACATGAAAAACATCGTGTATCCGAAACAATTCTTGTAGCAAAGCCAATTTATAATCTGCGATTCCAACTCGTTTCACTATTTCATACGGGCCAACGTACCTAGGACTTAATTTGCCCTTGTTCTCAAATCTCATAACCCGACTCCAAGGATAAACACGTAGAAATACTTGATCACCTTCCTCAAATTTTAATTCCTTTCTTTTGTTGTCTGCATAACCTTTTTGTCTACTTTGCACCGCCTTCAAGTGATTATGAATAAGATTTATTTTCTCAGTAGTCAGTTGCATAATTTATGGCCCAAGTAGTTTTTCGTTCTCCTACTTTGGTACAACACACTGGGGTCCTACACTTCCTCCCATACATGGCTTCATAAGGAGCCATTTCAATACTCAAATGATAACTATTATTATAAGCAACTCTATTAGTGACAAGTGTTTATCCCAGCTTTCCTTGAACTCTAATACATAAATTTGTAACATGTCTTCGAGTGTTTGGATCATTCTCTCTGACTGCCCATCAGTCTGAGGATGAAAAGTTGTACTAAATTTTAATTTAGTCCCCAAAACTTGTTGTAAACTAGGCTAAAAGTGTGAAGTAAATTTAGGATTTCGATCAGAGATAATAGAAACAGGTGCACCGTCCGATCTAACTATCTCATCCACAAATATTTTGGCATATCTATCCATGGAATAAATAGCTTTAATAGGAAGAAAATGTTCAGACTTAGTTAAACGAGCAACGATAACCCAAATATAATCAAACCCTCAGGATGATTTTGGTAAATCTATAATAAAATCGGCAGTAACATGCTCCTATTTCCACTCAGGAATAGGTAAGGATTGTAGTGAACCACTAGGCTTCTGATGCTCCACCTTCACTTGTTGGCAAACTAGACATCTAGCAACAAAATCTACAATGGTGTGTTTCATTCCCGACCACCGATAACATTGTTTCAAATTTCTATAAAGTTATGTGTTTCCTGGATACATAGCATATAAAGAACAATGGGCCTCCTTTAAAATCGTTCTCCTTAAATTAGGCACATTAGGTACACATAACGGTTATCATACATAACAATGTCATTATTACGAATAGAAAATTCATTTGCTTTACCCTTTTTCATATTGTCTTTAATTTTCTCCAATTTTACATGCCCTGCTTGCGATTGTCGTATCCAGTCTATTAGCATAGGTCTAGCATTTAAATGTGCTAGTATTCCATAAGACTCATTCAAAGTTAATTTCATCCCCGTTAAAGTTAACTCTCTCAACAGGTCAACTCGAACACAGTAAATACAAAATACTCTGCCTAGCGATTTTCTACTCAAATCATCGGCAACAACATTAGCCTTACCCGGATGGTGATGTATTGTGTAGTCATAATCCTTTATAAATTCCATCCATCTTATTTTCAAGCAACATAATTTCCATCAGCAAAAATAACATGCCCCAAAAATACTACTTTGGTCTAACTAAAATTCACATTTAGAAAATTCAGCATATAACTGCTTCTCTGGCAAGGTCTGTAAAATAATACGCAGATGACGTTCCGTTCCCCAATAAATTTAAATTCAGGTTCACCCGGTAACCAAAACATTACCTCCCTTTTAAAACAATCTAAACATACATGATACGAGGACAACCAATCCATACGCAATATCACATCAAAGCCACGCATATCGATAGGTAGTAAGTCAACTAACAACTCATTTTCACTTATTCGTACCATACACTCCCTACACACCCTTCGATAAAAAACAAGCCTCCCCACTGGAGTAATAATAGCTAAACCAGAATCTAATGATGATAGTGGTTTATTAAGATACAATAGATAAATCAAAACACAAAGAATGTGTAGAACCAGTATCTATCAACACATAAGCGTCTTTATCACTCATATGTAAGCATAATCGTCTAATGAGTTCTTATTAATGAAAGTCAATCCCCAACTCATATATTATGTCATACCTTTATATATATATATATATATATATATATATATATGTTGAACATTCACACATAATAGATTATCGGTTGTGTCCTCTTATATTCACAATGAGTGAACATTCTTAATAAACCAAACATCATTTTTTACGTTTCTCATTTCATTCCTATAGTCCATCCTTATCACCGTATAGCATTTCAAATAATAAATATTCTAATACAAGACTAACTTCTTTTCGTTCATCTCTCCAACTTCCATTCAATACTTCAATTGATAAACATTATATTACAATACTAACTTATTACATGACATCTTCTCATCTTCCACTCAATACCAAATTCATGTGTTCGATTTGGACTACTATCTGTATCATCTCTGAAATTTTAGAGTATGTTAAATATCGTTCGTACGATCCTTAATCTAAACATGGCCTCACTACTTTCCATATATCGATAATGAACAATCATTCACCAAATGTTTACTTTTAACCAGTATTCCATATTCACTTTCATGTATATTGTGCAGTCATGCACTGTGAACTCAATATAACTTCTCACTATATTCCCCTTTTTTAGTAACGTTTGATTGTTCTTTGACTAAACATACAATGACCTTAACAAGTCATTTATCCAACACAATAACTTTACAATCTTTATTAATATGATAGTCTTACACAACATCATTAACACACTCATTTTACCCGTTTGATAACATGGATGTTAGACATAACATCACGACTTGAAACTTTAACCATACTTACCAACCCCATAATACTTATCTAACTACTATATGTTGTATGTCTTTCAAATAATCGGCACAAATACCTTAATTTACCACATTATGGTATCTCACATAGCACATTCTCCCTACACATACTTCTTGGTGACTCCGTATAATGTCAATCATATTAATTATATAACGTACTCTTAGTGGTAACACATACGCACAATGACAAATACAACTCAATATTCATCCAACCCAATTGTGATTATTTAAACCTGACTAACATTTTTCCCATACTCGTCCACAACACATATTCGTAAAAGGACTCCTCAATATTTTTAATCTTCTAACTCTTTAACACATTATCTCAACTTTACTATTCATATAAGCTTTTCAAAACATCATAAGAGTAATATCCACTACATGTACTCATATTATTAAAGACGTACATCTCAACTCTCACTACTCTTTTATTCTACTTATCATAATTCACTATGAACCCATATTCTGATCATTTGTGATATATCGACTAGTTATTGAATTTCGTACCTTTTCATGTATATAAACATATACAACTACTAACCTTCTAATTTAACCTTTACTATATGAATCTTCATTTTTTATTCACACTCCAACAATTTATGTCTCATCATAATCATGTAACCACAATTCTTCTCACTTCTCATCCTTTAATGGAATATGTGTTCCCGTACATCACTCCGCACCCATTCATAATGATATACGTAACACGACTTAAGTCCACATATACCAGCATAGGAAGAGATCACCTCTAATACTTCATAATTT
Source organism: Sambucus nigra (assembly GCA_949130495.1). Taxonomy (NCBI): domain Eukaryota; kingdom Viridiplantae; phylum Streptophyta; class Magnoliopsida; order Dipsacales; family Adoxaceae; genus Sambucus; species Sambucus nigra. Next base: position 422,665,316 of record OX422211.1, on the reverse strand, counting down.
ATATACCACACTGTGTCTTTAGTTTTTTTTTTCCTTCAATGACACATTTGTTCATACAACATATAAAACAATGCAATGCTTTATATTAAAATACTTGTATTCGCTGTCATCCCCGAATAAACCTTAACATCTTATTTTCTTTCCTGCAAGATCCTTGCATTTCATATTATGTACAACAATATATGTGTATAACAGACATATGTTAGTCAATTAAGCCAATTTAAAACTTAATAACAAACCCTTCGTGTCCACGCCTTAGAAATCCAACATACTTAAATGTATCCCTTGAAACTGAATACTTATGACTCAAAACATTTTCTACGTCCACTGCCAATCTAGACCCTCACACCCTGTCCATAACCTAATAACCATGCTCTGATACCAAGTTATCGTGCCCCGACTTAATTAAGTTAAGATTATCATTTTAATGTAGAAATAAATTGCCTTAAACAATACTTTACTGTAATGTCTCGTTAAGTAGCACCATATTTGTTTCTTTCCTTTTTATTTTTCAAAAGCATGTTTGGATGACAACATAACTACATTCACATGTAATTTACAAGTACGAAACAACTTTACATATAAAAAAAATTCTTTAGTTTAACATTTACCCAAAAAACTTGTTGATATTCAACCCATATTAAATATCCATCACTCCCGTTTAAGGTCCTAACTTGGCAGTGAACTCCAAACGATAGGCATACCTGAAACATAACATTATAGGAGTGTAAGCAACACAAGCTGAGTGAACGACCATATTCCACATATATACCACATATATATAACCAATCTGAATAATAATTTTTATTTTCTAATGTCATAATCCAACAGGAATTGTGTAACTTTCGCAAGCCTGGACCCTCCACAGTCCAATTAACCCACCACAATTAATGGGGACCACCACATCCCATAATTAGGCCCAAGTACAACAAAACTTTAGGTTGGATTAATGGGACCACCACATCCCGTAAGACCCACCACAGTCCTTAACATTAGATAAATGACCCACCACAATCCATAACATTATATAAAATCACATAACATTCTTATTCATATGCATATATTTCATAAATACAACATCACTCCCATAAGCATCTTAACACATGAGTTTAACTACACATTTCCATATGAACATATAAGCATTTATATTTCATGGGATAGGTCACTCACCTTGAATTTGGTACTAAGATTAATACCAAAACTATTTCCTTGGTATGGTAGTGTTAGCTGCTTCCCCACCTAACAATTTAACATCATTTGTATTTCAATACACCAAATCACATTAAACTTAGTAACACATCACATCAATTGGTCAATCTAACATAACTGAAAATTAATTGGATATGATACTTCACATTTATATAACACCTTATTCATTTGGGTTCTAACACAATTTACGGAATTAAATTATGAATTCTCTAGAAAAAGTTATGCTCGTTTTATTACAACCTTTTCCAAATCATTTATGGAAAAAAACAACAACAAAACTTTAACTTCAACACAACCCCCAAGCCAAACCAGAAGGTATTTTATTCTCCCCTTCAATTATATCATACTCATATATGTTCTCTAACATTTACAATTGGAATTTCTTTATTTCAACAAGTATTCAATGATTTATGCCACTTTTAACACATTTAGGTCTAAGTAGGCCATCAAAGCATAGCTTAACATTTTTCAAGCATATATAACCTCCACCTCCGTTGTAAATTAGGAAAACATATATTAAACATATTTAATAATATAAAATTAAAGTTGCATAAATTTTAGAGTTCATTTTCTAAGTCAAGCAAAACGTCGAACACCTGGTGAGCGCAATTACACTTTTTGGACAAATTTTATACCTGAACTTCAAACTGTCACCCAAGATTCATTTCTTGGTTTTTTTATATAATTTTTGGATATAGTATACATATATGAGTCTATTTTAATCTCCAACTTGAATCATTTTATTTCAATAAGGATTCCATGATTTATGTCATTTTTAGCACAACTAGGTAAGAACAGAACATTAAAGCATAACTTAACATTTTTAAGCATATATCACCTCCACCTTCGGTATCCATCATTTAAACATATACTAAGCATGTTTTATTATATACACACATCATATATATTAATTTCCTACATTAAAAATCTTCACGAGAAGGAAATTCCAAACTGGGACTATAAAGTTAATATTTACGATCCTAGCACAAGTCCTCACGTATGATCTTAAGTCATCCTTAGTTTAACTCAATTTGGTAAAATGGGCATCATTTAAGTCTTAATTCAATTAATAAAGAAAAATATACCAAGTTTAGAACTCATCCATGGACCAAATTTAATAAAGAAGTAATTACCTTACGAGAATTCCTCGATTTATGGTAATTTTCTGAAGGATTTCTTCCTTAACTTTCTTTTTCTCTCTCCATAAGCATTTGTATTCCCAAGCTTGAAATATGAAATGAAAAAGATGATAAGGTCTGCTATTATAACCATAAAACGTGGTCATGTGACCAATATAAGTGGTGGCATGTCATTAATCGGACAAGAGGTCTAATAAGACAATTTCATTAATGACGAATTTATCCCACATTTGTAAAATCACCATAACTCACTATTACGGGACCCGATTTACTCCCACTTTGCTTCTACGTATAGATAACTTCTATATCTACCATTTTCATATTTTGTGTTTTCCCAAACTCATAAAATTAGTACACCTAATTTGGGCTTGAACAGGAAAGTAGCAATTTATCGAAAAATCTCGTAACTTTCACATTTGGCGACTAAACATCGCCAATTTTGCACTAACATCCTAGTTTACTTTTATAAACATAATGATGCATTAGAAACATATTTTCATGATACATTTAACCACATAAGTAATCATATGCCCTAAACATGTTATCTCCGATCCTAATCTCAATTACCAGCTAATGTAGACAACATATATATCACATGAGCATGGATCCCCCAAATGTGATAATTAACATGTTTAACGCCCCTCACCAACTTATAACTTATAACTTATACTTAATAATATAATTAACATTCCTAATCACATTTTAGGGCCATACAGATTTGGTATACAATACAACGAATGTTTCCACTATATTATTGAAGGCTCCAGAAGAGCTCATGTGGTGTTACCTAATGGTACCCACTTATTCATAAATAATGCTATATACTCAAGAAATTCCAAAATAAATTTATTGAGCTATAAGGATATAAGAGTGAACGGGTATCATATTGAAACATGTAATGAAGGTAATAAAGAGTTCATTTGCATTACTTCTAGTGTTGGAAGGCAGAAGCTCACACTAGAGAAATTGTCAGCATTATCTATGGGATTATACCATACAATAATTAATGTTGTAGAATCACATACTGTCATGAGTCGGAAGCTCAATGATCCTTATAATTTAATATTGTGGCATGACCGATTGGGTCACCCTGGATCAAACATGTTGCATCGAATCATAAACAACACATATGGGCACTCTTTAACAAACAAACAACTTACCTTACCTGTGTAACACCCCGTGTTTTTATTAATTAATTAAATTAATTAATTGAAATATTCGAGAAAAATAATTTTTGAATCTAATGATTTTTATTAAATAAATATGTTGGTTATGATTATAGAAGAATAAAACTTCAAGCGGAATCGAAATCGAATTTAAAATGAATTTTTTTTGAGAGTTTTAAGTTTAGCCTTAAAAAAAAAATTCTCACGGATTTAGGCCGTGACTAATGGAAAATTTGATTTTTAGTTAAATGGTATTAAACGAAGGGGAATGACAGTGGTCGCGTACCTGATCGATCGACTATGCCACATTTGAGGCGGTTCGATGATTTTATTTGTAGTGTTAGAGTGAAATTAGGATTCTTAATTAGTATATAAGACTAATGATCCTTAGGGGGACTTCTCATAATCAAATTTTTCCAAGTTTTTCACCAGATAACTCTTCCAAAAGTTTTTCCTCTCCACCATAATCATCAACCTCCAACATAATCAAGTTTTTGTCATAAGTTTTAGAAGGCTTATTTGGTGTTTTCTTGAGCTTGGGCTAGAACGAGATTTGATTATTTTTGTGAGAGGAACGTGATGGTGCGATCAGATTTAGAGGCTGATTTTTATGTGTCGATTCATGTGATGATTTTGAGGTATTGGGTTTTACACAATATGCTCTTTAATCTCTCGAGAGTTATTCCCTTTGATTTCATGTGATTATTGAACTCATATTTGAATTGCTAAATTCATTGGAATCTCAAAATTATTATTGAAATCTGATTTTGATTCATGTGGTATTATATTTGTGTCGAGCATATTGTCATGATATTTTAATATGGCACGGAGGTTGGGCACCCGCCAAGATTCCAATTTCTAGCTACTTGATAAAGTATGGCGCGGTATAGTGAGGCCTGGTGACCCGGTTAATGTGTTGTTGAGAAATTATATTGATAAAAATGCTTGTGAGATTTGCATTTGATTTGGATATTCGTACTCGTATTGTTATGCTTTATTCACCGCTAATATTTGTTGAGCATCTTTCGTGTCGTATTGTGTACTTCCCCGTATTTTTTTCTTCTTAGTGGCAGGTTAGTGAAGATTTGGGCGCTATGGACTTATTGGAGATTGATTTTAGCTTGGTTATATTGGGAAGAATATTTGGGAGTACAAAATAAGAAGAATTGCATTTATTTTGTTGTATAGAGCATTGGCGATGTATCTTATTTCGAGATAGATAGTTGTATTATTACGATCGACAATTATTGTATTTTAATTTGAGATTTGAGATTAGTGGATTCATTTATTTTATATTGTGGGATTTATTCAGATGCTCTATACCTTGTTGATTGTGAATTTGGTTAGTTTATCGAGTACCGCTCTGCTCTCCCTGGGCAGGGTGTTACAACCTGATGATCATTTTTGCACCCCTTGTTCTCAAGGTAAATTAATCACTAAACCATCTTTTCTCAAAATAGCTTCTGAGTCACGATCCTTTTTACAAAGAATTCAAGGGGATATTTATGGTCCATCCACCCTTTTAGTGGACCTTTTATATATTTTATGATTTTAATCGATGCATCTACTCGTTGGTCACATATTTATTTGTTATCTACTCGTAATTTAGCTTTTGCAAAATTACTTGCTCAAATCATAAAATTTAGACCACATTTTTCTTATCAATACATTAAATACATTCGTTTAGATAATGCGGGAGAATTTACTTTTCAAGTTTTTTATGACTATTGATTATCACAAGGAATTGATATTGAGCACCCAGTCCCCCATGTCCACACCCAAAATGGTTTAGCTGAGTCTTTGATTAAACGTTTGCAACTTATTGCATGACCTTTACTTATGTAATCCAAACTCCCAGTCTCTGCTTGGGGACATGCTATCCTACCCCCTACTAAGTTAATTAAGCTTAGGTCCACTGCTTATAATCCTTTTTCACCTTTTCAACTTGTGTCTGGATGTCAACCAAATATATCACACTTGCGTAATTTTGGTTGTGCAGTGCACGTGCCCATCCCCCCACCCTAGCGTACCAAAATGGGTCCCCAACGTCATTTGGGAATATATGTTGGTTATGATTCGCCATCAATCCTTCGTTATATTGAGGCACTGACTGGTGATACGTTTACCACTAGATTTGCGGATTGTCATTTTGATGAGACACTCTTCCCAACGTTAGGGAGAGCAAAGAACGTACCCGTAGTACGGTCCGTTCCTGAAGAACGACAAGAATTAACATGGAACACTTCAACTTTGTCTCATCTAGACCCCCGTACTGCTCAATGTGAGCATGAAATGAGAAGGATATTTCATCTTCAGAAAATTATAAATAAATTACCCGATGCATTCAATGAGGCTGTAAAAGTAACCAACTTTCATGTACCCGCTACAAATGTGCCTGCAAGAATTTATGTACCAGTGGGACAAATGTTGACATCAATGAATCTATTGCACGCCAAAAGTGTGGAAGACCTATAGGTTCCAAAGACTCTGCTCCTCGAAAGCAGAGATCAAATGAAAAATCATGCCCTAATAATCCTCCCGAAGAGGTTATGAATAAAAGATCCACTTTATTTGAAGAGGTTACTGTATCTGAAAACACACAAGTCGCTAAAGTGACTATACAAGCCCCTAAAGAGGCAAAGGTACCTAATAATAATAATGAGATCTCTCTGTTTTATACATATTCGGGAGAAATGTGGGATCGTAAAGAAACTGTCATCGATGATATATTTTCATATGCAGTAGCTACACAAATTTCAAAGGGCAGTGATAAGGACAATGAACCACGCACTCTAAATGAATGTCGACAAATAGTAGATTAGACCAAATGGGAAATTGCCATCAAGGCAGAATTGGAGTCTCTAAATAAACGTCATGTATTTGGACCTATAGTACAAACCCCAAAAGGTTTTAACCCGTTAGGTTACCGATGGGTTTTTTTAAGAAAAAGAAATGAAAAGAATGAAATCACTCGATATAAGGCACGACTTATGGTACAATGTTTCTCGCAGAAACCTGGGATTGATTTTGAGGAAACATACTCCCTCGTTATGGACAGTATAACTTTCAGATATCTAATTAGCTTAGCGGTTTCTAAAAATTGAGACTCATGGATGTTGTGACCGCTTATTTATACAGGGACTTAGACATATAAATATACATGAAAATCACTGAAGGATTTGCTTTTCCTGAAGCAAATCCAAGGAGTACGCAATCAATCCAACTAATACGTTCATTGCACGGTTTAAAGAAATTCGGAAGAATGTGATACAATCGTTTTAGTGAATACTTGTCTAAGGAAGGGTATGAAAACAATCAAATTTTCCCTTGTGTATTTATAAAGAAATTCTCAAAGGGATATGCAACAGTAGCTGTCTATGTGGATGACATACATTTAATAGGGACTCCAAAAGAGCTAAAAAACATCTAGCTATTTGCAAAAGGAATTTGAGATGAAAGACCTCGGGAAAACTAAATTTTGTCTCGGCCTGCAGATCGAGAAAAAATCTAGTGGGATTTTAGTCCATTAGTCTAATTATACTGAAAATATATTAAAATGATTTAATATGGATAAAGCACCCACTAAGTACCCTCCATGGTTGTCCGGTCTTTGGACATAAAGAAAGATCCATACCGTCCTAAAGAAGAAGATGAGGAAATATTGAGTCCAAAAGTACCCTATTTAAGTTTAATTGGCGCATTATTATACTTGGCACAATGCACTAGGACGGATATCTCATTCTCCTGCTTGCTAGATATAGTTCTAAACCAACCAAAAGGCATTGGGCTGGTGTCAAACATATCCTAAGATATCTAGGTGGAACCATTGACATGGGTTTATTTTATTCTTATAACTCTAATAGTTCCAAATTAGTTGATTATGAAGATTCTGAATATCTCTCTGACCCTCGATCTCATATAGGTTATGTATTTTTTTGTGGTAATGTTGTTATTTCCCAGCGTTCTACTAAACAAACTTTAGTAGCTACTTCTTCTAACCACTAGGAAATTTTAGCTCTTCATGAAGCTAGCCGTTAATGTGTATGGCTAAGATATTTAATTCAACATTTTTGTAGTTCTTGTCAATTGCGCTATGAAGATAATGCAACATGTATATCACAAATTAAAGAAGGATTCATCAAAGGAGACAGAACCAAGCACATTTTACAAAAGTTTTTCTTCACTCATGAGCTTCAGAAGAAAAATGAGATTGAAGTCATGCAAGTTCGTTCAAGTTATAACCTAGCTGATCTCTTCACAAAGTCACTACCAAAGGCGACATTCCAGAAGTTTGTGTACGAGGTTGGAGTGCGTCGACTCCATTCAATTAGGGGGAGCATCTTATCAGGGGGAGGATACAAGAACATGTAATTTGAGACATATGTGCGTTGTACTCTTTTTCCTTCGATTAAGTTTTATCCCATTGGGTTTTCCTAACAAAGTTTTTAACGAGGCAACAGTAAGCACGTCCAACACTAATTCACTGATCACAATAGTTGTACTATTTTTCCTTCACTTTGGTTTTTTCCCAATGGATTTTTCCTTAGTAAGGTTTTAACGAGGCAACAATCAATGAATGGTGGAAATAGTGTACATCCAATGGGGAGTGTTATAGAAGTTGTATTTTAAGATGGATGTCCACTATAACACGTCCCACATTGAAAAAATAGGTTTTTGGGATGAGATGACTTGTATTATAAATAAAGGGATGCCCCTCATTATTGACACACCAATTAATTAGAACTTTTCTTCTCTTTAAAATTCTATGTGCCCTATTTCTCTTAACAGTTGTTACAATTTAATATTTTTAAGGGCGAGTAACACTACACATAACTACAAAAAATCCAGAATGTGTATCCGCCTAACAAGATAAAAATGGGTACAAGCTTTAAATGCCGTGGATGTGACCCATTTCAATGCCCTGGCGGGATCCACAACCATAAGGTATAAATGTTTAATGCGGTGGGTATGGGTTTTGAGTTTTTTTGTGGGTCTACATAGTTTTATCCTTTTAAAGATATCTTTATCTTCACAAAAATTATTTATAAGGATTCCCATGAGAAAGTAAGGGTCCGTTTGTTTACACCTCTGAAATCTGAATTTAAGCCATTCAGATTTCAGAGGCAGTAAAAATACGTTTGATTTTGATACATTTCAGATAGCAATGGTCATATTGTGTTCTTAATTATTCAGAGGTTCTAAGGCATCTGAATCTGGAAACTGAAATCTGAATTGAAATATATTTCCAATAATACCCTTATTCTTTCTTTAAAATCACAGTTGTGTAGATAACCTAAATCACAAAAGTATAGATCAGAATCGTGAAAAAATAAAAAATAATAAAGAGCTGTAGAGACAATAAAACTCTTTCTGAATAAAATCTATAAATAGGCAGAGAAATACACAAAATAATGCGTAGAAGAATTTGACAGCTCCACAATCTTGAGAACAAAATTCAACCGGTATATTCCTCCTTCCTTTTTTTTTCCAATGTTTCTTTTTCTTCTTACTTTTTTTCAACGTGTAGAAGAGTTTCATATCTTGTAAAAAAAAAACAGACATAAATAAAATAGCTGACCTTGAACGTTTTTTTCTTCTTCTTCGTTTTTCTTTTTCTTCCTCCTCTCTGTGTATATTTTGCTGATCAAAGATGTAAGAGAACTTCTACTTTGTTCTCTCTCATCACATGCATCTGTTAAAAGGGCACATAATTTATTGGGAATTGTCTTGTCATACAACTACTTATATGTTCAAAATCTATCAAAGTTACAAGTAGTGTGTTCTATTAACTTTATGTGCATCTTTTTGTTTTTTGTAATGGTCATAAAGGCTACGAATGATTCCTCTTATTTTTTGTAATGGTCATACTTATCACAAAAAAAAGTAATGGTCATACTTTAATATTTTTGTTTTTACAAGTGGTGTCTTGTCAAAACATGCTATGAATAAATGTTACCCAACATTGTAAAACATGTCATGCACTATTTATTTGTTTATCCCATTTCAAATTGTATTTTAGTTATGAAACGAATAATTTTTCAATACTATAAATTTTTCATTAGGTGGCCTAAATATTATAGACTTAAAAAAAATGATTTTATGCGTTGTTTTTTGCATATTTATTTGGTTGCGTTAGTGTTTTGTAATAATAAAAGTGATGTCAAACATGTCACTTTTATAAATTTGGGTCGTGTTCGTGTTAGAAAAAAAAAATCGTGTCGTGTCACATTTTCTTACCTATCCGTACACGATCCAAATAAAATCAACACGACACGAAATCTTATTTTGTTCACCAAAAAAGAATACAACCCAATTAAAATGTACACGACGCGTTTCTTATTTTTTTTAGTAAACACGATTCCGACCCAATTAAAACAGTGCCCGACGTGTCGTGTCTTTTCTTTCTAGCACGGATCCGCATCAGTTATTGGATGTGGGTCCGCGCCAGCAACACTAAAAAATCGATTTTAAATTTTGTTTGTGGTGACGATAAAATTGTGTTAAAAGTAGTTTAAAAAATATTTTTTTAATTAAAAATATTTTTTCATAAAAAAAAACTTTTGTTTTTGTCAAAATTGTTTATATTGTTAAAGTCATCTTTTGCTAAAAAAATATTTTTTCTTTTGTTTTTGTCGTGTCGTGTCAAAAACAAAAATATTTTTGAAGACTATGTCACCAGTTAATTATAAACATCTGTTTTTTTTTATATAATTAAACATCTTTTTTTTTTTATATAATTTACTTCTTTCATCTAATAACCTAATTACTTTAAATAGTTTTATATATGGCTCCAAAAGAATCGAAAGTAACTCCACGGTCGAAATTTACGGGCACTAGCTTAGGCAAAGATTTTATAGATATGTGTCTGAAAGAAGTTAGCAGGGAAGGGTATAGTGGAACTTCGTTGAAGACTGTGTCGTGGAATAGGATCATTCAGGAATTGAAAACGAAATACAATCACGAATTTGATCAAAAACAATTAAAGAACCAGTGGGACTATCTTCGAAAGTCTTATTCCACTTGGAGAGTGCTTGTGAATAGGACTAGTCATGGGTACAATACAGAAACAGGGACTTTCGATTGGCCAGATGATGTTTGGAATGATATTATAAAGGTAAGAATTAAACAATTGTTTTGTTTATATAGTGATTTATCATAAGCTATATATTATTTAAACTTTTTGTTCTTTATTTGATTGCAATGAACAGAAGTACCCTGACACAAAGAAGTTTAGAAACAAGCCTCTGGAAGATAGAGATTTGCTTACGACGTTGTTTGAGGCCACCATGGCAACTGGGGATGAGGCGTTTAGCCCTATGCACTCTTTACCTCAAGAGAACCCCCGCAATCAACGTTCACTGGAAGATGATGTATACATTTTCGGAGAGAATGAAACACTTGACACTGAAGGAGACCAACCAATATATGATACCTATTTCACTGATTATACCTTTCAGGATGTACGTACCAATGCTACTTCAGAACAGGGATGAAGAAAATCTTTAGACCCAACAGAAGGAGGGAGAAGTGACGTGGGATCCTCACGCCAATCAAAAAAGCGTACTAGAAGAGAGAATGTTGATGACCCCTTAATGAAAAAAGTTGATGATCTTATTGATATTATCAAGAGTGATCGTGGTGACGATAAAAAAATCTTAGATGACTGTGTCACATCTATGAAGGAATTGATGGTCTTAGGTTTACTGGACACCAATCTTTATATTGCGGCCATGAAAGTGTTTGGGGACAATGTGGAGTATAGAAAGTTATTTTTGATGATGAAAAATAATGAGCATAAAGTGTGCTTCCTCAATAGTATAATGAGAGATAATTGAGGAGTTAGGTTATTTGAGTTCTTAGATCAGTCATTTTTTTTCTTAGGTTGTTTAATTCTAAGACGTTGATTGTCTTTCTTACATATTGATTTAGTTATCTCCCAATTATTATTTTATAGTTTACATTTTTTTTATCATGCAGTAAAATGACTCCAAAGCAAAGGTTGTTGGTGTGCGTTGTTGCAATAATTATAATGTTCAGACTTATTAAACAGCGTACACATGTGAGACAAAAGTTGTGTACATCATTGCTTTCGGGAAAGGCGTATTTGTAAGAACTGTTAGATGGATCTCCCACACAAATGTTTGATTTATTTCGGATGAGGACAAATGCATTTCTTCAGCTATGCGATCACTTTCGCGAAAGAGGGTGGCTTACTGATAGTAGGCATATAGACGTCGAAGAGAAAATGGCATTTTTTTTAGGCATTATTGGTCACAATCATCGAAATCGAGTAATAAAATACCGATTCCAACATTCCGGACAAACTATAAGGAAATATTTTCATGAAGTATTGTGGGCAATGCTTCATTTTTCCAAAGAGATTATAGTGCCTCCTGCATTTAATGGATCTACTGGAGAAATTCGATCACATCGACGTCTTAGGGAAGGACCATTCAAAGGGGCTATTGGAGCACTTGATGGTACACTAATTAATGCACATATTCCGGTTGATAAACAAATCCCTTTTAGAGGACGAGGCGGAAAGGAATGTTTTCAAAAATGTTATGGCCGTATGTGATTTTAATATGAAATTTATATATGTTATGGCCGGATGGGAGGGGATAGTGCACGATTCACGTGTGTTAAATGAGACTTTGCGTCATCCAAACAACAAATTTCCATTACCCCCTGAAGGTGATATTTATTTTATTATTATTTTTTGTATAACTATTATTTTTGTTTATTACTATTTGTCTTATTTGCATTTTTAATTGTTGTAGGTATGTATTATTTGTGTGACGCTGTATACACCCGCACTAGGGGCTTTATGTGCCCTTATAAAGGCACACGATACTGGTTGTTGAATTTTAGTCGTGATGGTCAAGCTAGAGATAAAAAGGAGAAATTCAACCATGACATGCTAAATTAAGAAATGTGATTGAGAGGACATTCGTTGTTTTAAAGAATAGATTCGCGATATTGCATAGAATGACTCCTTATAGTTATCGAACCCAAGTACACATTGTTGTCGCATGCATGACAATACATAACTTCCTTCATCGAGTATCACTTAATGATCCATTGTTTAAGATATATGAAGATGATGATGTGGACTTGTTGGCCGAGCCTTCCGTAGATAGTGAACAAGCAGAAGCTTCACCAAATTATGATCAAATATCTGGACGAGCACCGCAACAAGAAATGATTAATTTACGTGATCAAATTGCAGATAAACTATTTAGTAGAACTTATGATTTATAATTCAGTGTTATTAATATTTTAAGACTTTTAATAACTACTTAATCGTTTTTAAACATTTTATACTACACAAATTCCTTATTACTTGGAATGACTAATATTATTTACGTATTAAATTGCATATTGTGTGTAATAATATTTATTTACGGTCATGAATGTTTTAAATATACATTTTGTATATAAAATAAATATAAGGGTAAAATGGTCTAAATAATCTGCATTCAGATTTCAGACATAAATCTGCAAACAAACAGTATACATTCAGACGTTTCATTCAGACAGCAAACAAATAATTTTTTCAGATTCAGACTTCAGACTTCAGATTCAGACAAAAAAATAAATGCAACCGAAGAATTTTACTTATATTAAATGAATTTTGATTCTATTCAATTTTTCACTACACAACTAAACTCAATAATCTTACACTTCTTCGTAAATGTTCGGAAGGAATAAGATTCGAAATTTACCACGAAGCAAAGGGCAAACTAAAAAAGCACCTTGGTGTTGGAGGTTGAGCATTCGAGTTGTCTTTAGCAACATATGCAGGAGTGGGAGTACAACATCTTGGATTTGATAAGAAAAGAAAACAAGAAAGCGAAAAATGGGGTCTTGTTCTAACCCAATTAGAGCATTTATATACAGATTCTCAAATGGGGTCTCCCTCAAACACCCCAATCTTCAAGGTAAAACTTTTGTAACATCTCCCAAATGAAGAGTTTATATTTATCATGTTTTTTCTGTTTCTTGAAAAATTCCAAATTTGTTGGTGTGATTTTATAGCGGTTGTGGTTCAGGCACTGGTTTGCTATGTAGGAAACTATCATTATCATCTTCTTCTTCATCTGGTAAATGGGTGTCTTCATTTGAGGTCCAGCCTGCCAATCCTGTTAGAAATATTTGGACTTTTTCTCCTCTTTGTATGGGCAGAAGGTCCTGCAAAATTGCTGGCAGAAAGGTAATAATATCCACTCTTCTTTAACCCCAAATGTTAAATTCAGTATCATATTAAAACAAATCAAACATAGGATAAATATTATCCAATATGAGTAATTGGGAAAAAGGATTTTTTGGGTTCGTTTGAGTAAAAAATTGTTCAAATATTTATTCACATCATTGTTCAAATACTGAAATACTCATTCAAATCCAAGAGTCAAGCTCTCATAAGGGAGCATTAAATAAGGCCAGTTTGCAGGATGTTTTCATATATATATATATATATATATATATATATATATATATATATATATATATATAGTCCTGCACTTGTGCGGACCAGTCCGCATTTTAAGAATGCGGACCGGACATGTGTCACATGGCGGTGAGCCCAGAAAATAGAGAGAGTGTGCCTATAATTTAGGCGACCAGTCCGCATTTTAAGAGTGCGGACCGGACATGTGACTAGAAATTATCGTCTAAATTATAGGCACACTCTCTCTCTTTACCGTTAGATGACACATGTCCGGTTCGCACGAGAGAATTATTATATATATATATATATATATATATATATATATATATATATATAGAGAGAGAGAGAGAGAGAGAGAGAGAGAGAGAGATCTGCTCTTGTGCGGACTATCCTGCATTTTAAGAGTACGGATCGGACATATGTCACCTGGCGGTGAACCCAAAAATTATCGGCTAAATTATAGGCGCGCTCTTTCTCTTTTCTGGGCTCATTGCCAGGTGACACATGTCTGGTCCGCACTCTTAAAATGCGGACTGGTCCATACAAGAGCCTGTATATCTATCTATCTATCTATCTATCTATCTATCTATCTATCTATCTATCACACTCTCTCTCTCTCTCTCTCTATATATATATATATATATATATATATATATATATATATATTATATTTTGGGTTTCAAACATTTCAGGTACCTCTAAAAAATATCTATCTCAAAATAATTTATTTTGGGATCTTAAAAAAATGGATCAATATTTAACCGTTTTAAAATAAGTCAAGTGTTTAAACTTTCAAATATTGACCCATATTTTTAAAATAACAAAATAAAAATTTAGACCACCCCCCACCACCACAAAAAAAAAAAAAAAAAAACTCATTTTTGTTTAGGAAAAACATTCTGTATGGGGGCTCCGTAGGTAGTGCCCGTATGAGAGCCTTCCCTTCAAATTCAATGGTTGATACTCCAAATCTTTACACGAACGAGCACTTTGGACTCCCCCGTGCAAGTTACTAGGGGGGCACTGTGCAGGACCCACCACCACCCACACAAGCCTCGCTTAAATTTCTGGCATACCCCAGGGGAATTGAACTCAGGATCGTGCGCTTCACCACACAGTCCTGAGCTCGCCCTTGCCGCTGGGACAAACCAAGGTGGGTAATCAATATATACTCAATATAATACTGACCATCTCATTCAGTATTTGAGAGTTTGAAATTCATTTTTTTTTTGTGTGTGTGTGGAGTCGAGAGATCCTTTACTTGGGCTATCCCAAATTAATAGTCCATTTCCTTTTTTGGAATATAATCAACAAACCAAATTTCACAATAGTAAAACTTGTGTTGATCTTGACGATTGATTGGCGGTATCCTTAATCTATACGGGACTCTTAATTTGGGACGGAGTGAGTGTATATATATATATATGCGCTCTTGGTTATATAGTCTTAACTACAATTTGAAGTCAGTGATTTTTTTAGAACTAATGCATTGTTGTTAATTATTATTAATATTATTCTGTTCATATGTAGACTAGTATTGATAATATGAAATCCATGAATTTTTTGAAATGATTGGCTGTGTTGAGATAGTTATTTGGGATATTAGTGAGATGTATAATACTATTTGGAGATTAAATTGAAACCCACTTGTTTGATGAAAATCCTATGACGCGATGAAGTTTGTTTTTGGTGGATTCTTATTAAGGTTAAAATGACGTTCGCAAGAAACTTCTTGTGAACTTATAGGCTAAAGGACTTTACAGTGTAATGTAGTACTCAACTCAACTCGACTTGACAAAGTCTTTTCCCAATTATTTGGGATCGGCTACATGAATCCTATTTTTTCATTCCATTCTTCCACAAAAAATTAAATTCTACAAAAGTTCACAATCAACTGTCTATTTTGAAGCTAGATCATGGAGTCATTGTTGTCGTAAAATGTTCTTTGCATTTGGTATTCTCTGTACTATATATCTTGCGTACAAGGCATATATATATATATGAAAACCCCGGAAGTTCACAATCTGGCTCAAGATGATGAATACCAGTTTACATAAAATTGTTCTATTACCAAGGAGATACAAAATCATGAAACATATCAACAATTATGCTCCATTTGGTTTGGGGTGAAAAATACAATACCCTCTTGGAGTTTAAGTTTGTTTGATTTATTTTGATAAAAAATAATGAACACAGTTTAATTCCAAAGTAGGTGAAAATACATTTTCACCTAGGTGAAAAACATTTCACCCTGATTCAAACAAGGCCTTATGCTAATGTTTCCTAGGTACTAAAATAGTCAAGAAGACAATCATTTAAGCAGGTAATACTTCATAATGTTTTGTAAGAATGCCTTACATGCAGGGGGCTCAAGATGCAAAGAAGGCAAAGCTGTATGCAAGAATTGGGAAGGAAGTTATATCTGCGTAAGTTAGGTGCCGTTTGTTACTGCCTTTTAAGTCCTGAATTTGAATCCGTCAAGATTTTAAAGGTGTTAATTGTTGTTTGTTTGATTATTTTTTCTAAATTATAAGATCTAATGGCTGCCTCAGAATCTCATCATATTTAGTGGTTTCATTTAGACTGAAAAATAAAAAAATTTCAGCTCAGATATCAGATTTAGATAAAAAAACAAATGCACCCGTAGTCTGCTGTTTCTTTCATGAATTGATAGAGCTGAAAGTATAGCATCTTGCTACTGTATTAATCCTAAAGCACTTTAGGAAAGTTTATTATTTATTAGTAGAGTTCATCTTGAATGGTTTTCGAGTGTTGTGTTATGCTAGCATGAAATACATAAGCATTAATCAATTATGTTGATGAGTTTCTCACCGTGAGTAATGCAGTGTTAAGAAAGGTGGGCCGAGTCCAATATCAAATACAGCTCTGGCTGCTGTACTTGAGAAAGCTAAGGAGCTTGATGTACCAAAGGACATCTTAGAGCGCAACATTAAGAGAGCTTCTGAGAAGGGGCAGGAATCTTACATTGAGAAAATCTATGAGGTAATGAATCTATTGTGTCTGTTTGAATGCTGCAACCATGTTTGTCGATATGGATGGTTATTTTCTATGAAGCACGGACACTTCTCCGGAGGTGACGTACCTGTGCCGGACACTCCGACACGCGTACGACACTTCGCGGACACGTGTCCGACACTCCATTTTAAAGAAGGCGGACACTTTGCGGACACAACTAAGACACTCCGTGGACACGTCCGGGTGCCAAAAACTAATTAAATTTAATAAATTTTTATTGTCATCGTGTAAAAAGAAAATCTTTTTGAAATTTATACATATTAAGAATTAAAGTTAAAAATGAATGAAGGCGGTCTCTAACTCGATTTCAATGCACACTTTTAATTTATGGTTTAACTGTTATTATGAGATATTTAACCATGCTAATTTCGATAAATTAGTTTGACAACTATATATGTACACAAAACCAATGAGATGTAGACTCAAATAGCGGAAATTAAAATGGATTCCTCAAAATGTAGTTCTGCATTAAAATGAAAGAAGAAGAAAAAATGCTCATGTTAATGCAAAAAAATGCCGTTTATAGGATCCATTATAAATATATATATATATATATATCCATATAATATGGAGCCATATGGAGATGGCAAAAAGACATGTATGATATTTTTGACATTTCATGCCCATGCATGAAATGTCATGCTAAAAGGTGTTTTTTTTTTTTTTTTTAATAAATAGATATGGATTTTTATATATATATATATATATATATAGAGAGAGAGAGAGAGAGAGAGAGAGAGAGAGAGAGAGAGAGAGAGAGAGGCAGGCTCCTGTGCACACCAAAGTTTGCACATCATTTTTTTAAAATAGCAAAAAAAATATTTTTGGCTAGATTTTTTTTGTGTGCTATTTAAACATTTCAATGAACCCATATAAAAAAAATCAGTTAAAAAAATTTTTTTTTGCTATTTTAAAAAAATTGGTCAAACGTTCGCAGTTTTTAAATTTTTTTTGTGTGATATTTAAACATTTCAAGGAATCCATATAAAAAAAATCAGGGCAAATTTTTTGTTTTTGCTATTTAAAAAAAATGATGTGCAAGCTTAGTGTGCAAACTTTAGTGTGCACAGGAGCCTGCCTCTCTCTCTCTCTCTCTCTCTCTCTCTATATATATATATATATATATATATATATATATGTATGTATGTATGTGTGTGTATAATTTTCAATATTTTTATTTTTCGTCGTGTCTTTGCCGTGTCCTTGTTTTTTTAGATTTGCCGTGTCAGCATGTCCGTGTCATGTCGGACGCGATATGTGTCTGTGCTTCATAGCTATTTTTGGGGATGGGATTGGTTGGGTTGGCGATTCGAACTTGCATCTCCCTAATGGAGGTGTGCTTTTTTTTTTTTTTGCAAATCGCAAGGCCAGAATACCCCGGCTCTAGGAATTATTTTATTAAAACAAAAATTAGGAAGAAAAGCCCTTCCCCGGTGGCATATACAAGAGAGGGGGACATTTGACCGAACTTTTTTAAAAAGGAAAAATGAATCAAAGTTAATGACCTTATAGTTTGGCCACCTTACAATGAAGCAATAAATGAAATGGAAACAAACCGTCCTAACTTCTAAGCAATCCATTTTCAAAACTTAATTCTATATGCTGGAAGGGGAGAAATGCCAGATACAGTAATCTGATTACACCTCTCGAGAACAGTTCCACCACCACTTGACAAATTCAAATCCCGGCCCATTTTAGAGAGTCTATCTGCTGCACTATTGCAATCACAAAAAATCATTTAAGGCATGTAATGCAGACAATTGGTCCATCTGAACAGCAAATACCAGGGAGGTTTGAACTTAGAAAATGATAGGCACTGAAGGACAGCCGTGGAATCAACTTCTAGCCAAATATTATGCCAACCACGAGGCCAAACAAATTCTATTTTCTATTCCCAAAATGACTGCTAATTTCTGCATATAAAGATGATTCCACTCCAATTCTAGTGCAAAAAGCACCCTTAGGAGGCTGCCATTTAACAGGGATAAAAGAAGGTGCTTTTCTAGGAATGCATGTGATCTTCCAGTTATGCAAAGTAGTGAGGTCATGAATATAGCTAAACATGCCACCTTTCACCATTTTACCCGCTTAGAAGATCCAATCCTTAAGATAAGCAATGCAATGATTTGGAGAGGGATTAGATATTTGAAAAAATAACTTGATTTCTAGCCCTTCAAAAGTAGTATCAAAGGTGCCAAGAATGGTTGCCATCAGAAAAATTTGAGGACTAAGCTTCAACTTAATACAGTGTTTCCAAAGATCCATGGGGAGTTGACTGAATTAAACTCCGTAGATAATGAGTAGAAGTGGTACTGACAAAACGTGCCCACATAATCAAAACCGCCCATAACAGCCCAGCCTTTTCACTCATGGGGCGCATTTTTCTTTAACCACGGCTCAAGTTCGGGCCTGAAAAACTCAAAGTTTATATTTGAAGATGAAATGATTTGAAACACTTACGAGCTTGCTCTTATACAGTGAACTACAAACGACACAATTATTAAAATTCTAACCCATTTACTTAAGGGGAAACACACTTTGGGTATCCTAGGGGGCATAAAAGATAACAACTAAGTAAAAGGGAAATATACTTTGGAAAGTTTTACGGAAAGAAAGAACAAAAGGCAAACAAGGGATGTGGAATCCAAAGGGGATCTAAGGGAGGATCCTAGGGGCTGCTGGATACTGTATGTATGAACAATACATACATGACTGTTCATGTATACGATTACTGCTCATATATACGCTGATTTTACCTTTTCAGTCTCCCCGACTTGCGGCGGTCCTGTGTAATCATATACTCTTGTGCTAGTTGTTTTACATCAGTCATCCATCCCCGAAAAGAACTCATCCTTGAGTTTTCCGAAAAGGTTGTCTTCTTTAAAGATTTTCTTCCTCCGCTTTTTGTTAACGGCAGCCTTATACTTGGTGTAAGTCTCCTTTAGGTGCGTTTGGACACATTCTTGAATGGCTTAAATGCGCCCAACCATTTTCTTAGTAGCAACATTCTTCCATTGTAATTTTGGTAATGATACCAAATCCAAAGCCACCTTTGGAGGACAACAAATGGGGATTTTTCCGTGGACCGGTTAACCATGCAATTGTAAGCAAACTCTGCCTAGGTAAGGGTAAGATCCCACTGCTTTGGTTTCTCTCCTAAAATATAGCGAATCAAATTTCCAAGGGTCTTGTTTACTACCATGTTTGGCCGTCAGTTTGGGGGTGACTGGTGCTACTAAAGTTAAAAGATGTGTTGAATCTCTTTCATAAAGTTTGCCAAAAATGGGACAAGAGCTTGGTATCACGATCTTAGGTGATGAACTGTGGGACGCCATGTAAATAAACCACCTCCTTAAAGAATAGATTTGTCATCTGGACTGCGTCGTTCGTCTTTCTGCACGAAATAAAATGGGCCATCTTGGAAAAGTGATCAACCACCACAAAACATAATCTGCTCCTCGTTGCATCCTTGGCAGTCTTAGAATAAAATTCATGGATATATTCTCTCATGAAGCATCAGATATTGGCAGTGGTGTGTAAAGGCTAGTATATTGTGATTGGCCTTTAGTAGTTTGGCAGACTGTGCATCATCGTACATGGTTCTCTACATATCTTTTGAGCAACGGTTAGTAGTACCGCTCTTCTACCAGCTCTCGCGTCTTATCTCTTTCCAAGTGACTGCCTAATCCTCCCCCATGCAATTCACGTACCACCCGCTCTCGCAAAGAGCTTCGAGGGATATACAACTGTTTTCCTCTGAAAATGAATCCTTCTTGCATATGCAACCCCTCAAATGTTTGTCTCTGTTTACAAAGTGTCCATGCTTGACCAAAATCTTTGTCAGCCTCGTACGATTCCTTCAAATAGTCGAATCCTTTGATTTCAACTCTCATAGTTATCAAACAGGTTGCTCTACGGCTTAGTGTATCTGCCACCTTATTTTGCTGACCCGAGTGTTTCAGCGAGAAGGTGAATCGTTGGATATAAGCAACCACACATTGCGCGTGCATCCGATTAACGTTGTTTTGATTATTAATGGATTTCAACGCTTGGTGATCAGTAAACAATACGAACTCTCGCTGGATAAGATAATGCTCCCACGTTTGCAAAGCTTGCACCAAAGCATAGAATTCCAGCTCATAAGGAGTCCGCTTCTTGTGCGCCTCACTCAGCTTCTCACTGTAAAATGCCACTGGCTTCCCTTCCTGTGACAAAACTGCTCCTATTCCCACAATTAAAACATCTCTCCACCTGGAACAACTTCTCAAACTCTAGAATAATCAATACTCGTGCTGTTGATAGCTTCTCTTTGATCAAGGTAAAACTTATTTTAGCTTCCTCTCCCCATTGGAACTTCCCTCTTTTCATGCACTCGGTGATGGGGGCCATAACGTTACTGAAGTTTTTGATGAACCTTCGGTAGAACGTAGCTAGGTCATGAAAACTGCGTGCTTCACCACAATCCTCGGTGTGGGCCACTCTCGAATGACTTTCACCTTCTTTTCATCGACTCGAATACCATCACCACTAATTTCAAAGCCTAAGAACAATAGGCTTGAGGTAACAAAACTACATTTTTTCAGGTTAATGTACAACTTATTTTCCTGTAAAGCTGTTAGTACCTCCCTCAAGTGCAAAAGGTGTTCTGCTTTAGTCTTACAAGAAATCAGAATATTATCGAAATCAACAACTACAAATCGATCAATAAATGGTTTTAGTACCTGATTCATTAGCCGCATGAAAGTGCTCGGTGCGTTGGATAATCCAAACGGCACAACTAGTCACTCGTATAATCCTTCTTTTGTTTTGAACGTTGTTTTCCACTCATCCCCAAAACGGATTCGAATCTGATGGTATCAACTCTTAAGGTCCACTTTGGTGAAAACTTGTGATCCTGCTAACATGTCGAACCTATCCTTTAACTGTGGAATGGAAAATTGGTATTTGATGGTAATTTGATTGATTGCACGACTGTCTAAACACATTTGCCAGCTGTCATCCTTCTTGGGCACTAACAAAGCTGAAACTACACATGGGCTCATACTTTCCCTTATTAATTCCTTTTGCAGTAACTCCTCTACTTGATCTTACAGAATTTGGCCTTCCTTGGGATTCATCCTATAATGGGACTGGTTTGGCAGGCTCGCCCCTGGCACTAAGTCAATGTGGTGCTGAACGTCCCTAATGGGTGAAAGAATGTTCGGAATGTCTTTTGGTACTAAATCATCGAATTGCTTTAATAGAGGTTGTACAACTGCTGGTATAGTAACATGAGGTTGTTTGACCACTTCTCTTTTGAGCAAAATATC
Source organism: Sambucus nigra (assembly GCA_949130495.1). Taxonomy (NCBI): domain Eukaryota; kingdom Viridiplantae; phylum Streptophyta; class Magnoliopsida; order Dipsacales; family Adoxaceae; genus Sambucus; species Sambucus nigra. The sequence continues at coordinate 422,643,010 of OX422211.1, read as the reverse complement.
AAAGATCTCGGGAGCTGCCTTCATTTCGTCCAGAAATTATTTTCGGTTGATCAGCATAACTGGATTTCCTTTGGCCAGGGTAGCCTTAGGGATTTCCTCCTCTTTTAACGGTTCAAGAACAGTCTTCTGACCATTTTTGTATAGAACATAAACCTTGTCTCTACCACGGTGAGTGACATCGACATCAAACTGCCAGGGCCTCCCTAAGATCATATGACAAGCATCTATATCAATCACATCACATCGTATCTCTTCTGTATAGACCTTCCCAATCGAGAATGGGACAAAACCGGTTTTACTCACTCGCCTTTCTGAACCTTTCTTGATTCATCCAATTTTGCAAGTGTGGGAATGCTTTTTTGTCTTCAATTCCAACTTTCGAACCATTGTTGAGGAAACAATATTCTCACTATTGCCACTATTAATAATGTCACATACCTTTCAATTGACAGTGCAACGTGTACGAAACACGTTATAACGTTTTGGTTGCTCCTCTTTTTTGGGTGTGTACATCAGCCTCCTTACTACTAAATCCCGCTCAATCACCTCATCGTCCTCATAAGTGGGGTCAAGATTGACTTCTTCATTTTTGCCTTCTTCGTGTTCGACCAAATTCACAGTGGGTCGTTTTGAACAAATGTTGGATTTATGGCCTTGCTCTCCATACCGGTAACACTTGCTCAGGCTGAGCGTGCATATATATTTTCTCGTGCTGTAGGGACTGCTCTTGTAGTAGGGCCTACAGATACTGCAGTAATTGTCCTTGATGGATCCATTCCAGTGTCTCGTCCTGTTGCATGAGGAAAAATTACAGTGGTTTGTTTACTCTTATCCCGTGTAGGACGTGGCGTATACGAGTGACGCGACTAAGAATGTGTCTCTAAAGTGCGTTCTCTCTAGGCTCAAGTGCAAGCCTGTCGCGTTAGTAATAAACCCAGTAAGTCGGGATCGTCTCCATAGGGAAATAGGACGAGAAAATCGTGACGACGGAAGGACAAACGGTCAACCTAAATTCAACTCTAAGAAGAACGAAAAGATGATTGGTTTGCAATTAATCCTACTCAGTAAAAACGGAAACTAGGTTAAGACTATGGAACTAATGAATTAAGCAAGGATTAATAACTAAGAATGAAGTAATAAATATGAAGAGAAAAACAGGCTGGGAATACAATCCCTCATCCCTAGTGTATTGCTAGTATAAAATTTATCGTAAAATTAAGTGATTAATCAGACCCAATCTTTAGTACTCCCAAGCATTACGTATATGAGGTTCAAGCCCGCACCATACGTAATCAGAGGACGAGTAAAGCGGTAACGCGATAGCTACACTCTCATTGCATTCTAAAGCATCCCGGTTACCCTGAAGCAGACGAGATCCAAAGATCTACAATGGTTGTGTTCGCTACGCAATACGATCTAATAAATCCTTAATTTTAGAGGATTAATTTTATACACATGCAACGTTCACATCGGGTTGAATTCATGCATCCCAACCCTAAAAAAATTTAGCTGGACATACTGGACCTAACTATGCATAAATTAACTACGTTGCACGTGAAAGAAATCATGATGAAAATATACTGAACATGAAAGAACAATAATAGAGAGAATGAAAATTAAATTAAAACTTGTAATCAAACCCGGAATTAATTGATTTTGAAGCACCAAATCAAAACTATGTTCCTAGGGTAATCTTTTACTTTTCTCTCTATCAAAAACTATTCAAAACTGTGTTTTTTAAGTCAATGCAATGATACATTTACGTTTTAGAAGAGTTTGTAACATGATAGGACTTTTTGGACCAATAAGCATTTAAGGATAATTTCGCGCATCAGGCACCTCGAACCGGTTCGCGGTACCCCGAACCGGTTCACACTGTGGTTCGAGAAATCTTGCTGGTTTGGCCCTTCTTTGCTTCATTTCCACACTTACGAAAATTTTCATGTTTTCTTCCTTTCTTTCCTTGGATTTTTCTTCAACTTCAAAGGGTCATAAATCTTTCACCGTAGCTCGGGTTTGGGTGCCGTCTGTTCCAGTGTTATCGTTGCTCCGAACTCTTCAACTTTCCAGTAGGCTCCACCTCCGGGATCAGGCTGCAGAATTACGAAAATGCCCTTGAACTTGCCTTCCTAGCCTTTCCTTCATTGTTTCGATTTCTCTTTCGCACCGCTTGCATAATTTACCTGTAAAACACATAAGAGAAACACAAAACACGAAATACTTGCCAACGAAGGTTAGTAGCATAATTACGAGTTAAATCCATATCAATTGCACCGCTCGGGTTCACAAAAGTACCGAAATTAAGGGGATAAATATACGATATTCATGACCGATCAAACCCCCCTAACTTAGAACTTTGCGCGTCCCGAGCAATGTAAAAGAAAAAGAATAATGTCACAACTCTTCTAAACACTTTATTTGGATAGAATACCTTTGTCGCGGGCAAGTGATTGCATTTAGCGTATGCAACAAGCCGTTAAACCCCTAGGTTACCCTAGTAGGACGAGTGTTGTCTCGTGAGGGTTTGCAGTGAATATACCAACAAAATTCGACTCAAAGAAAATACAAAATACGTAAAAATCGTATAATTCAAACTTTTTCAGAAAATAGTCATCATCAATTCATGTTCAAGTGTCTCAAATCATAGTGCGTGTGCGAAACCAGAAATTTAACCTCGAATTTCCACCGATTGATCATTACGTTACTTATCCGAAAATTCGTTTTGATTTCAAAATCTCACGGGATGCGCTCACAAACGAATCTCTTGGAATGGTGGCTATTTTCTCTCGGCATGCATGACTTATAAGAGTAAATGTATTGGAACCAAATACACGCACACAAATAGAAAGACGGAAATTTTATGGTAAACGGATCTCATCATTGGATTACGGTTATAAAAAACGGGAACATTGCCTCTAATTCATATTTATGGTCTTTTTATTATCTTTTCGTGTTTTAGCTCTCCACGCGGTAACCAATTTCGAATAAAGGACTCGGTTAGGACTTTATTGGGTTGGAGGTATATTGGGTAAAATGGGGGTGATTGGGAATTTCGGAATTGGAAAATTTTCTTATGATGTCCATTAGTGCTTTTTCTAGGTTTTTGCTCACTTATTTTGATTTTTCTATATTTTTCTGTTTTTCACACTTTTCTTTCTTGTTGTTTTTGTTGAGCATAGCTATTCTTTTCTTGCCCCTTTTTATGCACTTTCCGGACTTAAATTATGGGATTATCCATTTTCACAATTCCGGGCCAATTGGGGTGTAACACCCCGCCCGCCCGGGGAGAGCGAACGGAGCGCTAATGCGATAAAATAAATCCAAATCCACAAGTGACAAGGTATAGATCATCTAAATAAACCCACAATAATATAAATCCACTAATCTCAATCTCTTCAATTACAACAAGTCTCTCGAATTAAAATTACAACTATCTAACTCGAATAAAATAAATCCCAATGCTCTATACATCAAAATAAATAAATACAAGTCTTCTCAAATGTATTAAAAATTATTCCCAAAATATCCAAGATAAAATCAATCTTCAATAATCCATAGCGCCCAAATCCACGCAAACCTGCCACTAAAAGAAAATATGGGGAAGTACACAATACGACAGGGAAGATGCTCAACAAATATATGTTAGCGATGAATAAAGCGTAACAACACGAGTACGAATATTCAAATCAAAATGCAAATCTCAATAGCATTTCATCATTTTAATTTCTCAACAACACTTTAACCGGGTCACCAGGCCTCACCACATCCGTATATGCTTTATCAAGCCATAGCCCGGGAAACAGAAATTTTGGCTGGTGCCCAACATCCGTGCCATATTAAAATCTCATGACAACGTGCTCATCAACAATATAATGATACCACATGAATCAAAATAATTTCAACAATTATTTTCCAGATTTCAATGAATTTATCAATTCAAATATGAGTTCAATTAAACAAGAATTCAAAAAGAATGTCACTCGCGAGATTTAAGGAGCATATTGTTTAAAATCCCATACCTCAAACCATGATGAGAAACCAACGATCACATCCTCAACATCAACACAAAAGATCTACAAAATCTCCTCCAAGAACCTCCAACAAAATAGCCCCAAGAACACCTCTAATCTAAGGTTGGAACTCACAAATCTCAAGGGCCAATGTGTATATAAAAAGAAGAGGAATATAAAATATATTTGCTGCCAAAATTTGTGTCAAAAGTAGGTTAAAAGGCTTGCCCACGACTTCCTTTTATAATGCAAAGAAATGAAGAGTTGGAATCCAAAAGACTCCTTTAAATAAGACAAAGAAATGAAGAGTTGGAAGTCAAAACAACTCCAAGAGTTAAAAACATTTAAAAATCATTTTAAAATCCGTTTTAACTCCGTTTTCGAAACCGTTTGAAATTCTCGCCTTTAAAAATAATAACCAACATATTTGAGCAATATAAATAATTTTATCAAAAACTTTATTTTCCTCCATTTTCCAGAAATTAATTAAAATAGCCCAAAATTACGCGGGTTATTACATGGGGTTTCTCGGGTTGTCAAACGAAAGGGAAAAATTTATTCGGCTCAATTTTGGTTTACAAAAGGGATAATTTTTCGCTACTTTTTTTGGCCAATATTTTTGGGTGACAAATGAGGGCCTACTTCATTGCCCGAAATACTAATTGCGTTACCATATGCGTCTCGAGATTACTTTAATTTGGAGACCTATTTAGCACGTTTTTCAAGGCAATATCACACACATTTTCCATAACCGATCAAAGGGAAAGAATTGAGATCCATTGACGACTTATAAGAACGCTGAAAGGAACTTTGAGTTAACATTTAACTCGGATTGATTTATACATTCACAATAATGAAAGGTTCGAATCTCACCGGGTTTGTTAATCTCCACATTTATTCGCTAAGTCGTGTACGTTCGCTCAATTTTCATCTTTGGTCAATTTCGGCTTTGTGTATTATGTTTGTACAATTTGAGACTTTAAACCGTCTTTTAATGATATTTTCGAAAAACTTGAATTCCAATTTTTATTTATTTTGAAGAAAAATATTTTTGGCTTTTTCAAATTTTTTCAATTTTTTTGAAATTTCTGGGCATTTTTGAAAATTTGTGAAGTTTTGGAAAGACGCACTTGTGACGCCCCCTAACTTAGACTGTTGCATTGTCCTCAAGCAAAAAGGACTAAATCCTAAGCGAATTAAAAGTGCAAGAAAATAAAACGAACAAATAAAACAGAAATGCGATTTTTTTTATATGGCAAACAGAGAGCCTGTGTTACACGGGTGATGGGAGAATTACATAATCAACATTTTTAAACAGCTACCAACAACAACAAAAACAGCACAAACAGACAAGGGCTTCATTGGGGCGGTGGATTGGAGGGGCCGGGTGCGTTGGGGATCATACGGATCATAGAAGAAAGTTGGAGGGGGTCCACCGAAGTTGAGCTCGTATAAATGGGCTTGGAGACGATGCATCATGCTCGTGTCCCTTCGGTAGGCCTCTTGATCCCGTTGAGAGGCCGCTTGGTCTCGATTGTATTGGGTGATGAAACCGTCAAAACGGGTTCCACCGCCGAAAGGCACCCGGGGGCTCAAAATCTGAGTCGTCGTCCTCGTCTTCATCATACTCTTCTTCTTCCCCCACATCCATCATTGGGGCGTCATGTCCTTCCTCCCCCACACCCTCATCGAGAATAGGACGGTCAGGGTCGGCCACCCTCATTTGGCGTTCACTACGGGTGGTGGAAGTGCCTCCAATTGGGCGGGGGAGTCGGACTTGCTGCCCACCCCGGCATCAATCAGAATTTCAGTGATAAGGCGGGCGTAGGGGAGCACTGCTTTCCCCCACTCGTCATAGGCTGCGTGGAGGATGTCCGCGTAGAAAAGTTGGGCCAGATTAATTGTGCTCTCAGGGTCGAGGAAATGATATAAGAAGTTGGCGTGACGCTGCCTGACCACCGAATCATTGGTGGATTGCTCCACATGCAATGAGGTGCGTGAATCGCATCGTGTCCGAAAGACTTCCTATCGAAAATGAGTCGCGCAACCATTCCTCCCCGGGTGCCATTCGGGAGATACATTCGGCTTTGGTGCGGGGGGCACCATTGGTGGGATACATGAAGGGCACGGGGAGGACAATCCCTTTTTCTCGCATTTTACGCGCAATGATGGCGGCGGAGAAAGGAATTTGAATGCCGTCAAGATAAGCCTCATGAAGAGTGGAGGATTTGCGCACGAGCGTCGCATAGAATTGGCGAATTTCAGATTCAATAACTTTGGTGCTCGTAGGGGAGAGAAATGAGCACCACCCCCGGCGGTGGAAAAGGGCGGTGACTTCGCCGGGCAGCTGCTCCCAATTAACGAAACGCTCGATATGAATGGTGTGAGTGGCCGAAAAATAGCGCTTGGCCCAATGACGTTCTTGGACACACCGAAATACTCCCGCACCCTCGTCATCGAGGATGGTAGTGTCGTCATATTTTCGAGGGCGAAAGTTTGCTTGGCGGGGGCGCGACATGGAGAGAGAGAGAGAGATAGATAGATATGGAGATGATATGGTGTAGAAGAGATGGAGAGTGAAATGAAGTGTGAGAAATTGAGAGGGGTTGAGGGTGAATTTATAGGTAGGTGGCTTTTGGTGGGAAGTGGGAATAGGTATGGAGGGAGTTGAAAGAGGGAGTGAATTTGGAGTGTAAATTGGTAGGGGGAAGTTTTAGAGGGTGAAATTTCGTAGGGGAAATGAATGGAGGGAAGGGGGAAAAGAGAATGAATTTGGAAAAAAAGGGGGGAAGAATCTGCCAGGACCCCCGAATCGATTCGCACTGTACCCCGAACCAGTTCGCCTCCCGAACCGGTTCACCCTGCGGTTCGGGGTACCTTGCTGGCCTGGAAAACTTATTTCTCTCATCTCTCAAAATCTAAATGTTCTCTCATGCCTCAACACTTGCTTAGCGCCCCTTAAGATATCCTAGACCCTCGGGTTCCCTGAAAAGCCTCTACCAAGCCCTCGAAATGTGTGCAAGTTCTCTAAAAAAGTGTGCTACCTCGATCCCTATCATGACCCGTGCTTCCGAACTCATAACTATCCTAAACACTACTACTGTACACAAGAATTCACCCCATACGCGTCGGGGGTGCGACGACCTCTCATTTCATGCTCACTTGACCCCGTAAACGGGGTTCGACAACCAGATGGTGTCGATCTCTTCTACGCACGCCTCAACATATAGCTTTAGGCGCTGTCCATTGACTTTGAACGCGTCCCCCCCTTTGGGATCTTCCAATTCTACTGCTCCGTGGGGGAATACGCTCTACACAACGAATGGCCCAATCCATCGAGACCGCAATTTACCCGGAAATAGATGAAGCCGGGAGTTATAGAGGAGCACTTTTTGTCCCGGTTGAAACTCTTTTCGTCGAATAATTTTATCATGTGCGAGTTTCATCCGGGCTTTTGCAATCTTGGCATTCTCATACGCATCATTGCGTATCTCCTCTAACTCATTAAGTTGAAGCTTGGGAGCTTCACCGGCTTTGTCCATATAGTAATTTAATCTCTTAATACGCTTTGTGCTCCAACTCAACGGGAAGATGGCAAGGTTTGCCATACACAAAGCGGAATGGGGACATGTCGAGTGGATTTTTATATGCGGTACGATAGGCCCATAGTGAATCATTCAATCGAAGTGATCAATCTTTCCGGGTGGGATTGACGGTCTTCTTGAGGATGTGCTTGATTTCCCGATTCGCTAATTCGGCCTGCCCATTCGTTTGTGGGTGATATGTCGTTCCAATCTTGTGAACGACGCCATAGTTTCCCATGAGTTTCTCGAATGGCCTGTTGCAAAAGTGCGTGCCATTATCACTAATTATCGCTTTCGGAGCATCGAAGCGGGAAAGTATGTGCTCCTGTAGGAACCTAATCACCACTTTGTTGTCATTTGTCTTGGTAGCTATGGTTTCCACCCATTTAGAAACGTAGTCTACCGCGACAAGGATGTATAGGAAATCAAAAGATGGGGGAAAAGGGCCCATGAAGTCAATACCCCAGCAGTCAAAGATCTCAATAATGAGTATCGGGGTTAATGGCATCATATCTCGTCGGGTTATCGCTCCCATCCTTTGACACCTATCGCAAGATTTGCAACAATTGCTCACATCCCGGAATATTGTGGGCCAATAGAAACTGCTTTGAAGAATCTTAGCGGCCGTCTTTCTCGTCGAAAAGTGACCTCCACAAGCTTCCGAATGACAAAATTGGATGACTTTCGGTATCTCGTCATCCGGTACGCACCGTCGGATGATTTGGTCAGCGCAATATTTAAAAAGGAAGGGATCTTCATAGAAAAACATGCGTGACCAAGTAATGAACCTCTTATCTTGCGGTGTCCACTCGGGAGGGACTGCTCCCGTGACAAGATAATTCACTATATCCGCAAACCAGGGCAAAGAAGAGGTAGCAAAGAGTTACTCATCCGAAAAATATTCGTTTATGGGTATCGGATCGCTAGGTACGTCGGACGAAAGCCGATATAAATGGTCGACAATGACGTTTTCTACCCCTTTTTTGTCTTTGATGGAGAGATTGAACTCTTGTAGGAGTAGGATCCACCTTATGAGGCGCGACTTTGAGTCCTTCTTCGCAAGTAGATACTTGAGAGCCGCGTGGTCGGTGAAACAAGTGATGGGTGACCCAATGAGATAGGATCGAAATTTGTCTAGAGCAAATACTACGGCTAGCAATTCCTTCTCCGTAGTGGAGTAATTGAGTTGTGGTCCGGTAAGAGTCCAGCTAGCGTAGTAGATGACATGAGCCTTTTTATCCTTCCGTTGGCCCAAAACAACCCCTATTGCACAATCACTTGCATCACACATGAGCTCGAATGGTAAGGACCAATCCGGCGCTTGCATGATGGGAGCGGGAACAAGCATGCTTTTCAATTTTTCAAAAGCACTTTGGCATGCTTCATTCCACTCGAATGGGGTATCCTTCATAAGGAGGTTGCTTAAGGGCCTAGCGATGGCTCTAAAGTCCTTAATGAACCTTCGATAAAACCCCACGTGGCCCAAGAAGGAGCGCACGTCTTTGAGCGATTTTGGTGTGGGTAGATCGACTATGACATCTATCTTAGCTCAATCAACTTCAAACCCTTTGGATGAAACTATGTGGTCAAGAACTATTCCCTCAGTGACCATAAAATGACATTTCTCCCAATTTAGCACTAAGTTCTTCTCCACACACCGGGTAAGTACTTTTTCCAAATTCGCCAGACAACGATCGGAAGAGGTGCCAAAAACGCGTAAGTCGTCCATGAACACTTCGAATCCTCTCTCAATCATGTCGCTAAATAGACTCAACATGCACCTTTGAAAGGTTGCGGGTGCATTACACAAGCCGAATGGCATACGTTTGTAGGCAAACGTACCAAAGGGGCAAGTGAAGGTCGTTTTCTCCTGGTCAAGTATATCTACCTCAATTTGGTTATATCCGGAGTAACCATCAAGGAAGCAGTAGTAAGGGTGGCCCGCTACTCTCTCAAGCATCTGATCAATAAATGGCAAGGGGAAGTGGTCTTTCCTAGTTCCTGCATTGAGTTTCCGGTAATTAATGCAAACGCGCCACCCGGTGGTGGTACGTTTGGGAACTAGCTCTCCCTTAGCATTTTCAATCACTGTCATGCCCGATTTCTTCGGGACAACTTGAATAGGGCTCACCTACTTGCTATCCGAGATTGGGTAGATAATTCCGGCATCCAATAACTTAATGATTTCGTTCCTCACTACTTCTTTCATATTGGGGTTTAGCCTTCTTTGCATTTCTCTCGAGGGCTTTACATCCTCCTCGAGGTGGATCTTGTGGGTGCAAATCAAAGGACTTATCCCCTTCAAATTAGTAATACACCAACCAAAAGCACTTTGGTGCTTCCTAAGAATCTCTAATAGCTTACCCTCCTGCTCTTCGTCTAGGCTAGAGGAGACAACAACAGGAAATGTTTCGTCCTTTCCTAGATATGCATATTTAACATGGGAGGGGAGTTTCTTCAATTCGAGGGTTGGAAATTTGTCGCTGGAGGGAACCATGCGTGCCTCCCTTGGCGGTAACTCCTCGAATCGAGAAACCCAACTTACATCTCTCGCGTCCTCGTCCGACGCTCTTTCATCCAGTAATTCTCTCAACTCCTCAACTTCCTTCTCAAATTCAGTATACGCCCCCTCACTCTCGTGACTCGACACTAAGCAGGTTCCTAGGGCATCTCCACAATATTTTTCCTCAAAGTACTCCTCTACGATCTCGTCGATTAAGCTCACTGCATGAAGATCATCTTCTTCCCCTGTATGTTGGGCTAAATGAAAGATGTTAGTCTCTAAGGTCATATTCCCAAAGGTGAGTTGCATCTGCCCATTTCGAGTATTGCTTATTGCGTTATCCGTAGCTAAGAATGGGCGCCCGAGGATGATGGGAACATGATTGTTCGAGGCGAAGGAGGGCTCCGTGTCCCAAATGACAAAATCTACCGGAAAGTAGAAAGTGTCAACTTGGACGATCACGTCCTCAACTATACCTCTTGGGATCTTCACGGTTCGATCCGCCAATTGGAGAGTGATCTTTGTGGGCTTGAGGTCGCCCAAATCAAGTTGCCTATAGATGGCGTAAGGGAGGATATCGACATTTGCTCCCAAGTCAAGTAAGGCTTTTTCAATTTTATTTTCTCCAATGATGCAGGAAATGGTGGGTGCACCGGGATCTTTGAATTTTGACGGGAGATCATTAAGTAGAATGGAGCTCATGTTCTGTGCTAGAAATACGTTTTTCTTTACCTTCATCCTCCTTATCACTGTTAACAAGTCCTTGATGACTTTTGCATAAGTTGGAATCTGCTTAATGGCATCGAGGAAAGGTAAATTTAACTTTACTTGCTTTAGCACGTCTAGCACTTCGTCCCGAGAAGTCTCTTTGGAGTGCGGGACCAACCGTTGAGGGTATGGGGCAGCGGTGGGTGGTTTCACCATGACCTTTGGTCCGCCAGTGTTATCTTTTTTATCACTCTCAATTAAAGGGGCATCTTCGGCCTCTTTCGTGCCGGGCGAAACCTCCTTGTTTTTAGGTACGTCTTGTGGGGGAGGTGACAAGTCAACTACTCTCCCACTACGTAGAGTGGTAATTGCGCTACATTGCTCAGGATGGTCATGGGATGTAGAGCTAACACTAGTTTGACCTTTGAGAGGTCTTTGGCCCTGGGCGGGAAACTTACCCTTCTCTTGGATACTCAATGATGATTGCATCTTTGAAATGGTCGCATTTATATCGTTGATCATGCGCTCATGTCTAGCAGTGGTTGCATTCTGGGCAGTGATAAATTGGTTTATCGTATCCTCGAGATTTCTCCGCGGTGGAGTGATATATGGCCCTGGAGGTAGTGGTGCTTGCACATGTCCCTGCATGTGAGGTGCTTGTTGAAAGTGTGATGGTGGGGGAGGGGCAACACATGAATTAGGATTCAACGCAACATTTTGTTGCCCATAGCTAAAACCAGGAATGTTTTTCCATGAAGGGTTGTAAGAATTCCCGTGCGGCGCACCGAAATTACCCTTAAATCCTCTTACACCACTCACTTGCTCTTGAAGCATAACTTTGTAGGTGGGTATCATCGGGCATTCCTTTGTTGAATGGCCCGCCTCACAATAGCACACACCCTCTCAATTGGGTTCGGGATGGAGCCGGTTGGTCCTCTTGCACATATCTCAAGTACTTCTCGCATTCCTCTCCCAAGTAGATCGAGTCGACTGTCCGTCATAGTATTCTTTTCTACGTGAAATAGGCCGGACGCCGATGGAGTGGTGGTCGTTTGGCGAGTTCGATTATGAGCACTAGGGTCAGATGTATCCCATGCTTGGGTAGTCTCGGCGACATACCTCAGGTGAAGCTCAGCATCGTTGGCGTCTAGGTCGACAAAGGGACCATCACACATGGTTTCAACGAGTTGTTTGGAATTTATATTCATCCCATTATGGAGGAATGAGATGATTTGCAATTTATCAAATCCATGATGAGGGAATGAAGTGATTAACTCGTTAAAACGCTCGTAACATCGATCAAACGACTCATTTTCTAATTGTCGGAAGGTTTGAATTTGAGCCTTGATGGAGTTCGTTCGATGTGGAGGAAAGAATTTTTTAAGGAATTTAGATTGCAAGTCGTTCCAGGATGCAATCGAGTTTGGAAGTAAAGACCATAGCTAGGTCTTAGCCTTGTCCTTTAGCGAGAATGGGAAGAGTTTGAGGCGTATCACATCTTTTGTGCAAGTTTGATCACTGAGGGTCTCGCACGCCTCCTCAAATTCCCGGATGTGGAGATATGGCTTTTCTGACTCCATTCCATGGTAGTTGGGAAGTATCTGGATCATCCCATTCCTAAAGCGAAATTGCCCTGCATTATACGGGAGTAAAATGCATCCCGGAGTGACAGTTCGCTCGGGATGTAAGATTTCTTTCAAAGGGCGGTACGGGACCTCTTCCTCACCTGCGGCTACACTACCGTGTTGTGACATGGCTCTCTCACTTGATGACTCTCTACCCTTACTTGGTATGCTCGGAGCGTACTCTGTGGTGTGTACTAAGAGGGATGTCGGAGTGTTACTTGCAATTGAGTGCTGAGGTGTGGGAGGTGGAACCTAGAATTGTGGAACGTTTGGAGTGTGAGGACTATCAGGGTCGTATTCAACTATCGGATTTTCGTGAATGCTGGTTGGAGTATTTTGGGGAGTTAGAGTGAGTTCAGAATTTTGCATTAACAGGCTTTTGAGAGATGAAGTATTTTTTTGTGCTTCTTGATTTTGATTTTTTTTTTTGTTTTGGTCGAAGTTTTAGATTAACGGAATCTAACCTGCGTCTACCTAATTCTCCCGCAACGACGCCAAAAACTTGACGCGACTAAGAATGTGTCTCTAAAGTGCGTTCTCTCTAGGCTCAAGTGCAAGCCTGTCGCGTTAGTAATAAACCCAGTAAGTCGGGATCGTCTCCACAGGGAAATAGGACGAGAAAATCGTGACGACGGAAGGACAGACGGTCAACCTAAATTCAACTCTAAGAAGAACGAAAAGATGATTGGTTTGCAATTAATCCTACTCAGTAAACGGAAACTAGGTTAAGATTATGGAACTAATGAATTAAGCAAGGATTAATAACTAAGAACGAAGTAATAAATATGAAGAGAAAAACAGGCTGGGAATACAATCCCTCATCCCTAGTGTATTGCTAGTATAAAATTGATCGTAAAATTAAGTGATTAATCAGACCCAATCTTTAGTACTCCCAAGCATTACGTATATGAGGTTCAAGCCCGCACCATACGTAATCAGAGGACGAGTAAAGCGGTAACGCGATAGCTACACTCGCATTGCATTCTAAAGCATTCCGGTTACCCTGAAGCAAATGAGATCCAAAGATCTACAATGGTTGTGTTCGCTATGCAATACGGTCTAGTAAATCCTAAATTTTAGAGGATTAATTTTATACACATGCAACGTTCACATCGGGTTGAATTCATGCATCCCAACCTAAGAAATTTAGCTGGACATACTGAACCTAACTATGCATAAATTAACTACGTTGCATGTGAAAGAAATCATGATAAAAATATACTAACAATAATAGAGAGAATGAAAATTAAATTAAAATTTGTAATCAAACCCGAAATTAATTGATCTTGAAGCACCAAATCAAAACTATGTTCCTAGGGTAATCTCCTACTTTTCTCTCTATCAAAAACTATTCAAAACTGTGTTTTTTAAGTCAATACAATGATACATGTACATTTTAGAAGAGTTTGTAACATAATAGGACTCTTTGGACCAATCAGGATTTAAGGATAATTTCGCGCATCAGGCACCTCGAACCGGTTCGCAGGTACCCCGAACCAGTTCACACCGTGGTTCGAGAAATCTTGCTAGTTTGACCCTTCTTTGCTTCATTTCCACACTTGGAAAATTTTCATGTTTTCTTCCTTTCTTCCTTGGATTTTTCTTCAACTTCAAAGGGTCATAAATCTTTCACCGTAGCTCGGATTTGGGTGCCGTTTGTTCCAGTGTTATCGTTGCTCCAAACTCTTCAACTTTCCAGTAGGCTCCACCTCCGGGATCAGGTTGCAGAATTACGAAAATGCCCTTGAACTTGCCTTCCTAGCCTTTCTAGCCTTTCCTTCATTGTTTCGATTTCTCTTTCGCATCGCTTGCATAATTTACCTATAAAACACATAAGATAAACACAAAACACGAAATACTTACCAACGAAGGTTAGTAGCATAATTACGAGTTAAATCCATATCAATTGCACCGCTCGGGTTCACAAAAGTACTGAAATTAAGGGGATAAATATACGATATTTATACCCGATCAACGAGCCGCAGGATCCATTCTTTAACGACTCTGCTCCCTCAGCTGTTGTGATAATGTCGGACAATTTGAACAACGGTTGTAGTTCCACCTTTTCTTCAATATCCCATCGTAACCTTCCTTTAAAGCGGGCCACTATACTAAACTCGGGTTCTGCCAGGTTGTTACGAGACAACAACCAGTATAATTCTTCAACATATTCAGGTACTGTTTTATTTCCTTGTGTGCAGTTCTGATATTGTTGGTAAAGAATCTGCTTATAATCAGGGGTAGAAGTCGGGCTTTCAGCAACCTTTTCATCTTGACCCACGTGCGCACTGGTTCCTTACCCTGACGTGCGTGGGTAATTGGCACCTGATTTCACCACGCAGATACGCGATCAATTTGACTTGCTTCTTTTCTTGGATTTTCATATAATCAAAGAAATGTTCGACATGAGTAATTCAATCCAAGAATTCTTCAATACGAATATGACCCTGAAAAATGGGTAGGTCAATCTTCATACGAAAGTCCCTAGAATCATCATACTCCCATCGACCTCGATTGTCTCCAAACATTGGTACGACACGGTTTTTACCGAAACTAACGTTTCCCTTATAGGTTGGCTGCCTAATTGGGATGTTTGGACTGCGGTTACCGGTAGGACGTCCATAATCATCGTCGTTAGGCATCTTATAGTTCTCGCAGTTAAATTCCATCGCTGTCGTTCTTGCTAGGAAATACCGCATGGTTTCATGCAAATTGCTCAAGGTTTGATTGACGTTGGTTTGGAACTCGATAAATTCAGCCCTCAAAAGTACTACTCCATTACGATTACCGTCGTTGGAGGTGTTGCTTCCATCACGTGAACCAACCATTGAAACAAAGCTGAATTTAGGATTTGGAACCTTGCTCTAATACTACCTAATGTAGTGGAAAATGTGAAAATAAAAGAACTATTATTGAATCCACAAGGCACACTTAAAAGAGAAGAAAACTCGAAGTTTATATTTGAATATGAGATGATTTGAAACATTTACAAGCTTGCTCTTATATAGTGAGCTACAAAAAATACTATTATTAAAATTCTAACCCATTTAATAAAGGAAAATCACACTTTTGGGTATCCTAGGGAGAATAAAAGATGATAACTTATTAATATAATGACATAAACGGGAATCCTAGGGAGAATAAAAGATGACAACTTATTAATATAATGACATAAACGGGAATCCTAAGTAAAAGGGAAAAACACTTTGGACAATTTTAGGAAAAGAAAGAATAAAAGGAATACAAGGGATGTGGAATCCAAAGGGGATTCAAGGGAGGATCCTAGGGGCTGTTGGATATTATGTACACACAAGACTCTTCATGTATATGATTACTGTTCATATATATGCTGATTTTATCTTCTTAGCTTCCCCGACTTGCGGCAATCATGTGTAACCATATACTCTTGTGCTAGTTTTTTTACATCACATATATATGCCTTAAATCTACTATCTACCCAACAGGACCCAAGCTTCATTGTCTCCTTCAGCCGCAGCATCTCTGAGCCTTTCTTTCTGCTCTCTCAATCTCTTTAAGATTTTTTCTTCTCTCTCTCCTTCATATGATATGCTCTCTCTCTCTCTAGATTGTAAGCTTCAAATCTACCATTTTTATGAAACGCTGGCATGGTTTTCGACGCCGGAGAAGTTGGCGGAGATTGGCAGTGACAAAGACAGAAAGGGGGAGGATAGAGGAACTGACAGAGAGGAGAGAGAGAAGAAGCCCATACGGGTGAACTATATGAGTACTAGGTATAAGCTTTAGGGTTTTTAGGTAATTCTTCAATGTCACTGTAGTTGCTGTACATGACAAAAAATTTCAAGGTTTTATTTTATATTCACCCCCCAAAGTTGAAATTTTAGAGATAACCCCAAGGATGAAACATTTGCAGATTGTTGTCATTTAACATGCCTTTCTCTAGCTGCAATTTCGATTTGTATAATATTCAATTAAAGTTAAGAATGTGTAAAAAATAATAAAAAGGACCTGCTCGACCCAAGCTTTAACTCCAACCCAGATTTGCCCCCACCAAATTTTGCCCATCCCACCAAACTGACGGTACTAAGATCAATTAATGCCTGAACGTGACAGAAAAATTACAGTAATAAAAAAGATGAGAAGCATTTTCCAAAGATTCTTTACACTTCGAGACCCTTTTCATGCAGATTGTCTTAGTAGAGGGCTTATTATTCGTCGATTTATTAGCCATAACTAAAACTCTAGGGAACATAGTTCTGCCAAATCTTCTTAAAGCAAGTATAATGTTTGATGGAGAAGAACAGAATCTGTAAGCATCCTTAAAAGTCAAACACCATCAGTGCACATGGGACAAATATGATGGTCAGCTGAAGGAACCAAAGTAAAGACTTGGATCTGATTTTATAAGCCACCTCTGAGAAGGCAATATTATAAGTGAATTTGTCAATTGTAGCAGAAAGAATAATGCTATTATCAGTATGCATCAATTGAGTAATAGGCTGACCCAACCAATTATCTGGCCAAAATTTCATCGGAATCACTCATTGAGCAATAAGCCTAATGACAAAAGCACTCCTCAAATACCTGGCAATAACTCCCAGGCTTGCTTCAATAGAGCGGCATTTTTTATGTAAACCAAATGTCTAATCTTGAAACCTTCAGCATCTTTGTTAAACGTACATTTTTTCGAGGCACTGGGACTAACTTTTTGCAAATTTCCCTGTCCAGAGGAAGTTTCTCACTCACACTGGCAGCATTTTTAGCAAACCACTTGGCCATCTGTAAACCATGAAGCTATAAAGCAATATTGGAAGGACTACAGACTTAATGATCTCAATGTCCCACTCATGATAAGAGCTTTTCTTTCCATCCTGCAAGTTTTACTTTCACTTTATCAGCTATAACTTGAAGATGAAGTCTTTTAGGTTTACCTTTAAAAATTGGCAACCCCCAATAGATAGGCCCTGCTCTGATCCCAATTTAAGAACAAATGAAGGATATTCTATGCATAGCTCATTTCCCAATGACGACTTTACATTTATTTTTATTAATAAATTCACCAGAAATTGAATCATGCTCATCAAACAGCTTTATCACATTCAAAGATGATTGCGTCTATGCAAAAGACTAGAATATCATCGTCATACTTCAAACGAGTGGGGAATTGGATTCTTCTAGGAGAAGAAATAGGCTTGAACAATCCATTAATCACCAAAAAATTCCCACTGCTTAGTAAGCACCTCCTCAGCCAAACAAAAAAGAAGAGGGGATAGAGGGTTTCCTTGTTCGGAACAAGGGAAATAATCGATAGGAGAGTTGTGATATAATTTTGATGGTGTAGCAGATTGAAGCACAACAGTAGTAGGATTAACAGAAGTAGAACCAAAGCCAAATTTTTTCAAGGAATAGAGCAAAAAATCCCACTTTAGAGTATCAGAAGCTTTAGAAACATTGAATTTGATACCTACATTACCCCCAAAATACTTTATAATCGAGGTGTGCTTATCTTCACATTGATGCTCTTTGGATTTTTAGGGACATTGGCTTTTGACTCCTATTGTTTAGATTGAAAATGAATGTCTCCCCAAATTCTCATTATTTTAACCTTCCTCCATTTTTTACGATTCAATTATTGATTTTTTTAGATTATAGCAAATAACCAAAATATCCCCGATTAATGTCTAATTATATACTCCATCCGTCCCAAATTAAGAGTCAATGCTTTTATTTTGTATAGATTAATGATACTCTCAATTAACGGCCAAGATTAACTCTAGTTCACCATCGTGGAACTTGGTTCGTTGTCCAAAAAAGGAAAGTGGACCTTTAATTTGGGACAACCTAAAAAGGAATAGTGGACTCTTAATTTGGGACGAAGGGAATATAAAACAGTTAGAGCTTAAGTCTAATTATATAAAAACCAATGGGCGAATTTTAGTTATTTGATATTATCTATAGCGGCCATCTAACAGAACCGTTAAAATGGTGGTCAAAATCTCATATCAAAATACTTTGGGGGTTAGAGTCAAATAACCCATACTTTTATTATGTGGATACATGTGTAAAGTCGTTTCATACGTGAAATTTAGTGCTTCGTGTTGTATATTCAGGTGTATGGCTATGGTGGAGTTGGTATCATAGTTGAGGTGTTGACTGATAAGATCAACAGATCAGTGGCAGCGGTCAGAGAGGTGGTGAAGGACTGTGGTGGAAAGATGGCAGATCCTGGATCCATTATGTTTAAGTTTAGACGTGCCCGAGTTGTTAATATAAAGGCCACAGATGTTGATAGAGACCAGCTCCTTACCATTTCTTTAAATGCTGGTGCTGATGATGTCATCGAACCTCCAATAGATGAAGATGACACTGAAGAAGATAGGTCTGAAAGGTACAGTCACCTATTTTGGATCATTATTGGGTAATTTGGAGAAATTTCCTTGAACTATACCTCCCGCAACTATCAATTTTGGGAAAAGATATTGAAACTATCCCGTTGTTTGCAAACTTCCCCTTATCTGTCGCTAATAAAAGGTTTTTAGCTACGCTTGGTTGCTACATATAAAGGGATATATGCAATTGGAGGGATAGTTGGGGAAAGGGGTATTTATAATCGGAGGGATTGTGTAGGGGGTTCTTGCATTTTAACCTTTATTATTTTCACAATTTAGTTATTCTTATATGCTTTTTGTTTTAATTGTAAGTGCACTACATTCTCAATTAGTTTTGTCTCCTTGCTATACACATTACTTGGCATGGGTATATTATACTCTAAAAAGCGTGGTGTCCCTTGTTTAAGTAAAACGTTTGAATATATAGAATTTTCTTTTTTTAAATCAGAGACAACGAGAGAAAAAAATACAATTCAATGGTTAATCAAGTCTACCCAAACATCGATGGTGTAATCTAAAAACAGTAAGATATTAAAAAATAAAAAAAAGGGAATCATCAAAGGTGTAGTTCGATAAAAGGAAAAAATGAAAAAAGAAAAATGCATGAAATCAGAAGCCGCATGAAGATCTGTAGCCAAAATACCACAAAACAAGGCCCAACTAGTTACACAATTATCTCCTTCCAATTGTTGACAGTATCTGAGGTATCCTCATTAAGAAAGACCAATGTTACCATATACTCTCCCCCTCCCCCCTTAGTACAATGTTACAGATCTCACGTGTGTTCTCAAATCTCACGTCCTGTTTTTGTTTAAAAGAAAAGAAAAGAAAAGAATATAAAAAAACATAAAAATAAATATGTATGAAACAAAATTCTCTCAGTTTGCTCTATCCGCACATATCCACAAAATTGAAGTACACAATTGGCTGTACATACTTTATATGATACCTAAATTATTCAAATTATAGTTCCAAGAAAACCGCAAACTGAAACAGTGTCTCAACTAAGCCTACCCCAACATACCCTGTATTGAGCACAATAGTGTACCACGTACCTGTATTGCACCGTGACCACGCACCAGAGCCATCCAAATTTCAGGTAACAATGAGGAAGACTTTTGGGGTTGATGTCTATAAGGATGCAAAAAATTAATTTTTCCCATAATTACTCTTTTTCAACCTCTTTATCTTCAGGAGGCCTCAATTCCTAACAAACACTCCATGCAAAGGCGAAATAATGCATCTCCATAAGCTCTTATCTTATCTTTCGATTCTAAAAATTGCTCAATCCATCACAAGAAATTCATACCATGAATTTTGGAGGATTCCCACAACCTCAACTCCTTATCAATCTTGTTCCATATGAATATTGTGAATTTGTAATAAATAACGGTATGGTCAATGTTTCTCCGTTCTTGTACAAAACAAAAATGGAGGGGGAAAACAAGTGAAGCCTCTTATGATTTGATGTTTTTAACGCAAAGGTGATACATGATCAACCTTAATAAGTAAGCGAATTATGGCTGTCCTACAATCTGAAATGGTGGGCTATGGATTTAATAGAGTTTGTTAGTATGAAATTAAATTTAGGGTTGGTTAAAGGTTAAGGTAAATTTTGGTTACTTAAGTTGCTCAGCATAATTAGTTGAATTGCCTAGGATTAACAATGACGCTAAAAACGGTGAGAATAGTTGTTGACTAAATGTGATGTGAAACGCAACAAAAATATTACGAATAAATAGATCTCTCCAATTTCTAAGAACTCAAAATATCATTAATGCCAAAAGCGACTACAATGGAGGCTTTACTTATACTAAACCTAAGACTTGGAGAGGAAGTCTTGTAATTAAAAAGGAGTCTTTTTCAATTAAAAAACTAACTAAAAGATAAAAAAAAGGTCGTACCCAGTGCATAAGGCTCCCGCTTAACTGCAGGATCTGAAAGAGGGCCTTGCCCCCATATATGGAGAGGTTGCTCTCATGTCTCGAACCGGAAACCTACCGTAGCTTAGGCGAGGGCACTTGCCATTGTACAAGGTACGACCTTTTAAAAAATTAACGAAAAGATAATTACTAAGAATTAAAAATAATCTTTTGAAAAAAAAAAAAAAGAAGAGAGCCCATCGTAGAGGGAACTGTTTCACACGCCACTCCTCCCGCTTTGAAAAGCTCGTCCCGAGCGCTAATGCGGTATGCTGTCCTTCTCTGGTGGCACATGGATACGTGTGGTGAGAACCTCTTGTGGTTGCTCCATTTCTTCACATTCATAAACTAAATTGACTTTTTTTTCTTCTTCTTATTGGGACAATCTGAAGCTCGATGTTCAAACATGCCGCAATCATAACACTTTGAGTGGACCCCCAGAGTAGTAGGAACTGGAGTCGTAGTAGGTGCTGTAATCTCTGTGATAGGTGGTTATCCCACCTCATGCCATAGTTGCTCCCGCCTTGAAATAATTCTTCACCTTCCTTAATACTCGATTGCTTGGCTTGAGGAACTAATTCGATGCAACTCTAGTTCCGTTTGGTACTTAAGCTGGAGGCCGTGAATGTTACGCCCGATTTGTTGTTCCGTGCTCTCCTTTAGTCTAGCCCGGGTGCAAAGGAACTGAAATTATTCCGAATATTCTTTAACAGATATGTAACCCTGCTTGAGGCTTTGAACACGTACAAATAGATCCCTCACGTAATTCTCAGGAATGAAGACAACCACCATCTCCGCCTTCATGTGTTTCTAAGGGGTAGTTGGGTCTAAATCGTTTACTATCCTGTTGTGAACCAATTCATCCCACCACACCAAGACATAACCCTCCAATTTTGCAGCTACATATTTAACACATTTATAGCCTCGATATTCCTTTAAATCAAAGAAATACTCCATATGTTTTAACAAATCCGTAAATGCATCCGGATCTATTTTTCCATCAAAATACTCACATCAATACGGACATCACCATGCATAGCCTTGCTAAATAATTAAGTTAAAGCATTAAGGCTGTCCTTCGTTAGCCCCCCACCTCGTAACACATCCTTGGGGTTCTCATCATAGCCCGGTTGGGCCCCTCGGGGCTGCCGTGGAGCTGCTCAACGTAGTTGTTTAGGTGACTGATTTTTCGAATTCGTATTACGCCGTTTCCCCTTAGTCCTTTCAAAGGGGAAATTGTTGTTCATGTACCCTTTATTCCCGCACCCATGACAAACGTTCGTGAGGTGGAATGTAGATAGGTGCTCCGCCATACCTGACACCGTGATATAAATCGAACGTTTGTGTATCGCTGAAGTAGTAGGAACTGGAGTGGTAGTAAGTGTTGCGGTTTCTGTAACGGGTGGTTTGGTGGTTGTCCCACTTCATGCCATAGTTGCCCTCGCCTTAACTTAATTCTCCATCTTCCTTGCATACTCGATTGCTTGACTTGAGGAACTAATTTGACGCAACCCTAGTTCCATTTGGTACTTAAACTGGAGGCCCTGAATGTAACACCCGATTTGTTGTTTCGTGCTAGCCTTCAATCTAGCCTGGGTGCAAAGCAACTGAAATTATTCCGAATATTCTTTAACAGACATATAACCCTTTTGAGACTTTGGACACGTGCAAATAGGCCCCTCTCGTAATTCTCGGGAATGAAGGTAGTCATTATCTCCAACTTCATGTGTTCCCAAGAGGTAATTGGGTCTAAATCATTTGCTGCTCTGTCGTGCACCAATTGATTCCACCACACTAAGGAAGGAAGGCATAACCCTCTAATTTTGCAACTACATATTTGACACAATTATAATCCAGTATTCATTTAAATCAAAGAAATACTCCATACATTTTAACCAATCTATAAGCGCATCTGGATCCATTTTTCCATGAAATATACTCACAACAATATGAACATCACCATGCATAGCGTTGCCAAATAATTTAATTTAAGTATTAAGGTTGTCCTTCGCTAGTCCCCCACCCCGTAACACATTCTTAGGAATCATAGCCCGTTTGGGCCCCTCGGGATTATTGTGGAGCTACCCAACATGGTTGTTTAGGGATTGATTTTTTGGGTTCGTATTATGCTGTTTCCCTTTAGTCATTTAGAAGGGGCAATTGTTGTTCATGTGCCTTTTATTTCCGCACCCATGACCAATGTTTTAAAGGGCGTGGTGAGGCTCGCCTTGAGGCAAGGCGGGAGGAAGAAGCCTTGAGGCTTACGCCTATGGGTATTTGGTTGAGGCTTACGCCTCATAAGGCTGAGGCTTACGCCTTGGTGCGTTCCGCCTTGAGGCAGTTGAGGCTTACGCCTAACTAATTGTATGGTCAAAGCGGGTCAAATGTTAAGAAAAAAGTCACGTGAAAGAAATAACATGAGCCCAAATTTATTTAGTGTAAGACCTAAACCTATCTCACCACATAAACCTCACTCACTCTTTTGCAAGCCCTAACCGGAGACCAAATTTCTTTCTTCCACCGGAGATCATATTTTCTTCTTCCGGCCTCAATCAACTGGTAATTTCTCTTCCTTCTTCCTTTTCAGCATTCAAAACTTTTTCTTGATCTCTCTATTTTTTCGTGTTTTTCTTAGTTTTTGAAAGCCAAGTTTTTTTTTTAATTCCATGGATGATCCTTTAAGCGATGATGATGGGGATGGGGGTGGAGATGAAGCATATTATCCATTTCTTAGCCATTGGATACCGATGATTTACTACTTATTATATAGTGATGATTTGATGATCCATTGCTAGATACATTGTTTTTGGTTATGGTTTGGTGATGTTGATGATGATTATCTTGTCCTCGAGGATTATGGTGTTAATTATGTGTTTCTTTTGTCTTAACGGTAGAATATGTATTATGATGATGATATGATGGTGTTATTATTAGATTGTGTTATGGGATCGACTTTACACATTTTATTTTCTTGATAGATATGATACATACTTCGTTCTTATTTAATTATAATTTTTATATCATTCTTAGTGATTTTTTTGGAAAAAATTGAGGCTTACACCTCAGTCCGCCTCGCCTCACAATGACAAAACGCCTGAACTCCGCCTCGCGCCTTTTAAAACACTACCCATGACACAAACATTTGTGAGGTGGAATGTGGAGGGGTGAGCCTCCATACCTCACAACGTGGTGTAAACCGAACGATAAGTATCCATTCGTTTGACCGGTCTCTCATCGGCGTACAATGAGCGGTGGGTGAGAGGAATACCATCCTCTTCATTAGTTTCTTCTCCGTCAACCCTTAATTTTAACGGGTCGAGCAAAATTGCTCAGACCCATTATTCCACATCTTCTTTGGCCCCCTTGTAACCCCAAGACACCGATTGAGGGGCTGAATGAATAGAACTCGCTTTTCCCCCGCGTTTGACAAATTTTTTGGGTGGCAGGCTCTTAATAAGGATCACCTCCTTCTCAGGGTGCAACGATTGTTTACCCAAGGCTTTTTCCACCAGGGCTCGGTCTCAAGTCTCCATCTTCACATCGAACACATCAACGAACTCTTTAACGTCGTTTCGAAAGCCCCTGTGGGCTGTTTGAACTGTTTTTTTGGGCTAAATCAACTCGTGCCTCTTCAAAAAAGTCGTTAAAAATCCCTTCGGTGGACCCACGGGGTTTGGCAACCCCTCACCCACCTGCTGGGCAGCCCTCGGGGTGGCACCCAAGGAATTATGACTTCTTTATGCTGGCCTGCCACAATCCTCGCGAGGTCCCCACGAGGTGCGTGGAGGCCGCCACCGCTGGGAAGCCCTTCTTTGCTGTGAATGGCATCCCCGTGACGAATGGGTTGGGCCACCGGGCTACCGATGTTGGCCACGAGCCTATCGACTTCCAATTTCTCGAATTTCTTGTTGATCTGACTTTGCTGTTGTTGTTGGATACTTTCGACTCGAGCAATATAACATCAATTGGATGTTTTCTAGGGTAGATTCTTGGTCCTTGGATTGTTTCGTTGCTTTGGGAGGCATCCTTACTTTTTGATTTACATACACAGGTAGTACACACACTAGGGTTTTGTTTATCAAGAGCGAAAATACCAATTTGATGTGAAATGCAACGAAAAATATTACAAATAAACAAATGTCTCCAATTCCTAAGCTCTCAAAATATCACTAATGGCAAAAGTGACTACAAGGGGGAGCCCTATGACTTTATATTAAACCTAAGCCTTGGGAAACAAGTTTCTTAATTAAAAAAGAGTCTTTTCCAATTAAAAAACTAACTAAAAGATAATTACTAAATGTTAAAAATATCTTGTTGAAATGAAAATAGAAAAAGAGAAAAGAAGAGAGTACCCCCCCGTAGGGTGCCGCACGTCAAAATGTGAGTATCTACAAGAATATGAAGATTCTCTGGTGTTGTCAGCTCTAGTTGAATTTCAAGGGTGATGGAGCAAAAGAAAAAGTGAAGAGATAATACATTAGTACCCCCACCCCTCAACAGATAAATTACAATAATGAACCCGCCAAAAATTACACACTCAATAATAATAGGTGTCCTATATGTGTGTGTGTATATATATATTCTAGCAACTCTTTTAGTAGAAAGTACTACAGACGTGAATCCAGTTGTAGTTTGGCTGTAAAATTCCTACTGCTATGATGTTGCATCTTGTTGTAGATACCATCCATCTTTACAAAAAGTGAACGTTTGGGGTAGGATAATATTTGTTGTAGCAAATGGAGAGGGCTTCATTGTTCTTTTATTGGGTTAAGTTGCAATAAATCCCTTGATGACTTTTTTTTCCCATTTTGGGCTTCTAAGTAAAGAATTGGATATTTTTATTTATTGACAAGCATGTACTATATAAAATTCTCCTTAGGGAACAAACCCATATACAGGTTGTATACACATCAGGAAAGCTCCAACATCAAAAAAAGGAAAGGGAAGAATCCAAAAATGACTCGATAGAGTCTACAATCAGAGGGACACAAATATTTCATCCTTTGTTCAAGAACCTCAAAAAAATCCAAAAATGAGTGGATCGATACAGCACTTTTTAAATTTTGCACCTGATCAGAATCGGGCTTTACTTGCAATGGCAACAGAAACCCTATCTTGTGAGATGCATGCAACATGCAAATGACTGAAAATTCTCCAATCTGTATGTGCATGTGCGCGCCAATCCAATATTCTGAACTAGGGAACTCGACCATCGACATCCACCTTTGCCATCTTCATAACCACTAAACCCAACTCCACTTTCTTTCCACCATCAAGCACAACTATCCTCCAACCATAAATGAATAACTCCTTATAAAGTAAAATTGATATACTGAAGGCATATCCCTATTCACAATAGATAAATTTATTACCCTCTCAATACAAACATTTCATTTGCATCAACTACACAATTAAGTCAAATTGATTCCTGTTCTAAGAACTTAGATGTTCTTGAGCATTCAAAGCATTTTGTTACTCACTTGCCTTCAGTCTATATCATGGATAGGTTGCTCAATATAATGGTGTTATGCCCCCACACTCTCAAAGTACTCTCAAAGTACTCAGAGCACTTACTTTCTCACCCTTCTCCCACTTATTCTCTCAAGAGATCTAATTGTGCCATCAAACTCTGATTACGCCTTGGTATTCTAGAAGCAACCCAAGTATTCTTTCTCTACTTCTCTCAATCCTAACTACCCTATGTAACAACCTGGATTTTTAAATGGGAATTTTTAAATTAATTTTGGAAATTGAAGAAAAATGAAATTTTGGATTTTATAAATTTTATAATTTAAAGTGTTGGTTTTTATATTTGAAAAATAAATTTTCAAACGGAATTGGAATCGAAATTAAAATGGAGTTTTAATTGAATCTTTATTATTTAGAAGAGTCGTCAAAATATAAAACTCTCTAAGAGTCCTCAAAGCATAAAACTTTCTTGTAAAAATAATATTTTTAGAAATCCGACCGTCCGATCAAGCTGAATTTTTGTCAGCAGTCCTGTCTCGCCGTTCGCTACAACATACTAAAATTTCAAGCGATTCTAACGGTCCGATCGTCCGTAATGATTTTTTCAAGTATTTGTATTTGATTAGGACTCTAATTCTTTTTGGTATATAAACATAAAGTGACGAGTTTAGATCTTTTAAAACACATTTTAGCCTTCTCAAAAATCAGAATCCTCTCATCTTCTTCATCTTCTTCAACCTCAAAACCCCAGCCCCATTCTACATAACTTTCAACTCAAGTTTTGTCAAGATTAACCGGATTTTCTCAAGACGCGTCAAGAACGAATCTTTGTCAAATTTTTGAGAGGAATACACATTCAAGATCAGATTTCTAAACCAACTTTTATTCAGGCATGAATACTCTATTCTTTTCCTTTAGTATTATGCGTTTTAAGTGTCGCCTAAACACTTAATTACATGTTTTCTTAAAAATAATTAGTAACTTAATTAGAAAAAGTGAATACTAATTATGGGGCTGTTTTGATAAAATCTTTTAATCTGAATAATATTCATAACCCTTTGGGTACGTAGGATTGATGAGTGATTTTGGGTTTTATTGGTGTAGGTTGCATATAGAAAAACCCTAGTTTTAAAATAAATAATTTTTGGGTGCGTATAACTCATGTAATACATGTAGAGATAATGAAATTTGGTTTTTGATGTATATATGATGAAAAATTGGTATATTTAATTTAAAATAATTAAATGAGATTATTTGGGTATTGTTGACGTTGTGATAATTAAATTAAAGATTTAATTGAATTGGACTATCATGCGTAGTTTTATACGTTGATTAATCATGCGTGGTTGTGTGACTTTTTGGTATTATTATATTTCCTTGTGACGATGGGTTGTTGGGTATTTTTTTTGCTCCCCCTATATTTTAGAATGCCTTCTAGGAATGGGACTAGTGAGGGAAGATTATTGCGTTTTTATCACCTTGAGGGTGGGATGATTTTTATTACTTTATCGTCGTTACACTTGTCTAAGTATGAGACTAGGTTATGATTTATGTTAGAAAATCCTCCTATACATAAGTTAGGACGTATTGATGACTTGGGAACCCTTAGGTATGGGACTAAGGGGTATTTTGAGGATCTCACATCGATAAAAGGGTGGGGTAAATTATAAATTGTGAATTGAGAAATTGAGAACTAATACCTAAGATAATAAGACGGGTATTAAAATATATTGGCGACATAATCAGCGAGGGCCGACAGTTTAAACGGGCCAGCCGGCGTTTTATGTCGTGTCGTGTGTGGAACCTCGTCAATCAGCGAGGGCCGACAGTTTAAACGGGCCAGCCGGCGTTTTGACGAGGGGATGTGTATTTTTGGTGGAGAAATCACCCGAGGCGGAGGACCGCCATAATAAAATGAGGATATAATAAAAGCTGGTTAATTTAATGAAATTAACATCGTGGGACTTGGGAAAAAAAAATATATTGGTGTGCCTTTATAAATGGGGATTTATGCGGGTAGTTAGTGATTTATATCTATCGCATTTAATTATCCCGTTTAATTTAAAATATTCTATTGTGATATTTATTGCGTATAATGCTACTGTCTGGATTCAAGGATCCTATTTGATGGGAGTAGTGTGTATTCTTGCTCGAGGCTTTGGCTCTGACCCGTGCGTTGACTAATCTTTTTCAGGATTAGAATTTGGAGAAGCTGTATAAGTTTATCGGTGTTATCATTGGAGGTGCAACTGGAGTTATTTACTTTATGGCATAGTTTAGTTAGACTTTCTTTTCCAGTCGTATTATGAGACTTCATTTGAGTTTTATTTTGGATGGGGGCTTGAGCCCCCACTGGGCCTCACACGGCTCTCAACATTTTGGTGACATCACTAAGGATAGTCCCAAATGATAGCCCTCGTTGATCCTAATAATTACTAAAAATGGAAAATATTAAAAAGGAAAAAATACAATCATAAAAATAAGAAAATGCTGTAATACTTTTTAGACCCAATGAAACCAATATCTTGTAATATGCCTAAATAAGGGCATACACCAAGTGCTTTTGATCTGAAGGTCATGGCCCAACCAAAATTCCTTATGTCCACCCAACAATATCTCAACCCTTTTTCCATTAGGCTATAAACCCGCCCAATATTCACTCCTAAAATCGAGCAGCACATTGCAGCTCCATGGGTAGAGACGCACCAAATTGTAGCTCAACGAATTCTCATCCCCCAGCTCGGCCAACATAGCAAACATTCGCCCCACTAAACTGACCCATCTCATCATTTTTGACTTTTTCCTTCTTCCTCGACGTCTCTCTTCTTTACCAGAGACCAGTGCCTCCTGGTTTGAAACATCGGCCCTTGACCCAACGTTTGCTTGCTGACCACAAAAGGCCCCTACGGTTTCAGTTTCTTTAAGGGAACCAAACGCCGGTACAAACTGATTCTGGTCTGGAGAGGTATCCCGGATTGTCGGTGCTGCAAGGGGTGGGGGCGTCACTAGATGCTGTCGCAGGGAACCTCTCTCTCTCTTCTTATGTCTTTCCCAATATTGCCGGGACCCGAGTCTCTTCACAACTGTCGTACAATGTTTGTGGGTGGTTGGGGGACTAGGATTTGGGCCTTAAAGGATGGAGTTGATTTTTGGTGAATGTTTTGGCAAAGAAGTTAGACTGGGGCAGCTGGAAAATTGGGGATGGAGTATGAGGTACCCGTGAAGAGCAGGAGGTGGTGAGAGGGTGGTCTAGCTTTAGGGATGGTGGTACAAGCGGTATACCTTTGGAATATTCTAGGTGAGGGTATGTTAGTATTTTAGTCATTTTAGGGTCTTTACTTGGTTTCCAAGTATTATTAAGGGTTATTTTTGTCTTTTGTTTATTTTGTCCTTTTAGTCTTTTAGCTAATAGGGTTAACTTGACTAGCAAGCTAACCTCACCCTATAAATAAGATCTTTGACCCCCATTTGTATTGACAACTTGACTTCTAGATATGAAGAATTAGAGTGAGAGTTTCCTCTATTGTTGTTGTTGTATAGTGTGATTAATATGTTGGAAAATTGGACTTATTTTTTGGACAGAATTATGAGCAACTTTGAGCTCAAATTTAGGTGGGACCCACACTACGATAATTGTGGGACCATATACGAACGCGTACTCCTTCGCAAGGAGATTAACGTAGTATATTCACATGTCCAATTTCATTAAGTTATGAATGATAAATATGTCCCCAAAGTGACTCACAAAGCAATGCAAGTTAATGAGTTGGGTATGTTTGAACTCTTGTCCCACATTGGAAGAGTAGTGGAAAAATGATGAGTTAATAAAACCCAAATGATGGACTAAGGCTTGGATGCCTTAGGGTATCCCAACTCTTTGAAGGGGAGATGACCTGCACTATGCATGTGTTGCGCTTGGGCCAAAAGCCCACACGCACGCGCCGTCCGTCCGTCCGTCCGTCCGATTCGGTTTGGGCTTAGGCTTATAAAATTCTCCTACATTTTTGGGCCGAATTAATTAAACTTTCTGGGCCGAATTAATTAACTATTAATTAACTGTTTGACAGTTAATTGCCAAAGGTCAACAATTAACAAAATTAACTATTTTTGACAGTTAATTTCGGTTTTGACTGTTCCAACAGTCAACACAAAAGCTATAAATACAAACTATTCCCTCCAGTTTTGGTTGCCGTCAATTAAAACCCCTCCAGAAAAATTCCGTAAATGTTCTTTCATCCAGAAAAATATTTTCTTCATTGATTTGTGTTCATTGGGATTAATTATTGCTGTGCTACATAATTAATTCGGGTAATCCGTTCTATCTTGGGAGACAATTATTCAATAACATTTGAATACATTGGAGGGAATAAATTTGCCTTAAGGAGACTGTTCTACAGGGCTCGGATTTTTCTTTTTATTTCTGTTATTAATTTTGCAATATCAAGTAAGTTATTTTAATTCTGTAATTTCGTTTTAATTCTGTAATATTTATTTCATTAATTATTCTGTACTTTTTGGTAACTAAATAGTAGACATAACATAATACGCTTCTGCTACCCACTACACATCAGAAAGACTCCTCTAACCGAGCGATGAGGCGCTTGATCCCAGATTGAGTATATTTACTCGTTGCCATATAATACGCTTCTTATGATTTTTCATAAGAAGAAGCTGTGACACCCCGACTAATTAAATACCGGGTAGCTAGTCCTTTATTAAATTAATACAACATGCCAAGTTGGTTCAGTTCATAGCATCACTGTCGAAAAACGCTTTAACAATTACTAGCCACCTAATATTTAAAAAGTGAGTTGTCAATTTTAATTAAATCTGATTAGCATGCAAAAATTAAATTATGTAATGCTAACATAACCACCACAACATAATGACAATGGAATAACCATGAAATAGTAATGAGTCCGGAGGGATACTCCTCACAACAATCCAAATACAAGAATAAACAAATACTAAGTCTGCATCATTAAATTAATTACAACCCAAAATCTGATATAACTGGATAAATAAAGTGTCTAAGAGAAATGGGGCGACATGCCCAACAGATGAGAAAATTCTGATAACATAGAGTCAAGATCGAAAGTGGAGGCGTCTACTGTCAAGGTCCTGTAACTTCCACAGCAGCTACAGTACGTCACCTGAATGGAACTCCTATGCATGGTGTCCTTGTGGCTGGGCACCTAAAAGGTTTTACAAAAATAGATTTTGGAAGCAAACGGGTCAGAGCCCGATTGTGAAAACAGTTTAAAAAATAGAAGTGTTTTAATGACATTAAACAATGAATGGAAAATACATGTTAGGACGTGCTCTCACATGAATTACTCACCTCTCGACTATCTGTGCACTCCTAACGTATCCGTACCCATTTTAGTTATTCCCATATCTAACTAGTCCAATACAAAAATCTAACATTACTATACGTTTCACGATCAAATTCCGGCATCTTCATTTAAACAGAAAGCTTTACATTTATTCTCGGTTTCCCATATTAGTAATACTACTTACTAGAGATCTTCCATCTTATCTTTACATAACGTTGCTATTATTTATACTCACATATATACATGACAGTTCATTTCAATTAACAGTATAATATTCTCATTATAAATATACAATACTAGCACCCCGGGACTAAGCTGCGGTGCACACATACTCTGCTATCCAATCCCTGTACATCGCGTACATAAGGATAACGCATTCCGAATCTCTCAGGAATCGTTCTCAAATAATAACAATCACAAATAATGGAGGCGAATATAGTTCACATCACATGGGTCACGCACATACCTACGCTCCTATGATCAGCAGACTTATTAACTTCTCAATAAGTCCTTCTCTGACCTATGTCCTCGAGGTACCAATCTAAATCCCCCCGTAGGCACACAAAGATTAGATGGCCCTGATCGAACGCCGACCTCCCATGATAGCAAGAATGGTAGGTATGTTATACACATATAACCACATATACTAAGCATTTGCACATCTTAGATATCACCGAATATCAATAAAGGTATACTTCTCGTTCTTATACCATCATTTAATGTTATACATTATAAGTCCCTGTTTTGTATACAATTAAGTTGTCATCTCTTCTCACGTCGTAATTAGGTATTCGTTTCCTACTCCACAAATGTCATCCGGTTTACTACGAGATTCTAAGTTTCACTCCTCAACGTACTCAAATCTCCCAAATATACCCACTAGTCGATAAGGAAAGGTTATTACTCCATTAAATAAGTCTACGGGACATTTGAAATGAAATTAGGCCTAAAAGGCCATTCTGTCAACTCGTTAGAATTCTCGTTCGAACGAGGTCGTTCGAACGAGTTCGTTCGAACGAAAGGCTTCGAACGAACCACCAACTCGTTAGAAGGGATACTGTCATCTCGTTAGAAGCTCGTTCGAACGAGGTCGTTCGAACGACCTGGGCAGGTCTTCTAACGAGATGGCAGACTGCGCCCAGAAATTTCCCAAATTCGTTTTTCTTCAAATTTCTCTTCTCTAAATCCCCACTAAGATCATCCCAATTAAGTCAACGTTTTTAAACTACTTTAAGTCCTCCTAGGTCACCCTCTAACATATATTTGGGGTCAATACTTCCTAAATTAGCATGTAATCATCAAAATTCCCCAAACCTTGTCCCAAACCCTATAAACATGAAGCCAGAATTTTAATGTCTACAATTTCTCCTTATAAATCCGTTTTTTTTTAAATCACCAAAAGATATATTTTGGATATGGAATTCATCCACAACCATTCTACATGCAATCCCTATATAAGATTATGAGTTCTATTTCCAATTTCATGGGTTTTCATCAAATTTTCAATACAAGACATTTATTCAATTCTAAGCATGGAGGAAACATTCACTTGAATTTCTGTAATTAAACCACTTGCCTTAGATGTTCTGATTTGATGTTGGTGAATGAAGGTTGATTCTCCTCTTTCTTTCTGCAGATTTCTCCCAAAGATGATGATGGTGGCTAGGGGTTTCTTTTGGAACCTCTTAAGACTCTCCCTATAACTCCTGTACCCACTACTTGTTAAATGCTGATATTGGACTTAGTGAGTTTATTTCTAATATAAAATTAACCTCTAAAATTCGTGGGTTTTAACTCTCCTATTTTTAAAATTACCAAACTACCCTTCTGGGTTGCCGGTATGGTCCAAAAATGCCCCGGGACCCAATCTAAACCCCCGGCTAGTGATTTCTGACTATTTCGACCCTTCCGGACACGTTGGCGCACTCAAAATGACCATTCGGTTGATAAAAATAAAATTCACTTTTTAAGTCAAATAATTTCATTTCTGACGCGACTGACACGCGCGTCCCAACTAAATTTCCAAATTGTCGTATTTCAGTCTCGCGACATCTTAATTATTTTCAATACTCATGTATTACCATACATACTAAGAAATAATAAATTTTAACATCATAATCAAATACCAACTCACATCTCGTTAGTATTTATACCCGGATTAATTCCCAATTAATTCTCATTTAATTTAATTAATCCCTTAAATAAAAAAATCAATAAAATTACGGGGTATTACAGAAGCCATTGGATCTAACCAAAATAGAAACAACCATGAAGTAGACGGGTCATAACTTCCACTACCGAATACTTCACAACCATAATGAAAGACTGCAGAGTCCCCTTGATCTTTGACAATCGAAGATGTCTGCATCAACATCGTGCAGATCAAATCCTTCTCGCGGATACTAGTCAACACATCCTTGATATAGGTCTGTGCTTCCTGTCGATCTTGAGATAGTCTATTGAATTAAGTTTTCCTACACCTGATGTACCATTTACCCAATCTAATGAACGCAAAGCCTCAACTTATCGGGTTTGAGAGGACTTTTCAACCTTTGTGATTAGTCTGACTTTGACCATTGAGCCTGGTTGCATTCATTTGAAAAGAGATAGTACATATTATACAATAATTTTATATTTAAGGCTGTGTCATCAGTTAACTAAACAAATCGTGTATGCATGTATATTTTCCACCTGTTTAGTAAACGAATTGTGTATTGGTGAAATAGTTTTTGACACGATTCAATTGTCACGTGACATGAAACCGACTTGACACCACCTGTTGCCACCCTTGTAACCTAGTTATATTACTAGTCGTCAATCACAACATAATACTTCTAATAAGTGAAAGGTCTTATCAGTCACAAGAAAGGGCGCCACAATCATTGTATAAGTTCTTGACCTGTGTCATCGTAATTAGTTTGAGAACTTGTCTCCAAATCTGTTTCTTTCAGCTTACTGATTGATATACAAGTTCTGCTATTCAAACTGTTATTGCTTCATTTTGCATCTAAAACTGCACTCATGTAATGTATATCTTTTATTGACCTTTCACATTATTTACTATTCTTCCCCAGCTGCACAAAGTGTTTAATTCTTGGTTGGTTCTTTTGGTAGATATTATAAAATTGTTACTTCATCAGAGAACTACACAGCAATACTATCGAAGCTACGTGAGGAAGGAATAACTTTTGAACCTGATAATGGATCTGAGCTTCTGTCAATTACCCAAATTGAGGTATGCCAATATTTCATTGTATTTCCATGTAACTATTGATTAGTACTGGGAATGATAATCCTTGATCTCGATTCTTCTAAAACTTAGGGGGAAGTGCAAAATCCCTCCCGGATTAT
This sequence comes from Sambucus nigra, assembly GCA_949130495.1. Taxonomy (NCBI): domain Eukaryota; kingdom Viridiplantae; phylum Streptophyta; class Magnoliopsida; order Dipsacales; family Adoxaceae; genus Sambucus; species Sambucus nigra. Next base: position 422,608,134 of record OX422211.1, on the reverse strand, counting down.
GCAGCTTTTTTGTAAGAAACTCCCTGAATTATTTTAATACAAAAATTCCCCATAATTATAATGATGTGAACAAGCGCTTACCGCTGTACCAAAAGCTACTGATAGTAATGACGCAACTTAATTAACATATACAAAGGGTGAGTCTGCCCCATGAGTCCAAGTCTTAAGAGCCTTGGCCAGTCTGCCCATTTAATAGGAGGGAGCATGCTAGGTTGGTTGTTATCACCTCGCATCATTTTAGATGCCCCTGCATCATATACATTTTGCATAGTTCCAAGGGAATGAGTTGCACTCCTACCGAAAATTTATCTTCATTCTATGACTGAAAGTTTCTTGGCAACAAACGGGCTGATCTAAGGAACGTGACAGGGTGTAATCACTCAATCTGCTTTATCAAGCCAACCTTTTAGTCTTATTGAAAATAACTAACAAGGACAATAGTGAACCTTGTTTTGTTTATGAGACATTAGACATTACAAATTTACAATGCAGCTAATGAAACTGCCACTCATACTTTAGGACAGATTTAAAATGATAAAAGAGAAGACTTTTTTAATTAGTTGTTTTGTTATAACTTTTCTGCTACATTGCTATAGCAGAAAAGCAGGATGCATATGTTTTTTTTATTTATTTTCTCTTATGAGTACATTGCAAAATACCTTCAGAAATATGCATTTTTGCAAAGACCCCAATGTGTTTCTTTAAAAAATGTCACTAAAAAAAAGGTCCCAGAAGGTCTGCAATAAAATGCATAGTGCAGGGAGTTTTTTTTGCATTAAAGATAGTCTAGGGGGGATGCAAAACTTTTCTTTCACTTTCTATTATTATTAGGGAAAATTGCACCTAGCCCCCTTCAACTATCTTGGGTTTGCTGATCACCCCCCTAAAAAATACCCGACATACTCACCCCCTTAACTATCAATTCCTTGCAATTAAACACGAAAACCGGGTTCCCTCCATTTTCTTCTAGAAATTGACTAAAATACCCTTCACCCAATTTTAAAACCCAAAACAAAAAAAAAAACATTACAAATAAAAAAATAAAACAAACCAAATTAAAAACAAAACCCCCTCTCAGCAAACAAAAATTCAAAATCACCTCCTCCACCTCCATCTCTAACAACACACCCATCTCCTCCACCTCCATCTTCTATTTTGTCCCGGTATTTTCTTTTCAATTTCTTTTCTCGATCTATCTCAACTCCTTTTCTCTCTTTTTTTTGAACCCTCCACTGCTGAATTCTCCATCTTCTGCTGCAGTTATCATTGGCTCAGATCCTGATTTATCAATGGATCGTCCATTGTTTCAGCTCGTGTCCACAGCTCAAACCATTTTATCAGACTCTGATGGGGCATTTGATGGGCATTTGCGTGAAGTGGGTCTCACTTTTCATCTTCTCAAATATGTTTCCGGGTTGATTTCTAAAAACATAGAGGAGTCTTTAAAGGAGGCTTTTGCTCCTATTGGGATAACTGATTGGAACTCTTTGTTTTGGATTGCTCACCCGGGTGGACCCGCAATTCTTGACCAGGTGGAGATCAAGTTGGATCTCAAAGCGGAGAAACTTAAACCGACCCGGCATGTACTGAGTGAGTATGGTAACATGTCAAGTGCGGCCAAATCTGATGTTGCAGAGGGTCGCCGGAGCACGAGGTAGGGTGCTGGGGTGGAACTGATGGTGCGCTTGCTGATTCAGACCCTCTTTTGCTCTTTTTTCTTATTGTTCCTCTCTCCTCTTCTAAGCCCTAGGGGTTGAGTTCATCCCCTGTTCGGCTTCTTCTATTTGTCCGGTTTGGGGGTGGCGGAAGTTCGGTGGGGCTTGTTGGTTGTCACCGAGGGCTCCATATGGGAGAGAGGAAGAAGGTAGAGGTGGAGGTGGTGGAGGAGGAGCTGGGTGTGTTGGTTGAGGTGGAGGTGGAGGAGGTGGGTTTGAATTTTGGTTTGTCCTGAGATAGGAGGGGGGGGGGGGGGGGTTGTTTTTTATTTGTTTTTTTTTGAAGTTTTGATTTTTAAAATTGGTTGAGGAGTATTTTAGTCAATTTGTGTAAAAAAATAGCGGGAATCCGATTTTTGGAATTGTAACGAATTGATAGTTAAGGGGGTGACTTTTTCGGGTATTTTTTTTGAGGGGGGTGACCCACACCCCGAGATAGTTGAAGGGAGTTAGGTTTAATTTTTCCTTATTATTGTTGTTGTCGTTGTTGTTGTCGTCGTCGTCATCATCATGCTTGGTGATTGATTGAGTAAAAATAATACTCAAATCATAATAAGTGGTCATAATATCTGACACTTGGCCTATGCTTCTATGAGGATTCTCTAAACATCAACAACACAACTTGGCTCTTTGATGCGTCATTTTTAACTTTTAAGATACCAACAATTTTCTATCACTGACCAATTCAAGTGTTCATATAAAAATGGCAAAATTGCAAAAAAATCAAGACCCTGAACTTTAAAATTTTTAAATATCCCCCTGATGTCTGAGTATGCATTTTGTTGTAAATAGCCCTTCTTGGGGACTTTTTAGTGCCGTTTTCTATCGAGACAATTTTTTTTGGGTGGTGGTGGTGTGTGTGTGTGTGTGTGTGAGAGAGAGAGAGAGGGGGGGGGGGGTCTTCGTAATAAAATGCATAATTCATGAGTTTTTTTTTATTAGAAATTGTTCAGTGGTGTTTTTAGTAAAAACTGAAAATTTAGGTTATTTTTTTAGCACTTCAACCTAAATTTTTGTACGAGTGAGTGTTCATATATATTTTTTATTTTTTTGTAAAAGGTCTTGTAACAAAATGCATAGTTCAGTGGGTTTCTTGCAAAACATTAGTAGTTCACTTTTTTACTTATTATTGTTACATTTATTTTTTCGAGCTCAAGCCTTAGGTATAATGTGATTGATGTTTGATTATATAAAGATGTAGTACAACTTCCAGTACGTTTAATCTTGTAAACTTCGCGTGACATTTTCTTGAATAGCTTTTCTACCCATTGCCAGAGAAAGAAGTTGCATTAATGTGTTGTTTGGGTCTCAGGCAGATGATGAGGCTGTGGATTTGAACAAGGAACTTATATCCAATTTACTCGAGCTTGATGATGTTGATGCTGTATATACAGACCAGAAATGATCAATTAAAAGTTTCTCCTCATTTATCACCCCAACAGAGGTTTTGAGGGTGTTGGAACTCATACCTTTGTTCATATGTGAAGTAGAAGGCTTGATTGAGGTTCAATAGAGGGGTTATACATTTTTGCTTGGCTCAGCACATCTGAGTTCATTTATGGTCTCTTAGAAGATCACATTTCTTGTTTCATAAGTTATATTATTACATCTTGAAAACACATCATATGATGGAAAACCCATTTTGTTTAGGGAGGAAAGGCAATAATTCAATTAGTATTGACAATTCGATTGTCTTTTTAGATGCCACCTTTTCCATGGTGTTAACTAAAACTCTTATTAGTTGGTTATAGGAGTCTTCATTGACCATTAATCTTATATCATTGTAAGTTGTAACCTTGTCTTGTATCAGCTGATCTGTAAGTTTAAGCAATTCAATACTCAACGTAGAAATTAAAACATTAAGCTTGAATTTTTACTTGGGAAGCAGCCTCTTCAAAAATGGGGGTAAAATTTGCCTGCATCTACCTCTTCCACTTCCAGACCCTGCTAAAGTGAAAGCCCTGTGATGTGTACGACCTTTTTATTAGATTTTGAAAATTCAACGGTCTCGTCATCTTCGAGTTTGTCAGCTTTTGTAAGTTGACTTCATCAAGTAATTGCTATCCTCCTCGTCAAGCGTAAAACCTTCTAAGTAACTTATCTGGAGGACTCAAATGCCGCAATTAATGCAAACAATGGTGATTGCATACCACGGTTCCCAAAGGATCTCCTTCCCAAGAAAACGCACAAGGCATACGATGATTGGTAGAAAAAGATATGTGGCTTCTAAGGGTGTATGATTCCGATTGTAGGATGCTAGTTGGCCGAGTTGAGGTTTCTTGGAAGAGGTTGGCCATGGGCAACAATGGACAGAATTTAGATTGAAAGATTGTCTACAGAAAATATCAAGTTAGGTGGGAAAATAATGGAGGAATACATCAAGGACTTCAAAAAGTTAAGTGATGTGATGGCTTTGCAACCTCTCACAAACTTTTTGATGAAGATACAAGGCTGATCCACTTTCACACGAAGTCTTGGAAAAAAGTACATTTTTTTCCTAACTATGGCAAACCTCTGGTAAGGAAATGTTTTACACTCCCTTAAAATTTTTGATTTGTGTTGGCTTCATTTCGAAACAAACCTTTGAGTCATATTATCTTTGTAGCGAGTCTGTTGAGTTGTAATGCTACATCATATGAAGATTAAGAGACAAAGGATCATGTTGAGATTTTCGAACCGAATCGAACAACTTCATTGCATATAGGAGATTTGGGTAATGCGACAGTTTTTAAAAGTTTTTTAATTCCTTGTAGTTTATTTTATTGTTAGGGAGGGACAAGACAAGACTTTTAATGAAATTTTTTTTGGAAAAGGTTTTTGAAATTATCTTTCTAAAAAATTTCTCAAGGGTCAACTTTGAGTAACCTTGTTTGAATGAGGTTACCCTTGATCGAAAATGTTATCGATCGAGAGCCTGGACGTCGTGGTTCTCGATCGAAAGCAGTTTTCAAATGAGGAACCCTTAATCGAAGACTGTTTTGAACGAGGGTCCACTGACTTCCAAAAGTGACCCTCGATCGAAAGCTCTCATTCGAATGAGGAACTTTTTGTCTTGAAACATGTGTTGAATTGGATCTCATACACGGAAAAATTATTTAAACACCTTTAGATGCGTATTCCAATTGTCGGAGCCTAGTTTTTTCAAATCCCTAAATCAGTTTTGCTAGAGTCCTTTTGTTTGTGAGAGTTAGTCAACTCCATGCAACTAAAGTAGATTCTAAGTTTACAAATTTCCTGAGATCTTCTACATTAAAGAGGATAACGCGTTGGATTGTGTGGGTTGATCGTTCACCAATCGAGATTGGTGGATATCGAGGTTTTAAAGGTTGTGTAACTGCTTTATGGGACTGGAGCGACTATCACTAACACATGTAGAGGTAGAGGAGTAAAACACAAAGGAGCGACATCGTGGTGTGTGTCGTTGTCATTTATGTAAGTCATGTCAGAGTCCTTATTAAGTCTTGTAATCACGTTTCAGTACTAGCGGACTTGTGGGTTGGGTGCAACAATGGGTTTTCTCGCAAGGGTTTCCACTCTAAAATCCTGGTGTGGTGTGCTGTTTGTGGTTGATTTCATTTGCTTCTGCTATTTATCACCAACTGCATGTTGTTGCCCAGAAATAACTCCGGGGGGGGGGGGGGGTGAATTGACTTTTGCAAACTTTTAGTTTTGATTAAAATTTCAGCCTTATAAAAACTATAATAAAATTGATTTTCGGACTAAATTAATTTAATTAAATAAACCAGAAATTATAAAATAAATCTTTAGATTGTTTGGTCAAATGAGATCATAAAAGATGGCAATAAAAATACTTACTGAAATTTTTTTTTGAATATAAAAGTTTATTAAATAGGAATCAGAAGTAGTTTAATAAATAAATAAAGGGAATAAGTTAACAACACTTTTCAGCTTAATAAAAATCTGAATAGCTCCTAAACAAACCAAGTCCCTGAATTAATTTTTGACGAGAACAACAAATGTTTTCAAGACAAATTAACTCTGAATTTTTTAAATCAAAATTCGTTTTTATTTTTAAAGGCTTATTTTTCAGCAGTTATGTTAACAAAGAAAAAGTTGTTTTTAACAAAAAAAATCTACTTAAATATTAAGTTGTCGATTTTAAGAGATAATTAAAACAATCACACACACAAGCAAATAAATAGCTGAAAAATAAATAACACCAGTTTTTAACGTGGTTCGGCAAAATACGGCCTACGTCCACGCGCCAAGAGCTGCCTCCGTCTCCCGCACTTCATTAATCTGATCCACTTCACGGTAGGATCAAACACCACTTTTACAACAACAGCAACAACGGCTACCAAAATGTTTCCCAAGCTAACAACCAGCTTTAAATCTTTACAAATGGAGTAAAAAGAGTAGATGAAGTTTTACACTCTTGAAATGATACAAATTTGAGTTTGAGTGTCTTGAAATAACTCCAAACAAGTCAGCAATAAATCTTGTTCTTGAAGTATATAGTGTTGCTGAGTTTGCAAAGATGAATATGACACTCACTTCTTAGAATTTTTTTTTTCGAAATTTTCAGTCTAGCTTGTGAGATGTATTTTCTGTGTTGTGTCTTGCTTCTGATTTCTTGGAGCTGATAAATATATCTTCTAAAAAATGATCGTTGGAGATATGAATGTTGGAGTGTACGCATCAACTTGGAGAGGCATTAAATGAGAATTGATGGAGAGAGTGATATCAAATCTCCTTCTTCAATTTCTGTATAAGAGAGAAGAAAAGAAAATAGGCTAATAGAGAGAGTTGATGTTAGCAATAGATTTTAAAATCGTGTGATGCGAAATACAAAAGACTTCAAGGTTATTATCGCTGCAACAATAAATGTGGGCACAAGTTACAATGATATCCCCTACTGTGTATCTCATCAACTGTTGGTCTTTGAAGACCAAAAAAAATATATAAAATGAATATTATCAATTGACCAGATCCAACGAATTAATAACAGATTTTTATAATAGATATCTATATTACAGGAAAAAAAATGTGCTCATCATAATATTATAGAAAATAAAAACGTTTGTATATAAAAGAAATAATTTGTTTATAAAAAAAATGTTTAGCTATTAAGGAGAAACGCAAAATAAATAAATAAATAAATAATATCAAATATTTTTAATTACAAATTCGTACATAAAAATATTCAATCATGCGTGCAAATAAAGATTGCACAGGTAAGATGACAAAAGCAACAATTGAATTAAGATACAACTTGTCCAACAGCATCATTCGATTTGTGACTTATGTGGGCCCAAGGATGGATACAAATTTGACCAAAAACAGTGGCCTAAGATGAATTCTCATGATGTTTGCGTGTATACCATATATTTGTCTAGTATGAATAGGTATATATATATATATATATATATATATATATATAAGAGATCAGGAGTAACAAAAATTCTTGCTAGATAAAAAAAAACTTGCATACAAATCAATATACTAAAAATTACACAAAAGAATTATTTAAAGAATAATATACTAGCAATAAAAAAAATAAGGAATAAAAATTGTAAAAGAAAGACTTTCGTACAAAACATTATGCAGGAGTACAACAAGGTGACCAAAGTGTACTACATATCTTTAGAACAAAAGAAAGGTGCCCAAAGTTCAAAGATTACCTGACATGAGCTTAGATTTCCTGATATCAGCTTCTTAAATCGTCGGCCCCAAGGTTTGACACAATCCAACAAAATGTCTTTTGGTTCTCAAACCAAGAAAGTTATTAACTACAGATGTGTAGTCTACCAAAAGAAAATAATTAGACTAACTATATATATATATAAAAAATAAAGGATATAAATGACGGACATTTATTAACAAGAGGTTTGTATACAGTTATTAATATACAAAAAAATATCTAACGATTAGATTATAATTTACTAACAACACAATTCTTCAAATATAAGCATATATATTGTACATTATGAATGAATAAAAAATAAACCAATAAATGTCTTAATATAATTATTATTTGTTTGTAATCATAAAAAAAATAATTATTAAAAATTAGCATAAAATTAAATTAATAAATGTCTGATTACATTTTCATTTAACAATCTCCCCTTTTTGATGATGACAAACAAAGTGATTCACAAAAAAAAGAATAAATATTGGCACAAGAATGAAGAATCAGATACTTCTCCCCTTATTTGTCATGAACAAAAAGGTAAAAAAAATGAGAGCTAACATAAGCTCCCCCTATCAAAGGCAGAAGATGCAATAAAAGACAAGCATAACAACAAGTTTATTGATACTAACAACAAGTTATATTTTCAGATTGTTAATCACATGACACACATCATTTGGATGCCCTTCAAGAAGGATTTCTTTCCCATTTTCTTTCTCTATAAGTTTGATAGATTTCCCGATGTATGTCTCAGATGAGGAAGATTCAGTTTTAGTGAAGGTGTTCTCTTGAAAGGAAATTGCCGAGGAGGTGGTGACACCCAAGGAGCGAAAGGAGGTGAAAGAGCTATAGCTTTAGTGCTTCGGGGTAAGATGAATATTTTTTAAATTTAGCATCACTTACACCGTTTGTTTGAAACTCGCATTCTCCCCAAGAGGTATAAATCCTGAGCCGTTTTCCTACCCAAACTCCATCGAAAGACTTCATGGTGTGAGGAAAGATAGAATAGAAGGGAGTTATATAAATAGGAGAGGATGTTTGTCTAGTAGTGATAAAGCATCCTAGAAAAGTGTGAATATACTATTCATATAAATAACTCATTATTTCAGAATTAAAAAAATCTTTAAATTATAATTCTAAATCATTTAAACGTACCATACCGAGTTCTCGACAAATAAAAGAAAAACGATCTTCAGGTAGAGGTTTTGTGAAAATATCTGCCAATTGAAGATGCGTACTAATAAATTCAAGTCTAACGTCACCTTTTCGAGCATGATCTCGCAAAAAGTGATGTCTAATTTCAATATGTTTTGTTCTAGAATGAAGAATTGGATTTTTGGTTAAACATATTGCACTTGTGTTGTCACAAAAAAATGGTGTATTTTGAAAAAACAATTTAAAATCTTCTAACTGTTGTTTCATGTATGATGTTTGAGCGGAACTACTATCGGCGGTAATATATTCGGCCTCGGCCGTGGAAAGAGCTACGCAATTTTGCTTTTTACTAAACCAAGGAATAAGAGAGTGTCCTAGAAAGTGACATGTACTAGTAGTACTTTTTCTATCAACTTTACAATCGAAAAAATCCGCATCGGAATAACTTATAAGTTCAAAAGCTATAGATTTGGGATACCATAAACCTAAGTTTTTTGTCCCATTTAAATATCTAAAGATGCGTTTTACGGCACACAAATGTGATTCTTTAGGATTAGCTTGAAACCGAGCGCATAAACAAACACTATACATAATGTTGGGTCTACTAGCGGTTAAATATAATAGACTACCAATCATGCCACGATATAAAGTTGTATTAATAGATTTTTCACTATCATCAATATCTAACTTTATAGAAGTGCTCATAGGTGTACCAAGTGTTTTAGCATTTTCTAAACCATATTTTACTAAAAGATCCTTAATATATTTAGTCTGAATAATAAAAACACCATTTTTAGTTTGTTTAATTTGCAAACCCAAAAAGAAATTTAACTCACCCATCATACTCATTTCAAATTCATTTTGCATAAATTTCGAAAAATCTTTACATAAATTTTCATTTGTGGATCCAAATATAATATCATAAACATAGATTTGTACAAGAAGCATATCATTATCATGAACTTTTATAAATAAAGTAGAATCCATTTTTCCTCTTACAAAATTATTTTCAAGAAAAAATCCACTTAATCTATCATACCAAGCCCTAGGGGCCTGCTTTAATCCATATAAAGGTTTGTTTAGTTTATAAACATGATTTGGAAATTTGTGATTTTCAAAACCGGGTGGTTGCTTAACATAAATATCTTCATTTATAAAGCCATTTAAGAAAGCACTTTTAACATCCATTTGAAATAATTAAATTTTTTTATAGCATGCATAAGCTAACAACATATGAATGGCTTCTATTCCAGCTACGACGACATATGTTTCATCATAATCAATTCCTTCTTGTTGGTTATAACCATGTGTAACTAGTCTAGCTTTATTTCTTATAATTAAACCGGCATCATCCTTTTTATTTCTAAATACCCATTTAGTTCCAATAATAGTTTTATCTTCGGGTATAGGAACAAGTGACCAAACACTAGAAGTAACGTTTTCATTTAAATTTAATTTATTAACAGATTTATTTAAAACTAAAACATCATCATCATCATCATCATCATCATCATCATCATTGTTGTTATTAGCAAAAGGATTAGATTCATCAAAAGATACATGAATTGATTCTTGAACAACTAAAGTCCTTTGATTAAAAACACTATATGCTTTACTATGAAGTGCATACCCAAGAAAAATACCTTCATCCGATTTTGCATCAAATTTACCCAAATTATCTTTATCATTTAAAATAAAACATTTACATCCAAAAACTTTGAAATAGCTAACATTTGGTCTTTTTTTTTTCCTTCAGAATCTCATAAGGAGTTTTATCTAAACCTTTTCTAACAATAGTTCTATTTATTACATAACAAGATGTGTTAATGGCTTCTGCCCAAAAATATTTAGATAAATTATGTTCATTTAACATAGTTCTAGCCATTTCTTGTAAAGATCTATTCTTTCTTTCTACTACTCCATTTTGTTGAGGTGTCCTAGGTGCAAAAAAGTTATGTTCAAAACCATTTTCATCACAAAATAATTTAACATCTTTGTTATCAAATTCTCTTCCTCTATCACTTCTTATAAAGACAATATTACAACCTTTTTCATTTTGAATTCTTCTACAAAACTTAGCAAAAATAGGGTGTGTATCATTTTTATGAGTGAAAGAAAACCCATGTAAATCGAGAATAATCATCAACAATAACAAGAGCATAATATTTTCCACCTAAACTAGCAACTTTGTTAGGTCCGAATAAGTATAAGTGCAATAATTTAAAGGTATACTAGTTGAAATATCTCTTTTCTTTTTAAAAGAAGTTTTGGTTTGTTTTCCAAATTGACATGCATTACAAATTTTATCTTTAATAAACTTAGTTTTGGGCAGCCCTCTAACTAACTTATTTTTAGACAAAATATTAAGTTGTACCATGTTGGAATGACCTAACCTTCTATGCCATAGCCAACAAGTATCATTTAGGGCAGCTAAACACTTGACATTTTGTTGTGACAAATTATCAAAATTAAGAGTATAAACATTTTCATGTCTAGAAGCAACAAATAAAACACTATTATCTTTAGCATTTTTTATTAAGCAAAAATCTTCTTTAAATGTAACATCATAACCTTTATCACACAATTGGCTAATACTAATTAAATTATGCTTAAGACAATCAACTAAAAGAACGTTTTCAATGCAAGGGCAAAGATCCTTACCGACTTTACCTATGCCGATGATTTTGCCTTTGGAGTTGTCTCCGAATGTCACTATCCCTCCATCCTTAGCAACCAAATTGGGAAACTTTCTTTTGTCACCCGTCATGTGTCTTGAACATCCGCTGTCTAAGAACCACTACGATTTGTGCGAACGAGCTCTAAAACAAACCTACAATGGACATTTAAATAACTTTTCTTTTGGTACCCAAAATGTGTTGGGTCCATAGGGGTTAGCAAGGATAGAAGTTCCCTTAGTGATCCATGCAACTTTAGTTGAAAATATATATTTACAAAAGTTTGAAAAATGGGTGTGTCTTCCACAATATGTACATAAAGAATTTCCCATATTTTTAGAATAATTTTCAAAACTTTTCTCATTTTCATATTCATTGTAACTAATTCCATCCCTATCAAACATGCACCTTTGGCTTCCATGCAGCATTTCTAAGTTCTTCTTTCCTTTCACAAACTTTTCAAGACACCAAGTTAAATCCTCAACTTCAAGTTTTAATTTTTCATTTTCAGAAATAAGATAATGACTTGATGAATCTTTAACTCTAAGTTTTTCAATTTTTGATTTTATAGACTGATTTTCAGATTTTATTACCTCTATATTTTTAGAGAGGGAATCATATTTATGGGTTAAAGAAGAATGATTCTTTTTAAGATTAATGTATTTAGTCCTAAGTTCATCAAAGTTATAATAAAGTTCATTAAAATCATTTTGAAGTTCATCATGATCATTTGAAGTTTCATATACACTATCAGAATTAAAATTAGAAGATACCTCATCATCATTTTCCATAAGGCAAAGATTTGCAACTTCTTCATCACTTGAATCTTCATCATTGCCACTTTCATCTGAATCACTCCAGGTAGTAGCTTTCATGGACTTTTTGTATTTTTTTTTATTTCTTTTCTCTTTTCTGTCATTCTTTCCATCTTTGGCTTTTGGACAGTTAGGTATGATATGTCTTAACTCTTTTCAATTGTAACATATTGGTTCAAACTTGGAGGATGACTTTCCTTCATATGCCTTCTTTGAAAATAATTTCTTCAATTTTCCAGAATGTCCCTTCTTTTTGGTAAGAATTTTTTTGAATTTTTTGGTGAGGAGTGCTATGTCACCATCTTTATCATCATTGACTTCTTCACTTTCTTCTTCTTCCTAAATGAATTTGAAAGCAATAGTTTTGCTTACTTTGGGCTTCTCATCTTTATCAATCTCTTTGAGTTCCATTTCATGAGTAATTAAGGAGCCCAGCAATTCATTAAGAGAAACGGGTCTTTCTTGTATGGCTTCTTTGATTGATATCTTCTTTGTCATATAGGACGATGGTAATGACCTGAGAATCTTACTCAGTAATTCAGAGTCAGTATAGGTTTTACCAAGAGATTTCAAACCATTTATAATATTTGTGAATCTAGTAAACATTTCAGAGATGGTTTCATCTGATTTCATTTTAAAAAGCTCGTAGCTATGAACAAGCATGCTTATTTTATCCTCTTTTGCTTGACTAGTTCCTTCATAAGTAATTTCTAATGTATCCCAAATTTCTTTTGCACTTTCACAACAACATATTATGTTATATTCATTAGCATCAAGAGCACAATGTAAAATATTCATGGCTTTGGAATTTACTTGAATTTTCTAAATATCAGCATCATTCCACTCATTTTCATCTTTAGGAACATTTACATTATTAACAACTTTCATGGGAATATTTGGACCATTTATAATAACTCTCCAAACAGTATAATCATTTGATTGAACAAAATTTTTCATTTTGTTTCTCCAATAGCTATAATTGTTTCCAGAAAATAGAGGAGGTCGGTTAATTGATTGACCCTCACCAAGAGATTAAACACTAAAGTTTGCCATAAATCGTGAACTCTAAAGATGTTTAAATCAAAGATAATAAATTAGAGCTAAGCTCTGATTCCAATTGTTGCCCATAGATAACTCAAGGAGGGGGGGAAGGGGTTGAATTGAGTTTTACAAACTTTTAGTTTTGATTAAAATTTCAGCCTTATAAAAAATATAATAAAATTAATTTTTGGACTAAATTAATTTAATTAAATAAACCAGAAATTATAAAACAAATCTTTAGATTGCTTGGCAAATGAGATCATAAAAGATAGCAATAAAAATACTTACTGAATAAATTTTTGGATTTAAAAGTTTATAAAATAGGAATCAGAAATAGTTTAATAAATAAATAAACGGAACAAGTTAACAACACTTTTCAACTTAATAAAAATATGAATAGCTCCTAAACAATCCAACTCCCTGAATTAATTTTTGATGAGAACAACAAATATTTTCAAGACAAATTAACTCTAAATTTTTTAAATCAAAATTCATTTTTATTTTTAAAGGCTTATTTTTTCAGCAGTTATGTTAACAAAGAAAAACTTGTTTTTAACAAAAAAAAATCTACTTAAATATTAAGTTGCTGATTTTAAGAGATAATTAAAAAAGTCACACACATAAGCAAATAAATAGCTGAAAAATAAATAACACCGATTTTTAACGTGGTTCGGCCAAATACGGCCTATGTCCACACGCCAAGAGTTGCCTCCGTCTCCCGCGCTTCACTAATCTGATCCACTTCACAGTAAGATCAAACCACCACTTGTACAACAACATCAACAACAATTACAAAATGTTTCCAAAGCTAACAACCAACTTCAAATCTTTATAAATGGAGTAGAAAGAGTAGATGAAGTTTTACACTCTTGAAATGATACAAATTTAAGCTTGAAATAACCCCAAACAAGTCAGGAATAAATCTTGTTCTTGAAGTATATAGTGTTGCAGAGTTTGCAAAGATGAATATGACACTGAGTTCTTAGAATTTTCTTTTTTCTGAAATTTTCAGTCTAGCTTGTAAGATGTATTTTCTGTGTTGTGTCTTGCATCTGATTTCTTGGAGCTGATAAATATATCTTCTCAAAATGATTGTTGCAGATATGAACGTTGGAGTGTATTCATCAACTTGGAGAGGCATTAAATGAGAACTGATGGAGAGAGTGATATCAAATCTTCTTTTTCAATTTCAGTCTAAGAGAAGAAAGAAAATAGGCTGATAGAGAAAGTAGATGTTATTAGCAATAAATTTTAAAATCGTGATATGTGAAATACAAAAGACTTCAAGGTTATTATCACCGCAATAATAAATGTAGGCACAAGCTACAATGATATCCCCTACTGTGTATCTCATAAACTGTTGGTCTTTGAAGACCAAAAAAATATATAAAATGAATTTTATCAATTGACCAGGTCCAACGAATTAATAACAGATTTTTATGGAAAAAAATGTCCTCATCATAATATTATAGAAAATAAAAACATTTGTATAAAAAGGAAATAATTTGTTTCTAAAAAAATGTTTAGTTATTAAGGAGAAATGCAAAAAATAAATAAATTAATAAATAATATCAAATATTTTTTATTACAAATTCGTACATAAAAAATATTCAATCTTGTGTGCAAATAAAGATTGCACAAGTAAGATGACAAAAGCAACAATTGAATTAAGATACAACTTGTCCAATAACATCATTCGATTTGTGACATATGTGGGGCAATGGATGGATAAAAATTTGACCAAAAATAGTGGCCTAAGATGGATTCTCATGATTTTTGCGTCTATAACATATATTTGTCTAGTATGAATAGGTACACACACACAAACACATACACACACACACACACACACACATACACATACACACACACACACACACACACACACACACACACACACACACACACACACACATATATATATATATATATATATATATATATATATATATATAAGATCAGGAGTAACAAAAATTCTTGCTAGATAAAAAAAAACTTGCGTACAAATAAATATACTAAAAATCACACAAAAGAATTATTTAAAGAATAATATACTAGCAGTAAAAAAATAAACAATAAAAATTGTAAAAAAAAGACTTTCGTACAAAACATTATGTAGGAGTACAACAAGGTGACCGAAGTGTACTGAATATCTTTAGAATAAAAGAAAGGTGCCCAAAGTTCAAAGATTACTTGGCATGCCAAGGTTTGACACAATCCAACAAAGTGTCTTTGGTTCTCAAACCAAGAAAGTTATTAACTACAGATGTGTAGTCTACCAATGAAAACAATTAGACTAACCATTATATATATATATATATATATATATATATATATATATATATATATATATATATATATATATATATATATAGTAATAAAGGATATAAATGACGCACAGTTATTAACAAGTGGTTTGTACAGAGTTATTAATATACAAAAAAATCTAACGATTAGATTATAATTTATTAACAACACAAATTTTCAAATATAAGCATATATATTGTACATTATGCACGAATAAAAAATAAACCAATAAATGTCTTAATATAATTATTATTTGTTTGTAATCAGAAGAAAAATAATTATTAAAAATTAGCATAAAATTAAATTAATAAATGTCTAATTACATTTTCATTTAACACATGTAATTTGGACTAAATAATTTTATTCAGTAAAACTAAAATTTGGTTCAAATATATATTTTTTAATTTGCTTTATGTGTTGATTAATTCAGAGTTTAATTAATTAAATTTGGATACTTAGGCACATACGTGTTGAAGGGAGATTAGGTCGATTATGCCACGTGGGTTGACATGTGGCAACTAGAAGTTGCGGTGGTGTAGTCGATTGAATCCTTATGAAATGTTAACAAGGAATTCAGGAAGATCACAACATATCACGTACGATCGAACCAATCATGACTCTACCACTTTGAAGATAAGCTCAAAGAGAAGAGACCTAGATTTGTAGGCACCTCGTACTTATATATTCTGATCATGGCGAGTTGAAATCTCTGTTAGCAACCCTAGCACTTCAATCGTCATTATTTGTTCTCAACTAATATACAAATCTCCCTCTTTTCCCATGGCGTAGGCAGGACGATCTACCAGCCCACGTATATGTCACTTTTTCTATCGAATTCGTATTTTTGGGGCCAATTAGTAATTGCATTTATTGTGGGTTCAATATCCCCTAGGATTTGGCACCATTTGTAGGAAACTTTTAAATTTTCACCATCGTGAAACATTAACCCTACAAACGATATGAGTGCCCATCAATCTCATCGTTCACAAGCTAGAATTTGAATCCAATCTAAGGTACGAATTGGCAGGAGGGAGCAGACTCCTTCGGGGACCCCTCCACCACCTAGTCGACCAAGGTCAAGGGGATGATCGGCCAGAAGGTTTGGTCCTAGTCGAGGGCGTTATACTCCTTCCACAGAGAGACCTATGGGGAGAGTGACGTCACGACTGGACAATCTTTATGAAGAGAGACTAAACGATTATGGTGAAGAGATTTTTCGTCTTAGAAAGAAATTATTCGGGGCTCAAAGGACCATAATTCGAGTGCTCATAACCTGGAATGACGTAGAAGGTGAAAGATCTATTCCCCAAGTCATAGAAGGTCCAACCAAACTCATAATTTACTGATCAAAGAGCCCTCGTGCAATACAATCTAATCCATACATATCAGTTATGTGCCGACTCGTCACTCTTCTAGTCATAACCATGTACCAGTTCATCCAAAAATATCTACACATAATAGTAGGTCGGCTTATCCCAAGTTGTCACCAAAGAAGAGGTCGGAAGTGACGATATCAAGGAACTTATTAAAAAGGAATTGGAGTGAAGGCTGAACCCCAATTTAGCATGAACTCCAAAGGATCTTGCTAAGAGAGCACTAGGGCATTGGCCCAGCCTCACCGCTTACTATGGAGATAGAAGCTTCAGAGCCACCTAAGAAGTTTTCTGTAATACCTCGTATTTTTGAGCATTTTTAAATTACACGTGTGCACGTAATTTAATTAAATTGAGAAATAAAGTGAATTAAATAAATATTAATTAGTGAGTAAAAGGATTAATATTTATGTGATTATTATATTCATGCATGTGGTAAGTAAACGAAATTATGTTAAATAATATTATTTCGTAAGTGAGTAAAATCGACGGGTTTGGCGGTATCTCATTCGAGACGCGCGTGTAGGGTCGTGTTGGGAATGAGATGGAAAATTTATATTAGGTGACTCGGATGGTGATTTTGAGTGCGTCAATGATCCGGAATGGGTCGAGATAATCAGAATTAGGTATTCGGAGTTTGTAATTGGGTTTCAGATACTTTTTAGGCTAAATAGGAAATGTATAAGTGCGTTCGGGTAATTTTGCACATATCAGTTAGCCTAATTTAGGAATTGAGGTTATACCTAGGGAAGGTGGATGAAATGGGAAGCCATTCCACCATCCAAAAGACTTAGGGTTTGAGAGAGGATAAAAGAGAAGGAAAAACCCAATAGAAAGAGAGCAGGATCAATCTAGGAAAATAATTGAAGCATTACGGGTATAAAACCATTATGTAAAGAGGATCTAAAGAGAAGAAATAAGAATTCCTACGATAAAATGGCAAGTGTTTATCTCACTTTGATTGTTCATGTAGTTTCAATATTTCATATCAAAATTTAGTGATGGAACACAAATTTTGGGGTGGGATTCACATGTAAAATGGGATTTTTGGGAATGAAATTATAGAAAAAGAATTTGAATGTAATCCCATAGTAAATCTGAGATGATTTATGTTAAAAAGATGTGATCTTTAATGAATAATATGAGAGTTGATGGAATCTTGAATTAGAATTAAGAAGGCGAATGATTCTTGATAAACTATGGTAAATCCCATGCATTGATATGTTTTCGGGTGAATCTAGACGTAAAAATGCGTGCTATTACGTTTAGGATTGATAGGAAGATTTGGTTTTGGGTTTGAATAGTGTTGGCTATTCATATGATTGATAGGAGGAAGAAGAAACCAGTCAAATTTTGGCTCATTACTTATGGGAACCGAACTAGTTCGTTGGGCAGGAGGCGAATCGATTCGCCCACCGAACCAGTTCTGGCAGCCATGCGAACCAGTTCGCTGGGCAGGGCAATCTCACTTTTTACTTTGTGTTTTTCGTATGTCATTGAGGGTTCGACCTGGTTTATGAAGTTCGATAGGTGATTTAGGACTTTTGGGAATCCATAAGAGAGACTATAACCTACCTAGGGTTAGATTGGAATAAAATTCGGGTATAAGATTATTAGTGTTCTAGGGTGAATGACACTCGAGATATAATTTATAAAATTGGGTTGGAATTTCGAAAAGAGTTAGGCTACGGGCTGGAGTAGAATAACTTAGTGGTCAGAATTATGATATTTATAAATTTATAATAAGTAAGTGAATACTTGAATATTCGAGAGTCGAGGGTAGACTCGAGAATTGTGGGCTAGTGCTACAAGTAATTGATACCTTTATATATCTGTGTGATTGATATATATGGATATATCTGTGTGATTGATATAGGTGAACATACCTACTCTATGGATGCTATCGTTAGAGGTTGCACGTAGTGAGAGGTCCACCTTGGCGTGACCAATAGGTGTTGGGTCGTTTCCCCAGGTCATAGGACTGTTGCATGACCACTGTATGTGAGTTTAGAGTCTAGTAGGGTAATGTGGCATGATTATGACCCACATATATATGTCTATGACCGCTTCCAGTTATGTGTTTACGATTTGGGTTCGGTGGTGAGATTACGACTCGGTAGCCCAGGCAGGAGTGGTACGTGATGTACCTAGAGCCTGATAGCATGCTAGGGAATGCATCTAGGAGGACAACTCGGGGATGCTATGTATATATGTAAATAAGAGTATTATATGTATATGTGTGAATTAAACGAATTTGTGAACATTAAAATTATAACTAGGGTAAAGTTACGTGAATTGGTTAATGATAAGATTATAATTGAAAATTATAATGATATAGCTTATGTGATAGCTCATTGAGAATCAAAGCAAAGTAAAATACGTATAACACAACTTGTCTAGAAGCTTAGCTTGTGGGGCTAAAATAAGTGATGGTACTAGTTTGACAGGGTAGCATAACTAGGGTGTTAAAATACATGCGTTAGGTGTGCACTATAGATGAGGGGGAAAAATTATCTCATGTGAGTGCGTCACTAGTTTAAATATGAATGATTATGCTTCATATTCATTATTTCATTTTAAACACTCGCAAAATATTTTTAAATGGTTTTGGGATTTTACCCGTATCAAAATATTTTTCAAAACCTTTTAGGTGCTCAACCACAGGGATGCCAAGCGTAGCTATCCTTCCAGTCAGGCGATGGAGCAACAGCTGTGAATGACTGCAGGCCTTGACTAGACGTTTCCATCTTTGTCATCTAGATAGGATTTCCTTTAAGTTATTTATTTTGTGCATGTTGCCCATTGCTAGGCAGTCTTGATTATTCAGATTTTATTACATTATTTTTGTTATTAGTTGGATGACTATCTTTGGAGATTACCGAGATTTATTCAGTTATTTATTTTATTTCATCATCAGTATTCGAATAATTAATATTATTATGTTGAATGTTTATTTAAATGGTGGCATGGTTATTTGAATGAATGTATGTTCTAATAAGTTCAGTTATTGAGTTTTAAATTTTTTGACACCAGGCCTAATAGGTTATTGATAATTAATTTCATTTTCAACAGTGATGCTAAGAATGAACCAGCCTGATATTGCCATTTTATTTTAGTAGAGGACTAATAACCCGTTATTAGAATAGGTGGGGGTCATATTTTCCATTCCAAAGATTATTACATACGATGGAGAGACAAACCCTACTCACCACATCAAGCACTATAGGCAAATAATGTCTTCGTGGATTTACCATGACACTCTCATTTTTCAATTTTCTCCCTTTACTCCGGGGGAGACTGGTCTCAAGTGATTTGAAAAATTGACCCCCACGTTGATTTTCTTGTTGAGAGAGCTTATCGAGCAGCTTATGGTTCGTTTCATCACCGATAACAAGTCAGTAAAATAGGTCGATTCACTGATTGCTCTTAGAAGGAAGAAAGGGGAGTCCCCCATTCAGTACATTCAGTGCTATTAGGAGTTGTACAATGAGATCAGTAATTAAAATGAGCAAGTAGCCATCTCGTTCTTCAAGTTTGGACTTGCTATATCGGACGATCTTTACCAGTCCATGACCAAGAAGCCTTTATCCACTATGGACAATCTCATGGCACGTATTGAGAAGTATGCCAAGTTAGAGGGTGAGATTCTCAATCCGTAGGTTCTGGACGATCAACATTCTAAGCTTGCTAAGTCAAATGATCCAAAGAAATCCTCCAAAGGACTAAATCAGCCAACTCCAGCGAAGAAGGGAGCAAAAAATGACACTTCCAAGGGACGCTCTAAGTTGCAGAATAACAAAAGCACCTATCAGGAAGTAGACTTTTTCAAGGAGCCAATCTACAAGTTGATTCCTCAGATAAAGGACAAGCCGTTCTTCAAAAGACCAGCTAAGATGGCCAACAATATAAATTATAGGGATGCCAATATCAGGTGTACTTACCACCAGGACCATGATCATGTCACGGAGAATGGCAAGATGTTCAAGCGACACCTCAAGGATTTTGTTCAGGTCGGGCATCGTAAGGAGTATGTTGACTTAACTATGACAAAGTCCTCAGCACGGGTAAATGCATTATAGAAAGAGAGAGAGGATGAAATCTCCCAACTTTGGGAATGGTAATAACCATACACGGTTATACCGATCCCTCACAATGTACCAGAAAAAAGTTCAGGGAAAGGGTGAAGATTTCAGCTTGCATTCATGTGGCTTTACAGGAAGAAGTATCTAAGTCCATCCTAGATAAACGAGAGCACAAGGACATCGATTTTGATCA
The DNA here is from genome assembly GCA_949130495.1 of Sambucus nigra. Taxonomy (NCBI): domain Eukaryota; kingdom Viridiplantae; phylum Streptophyta; class Magnoliopsida; order Dipsacales; family Adoxaceae; genus Sambucus; species Sambucus nigra. Next base: position 422,587,128 of record OX422211.1, on the reverse strand, counting down.
GGCAATAATGTTCAACGATAACGATCTATTCGATGTTAGTTTTCCCCATAAAAATGCCCCAGTTCTCACTTTACAAGTGGCGAACTTAAATGTAAAGAGGATAATGGTCGATCAAGGGATCTCTTCAGAGATCATGTACCTCAGTCTATTGCTTAAAATAGGATACACTGTCTAGGATCTTGGACATAAAGGTAAGACCATTGATCGGCTTCAATGGATATGTAGAGACCCCACTGGGAAAGATCAAACTACTTTCAAGATCAGTGTAACACCCCGCTCAAAATAATAACTGGTGGCCAGCCCTATACTACATTAAATCAGGAGTCTCAGATGGCTCAGTCTCAACATCAACTGTCGGTACTATATAATATAGGACTAACTACCCGATATCATATAAGCGAGATGTTAAAATTAAATAAAATATGCAACAGACGACAACTAATACCATAACACTGCTAATAAAGGAAAGAAAGATACATGAAGGAACTATGAGAAAAGAAATGCTAGAATAAAATGAAATAAATAACTACAACTGAAATATACAACAAGGAAGTAAACCCGAATAAGCTGTCGGGTCACAGCTAATACAATAACTGAAATGGAATAAATATACACATCTATGAATATCCATTGGGTATAAACCCGATATACAACATGAATCCTACCTAGATTTTTAAAGAAGTAGGAAGCGACTACAAGATTCATCTCGCAACAGTCCGCACCTGTCACGGCTCCCAAGACTCTGGATAGAAGGTCATCCGGCATCCATGCGGTAGGACACCTGTAGTAATATATATATATATATATACAGGCAGGAGAGAAAAGTAAACGGGTCAGAGCCCAAGTGTGAAAAATATTTAGCAAGTGTGTTAACCGTGCATAATAAATATCGGTGCACTTATTTCATAATTAAAGTGGAATCGCACTCTCGTGAAACCCCAACTCACCTCTCATCTAGCGGCGCGCACCTATTCGCGTCCTCAAATTTTAATTAAGTTACCCCGCCCATAAGGACAACCTAACTTACCATAGGCATAGCCTATACACACGAGATCTACCTTCCTATTGTAGCCCCAAAACCCACTCTTACTAAGCACACCTAAATGTTTTTATAAACATATATGCCATACCAGGCTTAATGGATTCCGGTTTATAATTTAATTAATTTTAGGATTCTTAATACGTTACCCATTTACATATGGGTTGAATCATAAGATTTAATTTCTAATTAACATGCATACAAATTATTATTGACAAAACTTCTCTCCACTCTCAACATTGTACTACGTTTCGTGCGTGGGGTGTCTCGCAAAGCGAAATCCAAACAAGGAACCACCCCGTTACACTACTCCTTGACACCGTCGATCCTAGAGATCCATAATGCCATACATACCATATAATAATACCACTACTACTAAATTTTTAGACTACAATATGAAAACAACTAAAATCTCCAATAATATCCTTGGGATGATGTAACCGAAATATTCCTTAAATGCGATACATCAAACCCCATCGATCTAGTACACCATAATCATCCAAGATGTACTCCACAACGATACCATATCCTTTTATCTATAGGATATATATATATATATATATATATATAGGCATTTTATTCTAACCATATATATATATATATACCATCATCATCCATACCCATGACCAAGAGTACATATCATATCTGATGTACAATGGCCATGCACAAATAATATACCCGGCTATATATATCACCGATAAAACTGCATCAATGCTATCATCTTCCCAGTGCCCGGCTCACGTAGCAATACTGGGGCCACCATGGTGGGACTAAACGACACCCATCTCGTGGTAAACTCACTCACACGACGTCCCGGGAAGCGGTCATAGCTCCAAACCGGCAATGAGACGAAGCATACCCACCACGTCTCATCCCAAAAATATAAATCATATAATAACACACGGGACGACTATGACCTGGGGAATATCCACACCCTGCTTTTCTAGCCAGGATGCTCACCCTCTACGCGCGCAACTTCCCAATGATAGCATGAGAGGGGTATGCTTAACCACATAAGTATATATATCATTCACATGCACAATATATATACATCCATATGATCCAATCATATAAATAAACCATCACATAAGGTTTAGATGTTCATAACATGTATATCCAGAACATAAATATATCCGTAAATTCATATCATACAGATATATATACATATATTCACATATCCATATATCTATATATACAAACTAATTCTCGTTCATATGTATAAGATATATAAACTCGGCAATAGGTATACATAATCTTCAATATACAAGCCGTCACCACAAACTCATTTAATTTACCTCGATATGTGAATATAATCCCTCACTTGAAGCATATTCATCCATTTTTCCTATGATGAATAGTCTCCCAAAAACATATGTTTATATTCAACATTTGGGTTATCACCCAAAGTTTAGTGTAGGAAACCTTCACTACACATCTCATCTATATTCGAAAGTACATCCACATTTCTAATACTAATTTCGACTATTGGTATACACCTAACTAATAGTCTATAAACCTTAACCTCAATCTTAAATTCATCTCATAATCCCATCACTTAGGGAAATTACCCTATGTAAATCACACGCTGATATATAACAACTACCTCGACTAGATTTACACATGCTACACTAGTTGGTAATATGATCCCATCGCTCTCGATTTTGACTATGGTTCGATCACTCTTGTGAATCCCCTAGTCTAACGCCTCTCTAATTTTATTCCTTGAATTTATCATTACTAAGGGTATGCGACCACTCTCTTCCATTTGGCTCCAAATTGTATCTTAATAATATCCTATCCTTATAAGGATTCGATATAGATGTCGGCCTAGAATTTTCCCAACATACCCTCGCAACTATCTCTAAGAGTTCTTAGCCTCTCATCACATCTATACTTACATTTGATCTATAATTAGGATTCTCAATCCCGATGGGGTTTCCCCACAATCTCTATACACAACTTCAAAAGCACACATGGATATATTTTCCCCAAATTGTCCCAAGAAGTCCCCATAATCACAATGTGTGAGAAACCCCTTGTGTGTCTCCAAAATATATCTCTTACATCATAAGAGAAGGCCCTAAATCAATAAACCCAACCAAAAAGGGTTAAAATTCACTATGGAGAAAAATTCCTCAAAATGCCCTGTTTCCGAATCGATTCGGCCCAACGAATTGATTCGGCCTCCAAGGCGAATCGATTCGGGTCCAAAGACCTGGGCTTCTGTCTCAGGCCGAATAGATTCGGCTTGGGTCCGAATCGATTCGGCTTGGGTCCGAATCGATTCGGTCATATAGACCTGGGATTCTGCAACATTCCGAATCGATTCGGAAAGAGGCCGAATCGATTCGGTCTGTTCAGCAAGCTACGAAATGGTCATTTTTCTACATAAACCTAAATTTACCAAAATCCCAAATCAATAATTTCTAACTAAAAATTTGTAACCCAATAATGTTTCCAACATTAAACACATCCTATACCTTCACCTCATCAATTTATACCTCTTAAACCCATGTGTAAACATCAATTTCAAGATTAAACCCAAAATCTAGGTTTTGCTATTAATACCCAAAATCCATTTCTTTTACCCACAAATCATGAAATGAAATACACAAATAACTATTTAGCAAGATTAAACACTTGCCTCAGATTTGTAGAGGTTGGATCGTCCTCGATGTCGCGGTTGAGCCGGAAATCTCCAAGCTTTCCTCCTCTCTCTCTTCTTTTCTTCTTCTTTCTTTCTTCCTTTCTCTTTTCTTTCTCTTTCTCTCTTTCTCAAATGAGAAGGCTTCATCCGTAAGCCTCTTAAATCCCTTGAAACAATAAACCCAAATTTTAAATGTTATTACACACTTTAAATGACTCGTTTACTCTAATTCGAGTCAAACTAACTTAAAACATTTCGGAGCCGAAATAAATCCCAATGACAGTCATTTTGACTATCTCGACCCTTCCGGGATCGATGGTACCCTCAAAATCATCATCCAAAATACTTTGAAATGATCTCTATTTTTGGACCTTAATTCCCAAATTTTAGAATTCTCTAATTAATTAAATTTTATTTTCCCAAAAATTTAATTTCTCAGTCTCCAAAAATCGTGGGGTGTTATAATCAGTCTTGTCAACCATAAGAAAAAAATTCATGTTATCCAGTCATAATCACTTTACAATGTCATTCTAGTTAGGGGCTGACTCCATACCATAAGGTTCGTCCTTCATCTCTTCACTCAAAACTCAAGTTTCTAAATGATCAGAGAGTTATTACGATTAGGGAGATCAAGAGACGACTCGTGGTTATTTTGTTGCAGCTGTCAAGACTAAGCATAATCAGTCCAGAAGAGTCAGAGTACATACGATTTAGAGGACGACCAACCCAAGTATAAACAAATGGCATTCGATTGGGGGTTGAAGAAACTAGGTTAGCCCCTAATGAGTGAGCAATGGTGGAGTTCATGACCATACCTCTAGACTGATCTCACCCATACAAGACCTTCTTTATCAGCTTAGATCTACCCAAAGAAGATCATTCACTTTCTTAGAACAAATGCGAATGTGTTTGCCTAGCAACCTTATGACCTTCCTAATATTGATTCAAAGATTACCAATCATCGACTGTATGTGGATCCAACCTGCCAACTAGCCAAGAAAAAGCCGAGGAAGTCAGTTGCAAAGAAACCAAGAGCCGTATAAAGCGAAGTCGATAATCTTCTCCATGTTGGCTCCTCTAGAGAAGTCCAATCTCCTGACTAGAATTTTAATTCCATTGTGGTCAGAAAGAAGAGTGAAAAATGGAGGGTTTACGTTGATTTCACTTATATTAACATGCATTGTCCAAAAGACATATTCCCCTGCCTTAGATTGATTTACTTATTGATTCAATAACTGGCTATTAGTGTATGAGTTTTATGGAATCCTACTTCAGATACCATCAGATACTAATATTTGACCCAGATCAGGAGAAGACTTTGTTCATAACGACCTTTGGAATTTACTATTACAAAGTAATGTCATTCGGTTTGAAGAAAGCCAGAGAAACCTATCAATGTCTAATCACCAATATGTTAAAAAAACAGATCGAGGCAACTATAGAGATCTACATCGATGATATGCTTGTCAAAAGAAAATAGATGTTCAATGACATCAAGGACCTGACTAAGACTTTTAAGATCCTCAGAGAGTATAAAATAAAGTTGAATGCCTCCAAGTGTGTCTTTGGAATTAACTCCAGTAAGTTCTTGGGTTACCTGGGAAAACACAGAGGGGGATAGAAGCAAATACGGACCAGATCAAGGCCTTACAAGATATTTAAAAGCCGCTCACCATCAGAGATGTTCAGGTCCTCACTAGGATGTCAGCCTATCTCAATCGATTTATATCTTGATCACCTAATAAATATCGACCCTTCTTTCAAGCTTTGAAGAAACCAAGCACGCCAGTCTGGATGGAGGAATGTGATCGGGCACTGAAAGGAATTCTGCGGTACTTGAGATCTCCTCCCTTGTTTTTAACTCCTACCACTGAAGAATATCTCTACTTATGCTTGGTCGTTTCCCAACATGCAACTAGCGGATTATTTGTACGACTGCAAGACTGCAAGACGGAGAATAACTAATAATTTACTACGTCAAACATACTCTCCTCGAGGAGAAAATTAGATATATGCCTATTGAAAATACGGTCCTAACCCTAGTAACATCCTCTAGGAAGAAGAAACGACCCTTGGTATTTTAAGGGGAACTTGTCTTCCCATCGACCAGTCATTGGTTGCTAACTTAACCTATAATAGGTTAGCCCTTCACGCCGTCTAAGATCTTTCTCTTCTAAGTAGCAAATTTCATCCGATCTTTGTTAATTTGTGTTTATACACATGACATCAACTTGTCTTCTTCTCTTTTGCTTGGTAGTTCATGATGGATTTTGCCAACATGCTTGATAGGAGATCTGACTAGAAGAAGGAGGTGAACGATCTGGGGTCCACCTTGAATGGGGCCCAGAAGTACCATGGCATTTTTAAATCCAAGGTGACCAGCATGAGGTCCCACTGATGGCCAAGGATGATGAGATCGTCCAACTGAAGGATATGGTGGAGGGTTTGGAGACGGTGAATAGAGAGTGCCCAAAACCTTACCGTGGCATTGGAGGTGAATAGTGGTGCTTTTGAAAAAAGATGGGACAAGTCCCTTATCAATGCTAAAACGTATTTGGATTTTTTTCAAAAATACTTTTTTATAAAGGGTTGGGATGATGCCCTGGTTAAGGCAGGAGTTACTGCCGACTCTGAAATAATAAAACATGTACCCTCAAGATAGTGACTAACTGTAATAAAATCATTAAGGCATTAAGACAATAATCTGGTTGGATAGAAATACGATAACATGCATTAACATTGGCCTATCACTTGAACCAATTAATGCTAACAATATTAAATAAACTTTCTAAAAAGTTAAGTAATAATGTAAAAAGCAAATGACAAACTAAGATTTGAGAAAAAGTTGAAATTGAAAGTTGGCTTAAAAATAAATTGCTTAAGGTTGGTTGCATTCCGAGCCCGAAGTATCTCCCTATCCTCCATTGTTTCTAAATGATAGGCCCCTTGGAGGTTATTTTTGGTGACTCTAAACGGTACTTTCTAGTTGGGTCCTAACTTGCCATATGACGACTTCATCGCTCTACCGACGACCTTACTTAGGTTATAGTCTCCAACTTGAAACTTCCTCGGATGCACACCTTTATTTTACTGACTTGTTAGCTGCTTTTGGAAGGATGCCACTCTTATCAGGTCTTGCTCCTGTAATACCCCGTATTTTTATGGCTTTTAAATTTGGGGATTTATTAAATTTAAATTGAGATATTAATTTAATATTAATTCAAAAATTTATTTTAAATATTTACTAGCGTGATGAGAGTTAGTAATTATTGGAAATTTGTTGAATATCACTTAATGAGTAAAGTAATATGTAGAATTGAATTTATTAAAATTTGTCACGAGTGAATAACATGACAATTATGGAAATTAAGTCGGGACGCGCCTGTGTCGTGTTGGGAATAATTTATTATTATAAAAAGTGAATAAATTATAAGTCCTCTGTATGGTCATTTTGAGTGTGCTAACGTATCCGGAAGGGTCGAGATAGTCAGAAAAGTGTACCCGGAGGTTAAGTTTGGGTCTCAGGGCATTTTTAGGCCTAACTGGCATCCCGGGAGGGTATTATAGTCATTATGTATTTTTGGGTAATTAAACCCACGAATTTTCCTTAGTTATATTAGCTATTAGAGTTTATCTTTTAGGGTTAACAATCACAGAAACATAGAACGACCATTAGAGAAGAAAGGTAGAGAGCTTTTCAAGAATTGATCACAAACCGTAGCACTTCTTTCAAGATTAATAGCAGCGGGGCATAGATCGTAAGACGAGGAACGCAGCCATATCCTTATTACCAACAATCAGACCTTCGAATCACAGTCAAGTATCTATCTTGCTACTTTTCTAGTTAATGTTTCACCCATTTTAGAATAGGATTGATAAATTATGTTTCATGGAAGAATTTGATCATTTAGGGAATTTAAATCACATGCCTTAGAAGAAATAAGTGTATTCGGGAAATCTCAACATATGTAGAGGATTACCCATGAAATTGTATTGATTTAGAAGTGAGAAATCTGGAAAAAGAATTTGAAGATTGGAAATTTAATATAAAACTAGGGTTCTTGATAATTATGATGAATTATCCCTTTAATTCGATACCTTTGATGAATTTGTACATGCTTCACGTAGGAAATCATGTATATAGGTATATGTAACCAGTAGTAAATTTGTTTGGGTGTTTGGGGATCATTAATGGTGTTTTGGAGGAAATTCTTGGATGAAACCCGTAGGTCGAATTTACAGTTTTCTGGGTAAGAACTGCTTGATCGATCGATCGACCTAAGAATATTGATCGATCGACCCCTTTTCTCGATCAATCGACCCCTCCTTGAAAAACTGCATGTTTTTCCCCTTTTTGTTTAATCCGGATAAAATACGTAGGAACCCTTGAATATCATTTTAAGAGTATATTGGGTCATGAAGAGGACCAGTAGGGTCTAAGTAGACTCCGTTGAGTGAAATTTTATATGGGATGAAATCGTGGGTTAACGGGGGGTTTCGTCACATATTGGGAATTATGCGTACATTCACTAAAGAATTGAGAGACTCGTGAAAGACTTAGACCAGAATGTTAGAGAGGGTGTACCTACTGATATTGTCTTTAGTAAGAGAGAATACTTCGAGAGATGAGAAGTAAGTATGAAATGATTCTAATTGAAAAGAAAAGAGATGAATCCTTTATGCGAGATAATTGGGTAAAATTTTACTAAGTACAGTTAATAATAATTATTATGGGTCGTGGGCGAACCTAATTGGAAAATGTGAATATTTATATATATGGCTGTGTGACTGTGTGCATATACTAAATATTATATTTGTGAATAATCATACCCGCTCTACTTGCTATCACGGAGGTTGCCGCGCCGAGACAGTCTTATCTCAATGGAATCTTTATGGGGGATATTGACTTGTACCGTAGAATATAGGATTCCTTGGTACAGGCTATCTGAGAATGATAGTCAGACGGTCCTAAGAGACATGAGGGGTATGTGTTGAACTCTTAGAGACTTGGAACTATGCTTCGCCTCCATTTTGTGTGTATTGTGTTAATACAGTTCGAGAGTGATTCCGAACTAGTATTTCCCTTAGTACGAGTGATACGGGGACTTGATAGCATAGTATGCCAGCACCATAAATTTTATGTGGGGTGCTGATAGTATATATATTATATGAGTGATTAATATATATACGTATATATGAAATTCTTCTATTGTACATACAAGTAGTTAAATATTGAATAAATGCTCCAAATAATAGTAAGTGTTCAGAAACTTTATAATAGTATGGAAAAATACATAAATGGCATAAATAACCATTAAGAGACTGATTTCTAAACTAAAATATTAATCTTGTGACTTCTCGAGATAGAATTTATGGGAGAAGACTTAGTAAGTATTTAGTAGTATGGTAGGCATGCACATTAGATGAGAGATGAGAATTCTCAAGAGAGTGTTGCGTACTAACATGGTTGTTATATTAGCCAATAAGCATTTTAAATACTTGCTAAATTATTTTTAAAAACTGTTTCACACTCGGGCTCTGACCCGTCTCTTGTCATTCTCTTTTTCTCTTGTATATATATATATATATATATATATATATATATTATAGGTGCTCAGCCATAGGGGCGTCAGGTGTAGATTCCTTTGACCGGACGTGCTACAACCTGTGTGGGAGTTGCAGGTCATTGCAGTAGACGCTTCTTCTTTTGGTTCCTCCAACTTCTGTTTAGTTCTTTTAGTTAGGGCATGTGTCTCCCATTTCCAGGCTCTTATTTAGACTTGATAGGGATTTCATATTTCTAGAATTTCAGTACTCTGTTTTCATTTGGGATTATTTCTCTATCACGTTATCTGTGGATTGTGGTTATTTATTTGGATTTGAGTAATTTAGTTGACATGGTTCGTTAAAATGATTTGTATATTTATCGTTTGTATTATTCACATTTGGTTATGTTTAAAAAAAGTTTTTACAATGGAGTTTAATAAATAAATTCAATTAAATCGTTCTGACACTTAGCTTAATTATTTAGGGTGTTTAAATTAGAAATATTTATTTTGCGACAATGATGCTAAGAATGAACCAACCGTTCACCTTGATTTTAATTGAATAAATGACTAATCACCCGGTATTTAATTAGGCGGGGTGTCACAGGTGGTATCAAAGCATCAGGTTCTAGTGTCCTTTAGGATATGTACGGCTTATTTTGCTTTCAACTTAGCGTCTTTGATATAGAGCCTTATTTTTAGGACTGTTGTATTCTTGTATTTACCCTCACGTCTTCAGCTATTTGAGATTTTATAATAACTGTATACTAATAAACTTCCTTCTCATTTCAGATGCCTCTGAGATGCGCATCTCGAGACAGGAATGCCCAGCCCGAACAACCAGTAGCTCCGGCTCAGGGAATGATGAATGCAACTGAAGTAGCCGCCATTGTTGCTCAGGCGGTTAATGCCGCATTAGTGGTGGTGCAGCAGGCTCCAACCCAGGTTCAGGCGGTAGCTCCAGTACCAGTACAAATTCCCATTGCATGGGAGCGGGTCAGGGATGCCTTTCAGAAGGCGCATCCCTGGAGTTCTCGGGTAGTTCAGACATCGTGATTGCCAGCCAATGGAAGAAGGATATCTAGGGCATCTGCGCATGTATGAGTTCACTGACGTAAAGAAATAGTTACTGGCTTCCTTCAAGCTAGTGGGGGCCGCTTTCCAGTGGTGGGAATCCACCACCACCTTGGAGGAGAGGGACATCATATCGATTCAGTCATTTTGGGCGCGGTTTGATCGCAAATATTTCCCATCCGTCGTGCAGATTGAGATGAGGCGGAGGTTACTGAATCTTAAGCAGGAGAGTATGACCGTTGCTGAGTATGAGGAGGAGTTCACTAGACTTATCACAATAGTACCGGATGAGGCACCCACTGAGGAGAAGAATATATTATTATTTCTAGAGGGATTGGCCTGGAGGATTCGTCAGCACCTTATAGGTAATCTATCGTTGGGTAGGTACACTGATGTACTCAAAGCCGCTCTGTTACACTGTCAGGATTACCGCTTCCATTAACAGGGGAGAAAATGAGCAAGGGAGTCCAGTCAGTAGGACAGGACAGGGGCAGTAGTACTGGTGGGGCACCAGCATCCCAAGGGCAGACCCATCACAGTGAGCAGAGTTCCCATCAGAGGGAACCTACTAAGTGATTACGATCAGGTGATTCCAGTAGGGATTTGGGGGCTATAGATAGGGCTAGCAGGGCCAGCAGGGCCAACACTGCCAACAATAGGGTCAACAGCAGGGCAATCAGGGCCAACAACATTTTCAGCAGGGCCAGTGGCGGGGTGGTAACGACCAATAGGGCCGTGGTCAGCAGGGTCAGAAGGGAGGAAACTTCAGGGGCAGGTGTTTTGGATGTGGCAAGAATGGCCGTAGGCATCAAGATTTCTTAGAGGGGGATAGGGCCCCACAACAGCAGGGTGCTCGTAATGAGCCGCAGAGGCCACTCTTTCCAGCCATCCTCCCAGTGCCAGGTTAGATGCCAGCACTACCATCCATCCCAGCCGCCCCAGTCCAGCAGGGGTAATTACAGTATGGACGTGTCTATAACGTCCACCAGGACTCAGCACCTTAAACGCCACTCGCGATTGAGGGTACGTTTCCTATACATGGCACTATGGGTCGAGTTTTATTTGATACTGGGGCATCGCATTGTTTTATAGCTACTCACTTTACACGGGCCTTAGGGTTATTAGAGACGATAGAGAGTACAGTGACATGCGTAGACTCACCACTGAGGAATGGGTCCTTGATTTTCTTTATATGCCGAGGTGTAGGTATAGAGATTGGTAGTTTGATTTTACCTGCATACATGCTAGTTTTAGATATGCATGAGCACGACGCCATTATTGGCATGGATTGGCTCGCTGCGTACAAAGCCATGATAAATTGTTTTGGTAGGAGCATTATCTTTGCCATTCCGAGGCAGGAGATGTTTTTGGTGGCGATGCCTCGCCTAGAGGGAGTATCTTCAACCCATTTGTATTAAATAGAGGAGGATACTTCTAAGGAGATTATGATTCCCCTAGATTCTATTCCATTCATTCATGAGTTTTCAGATGTATTCCAGGAGATATCGGGCCTACCCCCAGTCGAGAGATAGATTTTGTCATAGACTTGATGCCGGACACTCGACCGATAGCACGTGCACCGTACCGTATGGCTCCAGCAGAGATGAGGGAGTTACGGGATCAGATAGAGCAGTTGTTGGGCCAAGGCTTCATTCATAGGAGCACCTCGCCTTGGGGCACTCCGGTGTTGTTTGTAAAGAAGAGAGATGGTTCACTGAGGCTGTGCATGGATTATCGAGAGTTGAACAAGGTCACGATATGAAATAAGTATCCGTTGCCTCAAATCGATGACCTGTTCAACCAGTTGAGAGGAGCAACCTTCTTTTTGAAGATAGATTTGAGATCGGGATACCATCAGCTACGAATTAGGGAGAAGGATGTGTCGAAGACTGCTTTCTTGACGAGATATGGGTCCTATGATTTCAGAGTCATGCCATTTGGGATGACAAATGCTCCAGCCGTATTCATGGATTTTATGAACCGAGTGTTCACAGAGTTTTTGGATCAGTTTGTCATCGTCTTTATGGATGACATCTTGATTTACTCACAGACTGAGGAGGAGAATGCTGAGCACTTGAGACTGGTTCTTCAGACTCTATGAGAGCATAAGCTGTATGCTAAGTATGAGAAGTGCGGATTTTGGTTATGGGAGGTACAGGTTTTGGGGCATGTTGTGTCGGAATTGGGGATATTAGTTGACCCAAGAAAAGTGTCGGCAGTGAGAGAGTGGGGACAACCCACGACACCGACAGAGGTACGTAGCTTCTTGGGGTTAGCCGGGTACTACAGGTGGTTCATCTGAGTATTTTCTAAGATAGTGGGTCCGATAACGAATCTGACTCACAAGGGAGTACCGTATGTATGGGATGATGTTTGTCAATTGGCTTTTGATGAGCTGAAAGATAAGCTGACTTTGGTGCCAGTTCTTTCTTTGCCCGTGCCGGGAGCGAAGTACCTGGTGTACACTGACGCTTCTTTACGGAGACTCGGGGGAGTACTTCAGCAGGAGGAGCAGGCTATAGCTTTTACCTCCCGCAAGCTTAAGCCTCACGAAAGGAGTTACCCCACCCACGACCTGGAACTTGCAGCGGTCGTATTCGCATTGCAGATTTGGAGACATTACTTGTTGGGGGAGAAGTTTTGCTTGTTCATAGACCACAAGTCACTACAATACTTGTTCACTCAGCGAGAGTTGAACATGCGTCAGTACAGGTGGTTGGAGTTTGTGAAAGACTACCAGTTCGAGATACAGTACCATCCGGGGAAGGCTAACGTGGTTGCTGATGCGTTAAGCCATAAACCGGTAGGTGACGTAGCGGAAGTATGGAGAGCGAAGTGGAAAGAGTTGGATCACCAGGATGTGGTAGCACGTTCCTTTATATCTATTATGTCAGTCACACCCGAGATTGTTACGAGGGTGATGCAGGCACAAGCAGCGGATATGTTTTGCCAGGAGAAGATTGTACGGATCTTAGCTGAGGGCATGGAGTCCTATTCAGTGAGTTCTGATGGGGGTTTGAGGTTTAGTGGGAGATTGGTGGTCCCGAAGGGAGAAGACTTACATCATGCAGTGTTGACACAGTCGCATGGATCCAGATTTATAGTACATCCTTGAGGGGATAAGAGGTACTAGGATATGAGGCGACAGTACTAGTGGAGTGGGATGAAGAAGGACATTGCTGAGTTTGTGTCCAAATGTTCTACCTGTCAGATGGTAAAGGTGGACCACCAGAGATCGCCAGGGTTACTTCAGCCGTTGGAGATACCTACGTGTAAATGGGAGAATATTTCCATGGACTTCATTACTGGGTTGCCTACATCATAGAGGGGTCACAATTCCATATGGGTTATAGTGGATCGATTGACCAAGGTAGATCATTTTCTTCCACTACGGACACACTATACCACGGGCCAGTACGTACAGTTATTCATTGCCGAGATCGTTAGGCTACATGGGGTGCCCCTGGATATTTTGTCATATAGAGGCAAAATTTTTGTGTCGCGCTTCTGGGAGAGCTTTCAGGAGGCCATGGGTACAGAGTTGAGATTGAGTTCAGCTTACCACCCACAAACGGATGGATATATAGAGCGTACCAATCAAATGCTGGAGAATATGCTACGCATGTGTATCCTTGATTTTGGAGGAGGCTGGTAGCCGTATCTTCCACTGGTGGAGTTCACTTATAATAACTCCTATCAATTCACGATCGACATGGCCCCATTTGAGGCATTGTATGGTAAGCCTTGTCATTCTCCCGCTTGTTGGCTAGAGGTGGGGGACAAAAATTGCTCGAACCAAAGGTGATTCAGGAAACTTCAGCTAGGATTGAGCTTATTAGGAGTCGTATCCGGGTAGCCTAGGACCTGCAGAAGAGCTACGCTGATGTAAAAAGGTCCTTCCGAGAGTTTGGCATGGGGGACCAAGTATTACTACGTGTGTCTCCTATGAAAGGAGTAATGAGATTCGGGAAGAAAGGGAAATTATCTCCGAGGTATGTAGGACCATTTCCCATTATCGAGAGGATAGGGCCGGTGGCATACAGATTGGGGTTGCCAGAGCACTTGCACCGCATTCACGATGTATTCCACATCTCGTCGTTGAGACGATATCTTCGGGATGATACTACCCACACCCACATCGCGATAGAGGAGATTGACTTACATCTCGACAATTCTTATGAGGAGAGACCAGTGGCTATCCTAGACCATAGTAAGAGAAAATTGAGGTAAAGGTAGTTCCACTTGTATGGGTTCAATGGGAGCATCATAATGTGGAGGAGTCCACTTGGGAGCACGAGGCAGCTATGTGCGAAAAATATCCAGATCTATTTTTACCAGGTATGCCTTAATTTTTGAATTTCGGGACGAAATTCCGTTATTAAGGGGGAAGTATGTAATACCCCGTATTTTTATGGCTTTTAAATTTGGGGATTTATTAAATTTAAATTGAGATATTAATTTAATATTAATCCGGAAATTTATTTTAAATATTTACTAGCGTGATGAGAGTTAGTAATTATTGAGAATTTGTTGAATATTACTTAATGAGTAAAGTAATATGTAGAATTGAATTTATTAAAATTTTTCACGAGTGAATAACATGACAATTATGGAAATTAAGTCAGGACGCGCCTGTGTCGTGTCGGGACTAATTTATTATTATAAAAAGTGAATAAATTATAAGTCACCCGTAAGGTCATTTCGAGTACTCTAACGTGTCCGGAAGGGTAGAGATAGTCAAAAAAGTGTACCCAGGGGTTTAGTTTGGGTCTCGGGGCGTTTTTAGGCCTAACTGGCATCCCGAGAGGGTATTATAGTCATTCTGTATTTTTGGGTAATTAAACCCACGAATTTTCCTAAGTTATAACAGCTATTAGAGTTTAGCTTTTAGGGTTAACAATCACAGAAACATAAAATGACCATTAGAGAAGAAAGGTAGAGAGCTTTTTAAGAATTGATCACAAACCGTAGCACCTCTTTCAAGATTAACACCACCGGGGAATAGATCGTAAGACGAGGAACGCAACCATATCCTTATTATCAATAAATCAGACCTTCAAATCCCAGTCAAGTATCTATCTTGCTACTTTTCTAGTTAATGTTTCACCCATATTAGAATAGGATTGATAAATATATATTTCATGGAAGAATTTATTGATTTAGGGAATTTAAATCACATGCCTTAGAGGAAATAAGTGTATTCTGGAAATCTCAACATATGTAGAGGATTACCCACGAAATCGTATTGATTTAGAAGTGAGAAATCTGGAAAAAGAATTTGAAGATTGGAAATTTAATATGAAACTAGGGTTCTTGATAATTATGATGAATTATCCCTTTAATTCGATACCTTTGATGAATTTGTACATGCTTCACGTAGGAGATCATGTACATAGGTATATGTAACTAGTAGTAAACTTGTTTGGTAGTTTGGGGATCATTAATGGTGTTTTGGAGGAAATTCTTGGATGAAACCCGTAGGTCGAATTTACAGTTTTCTGGGCAATAACTGCTTGATCGATCGATCGACCCAAGAATGTCAATCGATCGACCCCTTTCTTCGATCGATCGACCCCTCCTGGAAAACTGCATGTTTTTCCCCTTTTTGTTTAATCCGGATAAAATACGTAGGAACCCTTGAATATCATTTTAAGAGTATATTGGGTCATGAAGAGGACCAGTAGGGTCTAAGTAGACTCCGGTGAGTGAAATTTTATATGGGATGAAATCGTGGGTTAACGGGGGGTTTCGTCACATATTGATAATTGTGCGTACGTTCATTAAAGAATTGAGAGACTCGTGAAAGACTTAGACCAAAATGTTAGAGAGGGTGTACCTACAGAAATTAATTTTAGTAAAAGAGAATACTTAGAGAGATGAGAAGTAAGTATGAAATGATTCTAATTGAAAAGAAAAGAGATGAATCCTTTATGCGAGATAATTGGGTAAAATTTAACTAAGTACGGTTAATAATAATTATTATGGGTCGTGGGCGAACCTAATTGGAAAATGTGAATATTTATATATATGGCCGTGTGACTATATGCATATACTAAATATTATATTTGTGAATAATCATACCCGCGCTACTTTCTATCACGGAGGTTGCCGCATCGGGGCAGTCTTATCTCGATGGAACCTTTATGGGTGATATTGACTTGTACCCTAGAACATAGAATTCTTGTGTACAGGCTATCTGAGAATGATAGTCAGACGGTCCTAAGAGACATGAGGGGTATGTGTTGACCTCTTAGTGACTTGGAACTATGCTTCATCTCCATTTTGTGTGTATTTTGTTGATACATTTCGAGAGTGATTCCAAACTAGTATTTCCCTTAGTACGAGTGATACGAGGACTTGATAGCATAATATTCTAGCACCATAGATTTTATGTGGGGTGCCGATAGTATAAATATTATATGAGTGATTAATATATATACGTATATATGAAATTCTTCTATTGTACGCACAAGTAGTTAAATATTGAATAAATGCTCCAAATAATAGTAAGTGTTCAGAAACTTTATAATAGTCTGGAAAAATAAATAAATGGTGTAAATAAGCATTAAGAGACTGATTTCTAAACTAAAGTATTAATCTTGTGACTTCTCGAGATAGAATTTATGGGAGAAGACTTAGGAAGTATTTAGTAGTACGATAGGCGTGCACATTAGATGAGAGATGAGAATTCTCAAGAGAGTGTTGCGTACTAACATGGTTGTTATATTAGCCAATAAGCATTTTAAATACTTGCTAAATTATTTTTAAAAACTGTTTTACACTCGGACACTGACCCGTCTCCTGTCATTATCTTTTTATCTTGTATATATATATATATATATATATATATTACAGGCGCTCAGCCCTAGGGGCGTCAGGTGTAGATTCATTTGACCGGACGTGCTGCAACCTGTGTAGGAGTTATAGGTCATTGCAGTAGACGCTTCCTCTTTTGGTTCCTCAGACTTCTGTTTGGTTCTTTTAGTTAGGGCATGTGTCGCCCATTTCCAGACTCTTGTTTAGACTTGATAGGGATTTCATATTTCTAGCATTTCAGTACTCTGTTTTCATTTGGGATTATTTATCTATCACGTTATCTGTGGATTGTGGTTATTTATTTGGATTTGAGTAATTTAGTTGGAATGTTTTGTTGGATGACTGATATCTTTATCGTTTGTATTATTCAAATTTGGTTATGTTTAAAAAAAGTTTTTACAACGGAGTTTAATAAATAAATTCAATTAAATCGCTCTGACACTTAGCTTAATTATTCAGGATGTTTAAATTGGAAATATTTGTTTTGCGGCAGTGATGCTAAGAATGAACCAACCGTTCACCTTGATTTTAATTTAATTAAGGACCGATCACCCAGTATTTTATTAGGCGGGGTGTCACAACTCCATCCTCTCATATGCCATACCAAGTTATATTATGATGTTATCATTATTCCCATTTTGATCAGCTATACTCGTTCTCATGGCATACAAAACTATAACGGGATTATGGCTTCCATTATGTAAGCTAAAGTGAATGGAGTTTCCCTAGTCAACCTCTTTGGGTTTGTTAGATATTCCCAGAGGATGTGAGGGATATTGTACACTCTAGAAACCCCATCCCGGTACCCCATAAATATGCCCTTAGGTCCTTAACACTTCTCCCCCACCATAAGACCCTAGGTCCTAATCTGAACCTTTATCCTGAGGCCATTAGGCACTCTCAAGCATCATTTAACCTGAGTAAACTCTCTAACATGAGATAATCTCATTGAAATCTAATAGGTCTTTGAATCCCCTTTCCAATGATCCATCCCATGAGCGAATCGGCCTCACGGTTTGCGCGTACTCACCTTTTTACTCTTAATCCTGATCTACAGGCCATCGGGTGGTCCCAATTCCTATTTGACCTTTGTCAACTCTCCTACTTGAGATAATATCATTTAAACCTCATATGGCTATGAATCTCCTTTCAAACAATCCATATCATGCGCGAATCGGCCTCATGGTTCGCGCGTACTCATCTTAACTCTAAACCCTGATTAAGAGGCCACTGGGTGATCTCGAGCCCCGTTTGACCTTGGTCAACCCTCCAAACTGAGTGAAATTCATTGAAATCTCACAAGTCTCTGAATACCCTTTCCAACAGTTCATACCGTGCGCGAATCATCCTCACGGTTCGTGCGTACTTTCCTTTTTACTCCGAGAACCCCCTTCTAGAGGCCATCGGGTTCTTTTGAGCCCTGTTTGACTTTGATCAACTCTTGAACCCGGGAATGACTCAATGGATTCTTGTAGGGATCTGAATTCCCTTTCCAATGGTCCCATTCATGCATGATTCAGACATACGGTTCACATTTTATGCCAATTTTTCTGAAAAAGTCTGTTCTGGACTGCCTATGGGCACCCCAGACCCCTTGCCTATCGACAGGGTGTATTTTCTTTGCCAGCAAGGCAGGGTTATGCCTATAGGAAGGCCAGGGGCTATGTCGAGTGTCACCCCCTGAAGGCCTAATTTTTTTTTTATTTAAGGAGACCATGGCCTCATTTCAAAGGGTCCCTTTCTGAAGTCAGAACATTCTCCTCGAAATCAGTGCATCAAAATTCCCCTTTTCCAAACATTCTCTCCATTTTGTTACATCATTCACATCCATCTTTCATCACAGTTTTTACTCATACCACACCATCATTCAACCACCTAAAAATCAGCCTCTAATACAACAAAATCAGAATTAAAGTCCTATAGATGGTCTACTCTTATATTTTTATAACTCATTTAATTAGTATTAGTTATTTACTTTTCTTTCCACTTTTGATATATCTTTTATTTCATTTCTTTACTTCCAAATTATTCTCCCTTTTTTATTATTTATTACACATAAAACTTATTTTCATAAAATCTAAAAAAGCCAAAAAAAGGGTTTTCCTATAAATCCTAAACTACAATTTCCTCATTTTCCACACTCCTTACACTTGTGCACATTTTCTAAAAACCAACTAAAGGAAGTTCTAATGTTGGATTTATGGGTTAAACCCCAACCTTGTGCATTATCGAACTATGAGGACTTTAATGCCTTACGGATATGTAGGTATCCCGAGCCAATATTAGGATTCGAGTCCTATTTTCTTATTTAGTCACTTTATGTTTTCTTGCATTTAATAGTATTGTAAATGCGTGTATTCCTACATATTAATGTTGCCACTCGATATACACATTCAATTCTTCATAGTGATTTGTGAATTGATGGACAATCACATTATATTTTTGTATTATTCTTTTGCACACTCCTTAGAATGATTCCGCTCCGTCTTTCCCATGATGCGAGTCGGATGATTTCTTTCTCTCATTACTTACACCGCACATAGGAACAGACGTATCACATTTTGGAGTCGGATGAGAGACCAAAAGGGAGGAATGGGTGCCTAACACCTTTTCATTTCGTAACTTAGTCCCCGAACCCCCATCTCTTTTGATTTCGTATGCATCAGTATATATTTTGATGTCATTCTCAAGGGAAGGCTACATTCCATTGCCTATTTTGAGCAAAATAAGCTAGCAATGCCATTTTTGAATATTTTCTCCCCTTTGAAGATAGTCGATTTATACCCGTGGAAGCCCGCGAAGATAAGTGCAAGTGGAGAAAAGAGGATTCCTTATCCTCGAATCCCCACACGCATGGAGAGAGATTTACTCGATTTTCTCTCTTCTCCAATTTCGGGGCCGACCCACGTAGAAGGAATCCACCCCAGATGGGCACATCCACCCATGCTCCTTTTTCCTTCTCAAGTGTTTTCTTCATTGTATCAATGACTATTTTGTTATAAGCCTCAACTTGCCATTGATCTGAGGGTAAGCCACTGAATTATAGTAATGCTTGATGGCATGGTTTTTGTGAAAGTCTTTGAAATGCCCTCTCTCAAACGGAGTTCTGTTGTTGATGATGAGCACTCTTGGCACACCAAAATGGGTTATCATGTTCATCTAGGTAAATTTGATCATGTCGACATCTCTTATGTTCGTGAAAGAGTCCTCCCAATCCACTTGGTAAAATAATTCTGTCGTCCAGGAGGTATTTCTGATTTCTAGGTGCCGTGGGAGCAGACCCACAATGTCTACCCCCTTGAACGAAAGGCCATGGGCTTGCCAAGGACTTAAGGTCTCTATACGACTGGTGAAGTAGCGGTGAGAAAAATTAACACTTCTTACATTTCTTTATATAGGAGACAACATCATTTTGCATATAAGGCCATGAATATCCCTCCTTAATAGCCCTAAACGGTAGAGATCTTGCACTAGAGTGATTATAACAAATGCTTTCGTGAAACTCATATAGGACTTGGTCGACATCATTGGGATGAACACAATGCAAGTATGTCCCGATTAAATACCTAATATAGAGTTTTCTTTCAGAAGATAAATAAAACCGGGAAGCTTTCATTAAGATCTGATGGGCTTCCTTCTTGTCCACATACAAAACATCTTCTTATATGTACCTAATTACTAGTTCCATCAAACTAGATGATTTTTAGGTGGCGAGCACTTAGTCGACATCTTGTTTTCTATGGTTTTTTGGTTGGGCCAGATACTCCACCCTTACGACCCTTTTGAGGTCGAATTTAACACCTGAATCCGAAGTGGCTAAGGCATTAGTGTGGCTATTATCCCCTACAGGGAATTGCTGTACTTGGACATATTTGAACTGGGCGACCAACTCTAGAGCTATCTGATGGTAGGATGACGTGCAGTTGTCTATAGCATTATAGTCTCCTTGTTATGTGATTATAAACTAGCCTTGAGTAAAAAAATACATCAAGGTGACTGGCACCAAAATATAGTTATTTCCTCAATCCTCCGATGATAGTCTCATATTCCACTTCATTATTTGATGCCTCAACTCCTAGTCGTATTCCCTGCTCGATCATGGTCTGATCTAAGGTCACTAGTACTATCCCTACTTTGGCCTCCTTGGTAATGGATGATCCATCCACATAGAGAGTCCATCTATCATGTTGAAAAGTGCGACTGTGTGATATTTGATTTAAATTAAATTCGCAAGTTTCCAAGTAACCCTTATTTAATTAGAGTCCCTAAACATGTATCTAAGGTGAGTGTGTCAACCCATAAATAAATAAAGCATGTGACACAAAAATATGCTGAGACACAGATTTCAGAAAAAAACCCCTTTCGGGTAAAACCTTTATTTCACTATGAATATATAAATCGCAACTTACAATTACATAGAGAAATCTGCAATGGATCAACGCGCAACCAACCCACAAAGACACGCAGTCTTGAACTCAGCAAGAGAATACACGCAACACCCTCCAAGGACTCGCAACCCAAACAGCAAAGGAAGAACCGTAGCACTCCTCAATGACACGCAGCCATAACACTTTGTAGAGACTCCCTTAGCAATGACACGCAGCCCTCGGTTGCAAAGATCTCCCCACAAATGTTGAACAGTAGCAAAGCTTGTGTTCTAGGGTTCCAAAAGATTCACAAAAGTAATTGGGATTTTTGTGTGTGAATCAAAAAGATGTTTGGCACATCAAAAAACGAAGTCTTGTTGTGTTTTAATTCTTAGAAATGTTTTCTCAAAGACTTGAAAAAATACACCACCGAAATAGGAATATATATAGGAAATATGAGTCGGTGGTACAAAATCCAAATAGATCTGATCGAGTTTATCTCAGGCGGATCGGTCCGGTATGGAGGTGGATCGGTCCGACCTCGGATCGATTCGTTTTCCACACAGGCCTCTTCAGTTTGTATTCGATCCAGGGTTCACTGGTGCAAAGCGGATCGGTTCGGTATGGAGGCGGACCGGTCCGGGGGCGGATCGGTTCTTTTTTAAAATAGGCGGACCGGTTCGGTTTACCAGAAAATAAAAAACTTTTAAAAGCTTCATTTTGCTTGAAAAAAATTACTTCTTATTTTTATAAAAAACATTTCATAAAAATTTCCCAATACTAAGTATGAAACTTTAAGGGACTTAAAAACAAAACTTTACCAAGTTCATTCTCGCAGTGGTTATGATGTTGAAGACGCCTTGATCTTCGGATCCATTGATGTAGATGCGATCTTAAGTTTCTTCAACGGTGTAACGGCGTACGACATACATATTGACACTGGACAAAAATGTCCTTACACATGTTGGTCGAGATCTTCCACAATGGTTTGATCACTAATCTCAACTTCCTTCTAAGGTTGAGGGTCCTCGATGAACTCATAGATGAAATCTGCCAAATCTATCTTTTTATTATAGTTCTAGGTTGATAGGGGATATCAAACTTCCTTATTTCCACTAACCACTTGGAAATCCTTCTAAAGAGGGTGACATTTTTAGGATTGCCTTTAATGGAAAGGAAATTATAATTATGATGGGGTGTGTCTAAAAGTAGTTCTTTAGCTTACATGAGCCTATAACCAGTGAATAGGCAAAGTTTTCTAGAGAGAGATAATGCATCTCAGAAGCTGGTAACATCTTATTGATGTAGCAAATTGCAACTTGATGCCCTTCCTTCTTACAGAACAAGACCAGACCGACTACATGGAAGGACACATAACGATATGAGCAGACTAGATCCTCCTGATTTGGAATTATGAGCAGAGGAGGTCGTCTTAGGTAGGGATTGATTTCTTAAAGTTCCATTGAGCACTCATCATTCTAGACTCCCTTGTTATACTTTATTAATATCTAAAACAAAGGTATACATCCCTTAAAATACTTAGAGATGAAGAGCTTCAGTTCTGCAAGAATTCCATTTATTTTTGGACATGTTTGACAGTCTTGGATATTTAGATGGTCCTTTTTGCCTTGATCTATTTGAAATTGGACTCGATCCTTGTTTAATTGACCAGATAACCAAAGAACTTGACGAACTGGAACCCAAAAGAGAATTTAGTTATATTGACATTCATTATTTTGTATCTAAGGACCTCAAACGCCTTTGCCCAATCTGAAACATGGTTTCCTTTATGCTTTCTTTTCACGAGTATCTCGTCCATGTATACTTCCATTGAACATTTTGATGACTAGCCATTGGTAGGTTTCCCTTGCGTTCTTGAGTCCAAATGATATGATATGGTAACAATAAAGGCAAAGTGTAGTGATTAAAGATATTTTTCCTAATCAGGCCTGGACAAAGGGATTTGGTGATAGCCATAATAAGCATCTAAAAAGCTTATCCTCTCATGGCTTGTTATGGCATCGACCAACTGGTCAATATTTGGTAGAGGAAAGCTATATTGGGATATGATTTATTCAGGTTGGTGAAGTCTATGTAAACTCTTCACTTCTCATTACTCTTCCTGGATATGACGGAGTTTAAGAGATACTTAAGGAATTTTATTTGTTTGACGGATCTTGCCTTCAGAAGTTTTCCAACTTATTCTTCCACTACCTTTGCTTTTTTTAGGGATATTCGTCGTGCCTTTTGTGTGATCAATAAGAATGTAAAGTTAATATGAAGCTTCTGGAACATTACTTTGGGCTTGATGCGAGGCATATCATTTTCTCTTTTAGGAAAGAAACTAGTTCCTTTTTTTCATGATGAACGAGTGAATCCGATCAGAAATTTCTTGTATGGGTGCGAGTCATCGAATGCCACCATGACTCTATCAGTGGGGTCCACCCTTATGTCTTCTACCCCATATTTCCCATACTTAAGTTGTATTTAGAGGGGGTAGCCACCTTCATGTTTCCACCTTCTCCTTTTTCTTCTACTAACTTAGGTTCGATGGTTGCGATAAAGCATTGTCGAGCAGTATCTTGATTACAATGTATCCACATTACCACCTGATCGGTAATGCATTTGAGCTTCTGATGATAGATAAGTGGAACTACCTTTATTTTATGGATCTAAGAATTTAATTGTATAGTGATTCAATGTCCACGACTAGGAATTCAATAAATTTTGATATAATCCCAGTTTGTATTGGGAGCATGACCTTTCCAAGTGGCATTGTCATTTTTCCTATGAATACGACCAAAGGGATGGTCACTTATTTATGATCTTACATTTTATAGTTAAACTAGTTGAATAATTTGATATACATTACCTATAAAGAGATTCCATGATCCACCAATAGCTTATCCACATCCGATTTGACAATCTCGAGTGTAATGACTAGCGCATCATGATGTGGAGTTTTGACTCTGACCAGGTATTCTTTGATGAAAATAATGTGCTTGGCATAGTCAATATCTTATGGTCGATGATGTTTTTTGATAGTGGGTTTGGTTGAGTTAATCTAAAAAGCTTCCACCACTGTAGTATTTTTCTTCAACTCCATTTTAACGACATTCCCTTGGATCTGGTTAGGTATTGAGGCCCAGTGAATAA
The DNA here is from genome assembly GCA_949130495.1 of Sambucus nigra. Lineage (NCBI taxonomy): Eukaryota > Viridiplantae > Streptophyta > Magnoliopsida > Dipsacales > Adoxaceae > Sambucus > Sambucus nigra. The sequence goes on along the minus strand of OX422211.1, from coordinate 422,562,483 downwards.
TCGTGAACTCATGTCCCATATCCTCATCGTGTAAGAAGTTAATCTAGCTTTTGGTCGGGCTGAGTAGTACCTTTGTTGTTATTTTTCTTCTTCTTCTCAATATAATCGTCCAGGTGTCCTACTTGGGCTAGGTTTTATAGGTGTTACTTGAGCGCATTGTAATTTTCTATCTTATGCCTATGCTCCTTATGATAGGAGCATCCCAGTGTCGTGCTTCTCTTCAAGGGGTCTCCTACCGTCTTCCTTGGCCTGGCCACTTGAAATACTATCAATGCTTGATCTTATTCAAGATCTTATATATATACTCTTTGAGAATCGTTTTGATGGCGCGATGAGATTTTTTGGGGTTAGTCTTCTCCTTTCCCTTTGGTTTTCCGTTCTGCTTTTAGCTCCTCTTTTTGGGAGCGTTCTCATTGTCTCCATTTTTCTCGCCTTTAGTCAACCATTTTCCTGATGTATGATAGCTACCACATCTTCCACTTTGGCACACTTCTTATTTCGAGACATCAAGTAATCTATAGTGATTGTTTCCTTCTTAGTGAGGGAATGATATAACACGGAACTATTCGGCATGCCAATCTTAAATGAGGCTACCACCGCTTGTTCATACTAGTCTTCTACCTCATTGTAGATATCCCAATATTGGTGAGAATACTCATGTAAAGTTTCTTGGGGCTTCTATTTCAGCATAAGGAGGGAGTCCATCCTCTTTGGATAGAAACTGCTTGTGAAAATTTTTGTGTGAGGGCTCGTGTGAGTTGTATAAAGCTGGAGATGGATTGACGTGGTAGGTTTTCAAATAACTTTGGAGATACGTCCCCCAAACTATAATGAAATATTCGACACATGATGATCACATTATTGTTCAAAAACATCACGTCCTAAAGGTATTGACGAACATGGTCAGTGATATTTATCTTCTCATTATAAATCTTGAATGTAAGTGCAGTGAACTTTTTGGGGGGTTTAAAGTTCTTAATTGATCGGGTGAATGAAGAATTCATTTGTTAGATGAGGGCCTTCTTGATAGTTCCATGGTGGTTCTGGGTCCTCGATGAGAAGGGTGGTCGTCCAACTCCCTCCGTAAGAGGTTATGAAGATCATTTCTTCCACAATGACTGCCGTGGTGGTCTCTTCTGTATGGTGATCTCCTTTGGTAGGAATGATCTTAGTAACTCCGCAAACTCCTTCTTATATTGTGAGTCTTACTCTCTTGAGGTCTAGGGGTGCATGAGATTTCATGGCACTTGCATTTTCCCCATGGAGCTCGTGATCCATCCACTTCAAACACTGTTAGAGGTGGGAATTCTCCTCCTGTAGGTGGCACGTGGCCGCCTCCTATTGATAAAGGCATTTCTCGTAAGCATCTGCGGGTCATGATATTTGATTGGATAGTGGTGGCTTGTTACTTTATACCATTCGATCCTCGTGTGAATGATAACGAGGGCTGGGGGTGTTGTGCACCCTATTAAGCTACATCATAGATCCGATCCTAGGAGTTTCAAGTCCGTTATAGTTGTCTCGGTGATTTCTATGAGATGACAAATGCTTCGTTTATTAATGAGACATGATTATTTTTGTCTTGTAACGTTGAAAGAGGAATATAATTTCCCATTGGCACTACAAATTGTAGGTGGTAGAATCCCAATTGTTATGATTCAATTAGGGTCAGTAATTCGGGTTAGTCAACTCATTTTTGAGTTATGTTATTTTCAATTTGAGTATAAGTTTTGATTACTCTTAAATATAAAAAAGCTAATCGTGTCACTTTTGGATCATATTGGGATTATTATCATAAATGGGTTATCATGATAAAAATTTCTAGCTCTATATTCAACACAATTTAATTGAACATAATAACTAAACCATGCACAATCAAACATGAACATTCTTTATGTTGTTCGATAATGTGCCTACGTCCATTGGAGGTTCTCTATTTTCTGTTAGACTAGATCAAATTCTTATCCTTACATTCCCTTTCCACTGAGGCAAGAGTTACATTTATAGGAAAATAGATAGTTGATCCATTAGGGCTCAGTCATTCTGATAGTTATCCCTATTGATTGAATGTATCTAGCTCCTTGATTCTCGCTGGTCGGTTATATCCCATAATCCTGATCTTTCTCAATGAGATCTTGACTAGATCAATGGACATGTGCCTTCCTCGAACATGTGGACAAATTATTTCCCTTACACACACACATATGTGTGTGTGTGTGTGTGTGTGACTTTTGTTCCTTTATTACATATACATAACAATTTTTTTGGTTTATACATAGTATTATCTATATGTAGTTTTCTATTTTTTTAAAAAGGGAAAAATTTAATTTGGTATAAGCTACTGATAAAGGCTTTTACTCAGCATATATATGTTGTCCATTATCTTTATTCATGTGATTTTTGGTGATTAGATTTATTTTGTTGGAGTTTATGGTTGTTTCCATGGTTGGTTTGTTGTTGTGACCTAGCTAGGTTCCTAGCTTATCGTTGGACCTATTCCATTAGGTTACCCTAGCCCCATTTTCATCATTTTTCATGGTTTATCGTCCTCCATGGGAAAGAGAGCCAAAGAGGTACCATCGCTGTCTCACCCACATTTTAACACAGTTCGTTGGGCTACACGTGCCGAGTATAGGATATTGATCTACACCCGGTGTTACCAGATGAGGGTGGTAATTGAACATCCTACTTTTTTATTGGTCCTTGAGGGTACATTTATTTCTTCGTGGTTCTATGGGATGTGATGGGATTCAATTATCTAGTTGTTCAGGTTTGCATAGGTTGACATGGTTAGGGAGTTTTATTTTCATGGTAGGGTAGATGAGGAGTTAATTATATCCACGATTAGAGGCATCGACATAGTCATTTGAACCAATACCATAGTCGAGCTTTTAGATATACCTAGGTTTCCCTTACCTCAGTACCCCGAGTATCTTGACCATACCACCCCTACTCTACCATATACATCACCGTTCGCTTTATGACTATCACTTTGGAATATCGTCCACTTTAGACAATCGCAAGATTCACATTGTAGCCATCTTTATTCTGACTATTGTTTGATCAATAAGATAGTTAGTTTTAATCTTCGACTAATGGGGAATCATAGTACATAATAATCCAAGTGATAATACGCAAATATTGCGTATTTCATCCCTCGAACCTACGAGTTTTAGCCCCCTTGTAGGTATTTAGGTACTAAGTATGGAGTTCGAACGCATTCCGCTCAAGTTCCATACGGAATCGCACGTTCAAGAGCAATTTAGTAATTTCACAGCTTGGGCACCTGGCCCAACATCTACACAGAAGTTGTATTCCTCCTCGAAAGCTTCACGTGGCTGCAAACGGTGCGCGATTCCGATCCCTAACGAAGAAGTTACGAGATTTTTAGCGGAAGAGATTTCCAACTACACCAAAACAGGAAGAAGATTGAAGCAGCCCTGCTTGATCGATCGATCAACCAAAAGGGTCGATCGATCGATCCCTTAATTTTTCATCCTTAGATCTTTACAGTGGGCTCTTATCTGATTGATCGATCGATCGATCAAAGGGATCGATCCCCTATTTTATGCAGATATTTTCCCTTTTATTTTCTTTTTCCTTTTCTTTTCTAATTTAATTCCACTTACTATAAAACCAATTTTGGTTTCTATTTTCATTATCTTGTAATATACTTAGCTTTAGGTTAGAATAGCTTAGGGTTTGAGGGTTTTTGGAGAGTTCTTCTTCATTTCTTCTTGGTTTGAAACCCATTTGGGTTGTAAGTTGCACTATTTATCTTCCCTCTCCATTAATATAGTTTGTATTTCCTTTAATTCTTGCTTTGTAGTTAATTTACATGCTTTCATAATTAGGTTTAGTTGCTTTCATTTATTGCTTTCTAGTGTAGATTTATTGCGTTTATTTACAGCATTTTTATCATGCTTTCTAGCTAAATTAGTCTAGGTTGTGTCGGATTGAATTCACTCGGGTTGACGTGTTGCTTTGCTTTGGTGATGGAGTTTACGAGTCTATTTCGGGTGTGTTGTCCTATTTATCACGCCTAGGAGATTTGACGGGGCATATTATGTATGCTTCGTACTTACGACCTTGCGTGCGTAATTTCTGGGGTATTTGTTGACACCAAAATCGTATTAGGCTTTTAAACGAATTTAGGGGTGTGACAACTCTTGATTTAATTAACTGTCGAAATGAGACGCAATCGTAATTACTCGTCGACCCATGTAACCATTTTATACTAGTTAACTCGGGTGAGAGATATTCGACGCAACCTATAGTTTTTATCATCTTTGTTAATCTAGTTTAAATACACTCGCCTAGATTCATCATTTCCCTTTTGTGCATCTTTTCCTTTTTGTACATATTTATCTTTTACACTTTTATTTAGGAATATTAAACCTTATAAATTCTATCAACTCGTCTCTGTGGATTTTTTTATACCCGGACTTGGTCGCTATACTCACCCGTTGAGTGTAGTCATAAGTTTAGGTTTTTGTATTGAGGCGGTGAGCAGAAAACAATGATCGGCGTTCTGATGCGCGTCGCTTTTCACCCTGTCTATCACCAAGCATATTCAATTCATAAACGCCATCAGTACTAACATGATCATAGATCTTCCATCTTTATCTGAAGGCACATGCCATCCATCTGAAATGATGGAGATACTCGACTACCTATGTCCCTACCTTATGGGATGCCACTCACTAGTATTATGCTGATAATCAGTGTACCTGTAATTCCTGGAGAGAGGACTTTAGATTATCTTTCTCGGATTAATGAGGCCACAACTAATTGTTCAAAATCCCATGTCCTTGATGATGCCACAGTTGATCCTTTGACGGTTTCAAATGAGGATGACATTATGTATGTTGAGTCTAGATACGTCCTAACACCCCAAGTATTAGTTCTAAGCATGACATAACCTACACCCCCGCCATCAGCTCAGCGTGATCTACTTTTTCCACCCAATTCAACTCGTTTTAGAGGGAGATTAACGAGTCCTTGTGGCTTCATGCACAACATACAAAAGCGATCTCAGCACAACTAACAACTCTATTGGAGAGGGAGAACCTCATGTCATCCAAAGAGGATGCCCATGTTGGAAAAAACAAATGGGTATTGACATTTAAATGCAAAAAAATTTCAGCCCCAAAGATCTTTGCTTAATCATGCATTGAAAAGAAAACAAGAACTAGGTTTAAAGATTAAATATAGGGTTTCAAGAATCTATACCATTGCGAATCCTTTCGTGATTCCTATTAGGAGATAAAGGTAAATGATGATGAAATCCTTGATACCCTCCAAGTCATCCTAAAAACCTTGATTAAACATTCCTTATGCTAGGATCTTCTAGTATATAATTATCCCTAAAGTCAGGTACGTAGGTGGACACATTTTGATATGAAAATCCTTCCTTATGAGTGAGATATGGTTGTCTCTTTCTATGAATCCCCACATAAGAGTGGATAATTTTTCCTCCCACACCTCTCAAAATCTAATGATCAATAACAAATGATTAAAACCCTTCCCACACCTTTATATACAAGTACAAAAGTGGGCTTGGGCCAAACTGGGTTTCTTGACAGTATGAGTCTAACTACTTGGGTATATGGACTACTCCAAGTACCTAAGATAAATAATTAAATTAACTGAAAATAAATACTTGGAAATCACAATTACAATTACCGTAACGATTTCCTTTATTTATTAAATCTCGAATTACCTCCACTAAATAATCTTGAGTGCACTCTAATTTATTTATCTCAGAAATCACTCGGATATAATGAGGTCTTATTTGCAATGTTTATTATGGTACATAATATGGTTCTCCATGCTAAGTTTTCGATACCCATTGGTCAAATTATTTTTATCTAATTGACTTTAACCAACCTCTAATCAATTCCTTGATTCTCATACTCGACTTATTTGCTACTCCACAGGAATTATAAAATAATCCATCGGTCGGGTTTTATTTAGTGGAAACAAACATATAAGTCTATCAAGGGGGTATCATAATCCACGGTATCCTACGTATGTGTATTTCTCTGAATTATAATTTCAAACCAACTCACACAATTGTCACCCAACACGCGGGGATGATTTTACCCGATATAAATCAGATCGCACCCATAAAAATCAAAGTGACATTTGCGTAAGCATTCCAATACTCATAATTATCGGGATTAAAAATCTATGAACAATTTGAAAAAGGTGTGAGATTTCCCGAGTCTAATCAAGATAACCCTTAGACTCAAATCTGACGAGTGGCCCTATTCAATACATTTCTGAGATGTACAAATCATAATCCTCTATTAAACTATCGTATAAGTTCTTGAACCATCATACATGTTCCCATATTTTGATATAAAGTACTAAGATTTCTTCACAACTGCTTCAATATGATGTCAACTCCCTATTAAGGTTGTGACTATTTCAATAGTGCTAGAACCAAAATTTCAATCACCTTGTGATCAACCCGAAGCTCAGTTACTAGAATTTCTACCGAGGTCTATTGGGAGACATGTATACAATATATATAAACCAAACATAAGCCATTCTCTTAACCGTGATTCTTATGTGAAAATGAACTGACACACCTTTACAGAAAGGTAACCTTCATACATGGTTTTAAGAATAAAACCCTAACAATTTCCCACTTAGTCTAAAAGATATGTATCTAACTGCTAACCCATCTACATGATAGTTTATTGCATATTAGTAGAAGGATTAATCGGGTGTTATCTAGTATAACCTTGGATATAAAATTATCACTCACTTGTTTGATTTCTCGAAATAGGTGAAACCTATGCTCAATGTCCTTAACCCTCTTATGGGTTACGGATTCTCTCGAATTTGTAATCGCACCATTAAGAATAATAAATGTGTAATATCTAATTCAATTGAAGGAACATCACCCAAGTTAATGAGGAAGTAATCGATCCATATAGCCTCTTTAGATGTCTCCAAAATGATAATAACTTTGGCCTCTCTAGTGGAGTCATCAATCCAAAACTGCTTCACACTCCTCCAACTTGTAGCTGAACCTACTTTAAGTAGACACATATTTCGAGGTAGAAAACATGGAATAATTGTATGAATAAAAACTTTAGTGTTTGTTCCTAAAGGGTACAAAACTATTAGACTAAAATTTGTTGACCATGCTGAAGGCCTAAGATATTTTGGTCTAGTACACAATAGCATTTTTGAGGCTTCCAACTGTCGAATCATTAGGTATATTCCTCATTTCTTCTCTTCTAATCAAGTGTCCTAGGACATTGGTTCCCAGAAAGAATGATTCGATACTGTAAAAGAAACTTTTTTCATGGAATCTCGATGCTAATCATGTGTATACAACATTGATATAATCAACTTGGGATAAGCCCAAAATCCTTTATAACTGATCTAGTGAAAGCTTGATAATAAATATGTGTTTGTCTTTTCCTAAGTACTTTATATCGAATATACAGACAAACACCCACCTATGTAAGACAATACTCCCATATCGTTCCCGATTAGGCAAGCATTATTCATAAACTTTAATAGAAATACCACCACATTTTCATCATGCTTCTTATACAAGGAAGTACTTTTAAGCTTTGATCAAAACTTGATTACCTGATCAAATAAAATGACATAAGACTTTGATGTCAGCTTAGATTCATAATGGATGTCGTAATCTTATATCACTTTGATTTTCTGAACTACTTATTATTTAGTTATCAAGTGATCGTTCAAAAACATAATCTTAATGTTAAAAGAATTCCAACAGAATTTAGGATGGCTATTGGGAGAAGATTTGCTCATAGTCAATTCCTTTCTTCCTGAGTAAACCCCATCATAAGCCTTTCCTTGAATGTTTACACCTTCCCATCCATATTTCTTTTAACTTCTTGTAGGTATACTTATTCCCAATGGGGTGTACCCCATCAATATGTCTACAACTCCCAAAATTTGATTCAAATACATTGAATCCATTTTGGTATCCATAATCATAAGTAAAAGCTAAAATCCTTATCTTGGAATGCCTCATTGTAGTTTCCAGGACCCTGTTTATGTTTGCCTAGGATCTCATCAAAACATCACCTAAATACTAATCATTTAGGATGACTCCTGATGCTCCCACTATTGTGTGACACCATTGTCTATCCAGTAAAAGTGACATGTGTACCCTAATCATCAGTAATACTACCACTATGATGATTTAGTGTATTATTGATGTTATATTGTATTTCATCTTGTACCAATGGTCTAATAATTTTGGTAATATGATGTTCCATTATACCTTGTAAGTCCAACTTACACTTGGGCTCGCAGTTTATTACATAATCCTCCTATATAAACTGATCATTGGTGGAATCAATATCTTTCTTGTACTTAAGAGTATGTTATAAGATAACATTATTATCTTTGTGATAACCAACAAAGAGACATACCTCTGTACCTAATTTCAAATCACTTAGCACCATCTACAACACGAGTGCCGAGCACCCCTAATATCCGAACATGACCTAAAATGAGTTTGCGACCACTATAATGTTATGGGAGTTGAAGATATCGATTAAGAAGAAATTAAATTCAGAATGTATATGCCAAATCTTAATTAAAATCCCAATAAGAATGTTGCAGTCCTAAATAACTAATTGTAGACCCTATCATTTCAAAAAGACTCTTATTCTTTCCTTACCTCCGCACCATTTCGAAGTGGAATAACTCGTGTAGAATTCTAGGACAAAATTCTACACCTCTAGTTAATGATCCCTTATTTATCCCAAGATATAAACATCTGTATGATCATATCGTAGAATTTGGACACTCAGGCTCCACCTTGGCTTTTCACACTTTGATATAATAAAAGGATTCAAACTTATGGTACACGAGGTAAGCACATCCATACATTCAAGTGATCATCAATTAAATCGATGAAGCACTCAATGCCACCTCTTTATCGGATAGTCACCGAATCGTACTAATTGAAGTGAACCATTCCTAACACATCTTTGTCTCTTTAGCTTTGGGTTGTGAAGGCCCTCTGGTCAATTTACCTTTTAAATGGTATTAAATACTATATGTGCCTTCACTTCTAATGAACTCAATTATCCATTTTAAAATAGTCTTCGAATTTCTTTTAGAATAAAATAACCTAAGCGTAAGTGCCAAAATTGTGTTTGGTTGTACTAGGAAACTTTCTCTTTAAATATGTTTGTCTATAAAATTATTCAATTCAGTATTTAGCATTAATGGTGAGACATACTTTACAATGTATAAATTATTTTCCCAAAGTATCAAAATAGTTAAAAGATATCCAATCTTGATAAAAGCAATTTTATAAAATCAATTGAATATATTTTCAAAACCTATTTAGAAAACAGAAACCAACTTTTCTAAAACCCAGGTACAGTAAATAATTTACCAACGTGAGATTTATGTATACACGAAAATTCATAAGAATATCCCACCACTAATACCTTTGCATTATTCTAATTTTCCATAGCTTAGGAACATATCTCTTTAAATTAATTTCCCGGTTACTTGGATTCTCTGCAACGAGTTTAAGTCCTGATTTGTGGTTCCCTAAATCTACATACCTGGTTACTGTAGATCGGACCACAACTCATGAATTTACTTTTAAGGGATAAACCATTACCATGTCCTTTTCCTTACAAAGCAAGGAAAAATTGAACACATTTCCATAAATGTTTTAACTACATGTAGTGAGAATACATGCCTTTCCACTTTTTCACTACTATCGAGGAATATGAACCTTCCTAACCTAAGTCGTTGTACCTGAGACTAGCCTTATCCTCCTACCTCCCTTTCAGGAAAGAAGTAAATCACTTCTAAAACAACTAACCCTAACCTATTATAAGATGGTACCGAAATTCCCCACCATGTCTAATCCAAATAATCCTTTGTCCAACCAATGATGAAATGATTTTGAGAACATGATTCTAACTTGAGCATCAACCAGTCATAGGTTTCTACCAATTCCCACCGGTTAATTTATTAAAATCAAAGATGTACGCATATAAATTTCCTATATGAACAAAATTTATAATTGCTCATAATCTAATTTTAGTTTGGCTTATCCCGTTACACAGTACTTCACCATCATGAACGTTCTCAAGTATTCAAGTGAAGAATAGCTAGTGACTATATGCAAGAATCAAAGATCGAGCGTCATTACTTTACCGAAGAAGATTTATGAGGTGGTTTATTATATGGTCTATTTTTATTTAGGGGTCTTTTTAGGAGTTTGATTTTTTTATATTTTTTGAATTTTTTAAAAAGTTTTTTGAAAATTCGCAGGTTGATTAGAGCGACCTTAGATGTCGTTCGAACGAGTTTCCACTACTCATTAGAACACTTAGCCATTTCGTTCAAATGAGTTATTAAGTCGTGTTTTTTGGTAGGATCTGTAATATCGTTCGATCATTCGCTTGAAGTGAGTTCGAACGAGATGGGTACATTGTTCGAACGAGATGTATCTTTGTTCGAACGCGTATGCGAGATTTTATTTTTTAACTGATTTCAAATGTAGTCTTTCATATCCTTCCTTTGGTGATATCTTTCCCTATAAATAGAGATGAGGGGATGCATTTGTTTTTAAGCCTTTAGAGTTCTTTTATGTGATCAAACTCTCCAAAAAGCTTCATGCAAACCCTTTGTATCTTCTGGGATCACTTTACTAAACTAAGAAGAATAATTTCTGAGTTCTAAACGTTGTGGTATGTCTCTATTGTTGATTTGTGGAGTTAAGGCTCTACTACTGAAGAAGAAAGGAATAAACGATTTTTGAGGCTAATCGATGGATACCGAGGCAAGATTTTATTGTTGTAGGATAGTATTAGACTGAATCATTTATTGTGTAAGACTTGAAGACGTTACCACATAAGTTTAGTGGAGCCCTAAGTCGTTTCCAAGTCTGTATTCGTTTGTCATGTCTAAAATAGTGCCGCAATATAGGTTTTGATCAAACATGATTTTTCCTCTATATTCTACCCATTTTTTTGGTTTGGATATTGGTTTGTAATTTTAATCTAGATAAAATTTGGCTAAAAGGAATTTTATGTGAGTTTTACCTACTTTATGGACTATTCAAATAACCCGCATTTTCAATCCCTATAGGGGTGATCGAACACATGTAATGCTTAATTTAAAAGAATTACCATGTATTTTAAAATACCATATTCCTTGATTAAAACCATTCATCCGGGGGCCAGGTAAGATGACGCTGTAACACCTGGTTTTGTAAAATAATAAAGAGATGAAATTTTCAAAAAAAATCGCATTACGTAATGTTTTTACAATTATAAACTTGGGTTAATATAAACTCAAAACAAAAATAATAATTGTTGGTGTGTTGATTCAACACTTAAAAAATTCGTAATTGTCAGGTGTGAAATAATTCGGGCTAGGGGCCGAATCGATGCAGCACCTACATAACAAGTCCTTTTGTAAACTGTAGAGTGTGCAAGTTTGTGGGGTGTTTTTGGATGTCTCCCTTTGGGTTTTAACCACTTTCTAGCTATCTTTGGTGTAACACCCTCCCTCGTGATTTTGATCGTACCCGTATAATTTGGTGACTTTATGTGACCCAATTGAGATTTAGACTTTGTAAGATGAATCGTGGGTCATAGTTGGATAATATAGTGGCCTTGGTGCACTTGGTTGGATTTTGAATGACCATAAATTCAATTTGGGAAAATTAGGGTAGTTAAAAAAAATCCAGAGTCATTGGAATGAGATTTAAATCTCGTTCGAACGGTCTTTAAATGACCTTCTAATGACCCACCTCTATTTTGAAATCCAATCTCGTTAGAATTTTGTTCAAAGTACGTTCGAACGAGATGTAGTTCTCATTCGAATGAGATCAGTTTGGTTCAAATACTATAGTAGTTCTCATTTGAAGGAAATCCATTCTCGTTCGAACGAGACTGCAAAAATGAGTTTCTGCAGATTTGTAAAATGTTGACAAAATATAGACAATTGTATGGTTTTATCTGTCAAGCTCTCAATGGACCAGATCATTTCAGGGCTAGAGCTTCGAAAAATTTAGGAATTTTACCCCTAAGGTTTTTGGAGCATTTAAATGATGTTTGACTCATTTTAACCCATTTTCAATTAGATTTTTCACTCTCTCTCTAACTCTTGAGATCCCCTCCACTATAAACCACCTTGAACCACCCTAGCTCCACCACACTACACATGAAACCACCATAGTATTTCATTGTCTCCTACATATTTAAGTCTTATAAACCCATCTACACCATTTTTGGGCAATGTTATGAATTTTTGTGATGATGTTGGGGATATTTGAAGAAGGAAAGAAAAGGAAAACAATGGAGTTGGAAGAGGGTTTTTCTTGGAGATTGGAGCTTTCATGGAGGCAAACTTGGTGGAGCTAGGCAACCTCTTTAAGGCCATCTTAGGAGCTGGGGGGTTTCCATCTTCTTCTATATTTTATCCACCATTGTCGAAGGTGGGAAACTCTGCTCTTTAACATAAGAACTCTATTCTCCATAGTATTGGTCTTGTAGTTAGAGTTTGTAAGAATAAAATGCATATATGATTTAAGAAGGTTATTTCTTATGGTTTGTGTAAAATGGTTTATAAAGATTTTCAAGAGTGTTGAGTAAAATGATATATTAGAGAAAACTCGGTCTTCAACAATTTAGGGAATAAAATATTTTTAAAATAATATTTATCTTATTGAGATAAAAATTGCATTTTTGTGTAAGTGGACATTTGTGCAAGTTTGAAGAACAAAAATGTCTTTAGTCTTGAAAAGCATGTTTTTGTAAATATTATGAAATTTCTTGAATAAATCACGTGTTAAATTCATTTCATGGATTTTTGGACTTAAAATCCCTCTTTCCATGTATATAAACTTGTAGTATTTTAATGACGAGTATATAAATAAGTTTAGTGAAGGTTTTAATGAGTTTTAACATGAAATAAAAAAATAAAAATTTCAGCCCTTAAAGTGTGTTAATAAGTATGAAAAATGTGATAAGTGTATGATTTCAAGACTTTATGTGATGATAAGGGAAAATGGTGCTTTCCTTGTAAATTAGTCTTAAAAATGCCAAATGATTTCTTTGTTAAAGAAAGTAATGAATTAAAGAGATTTTCAACTTGAGAAGTATGTCACTCCAAAATGTTAATGAGTTAAAAATATTTAAGAAGTTAGTGTGTGTAACTTAACAATGTTTTTGGGAAATAACAATTGTCAAAATGGAGGAAAAGACAAGTTTGAAAATAGATGGGTAAAATGGTAATTTTATGTAAAGTGGAACATTTGTATGAAATAAAAGCATTGAAAAAGGTGTCACACAAAATGGTCCTAAATGAATGTGATTTTTAGGATAAAATCAACGCACGCGTGTAAAGGACAAGAAATGGTGATTTTCGAAGTGTAGCACAAGGTGGAGTGAAATCCCCAGATTTTGGCATCGACTAATAAAAGTGGAATAATGTGGACATTTGAAAAATGTTAAAATAAATTAATATGGACTCGGATGAGACCGAGAAAGAATTAAGAATGGCTTGGATCCCTAGGGTGAAAGAGCCAAAACACTGGCCAAAGCATATGGTAGCGTAGCCGGCAGTGTGAAGCCTGTTAAAGTACCCAGTTATTTGGAGGATTTCAAGAAAAAGATAATGAAAATTGAAACATGTCAAGAAATGGGTTATGTGGTGAATACCTAACTTGAATGAAAATAATACATATTTCGGTTGAAAGATAACATGGACAAGTGATGTAAGAAATGGCTAATGTCCATGAAATAAAATGAATGGTGAAGAGAAGTAATTAAATGGGTAGTTAAGCAACCTAAGAGGTTTAACCCATAATTTACACAAGAGTGTGTTTATGAAAGGTTTTCAACGAAAAATAAGTATTTTCTAACACGGTGCGTGCGTGTGTTGAAAGGTGATTTTCAAGGAAAATACTACGATAAATTTGGTGTAAATAAATATAAAATTTTGATAAAAGAAGTGTCTTTTCCTAAACAAAAGGTATTTGTTTGAAGTATCTAACTGGGTGCATTAAATTGAAAAATAAATGTCAAGTCAAGTAAAAAGGGGTCTTTTATAAGATTAATGTCAATTAGTCGGAACAAGTAACATTTTTGGAATAAAAGAGTTTCATGCATTAATGTATAAGTACTTATACATATATACCAAGTAACTGCATATACACGTAGGTAAACGTGTTAAAGTCTCTTTGTTGCCGTTTGTTTCTATATTGCGTTGTTGTATTTTTTCACTGGGCATTCGACTCATTCCCTCCTCTTTGTTACTGCAAGTTATGTGCGGTTCTGTATTTTGAGGGCATTACGCAGGTAAGTATTCTTTTAATTTTACATTAGTAGCTCTGTATGCTTGGATTCCAGGGACGCTTCCCACGGGTCCCTCACGTGGCTTGATATAAATTGGAATCTCATGTTAATCAAGTGAAAGTTTAATTAAATAAAACTAGATTAGCGACACTATATAAGTTATCTCTTCGTACTTACCACTTAACGTTTGGTTTAGACCGAGTTGACCACGAGTAACCCATAAATCCGGTTCAGGGCATTACATTTGGACCCTTTCGGTAGTAATGGAGCAACCCATAATGGGTAAGATCCATGTGAGATTACTAGGGGTCAAGTAGGGTCTCATGTAGGGGGCCACCTACCTGATTTACTCCTTTTAATGCTAAGTGAAAATCTCCATTGAGTCAAGTAAAAAAAATACTAATTCACTCATCATTTTAACTCAGCCAGAGCTTGCTTATTCTCTCGATAGTTCACTCATAATATCCCATACAATTATTTTGCCATAATCAAGGGTTTTAAAGTGTTGTAGAGGTGTTATTTTGGGTGTGAAAGAGGATTACTAGAAGAATTAAAATTCGTAAAATTTGGAGCTTATTGTGGTTTCTTTTCAACATCTTCTTCGATGTTATTATCTTCAATAGGTAGGGGTTATATACTATTTTCAAGATTGATATCGAATCATGCTATATATATGTATATATATTATTTTCATGATTACTTATGCTTATTATCACTACACATGCATACATGTTTAAGAATATGTGATAAAAATTGATGAAAGCTAAACTTGAAAGAAAGATATATTTTAAAATATTTAAACTTGAAAATTCCTGCATAAATCATGTTAAAATTGTTGATAAAACGTTATATTGAACTAATGAAGAAATAGGAGTATGCATTTGTTAGGTTTTATTGACATAAAGTCTTACTTTTACGAACACTAACTCATGTAGTTGGGATAAATGGGTTAAGTATGTTGAAAATAAATTAAAATGAGATTTTGAAAATGATATGATAAACTTTAAAATTTCAGAATACTAATCAAATAAAATGATACGATTTATGTGAACAAAGTTTGAGACTTGAAGAAATTAAAATAAATAAGTTCTAAGTGTAAAAGTAGTAAAAGCATGGATGCTCAGATGTATAATATTGAAAAGTTAAATCCCAAAGTAAAACAAGGAACAAGGATAATAAAGAAAAATTATCAATTCGTAAGACAAGTCTTGAAATGTTAAAAATATGGTTTTGGGTCAAAAGTATAATTTTTTGTGAAAGTTTGGACTTAATGGTAAAGTTTGCAAAAATGAGAATTGTTTGGAAATTTGGTTTTAAAAAAAGAATATGAAGCGATAAAATGATAAGAAACAAGGAAGAAAATACAAAATAATGTTTTGAAAGGTAAAGTCATAAAATGACAAAATAAATGTTTTAGCACAAAGTGTCATTTTATATAAAATGTGGACTTAAGAACGATTTTACCAAACTAAGATACGTGATTAGTGACTGGTCTCTCCTCATACGAAATATCGGGATGCAAGTCTATCTCTTCCAACACAATATGTGTGTAAGCCAACTCAAACCGGAGGTATCGTCGTAGCGAAGAAATATGGAACACATCATGAATACGATGTAAGTGCTCCAACAAACCAAGCCTGTATGCCACTGGCCCAATCCACTCGATGATAGGAAATGTCCCTATGTACCTTGGTGCCAATTTCCCTTTCCACAAATCTCATCATCCCCTTCATAGGAGATACACGCAACAATACCTGATCTCCTACAACAAAATCTAGAAAGGACCGCTGGGAATCGGCGTGACTCTTCTGTCTATCCTGATCTATCCGCATACGACTTCGAATCATCTCTATCCTGTCTGAAGTATCCTGAATCAACTCTGGCCCCAGTAGCTTATTGTCCCCCACCTCGAGCCAACATGAAGGAGAACGATAAGGCCTCCCGTACAACGCCTCAAATGGTGCCATGCTAATAGTGAACTGATAGGAGTTATTGTACACAAACTCCACAAGTGGAAGATATGACTCCCAACCAACCCTAAAATCTAGGATGCACATTCGTAGCATATCTTTCAGCATCTGATTAGTTCGCTCAGTCTGCCCATCCGTTTGGGGGTGATAGGCCGTACTGAATCTCAACTCCGTGCCAATGGCCTCCTGGAATCTCTCCCAAAAGTGAGACACAAAAAGCTTGTCCTTATCAGACACAATATTGAGGGGCACCCCTTGTAGTCGTAATATCTCAATAATGAAAATCTTTGCATACTGAACTGTAATGTAATTCGTCCGGACTGGCAGAAAGTGAGCTACCATGGTCATCCGATCCACTCTCACCCATATAGAATCATGACCCCTTTGAGAGGTAGGCAACCCAGTAATACAGTCTATGGAAATGCTCTCCTATTTCCATATAGGAATCTCTAACGAATGTAGGACCCCTACTGGTCTCTGGTGGTCCACCTTTACTAGATGATAGGCGGTACACTTTAAGACAAACTCGAAAATATCTTTATTCATCCCACTCCATGAGTACTGCCGTCTCATATCCTAGTACATCTTATCCCCTCTAGGATGTATCGTAAATCGTGACCCGTGTGCCTCTTCCATCACAGCCTGTCGTAAGTCCTCCCCCTCTAGAACAATCAGTCTTCCATTGAAGTGCAAGCCTCCCTCGAAACTTGCTGAGTAAGACTCTGCTCCCCCGGCCAAAAGTCACCGAATCCTCTCCTAACAATATAAATTTGTTTCCTGGGATTGTACCACTCTCGTGACAATTTGGGGTGTAATGGTCATAATTGACATAAACGATCTAGCAACTGCATCCTAATGTCCCAGTTACTTCCATTTCGCCTTCCACACCTCGGCCACCTCACCTACTGGCCTATGGCTCAACGCGTCTGCTACCATGTTAGCCTTCCCCGAGTGATACTGGATATCAAACTGATAATCCTTCAAAAATTCAAGCTACCTTCGCGGATGCATATTCAACTCTCTCGGAGTGAACAAGTACAAGTACTGTAGTGACTTATGATCTGTGAACACGCAAAATTTCTCCCCCAGAAGATAATGTCTCCAAATTCGACGTACAAATACGACTGTCGGTAACTCCAAGCCGTGTGTGGGGTAATTCCTCTCATGAGGCTTAAGCTTGTGGGAAGCATAAGCTATAACCTAATCCTCCCGCTGAAACCCCTAAGTCCCTGTAGGGATGCGTTAGCGTAGATAAGGTACTCCACTCCCATCCTGGGCAGTGCGAGGACTGGCTCTGAAGTTAACTTGTCCTTCAACTCATCGAAAGTTATTTGACAAGTGTCATCCCAAACAAACGACACAACTTTGCGAGTTAAATTAGTCAATGGAACCCCAATCTTCCAAAATCCCCTAATAAACCATCTGTAGTACCCGACTAACCCTAAGAAATTGCGTATCTCTGTCGGTGTCGTGGGCTGTCCCCACTCCCTCACAGCTGACACTTTACTAGGATCCACCGATAACCCCCTGTCTGATACTACATGCCCCAAAAATTGTACCTCTCACAACCAGAACCCACACTTCTCATATTTAACATACAACTGATGCTCACGCAGTGTCTGCAAAACTATACGCAGATGCTCATCTTACTCCTCCTCAGTCTGAGAATATATCAATATGTCATCTATGAATACAATGATAAATGGATATAAGAACTATCTGAACACCCTATTCATCAAGTCCATGAACACAACTGGTGCATTGGTTAGCACGAATGGCATAACCCGAGACTCTAGGATCCATATGTTATCAAAAGGGCCGTCTTAGACACATCCTGCTCCCTAATACGTAACTGGTGGTATCCTGACCTCAAATCTATCTTAAAGAAGTAGGAAGCTCACCTCAACTGATCAAATAAGTCATCAATTCAGGGAAACGGATATTTATTCTATATTATTACTTTATTCAATTCCTGGTAATCAACACGTAGTCGTAACGACCCATCTCTCTTCTTCATAAACAATGCCGGAGCACCCCAAGGCGAGATACTCCTACGGATGAAACCTTAACTCAAAAGCTGATCGATCTGATCCCATAGTTCCCTTATCTCTATAGGATCCATACGGTAAGGTGCACGTGCTATTGGCCGAGTGCCCAGCACTAAGTCTATCACAAACTCTATCTACTTATTGGGTGGAAATCCCAATATCTCCTGGAACACATTGGTAAACTCATAAACAACGATAATCGAATCAAGGGAAATCACCACTCCCTTAGAGGTCTCCTCCTCTATGTAGTATAAGTGGGTGGACGAGACTCCCTCAGGATGAGGCATCACTACCAAAAACATCTCCCAGCCCGGTATAGCAACCATAATACTCCTACTATAACAATCAATCATGGCCCTATAAGTGGCTAGCCAATCCATGCCTATAATAGCATCATACTCTGCTATGTCTAACACAATCATGTCGGCGGGAAAAATCACTCTCCCAATATTTATACCCACTCCCCGACATATCAAGAATATCAATGTCCCATTACCCAATGGTGAATCTACACATATAACTATACCATCTATCTTATCTAACGACCCAGTGGCCCGTGAAAATCTAGGGGATATGAATGAGTGTGAATCTCCAGTATCAAATAAAATACGCCCAAAAGTGTCGTGGATGAGAAACATACCCTCCACTGCGAGTGGGGCCTGAGGAACTGCTGCTTGGTGGACGTAAGATACATGCCCATACTGCAGCTGATCCTGCTAAGGTGGGGCTGTGAGAGAAGCCGGTATGGAAGGCATGGCTGGCATCTGTGCTGGTGCTGGAAGGGAGGAAGGAAAGATAGGCCTCTGTGGCTCCTGGTGAGCATCCTACTACTGCTGCGGGGCCTTGCCCTTATCAGGGAAATCCTGATGCTTATGGACATTCTTACCACAGATGTAGCACCTACAAGGAAAGATTCCTCCCCTATGAATCTACTGTCCTCGACCCTACTGGCTATTATTACCACCCCCCGTTGGCCCTACCTAAAGTCTCCAGATCTGAATCTCTTAGCAGGATCCCTGTAATGCCCCAACCCGTATTTAAGGGTTTATAAAGGATCAACCCAATCCGGTTTGTACGTTATTTGTGAAGTGCTGTTAAACAATCGAAATAATGTTTCTAGTCTAGTTTTATTATTATTTAATATTACTCTTATTAACATGCGATTCCAATTTTTATGAACTACGAGTTAGGACCCAAGGGAAGTTCCCACAAGGCCAAGTAAACAGAGCCAATAATCATAAATATAAATAATTACTTACCTGTACAACGCGCTCAAAGTACGAAACAACATACAACCTACCGAAACAAAAGGAGGGATGTGAGAAGAATGCTCAGTGGGAACTATACAAATGCAGTATAGAAATGAACGATAGAATATATTTACTCACACGCTACGCTACATGTATGTGAAAGTACGTATGTATCTAAATATATACTCAACTCAACAAAGCCTTTTCCCAATTATTTGGGGCCAGCTACATGAATCCTATTTTTCCATTCCATTCTGTCCAGTGTAATATCTTCGGTTAAACCACATGATATCATGTCTTTTTTATAATATCCCACCAAGTTAATTTAGGCCTACCTCTACCCCTTGGGTTACCATCAATACTAACTAAATCACTCTTCCTTACACGAGCATCCATTGGTCTACGCTTAATGTGTCCAAACCATCTAAGTCGATTTTCTCTCAATTTATCTTCTATAGGAGCTACTTTTACCGTTTCACGAATTTGTTCATTTTTAATTTTATCCTTTCGAGTTTTACCACAAATCCATCTTAGCATTCACATCTCCGCCACACTCATTTTCTGCACATTTTTGTTTCTTGGTTGCCCAACACTCTGTCCCATATAACATGGCGGGTCTAATGGCCGTCCTATAAAATTTTCCTTTTAACTTCAAAGGTATACGCCTATCACACAGAACGCCGGTCGCACTTCTCCACTTAACCCAACCTGCTCTAATCCTATGCGTAACATCATCACTAATATCTCCATCTTTTTGTACAATCGATCCTAAATAACAAAAATGGTCATTTCTAGGTATTTCTTGACCCTCCAATTTCACCACATCTCCATTTGTCCTCCTATTACTACTAAAATTACACTCCACATATTCTGTTTTAGTTCTGCTTATTTTAAATCCTCTTGTTTCTAAAGTTTCTCTCCACAATTCCAAACTAGAATTTATCCCCATCTTAGTCTCATCGACTAAAACAATATCATCTGCAAATAGCATACACCATGGCACCTCATCTTGTATTTGTCCAGTCAACTCATTCATAACAAGCGCAAAGAGATAAGGACTTAATGCTGAACCTTGGTGTAGCCCTACCGTAATTGAAAATTCACTACTTTCTCCAGCTGATGTTCTTACTGTAGTCATCGCACCATCATACATATCCTTGATCACGTCAATATATCTGTGAGTCACTCCTCTTTTATGTAGAACCCACCATATTATATCTCTGGGTATCCTATCATACGCCTTCTCCAAATCTATAAAAATCATATGAAGATCCTTCTTTTTCTCTCTATACCTCTCCATTAATCTCCTCAATAAATAGATTGCTTCCATTGTTGACCTCCCAGGCATAAACCCAAATTGATTCTCAGATACTGTTGTCTTCAATCTCAATCTATATTCAATCACTCTCTCCCAAAGTTTCATTGTATGACTCATTAACTTAATACCACGATAATTTGAACAACTTTGTATGTCCGCCTTTTTTTATAAATAGGTACTAAAATACCTTTTCCCCATTCATCGGGCATCCTATTAGTCATTAAAATTCTATTAAATAATTTTGTAAGCCATGATACTCCATCCTCCCCTAAGCACTTCCAAACCTCAATAGGGATAACATCTGGTCCTAAAGCCTTCCCTTTTTTGATATTTTTTAGAGCAATCCTGACCTTTGTTGTCCTAATTCTACGAAAAATATATCTTCTTGAGTCTCCCTAAGTTCCTCTATATCTAATCTACTCCCATTATCTCCATTTAATAATCTCTCAAACAAATTTTTCCATCTTTCCATAATTTCATCATCTTTGACTAGGACTCTCGAATCATCACTTTTGATGCACTTAACGTTATTAAAATCTTTTGTTTTCCTATCCCTAAGTTTAGCAAGCTTATAAATACTTTTTTCCCCTTCTTGTGTTCCTAATTTTGTATAAAGATCATCATACGCTTTTAACTTAGCATCTCTTACCCCTTTCTTAACTTCCTTTTTAGCCCATTTATATTTCTCAAAATTCTCTTCATTTCTATTTATTTGCCATGTTTTAAAGCACTCTCTTTTAATTTTTACTATATTCTGTACTTCTTCATTCCACCACCAAGTTTCTTTAGACTGTGGCCCTTTGCCTTTTGATTCTCCAAGAATTTCTTTTGATATTCTCCTAATGCATGTGGCCATCTTATCCCACATTAGGTTAGTTTCTTCTTCACTATTCCATGTTGCTTCATTTAATACTTTATCTTTAAATAGTTCTAATTTCTCTCCTTTGAAATTCCACCACCTAGTTCGTGGGTTAATCTTCACTTTTCGCACTCGTGATTGATTTTTAATATTTATATCCAACACCATTATCCTATCTTGTGAGGTTAAGCTCTCTCCCGGGATAACCTTACAATCTTTACACATTAATCGATCTCCTTTCCTAGTAATGAAAAAATCTATTTGGCTCTTATGTGTTCCACTTTTATAAGTTATTAAGTGTTCAAGCCTCTTTTTAAAACATGTATATACAAAATCATAAGCCATCGCAAAATCTAAGATAGACTCTCCCCCGTCGTTCCTATCTCCAAAACCATGTCCTCCATGCACTATCTCATGTCCTACACGATCTTCTCCTACATGGCCATTAGAATCTCCACCTATATAGATTTTCTCACCTAGGGGTATTTCTTGAATTAGTTCATCCATTTGTTCCCAAAATTATACTTTAGTGTGCTCATCTAATCCTACTTGAGGTGCATAAACACTAACAATATTAATTATGTTTTCACCTAATACCAATTTTACAAGTATAAGTCTATCACCTTTCCTAATAACGGTTACGATATCGTCCTTAAAGTTTTTATCTACTATTATTCCAACTCCGTTCTTATTTCTATGTTTTCCTGTATTTTCTATTTCTCTAGCCTTCTCACCGACCCATTTAGTTTCTTGTAAACAAGCTATGTTAATTTTTCTTCTTATCATGGTATCTACTAACTCCATCCCTTTTTCTGTCATAGTCCCTATGTTCCAAGTCGCTAACCTAAGTCTAGTATCCTGGAATAGCTTCTTTACCCGCACACGTCCAGCTTGTTGCAGGAACCCTTGCGTATTTATCATCGCATCCGGGCACCGATGCGACGCCCCTTGCCTATTTTTCGAGACACCCGGTGGAAGGCGCAACGCATCTCTTAAGGGGAATGCCCTAGCATTAGCACGTATACCAATGTATTAAACCATTTTATTCCAAAAACGTCATTTAACCCGTTTATTCTCCTTATCGTTACAAAGAATCATTTTGTATCATTACGCTTAAAAACTAGCATTCCTTCCTATTAATGCACATGTTAAACAATTAGCAATTGTTGGGAAAAAATCTTTCATTTACTTTCAAACTTTTATTACCCAACATTCATTAACTCACACAGAGTTATTAATCATTACTTAAGACATGCTTTTAACGTACACACACATCGTGTTTAGAAAAATATTCATTTTCCTTTAAAAACCTTACATAACACACGCTTGTGTTCATTATGGTTTAAACCTCATTAGGTAGCTTAAACATCATTATATCATCTTATTAAATCATCCCATGTTGCTACATGAATATTAAACATTTAATGTGTTATCTTGCATTAGTAAATCAATGAATTAATGTTATTCATTTATGCCTCTTTCATGAATATTCAAGTAATTACTTAGCATTTTCTTTAAGGACTCCGCCCACATACACACACGTCACAACACATGTACACCCACGGTTTCACGGAATTTCATCTCCCGAATTCGAGGCCTAAGTAAAATACAGTTGGTTTGGGGTCTTTCACCACCAGGGAAAACATAGCCCTGCTTAATTATTTAACCCGACATCATCCAATATAATTATCTTTTCAATGTGATCAATATTATTCCAATGTTCACATTATTTAATATTTATGGGGCAAATCCAAAAGCACTGACTTAACTGTCCGTTTTTCCATTAACACTTGAAAAAAATTATCACTCTCTCCTTTAAGTCCTTTATTAACCCACACGTTAATTTTATACCAAAAATCATTCATGCTTTAGGACTTAATTTTTTTTCACCCACACAAGTTTAAAAACATTCATCAACATTTTTAATTCATAAAAATATTATTCTTTAAGTAAATTTACCAATTTACCCTTTTATGCCAACACTTGCAATTTAGTCCTTTAACAAGTTTCTTTTTCCAAAAAGGTAGTTTAAGTTTCCAATTCAACACTTAAATACATTTAACCATTAAAAACACTTGTTTATTATCATAGTTAACTCAACATTCACATTTTACACTTCACACACCTATAATATATAAATTCATATATTTTATATATTAAAACCCCATTTTTCACATATTTAATAAACACATTTTATTTTGAGTTTTTATATAACTCATAGTATTTTCTTATTATGAGTTTACACACTTTAAAATACCCATTTAAAGTGAAAGATTCATTTTTTACATTTATCTTCATTATTCAAGTAGAAAATCACATTTTAGCTCATAAAATGGCTTACACAAGTCTAATGCATTTCTTTCCACAAAATCACATTATTTATCTGTAAAACATCATTCTAACACTTTTTATTTCATAAAATGCCTATGAATAGTGTTCTGGAATTTTTTTAACACCTTTAAAACCTTGTTAAGACCTAATTTTAAATGCCCTTTTTATTCAAAACATCAAGAATTCAATTAATAAGTCTATTAATTCAACATAACCATTATTCTACACATTTTATACCCAATATGTGTAAATAACTATTCTGAAAATTATCTTCTTTCAAAACCCATTTCAAAACCTCTCGTTGAAACCCATTTTCACCCAAAATGGTGAGAATGATACTATGTGAGCCATATATGCAAAATACTCCATGTCCGACGTATATATAGTCTGATATACGCAAATGAACAAGCTCGAAATATACACACTTTAAACCTAAACCAAGGTTAGTATTCCCACCTAAATGTCTCCAAAATGGTGGTGGGAATGGTGGTGTTGGTGTAGGAGGAGCAACGCCCACCTCCAAAGGTGGCCTTAAGGGGTTACCAAATGCATCCTCCTAATCTCCAAAGCAAGACCCACTTCAACTCCACTAAAACCCACTTCATCTTCTCCAAGAAAACCCCCAAATATAACTCCAAAATTCGTAGATCTTCCTTATCAATGGTGGAAACTGGTGTACAAGGCATATATATGGTGGAACACTAGTAAAATATAGTGGCATTAGGTGGTGGAATGGTGGTGTAGGGTGTCTTGTGGTAGTTCAATGGTGGGAGAGCTCTCAAGACTAGAGAGAGAGAGAGGAAAAATTTGATCCATCATGCCCAAATGGGCTAACATACACTTATATACTCCTTAAAACCTAAGGGGTTAAATTCCCCAACTACCCCCCACAAAATGTTGGTTTGCGTCACTTTCTCTCTCCTGCCTTTTTTTTGAAACTTTTAACTTGAGATTCATATTCCTTACATTTTTTTGGCTAAAAGACATATTTACAATAGTCGTTTGGCCTTCGAGATTGTCCTATACAAAACGTATAAGAATTGGGACCTCCGTGTAAAACATATCTTTTTTTGATTTTTCTTCTCATGCTAATATTCCTTATATTTTTATGAGTATAAATATATGGTCATAATATTTTTTGACTTTTGACCCCCTTATATTTTTATATGTATTTTTTTGGACCCAATAAAAGTGGTCATTTTGATATTTGGGACCGCAATGCATCCTACAAAAATAGTGCAAAGTTACCCATCACGAGCATCGCGTACCACCCAAATTATTGCATTATTAACCATGACCATGTTACAATCATTTCTTGGTATTTTCGCGTCAAACTTAACCAACATACTTACTAGGATTATTAGAACTTAAATACGCATCCAAGCGAACCATGCAGCGTGTGAATTTGTTTTCTTAATTACTTTTCGTAATGTGCCACTTTTCGTGCTATTTGGCGTAATCCCCTTATGTATTTATTCCTCAAATTTTTCTTTGAATATAATATTTCGATTATCATTAAATACTTATTTTCCAGGATGGGGTATTACATTCTTCCCTCCTTAGGAAATTTCGTCCTCGAAATTCATGGTCATCAATCTAAGAATTTAGTTACCTACAACAAGTTTCCAATCCTAGATCATCCTCAACACTATGGTCTAAAACCCAAAGATTTCATTTTCATCAATTACATTGCTAACCCAATCATGGCAGAAACTAAGGTGTTACTACTAATCCCAAGCATGCCTAACTCGTACATCGAAACAATCCCTCAAAATAACCGAAATTCAGAAAATATCACGCTACCACCAATGAACTCATCATCATGAATGTTTCCTCAATAATTTTTGATCATGCCTATCCTAGGTTAATATAACCTCAATATCACTAGTCATCACATCATCAATCATGAGCCGGTCATCTAATCCCATTGGTCTACTTGATCGATATCTCTTACGAGATCCTTACACTGACCTAGAGTCACACTAGGTATCACAACACAAATATACACGAGCAATCACATCCTCAACCAGCACAATTCCAATCAAAGGGACTAACATCTAATGTTTTATCAAGTTCTAATGCTCACAATATCCTCGAGTTACAACCTCGAAACCCATGACCAAGTTGTATCTAGCTATACTGGTCAACTAACGAAACATGTTAACCTAATGCAACCAAATGGCACATGAAAACTACATACAACAAATGTGAGACCACGCGTACACATAAACTAGTGCAAAACAAAGGTGCTTTCGAAGAAGAGCGTACTCATGCACCGTGACGCATCAGCCTCAACCCGACCTATCTCACATCACTACTGAGCTTATGCAACGTTACACCTGAGTACATACCCATAACTAACAAAGCAACTTCCCATCATCGAGATCAAATAAGACACAATAAGATGTAATGGATTAGATGACTTCCACGCTAGAATGAAACAATTGAATTCGGGCAACAAACCATGCCACGCGAATTAAGAGCCAAAACATACACTTAAAATCTAAAACTTCGTCGACCTACACGTGCGTTAAAGTCTTAGCCATGGCACGGGCCATGGATTGAATCGCTAATCACGACTACCCATTTTTGAAGACAACGGCCTGGGAACCGATTCACTTGGGAGGCTAGAATGCCAGGCTTCCTTCCTTAAGACTGAGGTTACTTGTTATCCTTTATATTAAAGCGAAGTTACATTTCTCCTTTCTCAATGTTAGTCACTAGCCTACATACTCAAGTCTCCACAATAACAACAAGTAATTGTTAAATTTAAAACCTTGAGATCTTGCTCATCTAGTGAAACAAAACACTCACATAATTTTACCCCACTGACTATCGCTACAATCCTTAGCAACGTCCTATGTGATCCCAAATCATAACTATCAGACTAGTTACAATGACACCATGAATTTTTAAGCATTATCCATTCCTAATACCTAATGTTTCTCCTCATTAGAGTCATACTCAGCCATACGGGTTACACACGTAGGTGCTATAATCAAGACTAACACTCCGTTCTGAGTGCTATCTCTAAAAACATGATGAACATCATCGTGTCCTAAGTCTCCTAAGTGTAAAACCTAACACGTATCAGCCTATTTTCAAAATTATCTACAAGGGTCATATCTTAACACAAGCTTATCAACAAGCCATGGATCTAACTCCTAAATATTTCTAAAAAATGATACGACTAAATCGTACTACAAACATCAACAACCTATGCATCCATACAATAAATTTCCCAATACTCCATGGAAAGGAAACCGATTCAATCATCTCTAACGATCATGAACATTATAGGGTATGAGTGATCACGACAAGATCCTACCAAGTATAACAACCGATCATGGCCGTTAATTTTTTTTCGAGGGCTAAACACTAATCCAATTACTACGTGTTACACCAACTGTAACTCCATGTCATTGACATCATAAGAAATACCTGATGTGACCATAAATGTGTCTAGTGTGCGTCCTATGTAGGCTCAAGTGCAAGCTTGTCTCTAAAGTAATATTCTGATAAGTCGGGTATCGATCCTCAGAGAAAAAAGACGAATCAATTCGTGACGACGTTCGGAAGATGAAGGAATCCTAACTTAGACTCTAAAAGAAACAAAAAGGTGATTTGAAAGGGAGATTTACTATAACTAAATACATATTTAAATTACGGACTGACTATGTAATGCTTAAATGAAATGCAAAAGAGATAATTAACATAAGATGGATGGCAGATTATCAACAAACTTAACTACAAATGAGAATGAGAGGTTGGGTTACAATCCCCCACACCCTAGTAATTCACCCTGTAGGATACTAGACTTTGAAATTAGAATTTACAAGGAACCCGGTCTTTATTATGTAATACCTAGAATTTTTAATGACCTTTAAAATGGGATTAATTACAATTAATTGTGATATAATTGGAAATTGATTCGAATTTAAATATTACTCGAGAATAAAGTAAAATGTGATTTATGTTGAATATTACTTAGTGATTAAAGTAATATATATGATTATGAATTTACAATTGATTATGACTTTATAAAATTATCGCGAATTATGTGTACGACAATTATGGTAATTAAGTCGGGACGCCCATTTGAGATGTGTTGGGATTATAATTTAATAAAATAAAAGTGAATTATTTTTATGTCATTCGAATGGTCATTTTGGCTGCGCTAAAGTGTTCAGAAGGGTTCAAATAGTCAAAAAAATTTACTTGGGTGTTCGATTTGGGTCTCGGGGTACTTTGGAACAGAAAGGACACCCCGGAGGGGTATTTCGATCATTTTACAAGGAAGGTGAATAGTAAACACGAAAATCTGAGTTTATTTTATAAGTGAGGAGATTAGAGAGCTTAGGTTCATTCACCAAAAATAAGAGGAAAAGGTTTAAGGGAGATTGAGAGACTTTCTATGGGAGAAGAAAAGACTTTTCTAGGAAACCAAAGGACAACCACCTTGCACCACCAAGAGCCACCACCATCACTGTCGAAAGTTGGTCGGAAAAAAAGAGAGAAACACCAATAGAGTATCATCCCCAATGGATCAGACCTACGAATTAGATGCAAGTGATTAATTATTGCAATCTTAGCTTTTATATTCTCCATGTTAGGATAGTTAGGAAAATTCTGAAAAGTAGCATGACCAAAGATAAATTTGTGATAATTTTAAATGGATCTTTGAAATGGATATTATCTAGGAGTGATATCTTTTTATTATAGAATAAGCTCCATGAATTTTATATTATCTTGTGAAGAATTCTGGAATTTACACTCTTGTTGATGATAAAGTAAAAAATTAGAGTTCTTGAGAATAAAATGGAATTTGAGTAAATTGATTCATTTTAATGATGTTTAAATCATTTTGGATACGCTAGAACTTATCTATATATGATGGTATATGATCTGGATTTCATGAGATTAAATTGGTAATCATTTGGTGAAGAAAAATTGGAGTTTATATGATGTTCATGGATAATTATACAAATATGAGTTTTCTGGAAATAGTTTGTTTTAAATCCAACCTTCTTGATAATTTAGGTGGGTTGATTATTAGAAATTGCTTATATATCTTGGTATATCATATGGAATGAATATTGGGGAGTTTGGTAAAATTTAATTAAGATATTGATGATTAAAAAGTATGAAACCCGTAGGAAAAATAATGCAGAACTGGGCTGATATCTGGGTGATCATTCGATCGACCTCACCAGAAAATATGAAGTTGTTTCTTTTTAATTCTTTTATTAATACCAAAACTTTTAGGAATCTTTTGTGATTATTATTTGAACATAATGGAACTTAGGGAAGGGTAGTAAGCCATAGGTAAGACCCGAAAAATGTCATTTTTTGGGGATTTTTGAATGAGGGGAAATTAACGAGTGTTAATTAAATGAGTTATTATCGAGACTTATATTACTTTGGATTTAAATTGGAAAATGATAATTAAAGGTTGGGACCAGTAGTAAGAGAGTTACTAATTACCGATATAACCTTAGGAATAGGTGGGACTAACCCTAAGAGATAGAATGAAGGGTTAAGAATGAATTAAGGGTTATCGAGAATCAAACCTAATTAAAGATGAGTTTAATTCATAAAATTTTGGAAGTTGTGATGACATGGACAAGTAGGGTGTAGAAATTACCTACTGAATTAGGTTAAGGAGTACTTATTTAATCTTCGAGTAATAAGTGAGGCTCAGGAATATAGAATAAAGAAGTAAAGTCATAATCTTTAATACGTAGGATTTGATGGATAAAGATACTACGTATGAGAATTATCATATTATTGTGTGAATGCCTTATGGATGTTATATTTATATAGGTGTCATGAATACCTATAATATTATTTGTATGTATGACATACCTACGCTGCTTGCTAACGGGGTGGAGGTTTCGCATTGTGGACGGTCTTATCCTTATGCGCCCAATTGGGAGGGATTTTAGATTCGTACCCTGAGCATAGGACCTTGAACACGTGCTATCGGTGTATAGGATAGTTTCGATGGTTGAATGGGAGCGTAGCTATGTGCGTGACCCATTTGGCTAGGGAGTATGCTCGCCTCCAATATATTTATGATATGATATGATTCACGAGAGACGTCGAATAAATAGTCCTCTATATACAGTGACATTATGTATATGGACATGATAACAGAGTATGCATGCACCGTAGGTGTGACTGGGGAGGTTCCTTATTAGTATATATATAATTAATGTGATATTATATATATAAACTGTGATGTAATCTACTGTATGACATTGTAGATATAGAGATGTGATCTTTTGTGTGAAATTGTAGATTAAAAATACAAACTGTGATTTAATCTACTCTATAATGTTGAAGATAGAAGTAAATAATAAAATCTGAATTGAATTAAGTAAGAAGTAAGTGAACACTTAATTCCAAGGTTGTAACAAGACTAGTTCATATTAAAGAGAAATGAATATGAATAATTATAATATGTATAATATGGGACATACGGGTTTATGACATGGGTTAGAATTATGTTACTAGTTAGGAGGGAACCTTAACTAGGAAGATAATAAGATACGGTAGGTGTGCACTCTAGATGAGAGGTGAGAATTCTCAACTGAGAGCCCGAGAAACAAACATGTACATAATAAATGCTTAATTGTAATTGTTAAGCACTTGCTATTTTTAAAAATCTTTTACAATCGGGCTCTGACCCGTTTCCTTGCATATTCTCTTCTATACTATATCTTGTACATCAGGTATTCAGGAGCAGGGATGCCCATCATAGATTATGGATGTTCCGAGAGATTATAGCTACTAGCATAGATGCGGATTTTGTTTAGACGCTTCCTTTCTATTGATTCACTCATCTGTAGCGTCTACTTCATTTAGGGCATGTCGCCTAGGATTCTAGAGATTGTAATTATTTATGTAAGCATTGTGGATATCAGTTTTATTTAGTATAAATGTTATAATTTAACTGGAGAGTTATTCCAGTCACATTTATTCTTGTTATAGTTAATTTAGTTGTGATGTGTTGTTACATATTATTATTCCGTGTCGTGGATTGGTTTGAATTAAATTAAAAATGGAAAAAGTTTTTGACACTTAGCTTAATTAACTATTAGGTGATTAATAAAGAAATTATTTTCGACAGTGATGCTAAGAATGAACCAACTGGATATTCTGATTTAATTAAATGAAGGGCTGATCACCCGATATTTAATTAGGTGGGTTATTACAGGTGATATCAGAGCATTAGGTTCTAGTGTCTTTAGGATTTATGTGGCTTACTACGTTTCAGCGTAGCGTTCTTTGATGTAGATCCCTATTATTAGGATGTTGAATTCTTCTACGTATTTCGACTTACGTTCTCCTGCCATGAAGTATGTGAGATGTAATGCTTATATGAGTTCGATCGGGCATCATGCGCCAAACACTTTGAGACGACTAGTAAGAGCCGTTAGAAGGACAACAGGAGGAGGACTCAGCCAAAGGTATAGAGTATTTTGGAAAATGGTGTTGGAGATAGAAACCATCATAATTGTTGTTTGGGCTGAGAACATTAAGAAAGTCGCTTGGGAGTTGTAGTTTCCCAAGCACCATCATAGTTGATGTTTGTGCCATTATTAACTCACCCAGCACTGTATGTGAAAGGTGAGGGAGCCAGAAGGACTTTTGTGTAGGAAGAAATTTAAAGACAATTGTGAAGGGTGAAGTGTAGTAACACCCATGATTTGAAAAATTTCTAGTAAAATTTTTCTAGGAAGAACAAACTTAAGTGATAAGAGTTAGACATCACATATAAAGAACATGTGTGAAGCTGGAATAAGAATTTTAGGTATGGTTCGATAGTGAAATCGTTCATTTGATGTTTTAATCAAAATATGAATGGAATTTTGAAACTTATCTCTTATGGGCAAGAAAGAGAGAAGTAACTTCTTTAACGAACTCCTTACCATAGGGAGAATGGGGTACATATAAGATAAATAGAGTTAATTATGTGAAAGGACTCGTGAGTAAATAATCTAGTGTGAGTGGAAATCTGACAAAGACGACTAAGATTATTATCACCAAGAAATTTGATGATGCTTCCAAGGCAAGGGGAGCTAGAAGGGTTAGGAAACCTAGCCGGAGGGCAAGATTGAATTCAATTTTGTTAATGAAACATCACTGGAAGGTGTACCCAGTAAGGGACCCATTTAAAGTGACATGATTAAACCCTTACTTAGTGACATGGTGAAATCAACCAAGACTAGTGTAGTCGTCAACGTATCCCATAGGACCCGTAGAGCCAAAAGAATAATGGGAATAATAATTGGGAGTTAAGATTAATAGGTCCAAGAGAAGAAAGTTCAAATGCTCAATAACGAGGAAATAGTAAGGGAAATTACCCTATGTGTAGAGAGAGAGGCTACTAAGTGTTAAATGTGTCCACATTGAGTTGTGAGACCGATAAATTTTAGAAATAGTAAACCATACCAATTAGGCATAACAACGGGAGGAGTGAGACTTCTAGGGGAGTAATTGGGTCAAGAGAATTAGGCCCATGAAATTTACGACCCAAGAGTGGTAGGTTTAAAATAGGACCAGTGGAGTCCTCGGTAATTGTAGCATACCGTATTTTCAAGGTCGGCGGGGTCCAAGAAGAAAAAAAGAGGTCGGTAAGACCATAATTGAGGCCAAGATATGTTAGACTTGGGCCAACGTTTCAATAATGACTATGTAAACCACCGGAGTGAATAATTTGTCCACAACGCGTGGGTACAACTATAGGATGAAATCCTAGATGTATA
This sequence comes from Sambucus nigra, assembly GCA_949130495.1. Taxonomy (NCBI): domain Eukaryota; kingdom Viridiplantae; phylum Streptophyta; class Magnoliopsida; order Dipsacales; family Adoxaceae; genus Sambucus; species Sambucus nigra. The sequence goes on along the minus strand of OX422211.1, from coordinate 422,529,597 downwards.
ACGGATGTAAGTGATCGGGAGTTATTTTGACCGTGAGAAGTACATGTAAGGACCCTACGTAATTAGGAGAGACTGCTGAAGTTTTATTTCATCCTTGTGAATAAATGATTAATTCTAGTGGCATGGTGTGTCACAACAGACATATATAAATTGAAATCCCTAAATTCGCGTGCGAGTCAAGGTTAGTGGAAACGATAATTTTAACAATCTGGTTCCAAAAGTATTTCTCGTTGATAGTGGGACTTTTTGGTGTCGAACATGAGTGAACCGAGTGGGTCCTAAGAGTATATTTTGTTATTATAATTTTCTATTGCTTTGAGTTAGCATAATAGAAGTCATTATGGTATATGTAGTGATAAATTATCAAATGTTTTAACGATAGTAGATTGAGTGAAAAGACTATCGTGCTGGATACTCCGGGGAAAGTAAAATTGTTTTTATGCGGCGCCAACTGAAATAGGGTTGGGCCTATATTTCATGATATCATAGACCTTAGTGAAAGTGTTGTCTAGTTATATGTGTGAGTAGAAATTTATTTTACTGATGTGACTTAGGATATATTATGTTTTTGTCGAACAACGAGAAATATCTCATTATATATAGCGCCGAGAATTTGGGATAGTGAGAGCAAAATGTTTTATGTTATTTTTAGGGATATATAAGCATGAACTAGTAGACTTTTATGTCAACATACAAAAATTATGGGAAGGTACAGATTATGGACTGAGGGCCATTACGGATCTCGACGACCGACTATGTTAAGTAGTAGTGTATTAGGGGGGTCCTTGTTTGGATTTCTCTTTACGAGACATCCCACGCATGAAACTAGAGAACGTCGGGAGTGGGAGAGAAGTTTGTACCTTAGTCATTTTATATATACAAATATAAATTCAGAGTTGATAATTCTATTATAACTTAAGAGTCGCCTAGTCCTAGTAACATTATGGATATAACAATGATGCCACTGATAGAGTGATTAAGTTATGACTAGTGGGGTGATTGAGTGCACCCCTACCATATTAGTATGCCAAGAGAGAGAACATTGATTTAAAAAGAGTATATGTTATTTGTGCAACAATGCGAGAAATATAGGGTGTATGGGTGCCCTAGGTAATTGAATCTGGCATTATTCCCCATTTTGGAGATAGGGGATAACGAAAATAAATATAGAGGTTTAGATATCAGGAATGTAATGTCCGGTTATTTATGATAATTATAGATATAGATGGTAGAATAACAAATGTATCAGGCTATAAATGACTATGGTAATAGGATTTAAATGAAGAAATGTTTGGCTAGATTCCTATTGTAGCGGGACACTTTAAAATTCCTTTAAAATTCAATTCAAAAATCTATTCTTTTAAAATCCCTAGACGATTCCTTTAAAATTCAATTCAAAAATCTATTTCCATTGTGATGACTCGCATCGGGTGAGGTTCATGCACCCCAACCCTAAAGAATTTAGCTAGACATAACTAGGTGAAGAAAAACATTAATTCTCGAATTAAAAGAAATCATGATTAGCAAGAACAATTTTTTATTTGAGATAGCAACTAAGAATTGAGAATTAATTAAGTAAAAGAGAGAATGAATTGAAAAGAAATTAAATTACTTGCATTCATTGAATCTGAAAGCCGCTAATCAATCTTCAAAATTAGGGTTTGCAACACAGGTGAGAGAGCTTTCTCTCTCTAAAAAAAAACTAAAAACTAAAAAAGTAAAAGTTCAAACGCCCTTGTCTAACAATAATTGGAAGTAAAATATTTCACGAAAAATTCGGTGTTGTAGCTGAATCAAACCCTAAAATCGGAACAAAAAAATCAAGTTTATCCTCGGCGGATCGGTTTGGGCCTTCAGTGGCGGATCGATCCTCATTCAAATCCGGATCGATCCTTTTTTCTGGGAAATAGGATCGGTTCGCTATGCAAAATTTTCCAGTGAGTGATAGGACTTCGAACGGTCATCTTTTGTGGAAAATAGGATTGGTCCGCTAAAGGAATTTGGCCATTGAGTTGTGAGGGATCATACCGGTTCTTTTCTTTGGGAAATGGGATTGTTCCTCATTAAATTTTTAGCTTCTCCTTAATTTCTCTTTAATTTCTCTTTAATTTCTCTCATCTTCAGAACCTCGTAACTTCTGCTCCGGAACTCAGTTTTGGAAGTCGTTTCTTCCTACGTACTCGTAGACTTGAGATCTTCAACTTTCATTCGGGTTCTGGTCCAGATTCCTGATGGAAATTATGCTTTTGCCCTTTTGACTTTCCTTCCTTGATTAACTCTTTTGCTTTGCCTTTTTCCTTTCTTCACTTAGCAATAAATACCTGTAAAACTCATGAAAAAGGCACAAAACTCGAGATACTACGTAGAAAGGTCACTAGCATATAAATGAGATAAATCGAGATGAATTACATTAACCGAGTTGATAAAAATCCCTAAATTAAGGGGGTAAATTAGGAAGAATTTACACCTAATCAATACCCAGAGTTCAAAGAGGGACATCCTTGTTATCGTAATACACGAAGCGCAATCTAAAGTTCACAATAACTGGGGAGTGTCTATCACTTATACTAATAACTCATTAGCTAATCCTTAGCCCATATCTTAAAGACATTATCAGTATGGATTCACATGCCTGTCAAAAACTATAATTCGATATCAAACTCATCATGGCATATAACTTAACCTTATTGAACACTCTGCTATGACAACTAACTTGTCTCACTACATAGCCATCACGCTTATTTTTAGATCACAAGCTATCACCACTATAAAACTTTTGGTAGGATACGGGGCATCGGGTACTACCTATAAAACTTTGGGCCAATACTTTTGACGCCGCAAGAGATCCTATTCCTCATTACCACTTTATTTTTTTTAAACCATGATTAAATACCACTATGTCTAACACAAAGTCCTAAGGACTATATAGATTCATTCTTAAATTAACCTGAATCAATATGATTATCTAAACCCAAATCATAATCAAGTCACTTAGGCATTCTAATTTCCATAGAATTATTTGATCACAAGTCACGGTACTTTGTTACCTAATCCCATAGATGAAACCATAATTATAGCAGCTAGGATGCAATTGAAATCATTAGGACTTTTTAATCATCAAACTTCCACATGATACATCTCACACAAGCCTAAGGTGCCACCACCTAACGGCCTATACCGAAACTCGACACTTTCTAGCTAATACAACTAGAACAAATGCAGCAGAATAAGAATGGCTACTAACTTAGCGGATCACCAACTCAAGGAGAATGGGACAATGTGATCAAGACCTCGACTTTACCATCAAGGCACAATAGAAATTATCACCAGGAAAACGTGACCGTCTCCTTCTACCAACGACACCGAAAGATCCACTACCGACCTCACCACGTCACACCCGAAAGGAACACGGACCTAAAGCTCTGATACCAAGTTGTAACACCCTGACCTAAATTTAAGGGTTAATAAAGGATCAACCCAATTCGGTTCATACATTAATTGTGAAGTGAAGTGAAACAACCTAAATAATGTTTCTAGTCCAGTTTTATTATTATTATTATTATTTAATATTACTCTTATTAGCATGCGATTCCAATTTCCATCAACTACGTGTTAAGACCCAAGGGAAGTGCCCCAAAGGCCAAGTAAACAGAGTCACTAATCGAAAATGAAAATAATTACTTACTTGTATAATTCTCTCAAAGTGCGGAACAGCATACAACCTGTCGTAATAAAAGGAGGGATGTGAGCAGAATGCTCAGTGGGAACTATACAAATGCAATATGGAAACGAACGATAGAAAAGAATACTCACACACTACGCTACATGCATGTGAAATTACATATGTATCTACATATATACCTTTGAAAATACGTATCCCAATATAATAAACCGTTTTATTCCAAAAACGTCATTTAACCCGTTTATTCTCCTTATCTTTACAAAAAATCATTTTGTACCATTATGCTTAAAAACTAGCATTCCTTCCCATTAGCGGACACGGTTAAACAATTAGCAATTGTTGGGAAACAAATCTTTCATTTACTTTCAAACGTTTATTACCCGTTGTTCATTAACTCACACCGAGTTATTAATTATTACTTAAGACTTGCATTCAACGTACACACACACTGTGTTTAGAAAAATACTCACTTTCCTTTGAAAACCTTACATAACACACACTTGTCTTAATTGTTGTTCAAACCTCATTAGGTAGCTTAAACATCATTATATCATATTATGAAACCATCCCATGTTGCCACATGAATATTAAACATTTAATGCGTTATTCTTGCATTAGTAAATCAATGAATTAATGTTATTCATTTATGCATCTTTCATGAATATTCAATTAATTGCTTATCATTTTCTTTAAGGATTCTGTTGACACACACGCACGTCACAACACATGCACACCCATGGTTTCACGAAATTTCACCGCCCGGCTCCGAGCACCAAGTAAACTGCAGTCGGTTTGGATCTTTCACCACTAGGGACAGCGTAGCCCTGCTTAACTATTTAACCCGGCATTATCCAATATCATTATCTTTTCAATATGCTCAATATTATTCCAATGTTCACATTATTCAACATTTATGGGCCGAATCCAAAAGCACGGACTTAATTGTCCGTTTTTTCATTAACACTTGAAAAAAATTATTACTTTGTCCTTTAAGTCCTTTATTCACCCACACGTTGATTTTATACTAAAAATTATTCATGCTTTAGGAATTAATTCATTTTCACCCACACAAGTTTAAAAAAATTCATCAACTTTTTTAATTCATAAAAATATACTACTTTGAGTAAATTTACCAATTTACCCTTTTATTGCCAACACTTGCAATTTAGTCCTTTAATAAGTGTCTTTTTCCAAAAAGGTAGTTTAAGTTTCCAATTCAACACTTAAACACATTTAACTATTAAAAACACTTGTTTATTAGCATAGTTTACTCAACTTTCACATTTTACACTTGACACACCTTTAATATATAAATTCATATATTTTATATATTAAAACCTCATTTTCCACATATTTGATAAACACACTTTATTTGTGAGTTTTTACATCTTACACCCATTTACCAATATTTACACAATAACTCATACTATTTTCTTATTATGAGTTTACACACTTTAAAATACCCATTTAAAGTGAAACATTCATTTTTTTTACATTTATTTTCATTATTCAAGTAGAAAATCACATTTTTATCTCATAAAATGGCTTAAACACGCCTAATGCATTTCTTTGCACAAAATCACATTATTTATCTTTAAAACATCATTCTAACACATTTTATTTCATAAAATACCTATGAATAGTGTTCTGGAATTTTTTAAACACCTTTAAAACCTATTTAAAACCTTATTTTAAATGCCCCTTCTTATTCAAAACATCAAGAATGCAATTAATAAGTCCATTAATGAAACATAACCATTATTATACACATTTTATACCCAATATGTGTAAATAACTATTCTGGATATTATCTTCTTTGAAAACCCATTTTAAAACCTCTCTTTGAAACCCATTTTCACCTAAAATGGTGAGAATGCTACTATGTGAACCATATATGAAAATTACTCCATGTCCTACGTATATATAGTCTAATATATTCAAATGAACAAGTTGGAAATATACACACTTTAAACCTAAACCAAGGTTAGCATTCCCACCTAAATGTCTCCAAAGTGGTGGTGGGAATGGTGGTGTTGGTGTAGAAGGAGCAACCCCCACCTCCAAAGGTGGCCTCAAGGGGTTACCAAATGCATCTTCCTAAGGTCCAAAGAAAGACCCACTTCAACTCCATTAAAACCCACTTCATCTTCTCCAAGAAAACCCCCAAATATAACTCCAAAATTCGTATCTCTTCTTTATCAATGGCGAAAATGGGCGTACAAGGATTATATATGGTGGAACACTAGTAAAATATAGTGGCATTAGGTGGTGGAATGGTGGTGTAGGGTGGCTTGTGGTAGTTGAATTATGGGAGAGCTCTCAAGGGTAGAGAGAGAGAGAGGGGAAATTTGATCCATCATGCCCAAATGGGCTAACATACACTTATATACTCCTTAAAACCCTAATGGGCTTAATTCCCCAAATACCCCCCACAAAATTTTGATTTGCATCGCTTTCTCTCTCCTGCCATTTTTTTTAAACTTTTAACTAGAGATTCATATTCCTTGCATTTTTTTTGGCTAAAAAACATATTTACAATAGTTGTTTTGCCTCCTGGATTGTCCTATACAAGGCGCGCAAGAATCGGGACCTCCGCGCAAAACATATTTTTTTTTGATTTTTCTTCGCGTGGTAATATTCCTTTATGAGTCTAAATATATGGTCGGCATATTTATTTATTTGTTTATTTTGTTGACTTTTGACCCCATGGTATTTTCATATGTATTTTTTTGGACCCTATAAAAGTGGTCATTTCGATATTTAGGACCGCGATGCCTCCTACAAAAATCGCGCAAAGTTACCTATCATGCGCGTTGCGTACCTCCCAAATTATCGCATTATTAACCATGACCGTATTACGATCATTCCTTGGTATTTTTGCATCAAACTTAGCCAACATCTTACTAGGATTATTAGAACTTAAATATGCATCCAAGCGAACCATATGACGTCAGAATTTTTTTCCTTAATTACTTTTCGTAATGCACCACTTTTCTTGCCATTTGGCGTAATCCTCTTATATATTTATTACTCAAATTTTTCTTTGAATATAATATTTTGATTATCATTAAATAATTATTTTCTAGGACGGGGTATTACAGTCCCCCCGGTGGGAAATCTGCTCACCCTTCCTAGACTGCATCTGAGCTAATTGTGCCCTATTGGCACCTGCACCCCATGTCCTGCCCTGCTGGCTGGACTCTACTACGCGTTGGCTTCTGTTAACATGGAAGTGGTGATCTTGGAAATGTAATAGGTCAGCATTCAACACCTCAGTATAAGTCTTCAAACGAGGATTACCCAACAGATGTTGTCGGATCCTCCAAGTATGACTATCAGTAAATAGTTGTACCATCTTTTACTTCGTATGTACCTTTCCTAGCATGAAGTTAGCCAACCTCATGAATTCTTACTCATACTCTGCCACTATTTTCCCCTCCTGGGTGAGATCTAAAAGTTTTCTCCTCATCTATGTCTGAATGGAGGATGAAAAATATTTACGGTCAAATTGCTCCCAAAACTCCTATATCGGCATGCTGTCCCTCTCCTCCGCGGTGGTAACAGACTCCCACCACTACCGTGCCGCCCCAACTAGCTTAAATGTAGCTAGAATCTTCCTCTGAACGTCGGTGCACTCATACAATCTCATATGCCTATGAATGTCTTTTTTCCATTAGCTAGCAACCACCACATCTGAACTCCCCTGGAACTCGGGAGGGTGTGCCTTCTGAAAGGCATCTCTAACTCTCTCCCAGGCAGAAGGGAATGCATGCGCCTAAGATGGTGGCACAACCTATGCCTGGGGTGGTGCCTGTTGTGTAGACAACGCTGCATTACCCTCCTGAGCAACTATAGAGGCAACATCTGCAGCATTCATGGTACCCTGGGCTGGATCTGGCTGTGCATCTCTAGGGACTCTCTCTGCACATTGAGGAGCCATCTGAAACGAGAAAGAATTTCTATAAGTCCATAGTTCAAGATATCTTAAAATAGCTGAAGACATAAATGCATAATAAAGAATACGAAAGTCCTAATAATAAGGCTCTATATCAAAGGACGCTACACTGAAAGTCATAGTAAGCCACACAGATCCTAAGGACTCTAGAACCTGATGCTTTGATACCATCTGTGACACCCCACCAAATTAAATACCGGGTGATCTGTCCTTTATTATATTAAATCAAAATATCCAGTTGGTTCATTCTTAACATCACTGTCAAAACCATCAATTACTAACCACCTACATTAGTTAATTAAGATGGTGCAAACTTTTAATATTTTAAATTAACATGCAATGATTTGGAAATAAATAAATAATAAATAAATAAATAAATAAATAAATCACATTCACCATTACAATTGACCAACATCATAAATAATTGAATAACTGAATAAAATAAGATATGACCGGAATAAACGCTCTAGCATGAAACTCCACTACCATAATCCATAACTAGAACTGAATCCAACAACTAAAAATAAAGAAATACAGTGTCTCTGGAAGTAACTACTAATAGAAGGTGGGGGTGACATGCCCAACTGAAATAGATAAAATGATGCATAATATCTGGAAGGAATGGAGGCGTCTACTACCGAAGTCCTGCAATTGTCCACATCAACTGCATCACGTCAAATGAGAATGAATTCCTAAGCCGGGTGTCCCTGTGGCTGGGCACCTAAAATGATTTTTTTAAAAATAGATTTGGAGAACGGGTCAGAGCTCGAGTAAAACAGTTTAAAAATATTTGCAAGTATTTAAAGTGCGTAATCAGCAAATATCATATACATGTTAGTTTCACATGCTCTAACTTGAGGTCCTCGCCCCTCTGCTATTATGCACGCCTAACGTATTCTACTAACACATCCTAGTTATGCTACCCCGTCTTACTAGTTCAATTCAACTGTTTTACTACACATATTAACTCATGGTGTACACCCATATTACCCATACAATACATTATTGATTTGTTTCCTCATATCTTTTAAATCAATTAAGGGTTCACCAAATAGATGCTAAGTTTCCACATACTTAGGTTATTTTAGGTATCATTATCTTTCTTATCTACTATATACACATAGTAGAATAAACCATAAGTGTATATATATATATATATATATATATATATATATATATATATATATATATATATATATATATATATATATATATATATATATATATATATATAAAATACATTATTGATTATTGATTTGTTTCCACATACTTATTACCCATACAATACATTATTGATTTGTTTCCTCATATCTTTTAGATCAATTAAGGGTTCACCAAATAGATGCTAAGTTTCCACATGCTTAGGTTATTTTAGGTATCATTATCTTTCTCATCTACTATATTCACACAGTAGAATAAACCATAAGTATATATATATATATACTAATACAACACCACTAGACTGAGACCTACGGTGCATGCATACCTTGCTATCAAGTCCTGGTACATCAGGTACTAAATTAAGGACTATTGATTCAGATCCTCTCTCGAACCACAATATATAATTCACACATAATTGGAGGCGAACATAGTTCTAGGACTTTGGGCTACGCACATACCTACGCACCCAAATGACCGGGCCCACCCTCATTAACACAAGCAGTGGTCATCCCTAAGTTCTATGTTCTGAGGTACAAGTCTAAAATCCCCCAAGATGTCTCATCAAGATAAGACTGTCCCCTTTGTAAACATCCCGCGATAGGAAGCAGCGTAGGTATGTAATACACATAATAATTCACACATTAGGTATTCACTGACCTATGTATATAATTTCAGTAAAGGTAAGCACGTACCTTACAATATATCACGCACGTAGTCCATATAACTATCTAATAGCCTACATACCATTAATGTACCTCCCTTATGTCAATTCAGTAGCTATCTCACTCATACTCTACTAGTCTAAGTCACCGATTCCCTAGGAATCCTCATGTCATGATAAGGTTCCCCGAATTTAAATCTCAACACACAATTAGTTCAATTAACTTTAGCCCTAAATTCTACTCATGTGATTAAGTCTCCAAATAATCCTTGGACTGTTAGTATTTAAAATAACTCCCATTATATTTATAAATTACATCAAAAGTTACCCCGATCGTTTCCCACGCGTTCTAAGCAAAACGAGAAAAAATTATCAAATTCTGGGTAGCCGAATCGATTCGGCTCCCTGGCCGAATCGATTCACCTGCTATAGGTGTTTAGTTTCTTCCTTAAACAATTACGGGTTTCACCATTTTCACTCAACTAGAACTTCATTACATGAACCCAAACTGCCAACCAAACATTCTAAACATCATATTAACATATGTACATGATTTCTAACGTGGTAGAATCATTAAATCATTAAGAAACATCATTAAATTTAATTGATTCAACAAAATTCTTAAAAAATCCTAGACTATCATATTTGTTCAAAACTCCAACAAAGATTCTAGATTTATTCACCAAATTTTAACATTAATCTATGGATTTCATCCTACATACATAAAGGGATTTATCCTATCTCAATTTCAACCCAATAACATGTTTTATGTCTTCCAAATTATCCCAAAACACATGAAGTTCATAGATTGATCATCCTACTCTAACATGGATGGTATATCTTTCATAATTTAAGCAAGATAAATACTTGACTTTGTTTAAAGGTATGATCCTCTGTAGAAGAATGGTAGGGTGGTGATATTCTCCTTCCAATCTACACGATGGTGGTGTTTATGGTGCAAAAATGGTGTGATATGGCCTTGGGATTCCCTTAGAACTCTCCTTCTTCCTACCCTGATAGCCCCTCTTAGTTTTTTTCCTGGTAACCCTAACTTCCCCAACACATAATTTAATTTACACTCATAAAAGTTATGGGTTTATGTTCCTCAAAAATTCAAAAGACTAAAATACCCTTCTGGAGTGCCTGTTTAGCCTAAAAGTGCCTCGGGACCCAAACTAAACTCCGAGTATAATTTTTCTGACTATTTCGAGCATTCTGGACACATTGGCACACTTGAAATGATCATATGGATGACTTATAAATATCTTATTTTTGTTTCATTAAATTGAGTCCTGATACAACTGACACGCGCGTCCCGCCTAAATTATTGTAACTGTCATATTTTTCATTTGCGACAATTATAATGTATTAATAATAATTTATTACTTGCTCTCTAAGTAATATTCAATATATCTCATACAAATAAATATTAACCCTTGTCACACTAATTAATATTTATTTTTAATCCGAAGTAATTTTCCAATTAATTTCCTATTTCAATTTAATTAATCCCCATTTAATCCATAAAAATCATTAAAAATACGGGGTGTTACATTTCATTTCAACATCTTCTTCAAACTTATTATCTTTAAGGGGTAGGGGTTCTATATTGATTCAAATTTTAAATCAAAGCATGCTAAATATATGTATATAAGTACGATTTACATGACTACTTATGCTTATTATCATTATATATGAATATATGTTTAAGAATATGTGATAAAAATGAATGAAAGTTGAAGTTTGAAAGAAAGATAAATTTCAGAATGTTTAAACTTGAAAATTTCTTGCATAAATCATGTTAAACTTGTTGCTATAATGTTATATTGAACTTATAAACAAATAGTAAGATGCATATATTGGGTTTTATTGGCATAAAACGTTACTTTCATGAACATTAAGTCATGTAGTTGGGATAAATGGGTTAAGTATGTTGAAAATATATTAAAATGAGATTTTGAAAATTATATGATAAACTTGAAAATTTTAAAATACTACTCACATAAAATGATACAATTTTTGTTTACTAAGTTTAAGAAACTTGATGAAAACAAAATAAATAAGTACTAAGTGTGAATGTAGTAAAATCATGGTTGCTCAAATGTATAATATTGAAATGTTAAATCCAAAAGTAAAACAAGGAAAGTAAAGAAAAGTTATCAATTTGTAAGACAAGTCTTGAAATGTCAAAAACATGTTTTTAGGTCAAAAGTATAATTTTGTGAAAGCTTGGACTTAATGGTAAAGTTTGAAAAAATGAGTATTGTTTGGAAATTTTGTTTAATAAAAAAATATGAAGCAATAAAATGATAAGAAAGAAGGAAGAAATTACAAAATAATGTTTTGAAAGGTAAAGTCATAAAATGACAAAGTCTTGAAATGACAAAATAAATGTTTTAGCACAAAGTGTCATTTTATGTGAAATGTGGACTTAAAAACGATTTTACCAAACTAAGAGGACTCCATTTAAAGAGTTGGATTTTATAGTACATGATGAAAACTCATATTTTGTAAAGTAAAGGTGAAAAGTAATATTTTGGCCAAATGAATAAAATGCAAGTTTTCTAGAGTTCACGAATAGTATAAACATACATTACAGTGTACAAATGGATATTTAAACCCAAAGGTTAAGTTTCACAAGAAATGTTAATTAAAGTTGTTTTCAAAAGAGGAAATACCGAGTCTAAGGTAGAAATGAAAATGGACTTTTTACAAAGCGTGAAACTTGGAAATAAAGTGTGCTGGGACTTGTCTCATCCCAAATATTTCGCCTCATCGATCGATAAAAAGGAAATAAAGGAAAAAGGCTTAAAAGTTAATGAGAAAGAAACAAAGGAAAAAGGTGTTATAATGACGTAATAATTAAAAGGCATACGTAGGTAATTAGGAAATTTAAGAAGGGCCCGGAGCCTTAGGCTATGGCTTAATGCTTAGACCCCAAACCACTAATCAGTAGCATATTGCATCATAGTGGAAGTCGGTTAAAGGACGCATAACACACATGAATTGGTACCCTCATTAATCAAGTGAAAAGATGATTTTGAGCACGACGCTCATTAATGTAAAATCAACTTTACAAAATAACTTGAAAAAATGTGAAAGTACGTTAATGGTTAAATTAATAGGACACGAGTAGTATAGTGCTAAATATTAAGTGTGGGTGGGATCATCACTCGCATTTCATGGTTATACCACACGTTGCATGGTTATGATACAACGACCTGATTACACATAATCAAATAAAGGATGATTTCATACTTTTTAAAATACACTTTATATGTATAGAAATTCTTTGTATGTAATACTCTGCTAGTATTTTCCCTACTAGGAGCACTCTCATACCCTACCAATTGCCAAACCCCCCAGGTACTTGAGGGAAAGATAAAGGCAAAGAAATTACGAAAGGCAAGGAAGGGCTTACACACTAGTATATCTCTATTTACTATTCATTTTGAATATGTAATTTAGTTTTAAACAATGGTGTTTACCATGTAAACTTTTATGCAAATATTTTTAATTTGGTTTGTACTAAAACTAAATAATATAGACTTTCTTTGATTGTCATTCTTACGTGGAAATCTTTTATTTCAAATATTAATGTGAGTTTCGTAAGCTGGACATCATTTCATTAATTAAATGAATTTTATGACAAAAATGTAAAAGCAAGATTTTATTGAAACAAAGGATTTTTATGCCATGTTTCCACAATGACAACCGAAAACAGGGCATCACCGACACGAGGAGTTAATCACATCAAAATTTAAAAATATTGATAAGCATTGTGCAATAAAATAGTTTATTTTCCCTTTAGTTCGAACAATGTCCAAAACATTTTCAGTCCTTGAAACTTATTTCAGTTAAACGTTTAAAGTTAATACCAGTGAGGAAAATGAATTCATTTTTGAAATATTAGAATCATCAAATTGAAAAAATTATTTTTCTATAAACACAAGAAAATTCATTCGATTAAAATTTAAAGTGGCATCAACCGCCAAATTTTAAGTATATTAATCTCAACGAACAACCTAGTCACCTTATGAGGTGAGATTTCTCGTTGGGAGAGTAAATCACCCCACCTTAAACTATACATATTTTCATCTTTCATTATGCTATCCGAACAATTTAGGACTCTTATGTCCAACATAATTAATAGTCAGGGACTTTTGGTCCCAATCCCAATGACCGTGACTCAGTTTGAGAGGATATCAAAAGTTGTGTCTAAGTTTAAACCACTGGTTCATTCCTTGAAATGGAACTCGCTCGTGATATATTTCCCTATTGTGTGTGTGTGTGTTGGGGGGGGGGGGGGGGGGAGGGGATTGAACTCACTCACATTATAATTCATGAAATTATCACTTAACAGTTTTAATGAATTTCTGATGCCCTGATTAATTCCATCCGTTGGGGGGCCATACTAGCTAACACGAGGAACTAATCACATCTGATTTATAAAACAATGATGGAGACTGTGTGATTTATGTTGAAACCCCTCTCCAACTTAGTATTTTAAAATTTGAGTCTTTTGAAAATAAATCATTGAATTCTAATTAAAATCCTTAGTAATTTTCAAATTTACGCATGTGAAATAAATATCTTGATCTCATCTTTTAATTTTTCTTAAAATAAAAATATTAATTAAAATTTTTAAAAATAAAATAAAACTGGGAGATGTCAATTTGACTCACACCTTAAAATTTAATTACCCCGATTTAATTCAATTTAGCAAAGAATAAGCGAAACAGATTTTTCAGAAAAAAATGATCTAGACTGGTCTCAATATTAAATCCATGTTTATCATAGTGTCCCTAATTAATCCAATTATCACGCCAAATTATGCAACATAATAATAAAGAGACATTCATTCAAATATAAATAAATGCAGAAAATAAATAAAACAATAAGGACAAAATTTTCCCTATCCACCATGGCCTAAACTCCATCTTGAAGTAGACCTCTTCAAGCCCGAGATTATGTTTGTTTTAGTAGACTCTCATTCGATATATAGTCTAACTTGAAGTAGACTTCATCACAACCATGAGTTCTTGTTGATCTTTACATCTGGAAAAAATCCCTTGCATCAATTGAGAATGATCAAAACGAAGAATCGGAGCAAGAAGCATCGAGCACCATAAAAGAAACTCCAAAAAATGGATCTACCCAAGGAGGGCGATCGATCGGCCTCCCATGATCGATCGATTGTCCCTATCGAGGACAACCTTGTTCGTCCTCTCGTTTTGCCACAAAAAAGCCTCCATAATCGGGTTAATACTTCATTAAAATCCATGAAACTTTTCCTAATTCCCAAACCCATGAAATTACACGATTCTAATAGTATATAAACATTACAAACCTCTTCCAACTCCTTTAAATATATTGATACTAAAATATTTACAAAAACCTAATTATTATAACCATTTCGAATCTAGACCCAAAAAATAACTACGGATAAACCACCACTGGATCCAATCACACACATAAAAACAGATATTGTAAAATGTGAACTTTCCTTAACTTACAAGATATGATCTGATACGATTCCGAGAGGGTGTTTTCTTAAATTATATGCTCGGATACCACTTATAAGGGACGTAGATTCTCAAAAAATTCATGTTTTTAATTTTAAAAGGGATGGTTCACGAAATATTCCGAATTTGTAAGTTTCTTTCAAAATTAAATTATCTTCTTCTAAAGAATAACTTCAATTCAAGTTCACATATACACAAACCAAATTAAAACATGTTTAATTCAAGATTAACATGAATTTTTCCAAATTGATAATTCTGAATTTAATTATAATTTACACAATTTAATTAAATGCCAATTACACCATTTTTGTGGTTAAACCAATTTTATCTTCTTAAACCTAAGCATGAATCTAAGTGATAATTTGTAAGATAAATAAACACAACCACAACGCTGCGACGTATGAGAAAATCCCACAATGGAAAAAACCTCGGACGACCCATCCACAAGTTCACTAAGTATGGTATTACAAAGGACACGCCATAATACTTACATAAAGACTCGACGCCCTCACAAGACTTGACGTCTTAGTTCCTTCCACCTTCACCTAGTGACAAGGCAAGAGTCCACCTATGTCTCAGAGTCCACCGATGGGTCAAAGATACATCAAATACACGGAGTCCACCGTATGTACAACATGAACACGAAATCCTTAGTAATAAACAATCTTTATGGTGTAGAGAACAAAACCCGGTGCCAAAACTGATCTCAAACATATATAATGTATAAACTTGGATCATAAAAATGAATTGGGTGTAAAATTGTTTTTTTTTTTGTGAGGATTAAATCGGAAGTTTAGAACAAAAATACAAGGGAATTTTTGGAGTGCTTGATCACTGAGGTTTTGGAAAAAGTCTTCCAAAAATGTTAACTCCCGCACTACATAAATGGATGGGAAAGTAGTTGGAGGTTACAAAATAAAACCTGCTGAAAAACTACCATTGTCGCACAAAAAACTGTCTGGTCGTTCGAACGACATTTCAGGGTCGTTTGAATGACCAATTGAATGAGAAAACAATGATAAAAAATCATCTTATTTGAAGGGTTGTTCAAACGGATTTTGAATCTCGTTTTTGTTTGAACGAAGTTGTTTAAATGACAAATCGAACGAGAAAATAGTGAAAAAAGCATCTCGTTTGAAAGGTTGTCCTAACGACATTTCAATCTCATTTGAACGAGTTTGTTCGAATGAGATTTCAGACCATGAATCTAGATAATTTTGATACGAATGCGTGGTGTAAGGACATTGCCCATCATAATTAATTATGTCGTAGACCGCTACAAGTTGTTGAAGAACTGGGAAGCTAACATCTACAAACGACGGATCCGAATTTCAAGAAAAATTCAACAATCAAGCGCAACAATGAATTTGGTAAAATTATGTTTAAGTTCCATTTACATTTCACATTAAAAGTGTTGGGATATATTTGTGAAAGTTAAAATATTTTTCTATTTATGAAAAATGGTTTTTGAAATTTTTATAAATGGTTTTTATTTTTCAAAAACATATTCTCATAAAAGTTTTGGATAAATATTTTCTGATCCCGTGAACAGTTTTAACTTTTAAGGTTTCCAAGTTATTTAAAAGTTTAAAGATTTTTTGGGGATCAGAGACTGTAGTTCAGACGATAATGTTCTCGTTCAAACGAGAACTTGCCTCGGTCGAACGATGTCGTATCTCGTTTGAACGATAGGAGTTTTGTACTGACACGTCACCGCCTAATTTGTTCTATATATTAGGTGTTAGACTACTCGATTATTGTGTGGAGAAAAATTGGTTCTCACATAATACGTTTTTATAATATTCTCTAACCATTTAAGGGTTCATAACTTTTGTTTTACAATTCACAATCCCAATTGCTTTTGTGCAAGTCATTTTGTGGAACCCAAAATATAGTTTGCTGGATTTCATGCGACTGATCTAAGTGCCATTGGGGATACTAGATCGAAAAATGACTGCATGTCATTGGGGAGTGCTGCGGTGTTCCTGGGTGGAAGACTGGAATGCGGTTCATGTAGGATCACTGCGTGTGAACTTATTACTGACGACATCGACCGACGCTTGCGGGTATTCGAGAGTCAAAAACTACTGTAATTCATTGTAACCGCGTAAGTTGCGATTTACAATTATAGTGAAATAAAAAGTTTTTTCCCTGAGGGCATTTTTCCTAAAATTTGTGTTGCATACTTTATTTATGATGGTTTGACACTTGCAGGCACATAGCTATTTGAGTTTAAGGGCTGAATTGATTTAATTCATAAATTGACTTTGAATAAATAAGTTTATGATTGAAACTTGCGAATCTATTTAAATTGGTATCACACATAAGGTTTTACAAATTGGTATCAGAGCAGGTTACGCTAATTTATCGCGTATTCCTATTTTTTGCAAAGTTGTGTGATATTGATTTTTATGAAAAATCATATTTTTAAATTTGTCACAATGTTTCCAAGTGAAAACTTATATAGGAAGAGTTTAGGTGGAGCACTTACAATTCACGTGGGCTTAGTGCAATTTTCGAACACGTCACCCCTGATGAGTTCCGACGTATTATGACGTGCACCACAACTAAAGAAGCGTGGGATATTTTTCAAATCACCCACGAGGGCACTAACGCGGTCAAAGAGTCTAAAATTCAAAATTTGACCACTCAATTTGAGACAATCACTATGTTAGAGACTGAGTGTTTTGACGAGTTTTATGCACGTTTGTCTGATATTGTCAACACTAGTTTTAACCTAGGAGAGCCTATACCTGATGCACGAGTGGTTAAAAAGATTTTAAGATCGTTCCCTAAATCTTTTATCCCTAAAGTGAATGTTTTGAATACCTTAGAAAATTTGAATCGTCTGAAATTAGAAGAGTTGGTAGGAGACTTCCAGACGTACGAAATCGACATGTTTCTCGACACTGTCAAACCTAAGGATAGAGGGAAAGCACTTAAAGCCCAAACTAGGAAAGGAAAGGAAGTATCCACAAGTGAGAGGAAAAGGAAAGTGAGTTTTTGTGACTCCAAGTCTGAGGACGAGTTTGATTTTGACATGGCCCTGCTTGCAAAGAATTTCAAAAAGTTTCTCCAGTTTTCAAGACAAAATTCTTCCAATAAAAGGTTTTCAGAGGAAAACAAAAATAAAGACAAGGCCAAAGAAAGTGGTGAGATAGAGAAAGAGGGTGAAGAAAATTTAGAAAAGGTGAAATGTTTTAAGCGTGAGGGGAGAGGGCACAAGTCGTTTAAGTGCCCCACTAGGCTTAGGAGAGAGGGGAAGAAAGTTGCCATGCCATCCACCCTTAGTGATAGTGAGGGAGAAGAGGGAGATGAGGATGATGATACTGGTAAAGGTTTAGGACATGGGAAGTGTGTAGATTTTTCGAGTCGTGTGAGCATACCCACTTTGTCCCACGATGATTCGATCGTTTCTAGTGGAGATGAGAGCGAGTTTAAGAGTGGTAATGAAAGTGATCTCCAAAAAGATTTTAGGGATTTGTACACTAATGTAACAGCCCTCGCTTTTGAGGTCCTATTTTATATTTAATTTGCTAAATATAGTGATTAGATATAAAGATGTTGATATGTGGAGTAGGTATTAATTTAAGAAAGAAAAGTTAATATCTACTATGATGTTGCATATTTACCGTATGTAGAGGTGAATTTTGCTATATTATGTTTTGTAATGTCATATGATTTAAAAATGACATTTGGCTCAAAATGAAACCGGAACCTAAAATGAATTATAAAATCTCCAAATGATAATTTGGAGGGTGCCAATAGTTCCGGGAGGTTTGAGATAGTAAAATTGTGTGCCATATTGTATTTTTTAGTTTCCGGGCACTTTTGACTAGTTGTAGCTTATATGAGTAGTTGCGTATTATTTTACCGCGTATTAATCACTTAAGCTGGAAATTTGGACTCAAGACACGATTCATGTCTTGAACTAAGTTACTATTTCCCCAATTAAATTGGTAAACCTAGAGAAAGAAAGGGAAGAAGAAACCTAAGGAGAGAAAGAGAGATTGAAGTTTGGGTGTTTGATCTTGCCTACAATCCTCACCAAATCTGAAGTTGCAACCTTGAGGCAAGTTTTCTACTTGCTATTTTATGATTTAAGTAGAGTAATTTACATTGATAGTTGTGGTTATGAATGGGTTAAGAAATCTAGGGCTTTTAATTAATTTATGGGCTTGGAATGTTTGGAGATTGATTTAAATGGTTATTGATGTTGAAATTATGGTTGTTGGATGTATTCATGTTCAATTAGTAGCAATAAATGTTAAGGGTTTGGGTTGTTTGAGTTTGGAGGAGATTAGGAGTCCAAGACTCCATAGCCAAATTGGTTAAAATTCGCAGGACCGAATCGATTCGGCTCCTGGCCGAATCGATTCGCTTAGAGGCAGTGTCCAGGTCTGGTGAACCGAATCGATTCGGCTGTTATGCAGAATGTTGGTTTTCCTGACCGAATCGATTCGCCCTAGTCCGAATCGATTTGCTTGTCTGGCCGAATCGATTCGCCCTAGTCCGAATCGATTCGGAATTCCTGCATTTTTTTTGTTGACCCTTTTCCCTTAGGAATATGACCTAGGACCCTTCTTGAATGAAGTAAACATAGGATCCTAGAGTTTTAGTCGAGTTTGGTCCTTACCCTATAGTTGAATGGGATCACTTGGGGTTAATTTAGGGGTATTTAAAGTGATGTTTTGGCATCAATTTTTACTTGGTAGATCAATTGGAAAATAGGATTCAAAGCCCATATGTGGAGATTTTAGAGGCCTTTTTGAGGTATATAAAACCTTGAGACCTGTTAGATTTTGGGAGAGTGTTTAGAGAACACTTCGGGACCTAATTATATGATGAAATTGAATAAGAAATATTCAAGGATAAATGTTTCAAGTAAAATGAAACGCATGAGATTCATGTTAATGAAAATGAGATTAAATTGGTAATTGTTAAATTACTTAAACACACCTATCTAAATGCTATCATAAGGGAAGCTCGCGCATGAGGTGATGTCCCCTAACTATTGAATGCAGGCTGACTATAGTCCTCGGCCATATGCGGATTTTGTATATGTTTTTCTGCGCTAATGAGGTAATTCCGGGTGTGGTTATGACTCACTCGTAGGCATATGGCCACTTCCCGACGTGCGTTAGTGCCCAGGTTGTCTTGTATAGATAGGCCCTGGAAGATGAGAGTCATTTAGGGGCGCGCCCAGTGGGGAAACTCGGAGGGGCGGTCTTAGAAACATTATATGTATATGAATATAACCTTTCTAACTCAAGTGGGACTTGAGGTATGTAAATTGCCATAAGATATGAGATGGTAATTATATTCCTGCTAAAGAATGGAAAATAAAAAGATATGACGGAAACTATATTCCTATTAAGGAATGGAAAATGATAAGATATGAGAAGAAATGAGATTTAATTTAATTTCTCTTTCCTAATTTCATAACTGTTAGAAACTTATATAATTTAATCATCACATTTTATGATTAGGTTGCTAGATTCTCATTCACATTATTTATGATTCATTGTCCATATCTATCATGTTTCTTACTCTACTGGGAATCATATATAAATCGGGTCCTGACCCGTTCATTTTCCATGTTGTGCATGTTGTTGTATCCGCTCAGGTGCTCCTCCGCAAGGGCGCCCGTTATGATTTTCCTACTCTTATGCTTTTGACGAGCTGTATGACCTTGCGGATTATTACAGGATGTTTGTCAGACGCCCTCATTTTTGGAAATCTAGTTATGATCGGGTCTTTCATTCGGGCTAGTGGCCCCCTTTTGTACTTGTTAATGAATGTTGTATGTTAAATATATTGAATTATGGAAACACTTTGAATGTAACTGTGGACCGACAGATTATTTTGTTCTTTTATTGTATGTTGATTTGGTATTTATCTATATGTTCCTTTGAAATTCCACTTTCATCAGATTTGGGTTGTTTAGTTTATTTCTAAAATCTTTATTAAATCAAAAATTTTGACAACTTGCTTTCTGATTTATGGAGTGGTTTTCCCGTATACCTATTATATTGTTATGATGCTGAGGATGATATCCATCCATGATTCCGTTATGTCGAGGTAATCGGGCTGGCCACCCCTTATTTCGGAATGCGGGTTGTCACAGATGGTATCAGAGCATCAGGTTCTAGAGTTTTTTTGGATCTTTGTGGACTTGTCACGTTCTACCGTAGCATTCTTTGACATAGAGCCTAATGTTAGGACTGTTTTGGTTACTTATGCTTACGATCTTCTGCAATTATAGATTGTTTTAAGTGAAATTCTAACTCTATTGTTTCTCCATCTCAGATGCCGCCTAAAAGAGGCCGCCCGACGAGACGCAGTAGGGTCTTAGATGAGGATGTTGGTCCTCCTCCGTCGCCACAAGGAACATTCAATGCGCGGATGTGGAGAATATAGTGGCTCAATCCGTTAATGCGGCCATGACAGTAGTGGCCCAACAAGCGCCACAGGCTCAACAGAGAGCGCCAGAGGCCCAAGTTCCTACCTGACCTTCTCCGTGGGAGAGAGCTAGGGAATCTTTCCTAAAGGGTCAGCCCTCGAAATTTGACGGGAGCTCGGATGTTATAAAGGCGAATCAATGGAAGAAAGATATACAACGCCATCTACGTATGGTGGAGTGTGATGAGGACAGGAAGCAAGTCCTTGCTACTTTTAAACTGGTTGGGGCCGCATTACACTGGTGGGAGTCCGTGACTACGCCAGAACATAGGGATACAATGTCGATCTCTGAATTCTGGGTTTTATTCAATCATAAGTACTTTCCTCCCGCAATTCAAGGGGAGATGATAAGGAGGTTGCAGGACCTTGTGCAAGTGGAGAGGTCAGTAGTGGAATATGAGGAGGAATTCACCCGGTTGGCAAGTTTTGTACCGAATGAAGTGACTCCCGAAGAAAAGAAAGTTTTGAAGTTTATGAGAGGGTTGAACTGGAGAATCCGGCAACACTTGCTGGGTAATCCTGCTTTACAGACTTTTAGGGATGTGATGAATGCAACTCTATTACATTGCCAAGAACATAGACTATTTTTGCAAAGTGGCAAGAAGACCTCCGTAGTGGGGCAAGTGGGAAGGCCGGGAGGTAGTGGAACTGGAGGAGGAGTCTTTCCCTCGTCCCAACCTTTGGGTAGTAAACAGAAAGAAAGGTATCCCCAATAGGAAGACTTATCGAGGAGGCAGCGTTCTGGTGGGTTTAGTTCGGGGAACCAAAATAATAGGCACGGTCAGGGTGCCCCACAACAGCAAGCAGGCCGTGGGGGTCAGGGAGGCAGAGGCCAGCAGGGCCAAGGTGTGAATCAGTTTAGAAACAATCGTGGTCGAAATGCCAAAAATATGATAGGTCGGTGTTTCCAATGCGGGGAAGCGGGTCACTATAAGAAGGAATGTCCTCAGTTGATTGGGGGACAGTTTCCTCGAGCTCCACAGCAGCCGTATGTTCAGTTCCCTCCACAGGTGCCTAACCTTGTTGCTCCTCCACAACAGGGTCAGTTACAGTATGGTAGGGTCTACCATATTCAAGATGCTATGCTTCCTCTAGCTCCGCCTGCACCACCAGCCATTGAAGGTAAGTTCCTTATTCAGGGACATATGGGTCGTGTTTTATTTGATACCGGTGCAACACATTCATTCATTTCTAAGAGCTTTGCTCAGACCACCGAGTTGATTAAATCTGCTGAAAGAACTTTTACTAGTGTGGAGTCCTCTATGGGTGACGGTTCACTCATCTTCTTTGTTTGTAAAATTATAGAAATCTCTCTCGATAATTTATGCTTTGAGGCCGATTTACTCGTCCTGGACATGGTCGGGTATGACGTGATTTCGGGTATGGATTGGCTTATGAAATATCATGCTATAGTAAATTGCTACGGGAAGAGTATAGTCTTCGCCGTTCCGGGACAAGAAATGTTCCTGGTAGTTTTACCTCGTTTAGAGGGGAGTACTAGCACTTACTTATATTGTATTGTCGAGGAGACTTCTAGGGATGTAGTTGTTCCCTTGGATTCTATTCCAGTTGTGAAAGACTTTGAGGATGTTTTTTGGGAAATACCGGGTTTGACTCCTAGCCGTGAGATTGAGTTTGTGATCGATTTAGAGCCGGGAACGAGTCCTATTGCAAGGGATCCATATCGAATGGCTCCTATTGAAATGAGGGAGCTACGAGATTAAATTCAAAAGTTATTGGAGCAGGGATTTATTTGGCATAACACATCGCCATGGGGTGCTCCAATGTTGTTTGTTAGGAAAAGAGATGGTTCTCTCCGGTTATGTGTGGACTATAGAGAATTGAATAATGTCACCATCCGGAATAAATACCCTTTACCTCGTATCGATGACTTGTTTGATCAACTTCGAGGAGCGATGTACTTCTCTAAAATCGATTTGAGGACGGGGTATCACCAATTGAGGATACGGGAGGAGGATGTATCCAAGACTGCTTTTCTAACAAGGTACGGGTCCTATGAATTTTTAGTTATGCCCTTTGGACTAACCAATTCCCCCGCTGTATTTATGGATCTCATGAATAGGGTGTTTTGGGATTTCCTGGACCAATTTGTTATTGTGTTCATCGATGACATTTTAGTCTATTCTCGAACAAAGTCTGATCATGCTATGCATTTGAGGTTGGTCCTACAGAGACTACGGGACCATCAACTGTATGCCAAGTTCGATAAGTGTGGCTTTTGGTTACAGGAAGTACAGTTTTTGGGTCATGTGGTGACGTCCTAGGGTGTATCGGTAGATCCAGGCAAGGTAGCTGCGGTGAGGGAGTGGGGTCAACCCACGACACCTACCGAGGTTCACAGTTTTCTGGGTTTGGCGGGTTATTACCGTCGGTTCATCAAGGGTTTCTCTAAAATAGCTAGCCCTTTGACAAATTTGACCCGAAAAGGGGTGAGCTTTATTTGGAATGATTCTTGCCAAGCTGCATTTGATGAGCTTAAAGATAGATTGACTTCGGCTCCAGTCCCTGCATTGCCAAAACCAAGATTGGAATATCTAGTCTTCACCAATGCATCTCTTCAAGGATTAAGAGGTGTACTTCAGCAAGAGAGACAGGCTATCGCTTATGCTTTCCGTAAGTTGAACCCCCATGAAAGAAACTATCCGGTGCATGACTTAGAACTAGCCGCAGTTATTTTTGCCTTGAAGATATGGAGGCATTATCTCTTGGGAGAGAAATTTAGTCTTTTCACAGACCATAAATCGTTGCAATATTTATTTTCACAGAAGGACTTGAATATGCGACAGTGCCGATGGTTAGAGTTCGTGAAAGATTATCAATTTGACATTCGTTACCATCCGGGTAAGGCGAACGTTGTAGCGGATGCCTTGAGTAGAAAGCCCGAGGGAGAATTAGCTGAGGTTTGAAAAGCTAAATGGAAGGAACTCAGTCAGGTTGATGCGATGGTGAGAGCATTTATGTCGGTGATGATCGTTACTCCTACCATTGTGGCAAGGGTGGTAGAAGCTCAAGGAAGGGATATGGAGTGTCAAGACCATATTAGCCGATTTCTGTTCGAGGGAGCAGAGTCCTACTCAATTGGTTCTGAGGGTGGATTACGCTTTCATGGAAGACTCATTGTTCCGGAGGAAGGAGATTTGAGGTGGGCAATGATGGCTGAATCTCATGGGTCTAGGTTCACGGTTCATCCTGGTGGGGACAATATGTACCAGGATATGCGCCGTCAGTATTGGTGGCCCGGTATAAAAAGGGATATTTCAAAATTTGTGTCCCAATGCACTACTTATCAACTAGTCAAGATCGATCATCAGAAACCTACAGGTTTGTTGCAACCGTTAGAGATCCCGGTGTGGAAATGGGAAAGCGTATCGATGGATTTTATCACGGGCTAACCAAGATCACAAAGTGGATGTGATTCTATTTGGGTGATTGTCGACCGCTTGACAAAGTCGACACACTTCCTACCCGTGCGGACAGATTATGACACTGCTCGGTATGCTCGCTTATTCATCGAGGAGGTGGTGAGACTCCATGGGGTGCCTTTGAATATAGTTTCCGACCGAGACAAAATTTTTGTTTCCCACTTTTGGAGGAGTTTCTAAGAAGCGATGGGGACTGAATTGAGGTTAAGCACTTCATACCATCCTCAAACAGATGGCCAAACTGAAAGGGTAAATCAAATGTTGGAGGATATGCTTCGCATGTGTATGCTTGACTTCAAAGGTGGCTGGGAACAATATCTCCCATTGGTTGATTTTGCTTATAACAACTCTTACCAATTCACAATTGGAATGGCACCTTATGAAGTTTCGTATGGGAGACCGTGTAGATCACCCGCTTATTGGTTGGAAGTGGGTGATAATAAATTTCTTGGACCTGAAATGATCCAAGATACTTCCTCGAAAATTGAGTTGATTTGAAATCGCATTCGGATAGCCCAAGACCGTAAAAAGAGCTATGCCGATGCGGGTCGATGACACATGGAATTGGAGATTGGGGACCAAGTTTTGGTTCGAGTGTCGCCCATGAAAGGGATAAAGCGTTTCGGTAAGAAGGGGAAACTTGCGCCGCATTTTGTTGGACCATTTCCAGTTATTGCAAAGGTGGGTCCAGTGGCATACCGACTTTCTTTACTGGAACCTTTACAACAAATTCATGATGTATTCCATGTTTCCTCCCTAAATAAGTATAGGAGATGTGAAGGTGCGCTTTGGCACATTCCTTTCGAAGATATTGATTTGCAGCCCGATGTTTCATATGGAGAACAACCGGTTGCTATATTAGAGCATGGGGAGCGTAGATTGAGGTCTCGTGTCTAACCCTTGGCGCGGGTTCAATGGAGTCACCATAACACCAAGGAATCTACGTGGGAGTGCGAGGATGACATGCGGGAAAAGTATCCGCATCTCTTTATACAAGGTACGCTTGAATTTTGGGGACAAAATTCTCATAAGGGGGGGAGTATGTAACAACCCTCGCTTTTGAGGTCCTATTTTATATTTAATTTGCTAAATATAGTGATTAGATATAAAGATGTTGATATGTGGAATAGGTATTAATTTAAGAAAGAAAAGTTAATATCTACTATGATGTTGCATATTTACCGTATGTAGAGGTGAATTTTGCTATATTATGTTTTGTAATGTCATATGATTTAAAAATGACATTTGGCTTAAAATGAAACCGGAACCTAAAATGAATTATAAAATATCCAAATGATAATTTGGAGGGTGCCAATAGTTCCGAGAGGTTCGAGATAGTCAAATTGTGTGCCAAATTGTATTTTTTTAGTTTCCGGGCACTTTTGACTAGTTGTAGCTTATATGAGTAGTTGGGTATTATTTTACCGCGTATTAATCACTTAAGCTGGAAATTTGGACTCAAGCCACGATTCATGTCTTGAACTAAGTAACTATTTCCCCAATTAAATTGGTAAACCTAGAGAAAGAAATGGAAGAAGAAACCTAAGGAGAGAAGGAGAGATTGAAGTTTGGGTGTTTGATCTTGCCTACAATCCTCACCAAATCTGAAGTTGCAACCTTGAGGCAAGTTTTCTACTTGCTATTTTATGATTTAAGTAGAGTAATTTACATTGATAGTTGTGGTTATGAATGGGTTAAGAAATCTAGGGCTTTTAATTGATTTATGGGCTTGGAATGTTTGGAGATTTATTTAAATGGTTATTGATGTTGAAATTATGGTTGTTGGATGTATTCATGTTCAATTAGTAGCAATAAATGTTAAGGGTTTGGGTTGTTTGAGTTTGGAGGCGATTAGGAGTCCAAGACTCCATAGCCAAATTGGCAAAAATTCACAGGACCGAATTGATTTGGCTCCTGGCCGAATCGATTCGCTTAGAGGCAGTGTCCAGGTCTAGTGAACCGAATCGATTCGGTCCTCCCCCGAATTGATTCGGCTGTTATGCAGTAATGTTGGTTTTCCTGACCGAATCGATTCGCCCTAGTCCGAATCGATTCGGAATTCCTGCATTTTTTTTTGTTGACCCTTTTCCCTTAGGATTATGACCTAGGACCCTTGCAAAAATATAGGACAAATATAGGACACATTTGGGAGTTTTCTCCCATTGCAAAAATATAGGACACATTTGGGAGTTTTCTTTTAAATTGGGTTACGTGCCACGTTATGCTACTACACATGTTCACACGCATGCACCCACCCATGATACTTTGCTTGCACATAATGATAGAGAGTTTTCACATATTTGAAAGCAAGTAAAGTTTTTGGTCAAGACTTCACACGATTTGATGGAGTTGTTTCACATGATGTCACCGTCTTTGGAAAACTCCACCACACCTACTGGATGAGGTCTAGACATGTTTGCTAGCATAAGGTGATTTACATGATGACACTTTTGCCTATTGCTATTATATACCATTTGTTTTATACTTTGTTAGCATTTTTGTTTCCTTTTCTTATTTTTGGTACTGTTTTAGCACTGTTTTAGATCTGTTTGCCCATTCCAAGAACTTTTTTTACGAAATTTTCTCTCTGGACAAAACTGCATGACATTCTGAGTAATCTGGGAGTTTTTGCTTTTCTCGTTCTAACGAGAACTCATCTCGTGCGAAGCCTTCTCGTGATATTCTTTGTCGTTCAAACGAAAGGAGTCTTGTTCGAATGACCCCTGGAATTAATTTTATATTTTCAATCCTCTGTTTCATCTTGTTATACTTATTTGGTACTACTGGGTTGTTTCTGAACAGTGTTTGAAAAATACAAAAATATTTTTTTGATAAATTTTTTAAAAATCCAAAAGGAGTTTTGTATTTTGTTTGCACCGTATATGAATGAACACTTAGGATGACCGAGTCACAATTTCATTCCATATCCATGTGAATATTTGATAGTGTTTTGAGACAATATGTTGTGCCATTCATGTGCTTTACAAAGTTTGGAGTCTTTGAGATGATAAAGTGTTGCTACCTCCATGATTGGCTCTTCTTGTCCTTTATAGCACACATGCACGGATTCATGTGACATTTGTTCTTGTCTCATGTTGGTTGAGTATTTTCATCTCAATTCTGTTTATACAACGAACCAAATGCGATAAAACTTGACACAAAAGTAGTGCATGTCATAACCGTTTGTGAGTTTATGTGATTTTATTTTTGAAAAATGGAAAAGGGTTGCGAATAATATTTCATTATTTTCCTTTGCAATAAATCCACCATTTAAATAGACCTAAAAAAGTGAGGAATTGAAAATTATTCGGGGTCCAATGAGGTTTAAAAGAGTCTGAAAAATTTGAAAGGAAATAAAAAGAAATATATGCCAAAAATGGGCCAATGGATTTTAGTTTCATCACCTTATAAGAAAAATAAAAAACATTATCTTTTAATGATGGAGTTTGTATGGAATTTAATTACGATTTACACGTCCTTGAAAGTCATGCAAATTCATTACATAAGTTTTGGACGTTATTGGTGTGGAAATCATTTATACTTTGACTTGTTGATATGATTAAGATGATGTCATCTAAATTCAACAATTTTACACCTAAGGACTATTTTTGATGTTCATTCGTTGGGAGTACACTTATGCATCATGCACACATGTCATGATTGCAATTTTCCTATCGAATTTGTTCACACCTATTCATTCCATTTCCATGACTTGGTTATCTTAGTATAAATTCATGGTGTGTGATTTTGTAACACCATTTTTATGAAAAATCAAAATTATTCTGTTTGCCTTGTTTCCCATGACTCCCCGATTTGTTTTATGTGATTTTTTTCTTTTCCTTGTCTATTTCGGACAAATAAAAAGGGGGAGAACGAATTATGATTTTATGGGGGAGTTTATATATGAGGGAGAATTGATTATGCTTTCATGTTTATGATTTATATCATGTCAAACTCGATACGTCACAAGGTATTTGCTTTGTCTCATGTGTGTAGGTACAATTGAAGATTTTTTGGAATACACACCCTGATGAGAAAATCTGGAAGTTTTGTAAAGTTGATTGTTGAAGCAAAGTTTGAAAACTTGTCATTTTATCTTTCCACCTTTGTTTTTAGGAGGGTAGATTTGTATAGGTCATTTTAAGTTGATAATTTGGATATTTTTATTTTGTACCGGCATAGACATAGGGGAGATTTGTAAGGACATTGTCCGTCACAATTAATTATGTCGTATACCCCTACAAGTCGTCGAAGAATTGGGAAGCTAAAATCTACAAATGACGGATCCAAATTTCAAGAAGACTTCAACATTCAAGCCCAACAATGAAATTGGTAAAATTATGTTTAAGTTCCATTTACATTTCACATTAAAAGTGTTGGGATATTTTTGTGAAATTTAAAATATTTTTCTATTTATGAAAAATGGTTTTTGAAATTTTTATAAATGGTTTTCATTTTTCAAAAACATTTTCTCATAAAAGTTTTGGATAAATGTTTTCTGATCTCGTGAACAGTTTTAACTTTTAAGGTTTCCAAGTTATTTAAAAGTCTAAAGATTTTTTAGGGATCAGGGACTATCGTTCAAACGACAACGTTCTAGTTCAAATGAGAACCTGCCTCGCTCGAACGATGTCGTATCTTGTTCGAACGGTAGGAGTTTTGTACTGACACGTCACCACCTCACTTGTTCTATATATTGGGTGTTAGACTACTCGATTTTTGTGTGGACAAAAATTGGTTTTCACAGAATACGTTTTTCTACTATTCTCCAACCATTTGAGGGTTCATAACTTTTGTTTTACAATTCACAATCCCAATTGCTTTTGTGTGAGTTGTTTTGTGGAACCCAAAACATAGTTTGCTGGATTTCATGTTGCTGATCTAAGTGCCATTTGGGGTACTACACCAAAGACTGACTGCGTGTCATTAGAGAGTGGTGCAATGTTCTTGGGTTGAAGACTGGACTGCAGTTCATGTAAGTTCGCTACGTGTGGACTTATTGCTGACGACATCGACCGACGCCTGCGGGTATTCTAGTGTAAAAAACTGTTGTATTTCATTGTAACCATATAAGTTGCGATTTATAATTATAGTGAAATAAAAAGGTTTTGCCCTGAGGGGATTTTTCCTGAACTTTGTGTCACATACTTTATTTATGATGGTTTGACACTTGCACGCACGCAGCTATTTGAGTTTAAGGGCTGAATGATTTAATTCATAAATTGACTTTGATTAAATTAGTTTATGATTGAAACCTGCGAATCTATTTAAATAGGTATTACAAATAAGGTTTTAGACGTGACCGTCGGTTTCACATTTCCTTATTTTTTTTGAATTAGTTATGAGCTTTTTTCTGAAAAGTGTCGAGAACAAAATCTTTAGATAGTATAAATTCAAAAAAAATTGACTAAAATTCTAACACTCAATAATAATTTTTCAAGTCTCAACATAATATAAGCATTCATACCTGAGATATCCTTGGATTGTTGATGATGAACACAAGGCACGAAACACGACATATGATGTGATCTTCTTTGACTTGGCCGCTGCGTCGTCAACATTAATGTCATAGGCTTGAAAGGTCACAATTAACTTCTATCCGATGACTCAAAGAGTTTTGTCTGGAATTAAGCCAACACATACAAATTGACTCAGTTAGAAATTTGTCCTTACATATAGGACTATGAGGGGATTTAAACATAGAATCTCCACAAAACCATGTTAGTATATACGCATACTCAAAGATGCACCATCCCATAACATGCTAGGATTTCTTATTGGACAACATGGACCTTTTCACTATATGATCAATCTCAATCAGGGATTTGATACTAATTGTTGGAAAAAATAACTTAGGATTGACATTTAAACGTAGAAAATTTGTAGACCTAAATATCTTTGAATAATCATGCATTGAAAATATGGAAAAACTACTTTGAGAGGTTATTAAATGGAGATAATGGGAGTAGATTAGATATAGAGGAACATAGTGAAACTCGAGAAAATATATGTTTTCACAGAATTAGGACAACAGAGGTTAGGATTGCTCTAAAAAAATGAAAATAGGGGGGGCTTTAGGACCAGATGGTATCCATATTGAGGTTTGGAAGTGCTTAGGGGAGGAAGGAGTATCTTGGCTTACAAAATTATTTAATAGAATTATAATGACTAATAGGATGCCCGATGAGTGGAGAAAAAGTGTTTTGGTACCTATTTATAAAAATAAAGGGGACATACAAAGTTGTTCAAATTATCGTGGTATTAAATTAATGAGTCATACAATGAAACTTTGGGAGAGAGTAATTGAATATAGATTGATATTATAAACAACAATATCTGAGAATCAATTTGATTTATGCATGGGAGGTCAACAACGGAAGCAATCGATTTATTAATGAGATTAATGGAGAGGTATAGGGAGAAAAAGAAGGATCTTCATATGATTTTTATAGATTTGGAGAAGGCATAAGATAGGATACCCATAGATATAATATGGTGGGTTCTATATAAAAAATGAGTGACTCGTAGATATATTGATGTGATTAAGGATGTGTATGATTGGGCTATGACTACAGTAAGAACATCAGCTGGAGAAAGTAGTGAATTTTCAATTACTCTAGGTCTACACCAAGGTTCAACATTAAGTCCTTATCTCTTTGCTCTTGTTATGGATGAGTTGACTAGATAAATACAAGATGAGCTGCCATGGTGTATGCTATTTGCAGATGATATTTTTTTAGTGGATGAGACTAAGACGGGGATTAATACTAGGTTGGAATTATGGAGAGAAACTCTAGAAACAAGAGGATTTAAAATAAGTAGGACTAAAACATAATATGTGGAGTGCAATTTTAGTAGTAATAGGAGGAAAATGGAGATGGGGTGAAATTGGAGGGTCAAGAGATACCTAGAAATGATCATTTTCGTTATTTAGGATCGATTATCCAAAAGATGGAGATATTAGTGATGATGTTAGTTATAGGATTAGAGCAGGCTGGGTTAAGTGGAGAAGTGTTACCGACGTATTGTGTGATTAGCGTATACCTTTAAAGTTAAAAGGAAAATTTTATAGGATGACCATTAGACCCGCTATGTTATATGAGACAGAGTATTGGGCAACCAAGAAATAAAATATGTAGAAAATGAGTGTGGCGGAGATGCGAATGCTGAGATGAATTTGTGATAAAACACGAAAGGATAAAATTAGAAATTAACAAATTTATGAAATGGTAAACGTAGATCCTATATAAGATAAATTGAGAGAAAATTGACTTAGATGATTTGAACACGTCAAGCATAGACCAATGGATACTCCCGTAGGGAAGAGTGATTTAGTTAGTATTGACAGTAACACAAGGGGTAGAGGTATGCCTAAATTAACTTGGTGGGATATTATAAAAAGGACATGATATCATGTGGTTTAACCAAAGATATTACGATGGACATAATGGAATGGAAAAATAGGATTCATGTAGCCGACCCCAAATAATTGGGAAAAGGCTTTATTGAGTTGAGTTGAGTTGAAAAGAAAACAAGAACTAAGTTTAAAGATTAAGCCTAGGGTTTCAAGAATCCATACCATTACGAATCTTATTGTGATTGTTATGAGGCGAGAGAGGTAGATGATTATGAAATCCTTGATGCCCTCCAAGGATCCAAAAAACCTTGATTAAACCTTATATACGTTACGATCTTCTACTATATGATCCTCCCCAAAGTTATATCGGTGAGTGGACACCTTTTGAGATAAAAACCCTTCCTTATGAGTGAGATATGGTGGTCTATGCCTAGGCCTCACCACAAAATGTGAATACTATTTTTTCTCATCCCTTTAAACAGTAATGATCAGTAAAAAATGATTAAAAGGCCTTCTCACAACTTTATATACAAGTAAAAATGGTGAGCTTGTGTCAGATTGGGTTTCTTGAGAGTATGGGTCTGACTACTTGGGTATATGGACTACATCTGGGGACCAAGGCAAATTAGATCCAAATAAATTCTTGGCAATCCCAATTATAATTACCATGATCTTTTCCTTTCTTTATTTAACCGTGAATTAACTCCACCAAATAATCACGACCGCACTCCAATTTAATTATCTCATAAATCACTCAAATAAAATCATGTCTTATTTGCAAAGTTGAATATGGTACATAAATCACTCCAATTTAATTCTCCACATTAAGTTTCTAATACTAGTTAGTCAAATCAATTTTTAGCTAATCGACTTTGACCAACCTCTAATTAGTTTTTCGATTCTCAAACTTATCTTATTTTCTACACCACCAGGATTATAAAATAATCCCTCGATTGTGTTTTACTTGGTGAAAACAAAACATATAAGTCTATAAAAGGGGTATCACAATCCACGATATAACCTGGACATGGATTACTCTAAATTATGATCTCAGGCCTACTCACACAACTAACACCCAATGTGCGGGGATAATTTTACCCGAAATAAACCAGATCGCACCCACATAAATCAAAATGATATTTGCACAAGCATTCTAATCCTCATAATTCTCGAAATTAAAATCTATTCACCCTTTCCAAAAGGGGTGGGATTTTGTGAGTATAATCAAGACAATCCTTAGACGCAAATTTCACGAGTGGCCCTATTCAATGCATTCCTGGTATGCATCGATCATAATCCTCTATTGAACTATTGTAAATGTTCTCGAACCATCATAAATATTCTCGTAGTTTGAGATAAATTACTAGGATTGAACCATAACCTTTTCGATAGGATGTCAACTCCCTATCTAGTTAGTGATAATTTTAATAGTTCTAGAACCGGAATTCCGATCTCCTAGTGATCAACCCTAACTCGACTCACCAGAATTCATACCAAAATCTATCGAGCTACATGTCTATAATATATATACACTAAATATAAGGCATTATCCTAATCATGTATCTTATTTAAAAATAAACTTAGACACGATTATAGAAAGGTAACCATTATACCTGGTTTTAAGAATAAAATTCCAATGACCTAATATCAGTGGTGGCTGAGAGAGAATTGTGATCGGGATTAGAGATATGTAGTCAGGTCGTCAGGATCTAGATATGATGATGATGGTACCGATGCATGGGTAACTGAGATTGTTTTATTTTATTTGGTGATGTGCAATTCAAAGAGAGAGGGAGATTCAATTTATCATGTTATATCTTTTATTCTTTTATATTATGTTTTGATTCATGGTTGGTGGACACATATTTATTTTCTTTCTAGATATTATCATGCATGACATATCTATGAATTCAGTATATTCATCGTTTTTACATCATTTCTTTTCTTCTAGCATTTTTATTTACATGCTTATTGTTGACACTTTTTAGGTTTAGATGATATTAATGATATTGCCTATTATGTTGAGATAAGGATATGATGGTTCTTATTGATATGTGCTATATCATTGTCATGTTTCCATGCATATATGTCACTTATCTCATTAAGTACATGTTTTAAACTAATTATCTTATTTTCTTAATTTGAATGATTGGTGATAGATATTTTCTTATTTCTTCCTTTGTCTATTCAAGACAAAACAAGGAGAAATTTTGGGCTTCAGGACGAGTAGTTTAGTGTATGAATTGAATTTTATAATTCCCATCGATTATATACACATCTCGTATCTCTTGTACCTCACGTGGTATGTGTTTAAGTGTGTAGACTTACATGGCTCGTGGTGTTGACAAATCGTTGAATGAATAAGCCATACATCTCTATCAAGTGATACATATGAATTTTTTATTGGCCCATAAATTTTTAATCTTTTTCCATTTTTGATTTCCTCCCGAAATAACCAAAATGGGAGATTTGTAAGGATATTTTTTACACTCCCTTTAGGTTTTTAGTTTTTATTGGTTGGTTTAATTTCAGACCAAACCTTTGAGTCATAGTATCATCGTATCAAGCCTATTGAGTTGTAGTGCTACATCATATGAATACTAAAAGATAACGGATCAGGACTGAGATTACCAAACCGAATCGATCAACTTCACTGAATATCAGAAATTTGGTAAAGTTAACAATTTTCAAAAGTTTTGTAATTCCTTGTTCTTTATTTTATTTCTATGAAGTGACATGAAATGAATTTAATGAAAATAAGTTTGGAAAAGGTTTTAAAATTTCCTAAGGGCTAACTTTGAGTGACCTCATTTGAATGAGGTCACCCTCGATCGAGGGCCTATTTTTTGAGGTAGTGGACCTTGATTAAAGACTATTCGGAAAAAAGGCTCATGAAATTTTCAAAATGACAGTGCCTCAATAAAAATCCTTGATCGAACGAGGGTTACCTAGTTTGAATGAGGACCTTCATCTTGGAAAACATGTTTAGTTGGATATTTTTCACTGGAAAATTATTTAAACACCTTTAGACTTGTTTAGTTGGATATTATTTAAAAACCCTAATTTGTTTTTTCTATAGTCCTTCTGTTTATGAGAGCCTGTCAACTCCGTGCAACTAAAATAGACTCTAAATTTACAAATCCTTTGATATCTTCTAGATTCAAGTGGGTAGAATATTACATTATATGTGGTCTGATCGTAAACCAACCGAGATTTCTGGATATTGTGGCCTTAGAGGATGTGCAAATATTTTCTTGGACTGGAGCTACTATCAGTACCATAGTTAGAGGTAGAGAAGCAGAACATAAATGAGAGACATCATATCATCTATAGTTGTCATATATGTAACTTGTGTCTGAGTCCTTGTTAAATTTTGTAATCATATTTCAGTACTAGTGGACTTATTGGTTGGATGTGATAGTGATTTTCCCCGCAAGGTTTCCAGTCTAAAATCCTAATGTGCTATTTGTGATTGATTTGATATACTTCTACTGTTAATCACCAACTGCATGAAATTTAGACTAAATAAATTTATTTAGTATAATTAAAATTTGGTTCAAATATAAAAATGACTTTAATTTTCTTTATGCATTGATTAATTAATTATTTAACTTTGGACCCTTAGGAACATACTTGTCTTTTTTCACCTCCACCCCTTGCATTTTGGATACGAAATATGCTCAATTATTTTCTCAATTTTGTATGATTTTGTGTTTATTTGGTGTTTGACCCATTTTTTGGGTCCTCCTTATTTGGGCCTTAGTTTAGTATCGTGGGATTATAAGTATTTAGTCCCAATTTTAAATATTAATTTGTAGTCGCTCCCATGTTTATATTTTTTTGGTTGTTGATCTGTTGTAACAACTATGGGACAAGTGTCATTCTCTGTAGAATGAAAGAGGGGTGATTAATACAATTTAAGAAATAAATGGGATGGGAAACTAACAAAAATTTGGAAATGGGAATAAATCCAAAAAAACTATAGTATCTTTTCAATTGTCTTTTTATTTCCTTAATCTAACCATACATGTACCTCTCTCTTGTAAATATAAATACAATGATTGGGGCTCTAAATTGATTAAATATTTTACTAAAAAAAAATATTTTTGTGCTCTGCTACCCACCCTCTCTCTCTCTCGTTAAGGGCCTCTAGGACTTTTAGGAGGCTCCCCAGCCCTCACTTTATACCCTAAGTAAGTCATG
This sequence comes from Sambucus nigra, assembly GCA_949130495.1. Taxonomy (NCBI): domain Eukaryota; kingdom Viridiplantae; phylum Streptophyta; class Magnoliopsida; order Dipsacales; family Adoxaceae; genus Sambucus; species Sambucus nigra. Next base: position 422,493,148 of record OX422211.1, on the reverse strand, counting down.
AACCTTGGTTAGGGATTTGATCAGAATTATAGGGATTTTCCCTATCTTCGAATCCTTTAAAGGCTTTTTGTTTGGCGTATATGCAGTAAGGAATTATTTTTTTTCAAAATTTTATCATGTTGGTATGTTCGACAAAAAAACATTATTAGTGCTTTGTTGTGTATTCAATTGATTATTTTTTCACACCAAAAGTATTATTAAGTTATAGTTTCATTTCGTTTATAGTGATTTAGGCAATAATAAAAATGCTATCTTTTCGACACAACATACTTCCACCCAAATGGTTACTAACGTGGTATTGAATGGTTGCAATTTTGCATCCTGTTCTTATTACCTTTGCCCTTACATGCATGGTAAATGAAAGACCAGGTGACTTTTGGTTACTGAGACGATACCATCCCAAGTTTGGACAATGGGATATGGATAATTGTAAAATTTCTAGTCTAGTGCTTAATTTCACGGAGTAACGAATTTACAATATTTTTGAGTTCTATGATTGTTGTATAGCTTTTAAGTGACCTTGAACCAATTATATATGTAATCTCATAATTAGGGTCACATATGTTAGTTTTACCAGGTAATGTCCTTTGCTTATCAGGAGGTGCTAAACCTTTCACTTCATGATTACTTTGTATATTTGTCATCTTAATGGGACGAGTTATCTCAGTATGAGCTTTTTAGGGATATTCCATCCAAGGTGACATCACTTTTGGTTAAGAGACCTGATATGCAACACATTTAGTAGTTACTTATGGGTTTATTATTTGAGTTTGATTCTCTCAAAACTCAGATTATAAACTTCAAACCTATTCCATCCTTAAGGGAAGCATTTTCCATGTTAATGGCAAGGAGCATAGATTTCATGCTGCTCAGCCTCAATTTTCACCCACCAATTATGTCATCTCCTCTTTTTTTATCCAACCCACTAAATGGGACCAACAAAAGGTTTTTTTGTGACCCCTTTGTGAGGAATATGATTGTATCAATAAGGTATCTTCACTTATTTTTGAGTCATCCAACACCAGTAATCCCAAATTTTATGGAGAGGAGACATATCATCCCAAGGATCATTCCTATAATTCCATCCCTAAATACCGCATCAATTTCAAGAATCTCCTAAATACTTATAAATCTACTAAGCAATGATGAGAGGATGATAACATACAATGTAGGTTTGCGATGAGACACTAGAAATTTAAGGAGATAGAGTAATGATGTCAAGATAAATGGGATAGCCGAAAAATCACCTAATAAGTTAAATGATGATCTCACCCAAACCCCACTCCCTTTACATCAAATTATGGACTTACATCATTCGAGTGAGTCTCATTACAAAAGAAATATAAGAAAATTTACATCAGTCTCTAGTTATTCAGAGCCTATGATAGAACCATAAGTATCCAACCAGTCATCTGCCACTCGTAAACCCATATTATGACATTGAGTCGAGCTTATGTAACTGTAATGTGATCCACATCATGATTAATGATTAAAACCCGAGAATAAACCTCTCCCAATTCACTGGGAGAATGTCGAGATAATATGGACAAGTAATTTCAACTACTTCAGAAGTACTTCTAGAAACATTCGGGCTACCCATGACATATTTAACAAACCCAGCTAACCCCTACGGTGACTCCCTTAATGATAACTTTGTAAGACTACTCATCACCAATAATGGGGATGCAGTTGAATCAAGCGCTGAACTCACTCTCCACCTAAAATTTTGGTACATAATGTCTAAATGGGATAATATCTTAGGAAAATGTCCGAGGATGAACGAGAAAGGGCCAATCATTTTGATAGAACCTACCAGATGCAGTCATAAACTCGACTAGAGTAAGAAACGTCAGTAAAATAATCAGAACAACTTGAACATGCCAACTCGAAGTCATGAACCTTTATCCAACTAATTGAGTTGGATATACCTTCTAAGAATCCACAAGAGCCCCCACATGTGGGCATCTCAACGAAAGACTTTGGTTCATAAATGGTGCATCATTTTCGAATGATGAACCAATATATGAAAATAAAGAATGTTGTGATGTTCTTGGACACTTTGTACATCAAATAGCCTTCAACCTTTTTGTCCGCAAAATCTGTCATGGTCCCGTCACCACACTGCATTAGGGATGAACTATGGATATGTCTACCTTGAAGCTCACCACATTGTCAGTATCATTAAAATCCACTAGGAAATGACAAACCGAGTCTATCTACCTCAAGAGAAACCACAACAACGACAATACTCATACCATTTCACGACCATGGATGGCATGATAGACCCGTATGATGTAGGAAACCACCAATCACATAGTCTAAAGTTCTTCATTAAATCCTCATCTTTTCTTGGGGTTCATAAATGGTAACTCTCCTTGGGTTATAGGCAATTCTTCCTTTAGATATTATTACATTGATATATTTTATGAGGGTGATAAAATTGTCTAGAACATAAGCATAAACTTACTCGAGGCATCCCTCGAGATGGAATTCTTAGAGGAATACTTGAAAAAAGACACAAATAAAGACCTTGATGAAGATCCAAAAAAAGATTCCATAGATGGAAGAATTATCTACACCACCTACTAGTCATCCTGTCCATATAGAAGCCCATATCAAGAGACATACTCCTCATAAGACAATTTTATCCTTGCCACTGTGCAAGATATCAATACCACATAATTTAAAACAGATATGGGGGTATAGTGGGTTGACACTGATGTAAGAAAAGTCCAACCAACATCATAGAGTATGGCTGGGATAACTAGTAAATGGCAATGTTACCCCATCAATGATCGATTGAATTCATAAACATATCCTACAAATAACTTAACGCAAAATATATCCCATGACTTTAGAAGACTTACTACAAAATTTAGATAAGTCCGAAAGATTGCTAAACCCCGAGTAGTTGGTTTTTCAAAAAGGATAGGTGGACTTCCTCACATGATCAAGATGTCTCTCAGACCCCATATTCATCCAAAAAAAAGTAAAGAGACCCCAAGCGGATCCTATCCCCGACTCAAAGTCAAAGAGCATTAAGATATAAGAACTTCTCAAAAAGACCTCCACTAAATTATACTCTTGGAATTATTAATTACCTCCTTATAGAATAGGTCTACGCTCATCAAGTAGTTGTCGTTCACCATTGTACCCCATGACTTATCTCCGACAATCATGTCTTTCACAATTGGATCCATCACCGTGCACCACAACATGAATTCTTAGATAAGGACTTACCCACTCAAGGGTGAAACCATAGGTTTATGATACACTTTATGGTTCAATGTAAAATTATACATTTGGTCCTTAGAGATAATGGATTTACAATAAATGTGTGACCTTTACGCACTGCCACTGGATTAGGCTACGTGTTACTTCTTCCTCCTCCACTATCTCTACCGGTATCTTTTGGTCCTGGATAGATGATCCAATTATCCAGTCAATACCCACCAAAGAAAGAATGTAAAATTATTGTATCAATGATATTGACAACACTCGTCGTGAAGTATTATGAGATTCACACTCCAACTCATAATAGGATCAATCAAGCGCGATGTTAAATTATAGGTACTCGATGTCCCACTAAGCTTCAAGAACCTCATCAAAAGATATTGAATTCACCTTATGGGAACCTTACCTTTGTCCCTACACAAGAAAGTAAAATTCCCATTCCACACCAAAGTTATCACCATTCAGGGTGATGACATTTGGACCATATTACCCATTACTAACACCTCTCCTCACCTAGAAATATTTTGTGATAGTAACAACCTATGCCTGGGTGGATTCAAAGAGGTCTTGTGAGTCCAATATATAGAAAAAGACACTACAACCCTAAGCCTCCCTACTCTCATGATCTAAAAGATGAGATTCATAACTGGTATAGTTATGCGAAAGAACCAACAAGGGTGTCCTAATATGCACTTTACTAACGTAGAGAGGGACGATCGACTTGGGATACCACGCCCCAAGAAGAAACTCAAGGGATCACTCGCAATGAAAATCCAAATTCCAGTTGGAACAGTTATTTTTTCCTACTGGGGGAATTCCCCCTATCATGAAAAAATGCAGCCTGTAATGGAGACACTTTATGAAGAAGGATTGTTTGTTAACTATGAGGAGGCCCATGAAGTCAACCAACGCTAACTCAATGTTTCATGGTGATAGGCCGGGGTTTCGCCACGACGCGAGAGTCACCTACGCACCAGCCGTTTGTTCTTCGACTCACCAACTCTATATAAAAACCTAAAGTATGACTACACTCTTTTAAGGGAGTATAGAGGCCAGTCCGGATATCGAATCCACAAAGACAAGTTTCTAGAATTTAATTGGTTTAATACTTCTAAAAATAAAAGTGTAAAAGATAATTATAAACAAAAAAGGAAAAGATGCAAAAAAGGAAAAGATTATACTAGGCGAGTGTATTTAAACTAAAATTAACAAAGCGAATAAAAAGTATAGGTTGCGTCGGATGTCCCTCACCCCGAGTTAATTAGTATAAAATGATTACATGGGTCGACGAGTTATTACGACTACTCTCGTTTCGACAGTTAATTAAACCCAGAGTTGTCACATCCCTAAATTCGCATAAAAGTCTAATATGATTTTGGCATCAATAAATACCCCGGAAATTATGCACGCAAGGTCGTAAGTATGGAGCGTACATGATATACCCTATCTATTATCCTAGGCATAATAACTAGGACAACCCACTCGAAATGAACCCATAAACTCCATCACCAAAGCAAAGCAACACGTCAACCCTAGGTGAGTTCAATCCAAAAAAACCTAGACTAAATTAGCTAGAAAGCATGGTAAATGACATGTATTGAAAGAAAGTAAGTAAACCTAATTATGAAAGAAATAAAGAAATGAAATACAGGTTAATCTAGGCAAGGAAATGAAAGGAAGCAAGTGAAGAAATCATTAAACAATTGAAAGAGATAAAAAAAGTGAAGCTTACATACATGGACAAAACACCCAAAGGAAATGGAGTAGGGCCAAATATCCTTACAAACCCTAAACCTAATGTAAAATGTAAGATAATGAAAACATAAACCAAAATTGCGTTATATAGTAAGTTACAAAAGAAATAAAGGAAAAAGAAAATAAAAAGATCCAGTTGCCAAATATCTGGGACAACCAGTCGATCACGGGTCAGGGAACGGTCGATCGGTTCTTCGGGGAAAAGCCCACTAGAAAGGTTGCAAGGAAAATCCCAATATGGCCCCCCTGGGCGCGGTCGACCGGTACTCTATTTTCCAGCCTTGATTGGTCTTCACATGGGAGAAAAGGTTGAATACAGAAATGGCCATAACTTCTTTGTCCGAACTCGAAACGACGTGCCGTTTGTGGCCACGCGATGCTAACTGAACGAGCTATTGCATCCGTGGAAATTACATAAGCCAAAGATGAAGTGTGAATTGACTAAAATTCCCTTGAAGTAGCGTCTGGTGATGAAACTTCTCCAAAATGCAATGGATCCCCACTTTAAGCATTCCAATACCTAAAAAAGCACAGTTTGTCACGACCCCGGCCCAAAATTGTATTAGGGAACGAGTGTCTTGACATGCCACCAAGGCAACCTATATTCCGATTTAATTGTTTCCTTAAATAAATGCAACGGAAATATTATCACATGGTTATGAATCGTAAAATACTGAAAGTAAAGGAATTACGTCATCAGAGCTTTCTAAAGGAAACTTCATATATATAAAAGTAACAACGAGTTACAACTTAAGAGAAAATTTAAACCTTATTACAAGAGAGCCAGACATGATCTAAATAAACATTTTACAAAAAGAGCTCTAAAAGCTAAATCTTCAATATAGTCCATTTTCGTTCCGTCCTTGAGCCTAAACGTGTCCTGAAAAATGGTTATTTATACAACATCAGCTAGAAGCCGAATGAGGTTCAATCTCCAGACATTCCAGGGTTTTGAGAAAATAGATACCTATTCAAGTCAAAAGAGAAGGCATATACATATATGGATAGGAACTTGCAGTAAATAGATATATATTTTGAAATGAAAGTATATATATCACAATTGGATAGCTCAGAATAAGACGAATGCAACAAATCAAATGTGATATCTTTTTCTTTCAATCATATCATTTTGATGGCCAAGTACACTCTAATACCTTATTCTTCTACCGTATTATACCCCGATAGTTGAGGGTCAATCGAACTAGTTCGTCACAACGCTTTATTTAGGGCACACCAGCGATAACCCAGCTGGGAAGGTCAGTCAGTAAAGAGGTCCCTTAGGCCGAATCATATTTTCAATATTCAATATCTTTTTTAATAATCATTTTAATCCGGTATGTTTATATCGACAAATATAAACATATCACAATTGAAACAATCATCGGTATCACATGAATTTTGAGAATAAAAGAAGTTCATAAAATATATATAGTTTTCATAATATCATATAATCAAAATACACAAGGAATGCCAGAGTACTCACCAAAAATGGAGGTCAAATTTATTGGTATTGAGTCTTCGATCACACGTTAATCTGATAAAGATTTAAGTACAAGTTCTAAGGTCCAGTTTATACTATACTTTAATAATAACTTTGGAATTACTTAAATGGGATTCCATAATAACGAGAAATTTCTTTAAAAAGAATCATTTTTAAAAGCGTATAATTTCAAACAAGTTTATAAAATCAACTTGCATTTGTTCTAAATTTTAAGTTTTGATTAGTGAATTCTTTATTGTATTTTACCAGCATAACTACTAAGTAAAGCTATAAAACAATAAATTAAAACTATAAAGATGCATTATAACATTAAGATTACCTTAAGATGAATATCCCTAAGAACTTCTTCTTAAACTTTCTCACACTTTCTCTCACTATTTCTTTCTATAATTCTCAAGGAATTGGTGTGAGTTTCAAATGATCCCCAAAGGCCCTATTAATAGTTTTTCAAAGATATCACGGCATTGACATGTGTCTATGATGACCAAGCTTTTACCATGGGAGTCAGCGTTGACGTGTCGCGTAACGGAGGCATCTTGCAGTCTTATTTCACTGTACTGCGACACGTGTTTTAGCTTCTCCTCTAACGACGACACGTGTTTTGGCTTCTCCTCTAATGACGACACGTGTATGGTGGAGGTGTCAAAACCAAGCATGAGGTGTCGAGCATGAGGTGGAAAGGTATTAAGGGTATAAGGGTCATTTTGCACCTGAAGAGCATTTTGGTAATTTCACACCATATATTTTCAATATTTCTTTTAGGTCCCTAAAAATATTTTATTTACAAAAAGGCCCCTTTTTATTTTTCATTTTGGTCCCTAAAACTTTCTTTATTAAGACCAAGTCCCTAAAGTTTCATAAAATTATATTTTCTACCCCAAAACTTATCACTTAGCTTAGGATGTGCCATAAAATCTCAATTTGACCCATTTTACCGTTGATTCTTCCAATTTAAAAATGGGCTTTGTCATATTAAGAACTCAGAATATCATATATGTAATAATATATCATTATTAGATAGTAAGCGTGACGAAATTGAAAGAAGACAATTATATATTGGCATAAGAAAATGGGGTCATTACATCCTACCCTCCTTATAAAAAGTTTGATCCCCAAAATTTACTTACATTATTTTCCAAAAAGGTATGGATATCGCTCTTTTATTTCATCTTCCCGCTCCCATGTTGCTTCTTCAACAAAATGATTCCGCCATAATACTTTGACTAGTGGAATAACCTTGGTTCGTAATATTTGATCTTTATGGTCCAAGATTTTCACTGGTATGTCAAATCTTCTCTAACTTGAAGAGGCTCATGACTTAAGATATGTGCTGGATCAGGGATGTATTTCTTCATCATTGAAACATGAAACACATTATGCACACTCGAGAGTTCAGGGGGTAAGGCTATTCTATACGCAACAACACCTACCCTTTCAAGGATTTCAAAAGGCCCTATGTATCTTGGACTTAACTTTCCTTTCTTCCCAAATCGAATTACTCCCTTTATCGGTGATACACGTAAGAAAACATAGTCTCCTCTTTGGAATTCTAACGGTCGGTGCCGATTGTCAGCATAACTCTTTTGACGGCTTTGAGCGATTTGAAGTCGGTCTTGTATCAATTTCACTTTCTCTATTATGACCTGAATCAATTCTGGTCCCAATAATTTTCTTTCTCCAACTTCTTCCCAACATGCAGGAGAATCACACCTTCTACCATAGAGTGCCTCATACGGAGCCATTTGAATACTTGCTTGATAGCTATTATTGTATACAAATTCTACTAACGGTAAATGATCGTCCTAATTCCCCTTCAAATCAAATACACATGCCCTAAGCATATCCTCTAAGGTTTGGATGGTTCTCTCCGATTATCCGTCTGTTTGAGGATGAAAGGCGGTGATGAAATTCAATTTTGTTCCCATGGCTTTTTGTAGTCTTTTCCAAAAGCGAGAGACGAATCTAGGGTCATGATCAGAAATAATTGAAACTGGGGTTCCATGAAGCTTAATAATTTCCCGTATATACAATTTAGCTAACTTTTCTAAGGAATGGGTAATCTTAATGGCAAGAAAATGAGCAGATTTAGTTAACCTATCAATAATTACCCAAATGGAATCATTACCATTGGAACTCCTTGGTAGCCCTGTCACAAAATCCATGGTAATATGTTCCCATTTCCACTCAGGGATAGGTAAAGGTTGTAATAATCCTGATGGTTTCTGATGTTCAACTTTTACTTGTTGACAAATCAAACACTGAGATACAAACTCTGCTATCTCCCTTTTCATGTTATTTCCACCAAAACACTTCTCGGAGATCTCTATACATCTTGGTATTTCCGGGATGAACTGTGAATCTCGAGTAATGACCTTCCTCCAAAATTTGCTTCATTAGTTGGGCATCACCCGGTATACACACTCTATTTCCAAACCTTAATATATCATCTCGTATCACAAATTCAATTCTCTTCCCTTCAATAATCTCTTCTTTAATCTTCTTCAGTTGTGGGTCATTTACTTGTGCAACTTTAATTCCTTCCATCAACATGGGTTCTATTTGTAAGTTTACGATTATTCCTCCTTTGCTATAATTACCTACATTTATCTCCATACTTCTCAAATCTTTCAATAGAGCTTCCTGGCTGGTAATAAGACATGCTAAATTTGGTGTAGACTTTCTACTCAAAGCGTCAGCAACTACATTAGCTTTCCCCAGGTGATAGTGAATATTTACATCATAATCCTTCATCAATTCTAACCACCTCCTTTGTCTCATGTTTAATTCCTTCTGAGTAAAGATATATTTCAAACTCTTATGATCGGTATAAATCTCACAAGTCTCACCATACAAATAATGTCTCCAAATCTTAAGAGAAAAAATTACCGCTGCTAATTCTAAGTCATGGGTTGGATAATTTTGCTCATGGGGTTTTAACTGTCTCGAGGCATAAGCTACTACTTTTCCATTTTGCATTAGCACACATCCCAAACCATTTTTAGAAGCATCACTATAAATCACAAATCCTCCTGTACCGGAAGGAATAGTCAAAATTGGGGCAGTTACTAATCGATTCTTAAGTTCTCAAAAACTATTCTCAACTTCCTCAGACCATTCATATTTCACCGTCTTTTGTGTTAACCTAGATAGAGGTTTGTCAATACTAGAAAATCCTTCAACAAATCTTCAATAATAACCTGCTAATCCTAGGAAACTACGAATCTCCGTCACATTAGTTGGTCTTGGCCAATCTAGTATAGCCTCGATCTTTTGAGGATCAACCGACACCCTTTCCTTGGATATGACATGTCCTAGAAAAGAAACACTAGGCAACCAAAATTCACACTTCTTTAATTTCGTATATAATTTCTCTTTCCTAAGGATTTGTAATACTATCTCTAAATGCTTCTCGTGTTCTTCAATACCTTTGGAATAAATAAGGATGTCATTAATGAAAACAACCACACACTGATCTAGATATTTCCTAAACACTCTATTCATCATATCCATAAAAGCGGCTGGTGCATTAGTTAATCCAAATGGCAGTACAATAAATTCATAGTGACCATATCTAGTACGAAAAGCTGATTTCGAAATATCCTCTTCCTTAATCTTCAATTGGTGATAGCTTGACCTAAGGTCAATCTTCGAAAATACTTGCGCACCTTGCAGTTGGTTAAAAAAATCATCTATACGAGGTAAGGGGTATTTATTCTTAATGGTCACCTTATTTAGTTTACGATAATCTATACATAACCTCATCGTCCCATCCTTCTTTTTAACAAATAACACTGGAGCACCCCAAGGGGATATACTAGGTCTAATAAAACCCTTGTCTAACAGATCTTGTAATTAAACTTTTAATTCCCTTAATTCTAAAGGGGCCATGCGATAAGGTGGTTTTGAGATTGGTGTAGTTCCAGGAATAAGGTCAATGGTAAATTCTACTTCTCTACTAGGAGGTAGACTGGGCAAATCTTCTGGAAAAACATCTGGAAAAAGCTTAGCTATAGGAATATCTTCTAAACTAGGCTATTTTGTTTGTAAATCAATAACACTGGCAAGGAATCCTTGACATCCCTTCTTAAGAAAACTACAAGCTTGCATTGTAGAGATAATACGTATGGGAGAAAATATGCTAGTTCCTTCAAAACTGAATTATGGTTGGTTAGGAATTTGGAAAATAACTCTCTTATCAAAACAATCCACCCTAGCATGATATGATGCTAACCAATCCATCCCCAAAATGACTTCAAAATCTCTTATGTCTAAAACTATCAAATCAGCGAATAGTTTATGACTACTGACATTTATCGGGCAAGACTTATATACTAATGTTCCCGTTAATAACTCACCCGAAGGAGTAGAAACGTGTATGATATGATTCAAGGATTCAGGAATATTAGGAAAGCGATTAACAAAATGCACATACACAAATGAATGGGTAGAACCAGGATCTATTAAAACTTGAAAAGGTTGTGCACATATAGAAAGTGTACCTGACACTACTGCATTAGAAGCCTTTGCATCGGAAAGATTAAAGACTCTACCTTGCCTACCCTGATCCTTATTATCATTAGAAGTCTTTGTTGTCGCCTTCCCTTTGTTAGGACAATCTCGCATTTTATGCCCCTTTTGGCCACACCCAAAGCAACTCCCCGTCTCCAGGTAACACAGTCGCCCTCTATGAATATTACCATAACGTTGGCATTTATAAACATTAAAGGGTTTATTTACTAAAGGTTGTCCTATATTAGGTATAGTCCTAAAGGGTTTGTTATTAGGGTTCCTTCCTATTTGTTCTCCAAACTTCCTCTTCCCCTCTCTAACCTGATTATATTCTTCACTATCCTTCTCAGCTATTGTTGCCCTAGCCACCACGTCATTATATGATGTCAACTTTAGGATGGAAATTTGGCTACGAATATTCAACCTTAACCCACGTTCAAACTTATTGGCTCTTAAAACATCGGTTATCACAATATGAGGTGCAAAATGGGATAACTCAGTAAACTTTGCCTCATATTGACTAACCGTCATATTTCCTTGAACCAGACCCATGAAGTCAGCTGCTTTTTGGTCTTGCACCATTTCGGGAAAGTATTTATCGTAGAAGATCACTAAGAAGCCATTCCAACCTATGGGATTATTCCTTTCCCCATGCATTCTCTTAGTCATTCTCCACCAATGTTTGGCTTCACCTTCTAACATGAATGTTCCAAATAAAACCCGCTGTTCATATGTACACTTAAGAACATCGAACATCTTTTTCATTTGCATCACCCAGTTTTTTGCTTCAGTGGGGTTAGGAGTCCCTTTAAAAGACAGAGGATTCAACTTCTTGAACTGTTCAATAGTAAAACTACTTAGTTGAAGATTCCTTGGTGATCCATTATTCACTTAATGCTTCATAATTCTTTCTAGACTTTCAATTGCCTTGTATGCACCTTCCAGTCCTTCCATACTCGAACCACTAGTTCCTGGAGTTGATCTTGCCTTGGTCATTTTCTATAGTCATGGCCAAATGTAAGATGTACTATACTAGCCCAAGATTGCAATTTAGAAGAACAATGATATATAAATAATTATATATATTTTAATACATGTGGAGGGTTATCACATAAGTCGGATATTTAATCCTGTATCCTATGTATGGAAACTTAAAATCTATAACGTTCGAAACTTATGTTCAGTAGTCTACATGTTCATAACCTATGCTCTGATACCACCTCTGTCACGACTCCGACCTAAAATAGTATTAGGGAACGAGTGTCTTGACATGCCACCAAGGCAACCTATATTCCGATTTAATTTTTTCCTAAAATAAATGCAACAGAAATATTATCACATGGTTATGAATCGTAAAATACTGAAAGTAAAGGAATTACGTCATCAGAGATTTCTAAAGGAAACTTTATATATATAAAAGTAACAACGAGTTACAACTTAAGAGAAAATTTAAACCTTATTACAAGAGAGCCAGACATGATCTAAATAAACATTTTACAAAAAGAGCTCTAAAAGCTAAATCTTCAATATAGTTCATTTTCATTCCGTCCTTGAGCCTAAACGTTTCCTGAAAAATGGTTATTTATACAACATCAGCTAAAAGCTGAATGAGGTTCAATCTCCAGACATTCCAGGGTTTTCAGAAAATAGATACCTATTCAAGTCAAAAGAGAAGACATATACATATATGGATAGGAACTTGCAGTAAATAGATATATATTTTGAAATGAAAGTATATATATCACAATTGGATAGCTCAGAATAAGACGAATGCAACAAATCAAATGTGATATCTTTTTCTTTCAATCATATCATTTTGATGGCCAAGTACACTCTAATACCGTATTCTTCTATCGTATTATACCCCGGTAGTTGAGGGTCAATCGAACTAGTTCGTCACAACACCTTATTTAGGGCACACCAGCGATAACCCAGCTGGGAAGGTCAGTCAATAAAGAGGTCCCTTAGGCCGAATCATATTTTTAATATTCAATATCCTTTTCAATAATCATTTTAATCAGTATGTTTATATGGACAAATATAAACATATCACAATTGAATCAATCATCGGTATCACATGAATTTTGAGAATAAAAGAAGTTCATAAAATATATATGGTTTGCATAATATCATATAATCAAAATACACAAGGAATGTCAGAGTACTCACCAAAAATGGAGGTCAAATTTATTGGTATTGAGTCTTCGATCACACGTTAATCTGATAAAGATTTAAGTACACGTTCTAAGGTCCAGTTTATACTATACTTTAATAATAACTTCCTCTTTTAAAGGATTACTGAATCCCCATTTGTCAACTTTTAAAACCCATTGATCGTAATTGAAGAATTCAATTCATATTCTTTCCTCATCACTCGGTTCCCAGTAGAGATGGAGGGTCACAGGGGCACCACTTAAATACCATCTCATCTAGACAGAACATTTCCGGATTCATTCCCAGTAGAGATGGAGGGTCACAGGGGCACCACTTACATACCATCTCATCTAGACAGAACTTCACCGGGCCTGACTTTGGAATTACTTAAATGGGAGTCCATAATAACGAGCAATTTCTTTAATAAGAATCATTTTTAAAAGCGTATAATTTCAAACAAGTTTATAAAATCAACTTGGATTTGTTCTAAATTTTAAGTTTTGATTAGTGAATTCTTTATTGTATTTTACCAGCATAACTACTGAGTAAAGCTATAAAACAATAAATTAAAACTATAAAGATGCATTATAACATTAAGATTACCTTAAGATGAATATCCCTAAGAACTTCTTCTTAAACTTTCTCACACTTTCTCTCACTATTTCTTTCTATAATTCTCAAGGAATTGGTGTGAGTTTCAAATGATCCCCAAAGGCCCTATTTATAGTTTTCCAAAGATATCACGGCATTGACACGTGTCTATGATGACCAAGCTTTTATAATGGGAGTCAGCGTTGACGTGTCGCGTAATGGAGGCACCTTGCAGTCTTATTTCACTGTACTGCGACACGTGTTTTAGTTTCTCCTCTAACGACGACACGTGTTTTGGCTTCTCCTATAATGACGACACGTGTACGGTGGAGGTGTCAAAACCAAGCATGAGGTGTCGAGAATGAGGTGGAAAGGTATTAAGGGTATAAGGGTTATTTTGCACCTGAAGGGCATTTTGGTAATTTCACACCATATATTTTCAATATTTTGGTTAGGTCCCTGAAAATATTTTATTTACAAAAGTTCCCTTTTTATTTTTCATTTTGGTCCCTAAAACTTTTTTTATTAAAACCAAGTCCCTAAAGTTTCATAAAATTACATTTTCTACCCCAAAACTTATCACTTAGCTTAGGATGTGCCATAAAATCTCAATTTGACCCATTTTACCGTTGATTCTTCCAATTTAAAAATGGGCTTTGTCATATTAAGAACTCGAAATATCATATATGTTATAATATATCATTATTAGATAGTAAGTGTGACGAAATTGAAAGAAGACAATTATATATTGGAATAAGAAAATGGGTTCATTACACAGTTGACCCCTGCAAAGCATGTTTATATCCAAATACAAGATTGTCTGGTTAGTGAGAATAAATATAGGCATTTAGGACCGTAAAAGTGCTAGAATGCATAAAGATATAAGGCAGAAATATGCAATATTCGATACGAATCAAACCCCCTAACTTAGACATTGCTACTCCCTAGTGATGAAACAAAAAAAACCAGTCCACAGAGGGCAGTACAAGACGTATATATGCATTGAAATAAAAATGCCACTTTCGTAGGGAACAAAATTTCATTTAGCGTATGCAATAAGCCGTTAAACCCCTAGGTTACCCTAGTTAATGAGTGTCGTCTCGTGAGGGTTTTTAGGGATGAAACCCACACACATCATATAGTTTCCTCAAAATATGCCCAATCAACATGCGACACACCCAACAATAGAGAACAAGATTTTATACACGTTATTAGCACAATGAAATAATTCAAATGAAAGTCCATATTATTAACATTATAGAATGCACCTCATAGAATTGAAACCTTAAAATGTGGGTGGGGAGCGAGCACATGCAAAGTGTGATTTGGAAAAAACTTAAATAAATCGGATACTAAATAAAGCAAGCATATATTCAATCCTCACGGGCATTACACTCATCAAGTGAATTCACTCAAAACAGGGAGTTAACACACGGAACATGTGGGCATAAAGAGTAAATGTAAATGGAAACTAGGCCGCACACATGTCACAAATGAACAACGCTATATATAAAATTAAAAACTGTAATCTCAATGAAAGATACCGCTAATTAAAAGAGGAGAAATGAATTTTCACAGATTATCAAAACTATTATGACTTTTAAATTAAATTCACCCTAAGATCACATAGGACTTGTATAGGGTTGCAATGTAGGCTAGGCTAGGGTATGAAACGAAGGATATGTATGTACGGATTCAAATTGTTCGGAATGAAAACTTAGAATAATGGGAAGAATGTGGGTAATATCAAAAATTGGAAAAAAAGTTCCATAAAAGGCATTCAATATAACAATGGGGGAGAGTAAGCAAAGCGTATTTGAACACTATACACAACATATACAAATTTATCTTTCTCTTTCGTTTCTTTTCTTCTTTTTCTCATTTTTTATTTTCTCACTCTCGCATGCCTAAATTATAACCACAAAACAACATCATTCAATCCCAAGTATCATTCCAAACGAAGGTACAGAAGGTAATATGTATGGCTTATAACTACAATGCGGAGTTGGTTATGAGATTTTGGGTTGTGAAGTGAAGGGCTATATTTAGGCTCAAAGGGGTTAACGAGGGAAAACATTTAAGGTGAGGTCAAGGCTAAGCTATGAAATGAAGGATATGTATGTACGGATTCAAAGTGTTCGGAATGAAAACTTAGAATAATGGGAAGAATGTGGGCAATATCAAAACTTGGAAAACAAGTTCCATAAAAGGCATTCAATATAACAATGGGGAGAGTAGGCAAAGATTATTCGAACACTGTACACAACATATACAAATTTCTCTTTCTTTTATTTTCTTATTTTTCTCATTTTTTCTTTTCCTTTGTTTTCTTCTTTCTCTTTTTCTTATCTTTTTCACTTCTTTCTTTTCTTTTCTCACTCTCGCATGCCTAAATTGCAACCACAAAACAACATCATTCAATCCCAAGTATCATTCCAAACAAAGGTACGGAAGGTAATATGTATGGATTATAACTCCAATGTGGAGTTGGTTATGAGATTTTGGATTATGAAACGAAGGGCTATATTTAGGCCCAAAGGGGTTAACGAGGGAAAACATTTAAGGTGAGGTAAAGGGTAATATTGGTGATATAACAAAGATTGCATATGATCATTTCCTAAAGTTTACGCAATTCTCGAGTCAAAATAATATATAAAAATCATGCTCAAGTAACACATTTCAAGATATAAACTCAATTAATGAACGGTCAAATGAAAGAATAGAGAAATTACCAACGACTGTAACGTTTTCAGAGAGGAAAGAGATGTGTATACACTCACAAATGACGAAAGGTACAAAGCTTACTTGGTGTAAGTATATACAATGCAACAAAAGATTACTGAGTTATAAAAATCTTAAACCAAATAAATAAAATAAGAAAGCGCATGAGCTCATGGGATTAAAGTTTAATTCATGAAGTTATTCATAATATCAATAATTAGGACTAAAGTCTAATAACTTTTAAAATCGAGAACATGCATCATTGGGTTGTCAATTGGATCGGGAAATTATTGAAATTTATCATCGAAAACAAAGGCAAAATGCCCTAAAAAGGAGAAAAAAGAAAGAAAATATTTTTGAAAATTTTAAAATTTTTCTAAGAAAGCATACTTAGTAACTAACATGTAATCAAATCAAAGAAACCACCAATGAATGGATAGAATATCCCCCTAACTTAAAACCTGACATTGTCCTCAATGTGAATTAATAACCAAGTTAAAGAGAGGAAAAGAGTGATAGTACCCACAATGGAGTGATCTCCTGAAAGTATAAGTCCAATGATTCTACAAAACATGTTAGTGCCAAAGCATAACAAAAAGAAAGAATAAATTTTTTAACTAATTACACTAGACTATAAGTAAAAATAAAGAAAAATAAGAAAAATAAAACTAACTATTTACAACCTACAATTTAGACTACACACTAACTATACACTAGAAGTTGAAATTTTTGAGGGTCCACCCAAAACACGATTTGACTTTGAAAGATCCACGGGGGACCCTCCCTTTCATGCATACCTCTCGAAAAATAATAATTCCGTTTGAACAACGGAAGGCATGTGTAAGGCAGAAGAAATGAACCAACCCCAATTAAATTTTTTGGAGGGAGGATGGGGGATTTGGATAAGATGGGCGACAAAAACACAAGAGGTCCAAAAAAATTGAATTTTCTCCCAAGTATTTTGAAATTGGAATGTGAGGGGGTGCACTTGAAGGGACATATGCGATCATGGAAGGCGACTCGAGAAAGTACTCCTCATCGATGAAAAGGTTTAACACATTAAAGTTCAGAACCGATTCATCGGGTACTTGTGATGGTGTGATAACTGATGATGCTAAGATTTAGCACCACCGGATAAGTGATAGTGAGCTCAAACAGTAGCAGCCATGGCAGCCATAGAGTTGTGTAAGTGTATAAGTATGTAGAAGGGGATGAGTATAAGAGGAGATAAGACAATGATGTATAGTGGTTCAGCCAATTTGGCCTACATCCACTGTGAGTGTGTGATCCACTAAGTATGGGCACTAATGGCCTTGGATACAATGCACATAACCCTCTCTCTCTCTCTCTCTACTGTGTGTACAAGCAGAGTTTTAGCTAGGGCTACAGTTAATGGATCGATCCCCTGTAGGGTTGTAGGTGACAAGTATATATAGGTCTTGGGGGGTGTAGTGTACCCCCCAAGTATGCATGGTGCATGTGAATGATGATCTAGCCAATCCTCTGTTGACACCTGTAGATGCCAAATAATGACATAATATTCCCTCACGTGAGGGTGTGATTTGGTTATAACGGTCTTCCACGTGCCATGTGAGCCTCACGCGCACTGTTCCACGCGTCTCCCAAACCACGCGCTGTCATGATGTCACCCTCGGCCTATGAGCCGAGGCCGAGGGCAAAGTTTCTTCCAGTAGTGAGCCTGGCCCAATTCTTGCCTCGTGCTGTCGTACCCTCGTAGGGTCTTCTGGAGCCTGATGAAGGGTCGGCCCCTCATAGGGTCGTCCGGAGCCTGATGAAGGGTCGGCCCCTCATAGGGTCATCTGGAGCCTGGCGAAGGGTCAGCCCCTCGTAGGGTCGTCTGGAACCTGGTGAAGGGTCGGCCCCTCTGAGAGGTCATATGGAGCCTGGTGGAGGGTCAACCCCTCGTAGGGTCGTCCGCTTGGAGGTTATCATCAGCCACGCCGAGGATATAAACGGGTATATCAATCACCCCCAGCCCTTAGCTATAGGTGCTATTGAGATGGCTAAGGGATAGTGTTTTAAATGAGATGCATGTATGATCAGTTAGGTGAGTGACACCTGGACAGATACTCATTGCTATTTCCAGTTTCCAAGGCATGGCGGCTGCACACTGCGCTTGGGGTTTGGTTCCCTAATAATCCTTCTTGGTAAATGGGCCCACTCATTACCAAAGTATTTAAGAGATTTTCAAATTCTCTCTCCTTCTTCTTCTTCTTCGCGCCCAAGCATTCTCTCTCTAGAGTTTCATCAGCTTTCATCGCCATTTCCAGCCTTCAATTCTTCAAGTCTTAGCAACGTTTTTTTCTCTCTTTATCAGGTACTCTCTTTTGCCTTCATTTCTATTTGTTTTTTAGGGTTGTGGGGCTGCATTTTCTTTAGGTTGTGCCATAACCTTTTCTGGCGTCTTCTCTGGCAATTGGTTCTTGGGTGTTCTTGACAGAAACCATTGAGTTCCTTTGTTTGATCTAAAAGTCCAACCTGGTCAATTTCCCACTTGTTTGTAAATAATTTAGCTAAGTTTAGTGTAATTTCTCCAAGTGTAGAGTCTTCCCTTTAATGCTTAGGAGGCTTTATAGCTTAATATCTGAGTTCCCATCCTTGAGAGAGAAGCTCTTCGCCGAGATCAGACGAATAGAGGAAGAGGAAGAGAGGAGACGAGGGGCCAACCCTAATTGGGTACGACCCATCTTTCCCGTTCCTCTTGCCACCATAAAACCATTTGAACCGTCTGAGTCTTGTGGGTCGTCCGCTCGTCCAGCCGAGACTACCAAACCAAGTGAGATGGATGAGAGAGCATCCTCGCCAACTGGTGCTGAAACTTCTGGTAGGAGGGAGATGTCTGACCTAAACCCAGGCCGAGAGGCTGAGGGTACAGTCCCCTCTGAGGCTGTCCCCGTGTCAACCCTGTCTCCCCATGCCTTCCAAGTGGCTTTACCACAGGGCCCTCCGGCCGAGGGGGAGGGGACTGAGGACGAGGATGATGACACAGATGACGAAGTTGATATTTCCCATGCCTCGTACTTTATCTCCTCTATTAGGGATCGCGACCTCCTGATATGGAGGCATGCCTATGGAGTGCCTCTCAGCATAACTATGAGGGTTCCCTCTGAGTCTGAGAGGGTTTTTGATTGTGGAGAGGGAGAGGTTGCAGTTTACGAACAAATGCTCAAGGTCGGAGTCAGATTCCCTTTGCATACTGCCATTGTAGACATCCTTTTTGCCCTTGGTGTTGCTCCCTCTCAACTTCCCCCCAACTCCTGGAGGACGATCCTGGGCTATATTTCTTTATGGAAGAATGCCTTCACCGATGAGCCCTCAGCTGACCTATTTTCGGGTTGTTACAACATTACCTCTTCGTCCAAACAGCCTGGATATTATCATCTGGGGGCACGAAGGTCTGAGAAGAAACTCCTCCATGTGGCGCAAACTTCCAACCATGATTGGAAAAGAGGTTTTTCTTCATCTCTAGGGAGTGGGATCCCGTTGCCGATAGTCTGAGGGTCCCCAGGAAGTGGTCTAACCCCTCCATGAAGGCCAGATCAGACCCTGGACTTAGCCTGGAGGAGAAGGACGTTGTTGATTACCTGAGAGGACGAGGGAGAGAGGGTGAACTTCCCAAATTTGAAGACTTGATGACCCCTCGGTTCCTCAAAGAAGCTGGTCTGAGGGTCGGCCCTCTGACAGAACTATGTGAGTTATACTGGACATTTTCCATTCTTTGCTTATTTTTGAAGTGTTTCCTCTTTATCTCTGCATTTTTTTGACGTGTCGTCCTCTTATCAGGTCGTCCTGCAGGTATATCAGACTATCTTTGGGAAATGACTGCTCCCAGCTTATTGTCAGGATTGGCAAAGAAGAAAGGAAAGGAGCCTCAGCAGGCTCCGAAGAAGACGAGGGCCGCTGGGCCGACGGTGGTGGAGCCGACCACCGATAGTAATAAAAGGAAGGAGCCTGAGGCCCCTGTTGACCCTCGGCCTGATTCTCGGACGAGGGCCAGGGTCGGAGCCTCTGAGGGGACGACCTCTTCGTCCAGTATGGGGGCCTTCTGGTCTCAAAACCTGGAGCATCTGAGGGCTGAGCCCTCATCACTCATTGCAAATCTGAGGGCAGCCAAGGCCTCAATGTTCTCTGCACCCTCGGCTGCTGACTACGACTTCTTGTCAAAGATGCCTCCAGCCAAAGTGTACGACTATGGTCTGCACTCCCTTGCACAGGTATTGGTTCTGACCCACATCTTAAATTTCATTCTTTCACCAACTGTTTCTTCGGCCCCTCTTGACATCTGTTTATTTTTTGCGCAGTCTGTTTGTCCCTTCACCTCAGCAACCAAGTGGATGGCCGAGAATCAGGTGAAGTTCCATGAGGCCGAAAGGGCTATTCAACATGAGGTTGATCTTCAATCTGAGCTTGACACTGCAAGGGCCGAGTTGGAAAGTTCCAGGACTGAGCATGCAAGGATCCTGGACGAGCTGACAAGGCAGCACGACGAGGACATTAAGGCCAGGGACGAGGACATTAAGGCCAGGGACTTGCTTCTCAAGGAAAAGGACGAGGCCTTGACCAACATGGAGGCCAAGTACAAAGCTGACTTTGAAGCAGCCATTATGAAAGCCGAGGCTGATGCTGTTGAGGCTTACAAGGTTTCTGACGAGTTTCAGGGCTTCAGCCTTGAATATTTGGAAAGAGGAATCAGGACTGCCTGCCGATGGGTCGTCCTCAGGTTTGGCGACGTCGTGTCCTCGGTTCGTCCTTCACTGGAGGGTGTTCAACTGGACGATCCCCTAATTGCCGAGGCTCTCAACCAAGTGGAATCCCAAGTTCAAGTCGAGGGGGTCGGCACTTCTGAAGATCATCCAATTCTGGTTATTGAGGAGACCACTCCTGTAGATGTTGAGGCTCTGCCCTCTGACATTGTCCCTTAGGGTGGCTGTCTTTAGCCCACACCCTCATAATGTACCTATTATTTTTGTACTCTTTTCTGTAAAACGCTTGGATATTTTGTATAACACTTTTATTAATACCATCGTCTTCTTCTACTATCTTCCATATTTGCTGCTTTTATGGTTTGCTGTCTTTGTTAATGCCACTAACCTTTCCCTCATCTTTTTTGAGGACAGTGGTGGGGTCGTCCCCTCCACTGGCCCTCATTATAGCCGAGGGATTAAATTACCAAACATGATATTAACAAAGTCTACCCTCGTCTTTCTTGAGGACAGTGGTGGGGTCGTCCCCTCCACTGGCCCTCATTATAGCCGAGGGTTCAACTTACCAAATTAATGGTTTTTAACAATGTCTACCCTCGTCTTTCTTGAGGACAGTGGTGGGGTCGTCCCCTCCACTGGCCCTCATTATAGCCGAGGGTTCAACTTACCAAATTAATGGTTTTTAACAAAGTCTACCCTCGTCTTTCTTGAGGACAGTGGTGGGGTCGTCCCCTCCACTGGCCCTCATTATAGTCGAGGGTTAAACTTACCAAATTAATGGTTTTTAACAGTCTACCCTCGTCTTTCTTGAGGACAGTGGTGGGGTCGTCCCCTCCACTGGCCCTCATTATAGCCGAGGGTTCAACTTACCAAATTAATGGTTTTTAACAATGTCTACCCTCGTCTTTCTTGAGGACAGTGGTGGGGTCGTCCCCTCCACTGGCCCTCATTATAGCCGAGGGTTCAACTTACCAAATTAATGGTTTTTAACAGTCTACCCTCGTCTTTCTTGAGGACAGTGGTGGGGTCGTCCCCTCCACTGGCCCTCATTATAGCCGAGGGTTCAACTTACCAAATTAATGGTTTTTAACAATGTCTACCCTCGTCTTTCTTGGGGACAGTGGTGGGGTCGTCCCCTCCACTGGTCCTCATTATAGCCGAGGGTGGTTCTCTGTAGATGTTTCCATGCGTGCTAGAACTGACAACCACAGGATGAGGGAAACACTGATATTTCTCATTAATTTTCCAAAGTGTTCTATTGGAGCAACTCTCATTACAATTATGGTCTATCAAGACCTTACAACACTACTGATAGTATTTCTTCAAATGATCTGCATTCCAAGGGTTGGAAAAAGGCTCCCCCTCTAGGTTTTCTAGTCTGTAGGTCCCAGGGACGACTTCATCGATGACCCTATATGGGCCATGCCAATTAGGATGGAGCTTGTTGGGATTTTTCCAAGTCTTCTTGAGGACCAAGTCCCCCACTGCAATAGGCCTCTGTTTCACCCTCTGATTGTAAAACCTTGCGGTCCTCTTCTGGTATGCAGCCTGCCTTAACTCCGCGTCCTCCCTCCTTTCCTCAATCAGGTCCAAGTCGAGTCTTCTCTCTTCCGCATTTCCCTGGGGGTCGTACATTTGGACCCTATGAGTAGGAAACTCAATTTCAGTGGGGATGACGACTTCTGAGCCATAATCTAGCATGAATGGGGTCTCCCCGGTAGAAGTCCTCACTGTCGTCCTGTATGCCCACAGCACGGCATATAACTCCTCGACCCATCTTCCTTTTGCCTCCTCAAGCCTCTTCTTGATTCCATCTAGGATTGTCCTGTTTGCTACTTCGGTTTGCCCATTGGCCTGAGGTCGGCCTGGGGTGGAGAAAAATTGTTTGATACTTACCCTCTCACAGTATTTCTGTAAAGAGGCATTCTTGAACTGAGTCCCGTTATCTGAAATGAGGGTGTTGGGCAGACCATATCTGTATATCACATTTTTCCAGATGAACTGGAAGGTCTTCTGCTCTGTAATTATGACCATCGGTTCGGCCTCTACCCACTTTAAGAAGTAGTCAATCGCTACAATGAGGAACCGATAGTTATTGACTGCTCTTGGTAAGGGCCCTACCAGGTCAATCCCCCACACTGCGAACGGCCACGGAGATGTAATGGAGGTAAGAGACTGATGGGGTTGATGAGGGATGGTAGTAAATCTTTGGAATTTATCACACTTTTTTACGTATGCTGCGGCGTCTTTCCCCAAGGTCGGCCACCAGTAGCCTTGGGTGATCACCCTCTTCGCTAAGGATCTGCCCCCGATGTGGCTTGAGCATGATCCTTCGTGCACATCTTGCAAAATGGAAGGGACTTATGAGGGATGCACACACCTAAGTAAGGGGAGCAAAAACCCCTTTTTGTACAAGGTGTCTCCGATGATAGTGAATTTTGCAGCCCTGTACCTCAGCTTCTTCCTCTCCTGCCTTGCTTCTGGCATCTCACCCTCTTTAATGTATCTGATCAGGGGGTCCATCCATGAAGCTTCTTGAGAAACATTTAGGCAATTACTGAGTGTTCCCTCAGTGTCCTCAATAGTTGGCCGAAGCAAAATTTCTACTGGGACCGTCCTCCTGATGTCTGTTCTTATTGCCAAGGCCAATCTAGCAAGGGAATCAGCACGGCCATTGTCGAGCCTAGGTACCCTCCTTAATTTCACTTCTCTGAAGCCCTTCAGTAATGACCTCACCTTCTCAAGGTACCTAGCCATCCTCTCGTCCTTAGCCTCGTAGGCTCCTAGTATCTGATTCACCACTAGCCTTGAATCACTATGGACCAGAATCTGGCCGACACTAAGAGACTTGGCCAAGGAGAGGCTTGCTACTAAGGCCTCATATTCAGCCTCGTTGTTGGAGGCTTTGAAGTTGAACCTCAGGGCGTATTCAACGTCTGTGCCATCGGGTGCTGATAGTATCAGTCCAGCCCCACTTCCACTGTCACAGGAGGACCCGTCAACGAAGAGGCTCCACAGAGTCTTTCCCTCTGAAAAATTTCCCTCATAGAGGGACCCCTGTCTAAAGATGTATTTTCCCTCTTCGTTTTTAGTCGCTTTCTTTCTAGCAGTGCTTGTCTCGGCCCTATCTGCGGGTGTGTCGACGGGTCTGTCTTCTGTATCCGTCTTCCCGAGGGTCTCACCTTCGACCTCATCATCTTCCCAAGTGAACTCATCCACGAAGTCTGCCAATGCCTGCCCCTTAATGGCAGTCCTAGGCTGATACACAATGTCAAACTACCCTAGCTCTATAGCCCAGGCCATCAACCTACCTGATTTTTCTGGCTTGTGTAGGACCAGCCTAAGAGGAGAGTCGGTGAGGATGACCATTGTATGGGACTGGAAGTACGGCTTCATCTTCCTCGAGGCATGGATCAAGGCGTAGGCCAGCTTCTCCATCCTCGGGTATCTTTGCTCTGCCCCCTGGAGTGCCTTGCTGTTAAAATACACAGGCTTCTGTATCCCGTCTTCGTCTCTCACAATGGCTGCACTGATGGACGACTCTGAGACGACGAGGTACACATAAAGTCGTTCACCCTGGACGGGTCGTGATAGCAGCAAGGGAGACCCTAAGTACGACTTTAGGTCCCTCAAAGCCTCATCACACTCTTCACTCCAGTCGAAGGCCTTCCTAAGGGTCTTGAAGAATGGCAAGCACTTGTCTGTGGCCCTAGACACGAACCTGTTCAAGGCAGCAACTCTCCCTCTGAGCCTATGAACGTCTTAAATGGACTTGGGGGTCTTCATTTCAACAAGGGCCTTTATCTTTTCAGGATTGGCCTCAATGCCTCTTTGGTTGACAATGAACCCCAAGAACTTCCCTGCTCCAACCCCGAAGACACACTTGGCCGGATTAAGCTTCATCTGGTATTTTTCCATCGTATTAAATGTCCTCTCCAGGTCTGCTACATGGTCCTCTGCCTTCAGACTCTTAGTCAGCATGTCATCTACGTAGACCTCCATAGACTTCCCAATTTGGTCTTCAAACATTTTATTTACGAGGCGCTGGTATGTTGCCCCCGCATTTTTGAGGCCAAAAGGTATGACCCTGTAACAGTATGTCCCCTTGTCAGTGATGAAGGCGGTCCTCTCCGAGTCTTCAGGGTTCATGAAAATCTGGTTATACCCTGGGTAGGCATCCATGAAGCTCATGATCTCATGGCCTGCGGTAGCGTCTACCATCTGGTCGATGCGGGGGAGAGGGAAGTTGTCTTTGGGACAATGCTTGTTAAGGTCTGTGAAGTCCACGCACATTCTCCACTTGCCGTTGGCCTTTGGGACAATGACTGCATTGGACAGCCATTCAGGGTAGATGACCTCTCTGATAAATTCAGCGTCTTCTAATTTTTTGACCTCGTCCCTGATGACCTCATATTTTTCTCTGGAGTAAATTCTCCTCTTCTGCTTCACCGGCTTCACTCCCTCTACCACATTGAGTTTGTGGCACATGATTTCAGGGTCAATCCCCGACATATCTACATGGCTCCATGCAAAGACGCTTCGTCTTCTCCTCAACAGCTTAATGAGGTCTTCCTTGATATGGGGCTTCAGAGACTTGCCAACTTGGACGGTTTTTTCCGTGTCATCCTCATCGAGGGTGATGGATTCTACCTCTTCCGCAACCTCTCCTTTTTTCAACTTTGTTTCATCTCTGGGGTCTAGGGTGTCAATATTATAAGTGGTTGTAACCCTCTTGTGTGCCTCCCTTTCTTCAGCGGAGTTATAGTAACATTCTCTCACTATCGTCTGGTCTCCCTGAACTTCCCCCACCCCGTAAGGGGTTGGAAATTTGATCATCTGATGGACCGTAGATGGCACGGCTTCAAACCCCTTGAGGGCCACACGCCCCAGTATGATGTTGTAGGCCGAAAACACCTGCTCATCCATCACGAAGAAACTGACCTTCTTGGTGAGCCATCTCGGCCACTCGTCCCCCATCCTCACATCGGCCTCATATACCCCAAGAGGGTGAACCTTTTCCCCACTGAACCCAATCAATGGATGATGGTAGGGGACGAGTCTAGCACGGCTGATACCCAAGGCTTTGAAGCATGGCTAAAACATCACATCTGCAGAACTACCCCCGTCTACCGAGATCCTCGGCACCTCGCATCCGTGCACCCTGGTAGTGATGACGAGAGGGTCATCATGTGGGGCTAAGAGGCCTTTGAAGTCCATTCTTGAAAACCCCACTATCAGTGTGTCCATATCAACCTTCTTCCTCTTTTATGACTTGACCTCCAGGGAAGTTGCGTGTACCGTCTTCGCCACTGCCTTGGCCTCAGCCACACGGGCCTTCCTGTCAGCGACCTCAGACTCTCCTCCTGCTAGACCCCCGGAGATCATTCCCACTCCGAGCGAGATCATATTAAGCCTCTTGACAGGGCCGTGGTCGTCTCTCGGCGGGAGGTCAGGGTCGTCCTCATCATCAGAAGGGTCGTCCCCTCTTTTTTGAGGACCTTCTCTACATGCATCGCCTCGCTTCTTTCTGGGGTCGTCCCCTCGGCCCCTCTTGAAGGCACCTTTGTCGATGTACTTTCTGAGCTTCCCTTCCTTCAGCATCTTCTCAATCTCATCTTTCAGAGCAAAGCATTTGTCCGTTACGTGGACGTGGTCTTGGTGAAATTCACACCACAGGTTCTTATTCCTCTTGTTGGGGGCTGCCCTCAGCTTCTCAGGCCACTTCAGGGACCGGTCACTCTTAATCTCATTGAGAATCTGTTCACAGCTGACCGCCAGAGGGATGTACCCAGCGAACTTGTCATCCGAGGACCTCTTCTTCCCCTCTTTGTTCTTCTTAGGGTATTTACTCCCACTAGCACCTCCTCTTTCGTCTTCATATTTCCCAGCCATCGCCTCTTCGGCGTTCATCACCTTTCCTGCTGTTGACAATAGTTCGGCCATTGCCCTCGGAGGGTCTTCAGCAATCTTCCATAACAGCTTCCCCTTTTGGCGTCCTCCAATCAGGGCTGTCATAGCTATGCTCTCCTCATAGTCTTCCACCTCCAGCTTCTCCTTATTGAATCTGGCTATATAGTCCCTCAGACTCTCACTCTTCCCCTGCTTAACATAGAGCAGGTGGGTGGTCTTCTTCTATGGCCTCACCCCAAAGCAGAAATTATGGATGAACAGGTCGGCCATCTGCTTAAAGTTTTCAATGGAATTTTTTGGAAGTGACGTGTACCAAACATGCGCAGCCCCTGTCAAGGTACCAGAGAAGTCACGACACCTCATCTCATCTGAGATAGAGTATATGTCTGCTGCCGACTGATACATCTCCACGTGGTGGACGGGGTTGGTGCTCCCGTCATACCTTGGGGTGACCATAGGTGGCTTGAACTTTGACGGCGTGGGGAAGTTGACTATATTTGCCACGAAGGGTGAGCCTATGGTGTATCCCCTCTGAAGAGGGTCTAGGCTCTTCAATATATCACCAATCTTATCCTCTAACCGCTGGATTGAGTCATTCCAGGGCCTCACAGGGTCAGCCTGGCCGATGTTATCCCCTGACTCCTCTCCGAGGTGGACGGAGGGTTCTGCTGCAGCAGGCCTGTGTCGCCTGTTCACTTCCCTTTGGCCGTCATCTCATCCTCAGGGTCGGCCATCTGCTGCCTCCCTCCTGGATCTCGCGGCGCTTCTTGGCCTGGACAACTATTCCCGCAGGTCATTTACTGGGCCTAGCCTCTCAAAGGCCGACCCCCTGCTCAAGCGATCAAAAGCAGAGCCTCTTGGGCGATCATCAGGGTTTGGTCTCCCACACTTTCCCCTACTGTCCTGGAGGGGTCGCACAGTATTGTTGGAGACCTCGTAAGGTTCCCAGCACTCTATAGAAGCCTCCTCTCCCTCCAGATCTCCATACCTATCCTTAGGGCAAGGGTTTTCTTGCCTCCCCAAGCGTAGACGCCGGGGGTCAGCAACATCCCTACGCCGCTGAGGGGGTGGAAGGTCTTTGCGTGGTGCCTGGGGTGATCCCCTGGCCTCATGCTGCCCTGGAGCTGCTGCCGGAGTAATCATCTTAGGTGAAACCCCTGGTGCTCTTAGTATTTTCTGGCTTAGAGCTGTGAACTGCTCTTGCATCATCCGCTGGCTTGCTGCCAGAGACTTTAGGGCTGCCGCCACATCAGCCATCTCAGACTGAGGCGGCGGCTGACTGGAACTGGGTCTTCCCCTCATTCGGTGGGGGAAGTGGTGGTGGTGGCATCTCAGGTGCCATGTGCTTGAGCTATGAAAAGTTGAACTGAAGAAAGTACTGGTGAGCTTGGGAACCTTAGTGGGTCTCTTTCAATGGTGAAACACCTCCTCTGAGGGGGAGTGTTGGTTCACCATCAGAGTGCCCAATGAGGTCAAGCTGTACAAAGGAAGAGATGTCTTCTCGTTCCCACAGATGGCGCCAAACTGATGATGCTAAGATTTAGCACCACCGGATAAGTGATAGTGAGCTCAAACAGTAGCAGCCATTGCAGCCATAGAGTTGTGTAAGTGTATAAGTATGTAGAAGGGGATGAGTATAAGAGGAGATAAGACAATGATGTATAGTGGTTCAGCCAATTTGGCCTACATCCACTGTGAGTGTGTGATCCACTAAGTATGGGCACTAATGGCCTTGGATACAATGCACATAACCCTCTCTCTCTCTCTCTCTACTGTGTGTACAAGCAGAGTTTTAGCTAGGGCTACAGTTAATGGATCGATCCCCTGTAGGGTTGTAGGTGACAAGTATATATAGGTCTTGGGGGGTGTAGTGTACCCCCCAAGTATGCATGGTGCATGTGAATGATGATCTAGCCAATCCCCTGTTGACACCTGTAGATGCCAAATGATGACATAATATTCCCTCACGTGAGGGTGTGATGTGGTTATAACGGTCTTCCACGTGCCATGTGAGCCTCACGCGCACTGTTCCACGCGTCTCCCAAACCACGCGCTGTTATGATGTCACCCTCGGCCTATGAGCCGAGGCCGAGGGCAAAGTTTCTTCCAGTAGTGAGCCTGGCCCAATTCTTGCCTCGTGCTGTCGTACCCTCGTAGGGTCGTTTGGAGCCTGATGAAGGGTCGGCCCCTCATAGGGTCATCCGGAGCCTGATGAAGGGTCGGCCCCTCATAGGGTCGTCTGGAGCCTGGCGAAGGGTCGGCCCCTCGTAGGGTCGTCTGGAACCTGGTGAAGGGTCGGCCCCTCTGAGAGGTCGTATGGAGCCTGGTGGAGGGTCGGCCCCTCGTAGGGTCGTCCGCTTGGAGGTTATCGTCAGCCAGGCCGAGGATATAAACGGGTATATCAATAACAGAGAATGAAAATGGGGAGGAAAGAAATTCAAACTCAAGAGATGAGTCATCATCGCTTGAAGATTGAGTTTCGAAACATTTCCTTCGATGTTATCTTATCGGCATCAACATTTCTGTCTTCAACAGGAAATAAGATCATTTTCAATGAAATGTTTTTCTTTGGGGGTCAAAGAAGAAATCATTTCATTGCAAATGGATATTAATTCCATTTCATCCTCACTTTCAATATCTATTATGTTATGGACAAAGTCAACAATGGTTTGTTCCAAAGTAGGCACAAAGTCCTCATTTGGTTCAAAACATTCATCGACTTCAAAAGTCTCGGAAGAAAAATCATCATCGGATTCAAATAATAAATCCAATTCATGCTCCCACAAATGATTTTCTTCTCGATAACGGTTTTCAAGTTTCTCATTTTCAAGCATGCGAAAGCCCTCACCGAATATCATAGGTCGAGGCGCGGATACTTGCAAATGAAAAGTTTGGAAATTATTATTGGAACTATACTTAAACTCATTATTATAAGAATTTTGAAAGCTATTGAAATTTGTTTCAAAATTCCTATTATAAGGAATTAGAGGCCAAAAATCGTTATCATCATCCTCAAAATATACGCACTCCAAAGCTTTACTTTTGTAATACTGCCTAAAGAAAATTTTGAATTTACAATTTTTTGGGACTCTAAGTATTGACCAAAAGTCAAAGGTTTGCGAGGATTTTGAGAATTATCATAATGATTACTGAAAGGATTAGAATAAGACATGCTTACCCCAAAAATGGCTCGAAGTGGCGAATTCCACAAAGTAGATGCGCGCGCGAAAAATTCAAGTGGTTCTTGGCGCTCAAATGTAGAAGTCCTACAAAAAGGTTAGAAAAAAATACGAATAGAAAAAAAATACTACGAAATACTAAATCAAATAAATTCTAAAACAAACTCATTCCCGACAACGACGCCATTTGATAGGCCAGGGTTTTGCCGCGGCACGAGAGTCATCTACGCACCGGTCGTTTGTTATTCGGCTCACCAAATCTATACAAAAACCTAAACTATGACTTCACTCTTTTAAGGGAGAATAGTGGCCAGTCCGAGTATCGAATCCACAAAGACAAGTTTCTGGAATTTAATTGGTTTAATACTTCTAAAAATAAAAGTGTAAAAGATAATTATAAACAAAAAGGAAAAGATGAAAAAAGGAAAAGATTATACTAGGCGAGTGTATTTAAACTAAAATTAACAAAGCGAATAAAAATTATAGGTTGCGTCGGATATCCCCCACCCCGAGTTAATTAGTATAAAATGGTTACATGGGTCGACGAGTTATTACGATTGCGTCTCGTTTCGACAGTTAATTAAACCCAGAGTTGTCACACCCCTAAATTCGCATAAAAGTCTAATAAGATTTTGGTGTCAACAAATACCCCTGAAATTATGCACGCAAGGTCGTAAGTATGGAGCATACATGATATACCCCGTCTAATCTCCTAGGAGTAATAACTAGGACAACCCACTCTAAATGAACCCATAAACTCCATCACCGAAGCAAAGCGACACGTCAACCCTAGGTGAGTTCAATGCAACACAACCTAGACTAAATTAGCTAGAAAGCATGGTTAATGACATGTATTGAAAGAAAGTAAGTAAACCTAATTATGAAAGCAATAAATAAATGAAATACAAGTTAATATAGGCAAGGAAATGAAAGGAAGCAAGTGAAGAAAGAATTAAACAATTGAAAGATATAAAGAAAGTGAAGCTTACATACATAAAAATCGGCAAAACACCCAAAGGAAATGGAGTAGGGCCAAATCTCCTTACAAACCCTAAACCTATTGTAAAATGTAAGATAATGAAAATAGAAACCAAAATTGGTTTATATAGTAAGTTACAAAAGAAATAAAGGAAAAAGAAATAAAAAGATCAAGTTCCCAAATATCTGGGACAACCGATCGACCGCAGGTCAGGGATCGATCGACTGGTCCTTTGGGGAAAAGCCCACTAGAAAGGTTGTAAGGTAAAATCCCAATATGCGGTCGACCGGCACCCTGTACTTTGTTTTCCAGCCTTGATTGGTCTTCACATGGGAGAAAAGGTTGAATACGGGAGTGGCCATAACTTCTTTGTCCGGACTCAAAATGACGTGCCATTTGTGGCCACATGATGCTAACTCAATGAACTACGCATCCGTGGAAATTCCATGAGCCAAAGATGAAGTGTGAATTGACTAAAATGCCCTTGAATTAGCTTTCGGTGATGAAACTTCTTCGAAATGCAACGTATCCCCACTTTTAGCATTCCAATACCTACAAAAGCACAATTAACCCCTGCAAAGCATGCATATATCCAAATAAGAGGTTTTCTGATTAATGAGCATAAATATAGGCATTTAGGACCGTAAAAGTGCAAGAATAGATAAGGATATAGGACGAAAATATGCAATATTCGATACGAATCACATGGGTCACACAAAAGACTAGAAAGGTGAAAGTAAAATGGTTGATTATTCGATACCGAAATTTTTCATCAAAGACACCACCTTTATAGCCACATTGAAAACACTAGAACTAATCCCCACATAAATCTTTAACGCCTGGTTTGACACCTCATTTCGTAAAAACATTTCGTGCGAAGAGACCGATTTATTAATATTCATGGTATTTATAAGAGTAAGTTCCATGATCGCTCATCATTTTTATTTATTTTGGCGTATTCGGTTACAACCTCATCATCATGTACTTCATATGAACTTCAAAGTGAAGATAAGTTAGTGACTGAGCAACAATCGAAGATCGACCGTGTTGAAAATGTTTCTACATTAGTCGAGGAGGTATATGGTATATCGTTTTGATTTAGTCTAAACATTTTATTCAGGGATGTTTTTATAATTTTTTTGAGGCAAAGTTTTTAAAAGGAATTTCAAAATAAATAATTTTTTGTTTTTGGTTGTTCTAACGAGAATTACTTTTCATTTGAACGAGATATTATTTTCATTTGAATGAGGTGCCATGTTTGTTTGAATGGGAAAGTGTGTTTGTTAGAATGAACTTAAAATGACCATCTAAGTGGTTTCTCTGTTAGATAGAAGTCCACCCAATAGAATATCGTTCAAAGTGTTCGAACGAGATCACTTATTCGTTCGAATGAGACTGAATTTCATTTTAATGAAACAAGGTTTTCATTTAAACGAACCTATAATTTTCATTCGAACGAGTTACTTCGCCTCGCATTTCATGATTTTTATAAAAAGGGACTTTGGGAATAAATATCATAAGAACTTTTGGCCAGAATTGAATTTCTATACATGTCCCAAAAGTATCACAACCCTAGTTTGTGAAAATCACTTTTCTTTTCCAAATTAAGTTTACCGAATGACTTGTTGAGTTTTATCAAACCATATAAGAACACCATTCATTTTAAAACACTTGTAGAGTGCTTCACTACTGGTGAAGAATAAAGGATTAACAATTCTTGAGACTAATCGGTGGATACCTAGGCAAGGGCTACTTGCTATGGAATGGTACTAAACTGTGTCATTTACTGTGAAAGACTCGAAGACTTTACTGCGTAAACTTAGTGGATCTCTAAGTTGGTTTGTGAATCTGTATCTGTCTGTCTTGTCCAAACAGTGCTGAAATATAGGTTTTACCCAAAAGGGATATTTTCTTGTGTTATTCCCATTTTTGTTTTGGTGTTTGGATGTGTTTTTGGCTTTTAAATTATATTACATGTTCATATAACTTTAATAAGGATAAAATATGGCCAAAAACTAATTTTTGTGTGTGTGAGCTACTATATTAACTATTCATATAACCTGAACCTACTCGCATTTTTAAATTGGTATCAGATCTTATTTCTACAAGTTGCGTACATGAATCCTTGTAGATATATGAATAACTCGTACAATAAGGCACCTGTTTTTTATGGGAGTAATCATGCATATTAGAAAGCTCGAATGAGGGCAGAACTAAAATCGATTGAGGAGCAAGTCTGAATTATTTTTGAAAGAGGGTGGAAACCACCCATTGTGATTAATGACGATGCCATAGGTCTCAAACCAGTCACTTCTTGGACTGAGAACAATTTTAAATGGAGCAATTTAAACTCTCAAGGCATAAGTACTATTTCTGGAACAGTCACTCCCGACAAGTTTTGTCTTATTATGACATGTACCACATCTAAGGAAACATGGGACATCCTCCAACTCTGTATCGAGGGTAACAAGTTGTGAAAACTTCTAAGCTTCAAAATCTCACTACACAATTTGAGACCATTAGCTTGCTAGAGACTAAAACATTTGATGAATTCTACGCATGCTTATTTGATATTGTTAACTCTAGTTTTAATTTGGGTGAGAGAATTCCTAATATGAGGGTAGTTAAGAAGATTTTGAGATCTCTTCCGTCCCATTTTAATACAAAACTCACGGTCCTTAACTCTTTGGAAATTTTAGATACTCTTAGGTTAAAAGCACTCGTACGAGACCTTCAAACATACGAAATTGATATGTTCCCCAAAACTCAGAAGAAGAAAGAAAAATGGATCACTTTAAAAGCCCAGTCAAAGAAAAAAAAGGAGGTTTCTAAATTTGAATTTGATTTTGATCTTGATGATCTTGCCCTATTTGTGAAATAATTCAAAAAGTTTCTCAAACTAAGAAATTAAAATTCTTCCAAAGAAAATAAAAGTTGAGAGGGATACAATTTTTAAATAGGGAAAGAATGATTTTGAGATAGAGAGGGTGTAATACCCTAAGAAAGATGATTCATAGAGATTCTATGAGTGTGATGGTAAGGGTCACAAAGGCCATGAATGTTCGACTAGGCTTAAGAGACAGGTCAAAGGAAAAGATGCGTACAATGTCACTCTTAGAGATAGTGATGTCGAGTCAGTGGATTTTGAGGATGTATCACTGCATAAACATAACTTCACCTGTTCATGGTCAGTCATATTAGAACTTTAAGTACATCTCATGCTGATGAGGGAATTTATAAACATGAAATCCTCGATAATGAGTCAAACCGTTTTGGAGAGAGTGAGAGAAATGATGTTCTAAGTGAGTGCGAACTTGGCCTCCAAATGCCAACATCGAGCTTTACGCTGAGTCATTTAAAACTAAAAAGAAAAATACGAATTTGGCATTTAGGGGATTATTCATAGAGAAGGAGTTAAAGACATCGAGAGAGAGTTAAACCTCGGTGAGTATTTTTTTGAGTGAGCAGGTAGTTTCGCTGAAGAGGGAAAAGAGTGACTTGATCAACAAAGTGGTTATTCTTACCAAAAATTTTAAAGCTTTATTGGAGAATCATGAGAAAATTAAAGCCCTTATTTCCCAACTTGAGAAGGATATTGAATGTGCCCGAGAGGTCAAAGTTACTTTAGAGGACACATCGAAGAATGTTGGGAAGATATTCCTCGAACGTGCATTAGGTTTTAAGGAGAGGAAAGGGATTGGTTTTGATGGTATGAACACTTCTAAAAATGCACCCAAACTGGTTTTTAAGTTTGTGTTGGATCCATATGGGCCTCGAACTAATCCTCAAAAGAGAACTCAACCTAAATGTGCTAACCAAGGTAGACCCAAATAAGTCTATGTTTGTAACCATTGTAAACGAAGGGGTCGCCTTAGGGAATTTTGATACAAGTTAGGAAGAGTTTATCGCACACATGCTCCCACACATCACTATAGAGACTAGCCTTAGAGAGCAAGTTTAGTTCCTAGTCACAATTTATGAAATCTTAATGGAAGAATACCAAAGAATGTCTAGGCCTTTTGTGAACACTTCTAATGCTACGACTAGAGCCAAAAATGATAAGGGTAAGAAAAAGGCTGCCTCCGCTTGGGTATCTAATAATGATGACAAAGCCCTTATTTTTCATATTTTCCTCAAGGTTCAAGATACTTACCAATGGTTTTCTGATAGTGGGTTCTCTAGGAACATGACGATGACAAGTCATATTTTATAGACCATGTGAATATCAAGGAAGGCAAAGTCACCTTTGAATATGGGAGTAGGTCTATCATCTTAGGATGTTGTTGGGTTGAGATAACCAGATTTCCTAAGCTAGATAATGTGTTGTACATTTAAGGGTTAAAAGTGAAATTGATTAGCATAAGCAAACTTTACGATGTTAAATTTTAGGTAAAGTTTGACCGGTCGAATAGTAACAATTATGATCAATACAATGAAATTTTACTACAAGGTGTGAGGACCAAATATAATTTCAATGGAATCATTCCCAAGTCCTCTTTAGTATGTAATAATGCTAAGGTATCCTCTATGGACCTTTGGCACCAACGACTAAATCATGAAAATTTTAGAGATTTCAAGAGATTTTTAAAGAAAGACCTAGTTCATGGATTATCATCACCCGAGAAACCTACTTCCTCTATTTGTCATCCTTGCCAATAAGGAAAATAAATCAGAAGTCCCCATCAAAAGTTGAATACCATTTCCACCTTTAGTGTTTTGGAATTAATACACATGGATCTTATGGGTCCCATACGTATGGAGATTATTGGTGGTAAGAAGTATATCCTAGTAATGGTTGATGACTTTTCGAGATATTCCATCGTTGGATTTCTTAGAGAAAAGTCCGATGCAGTTGAGTTCCTAACAACCAAGTACCGTATCTTACAAAATCAACACAGTGTCACTATTAATCGGATGCGTAGTGATAATGGAAGTAAATTTAAATAAGTTAGAGTGGATAACTTTTGTGACGAAGTCGGCATCAAACATGAGTTTTCAGACATTCGTACTCCTAAAAGAAATGGCATTGTTGAGAGGAAGAACCAAACAATTCAACAGATGGCTAGATCCATGATTTTGGGAAAAAAATGTGACTAGACATTTCTGGGCAGATACGGTTAATACAACATGCAACATGTTAAATAGGGTATATCTTCATCCACACATGCGATAAACTTCATATGAATTGTGTATATGGAAGAAACCCATCCTATTGTATTTTTGAGGTTTTAAAAGTCCTAGCTACATTCTTAGAGATAGAGTGCACTTAGGAAAGTTCGACTCCAATAGAGATGAGGGGATATTTTTAAAGTATTCATCATCGAGTAAAGACAATAGGGTGTTTAACCTTAAAATCTCTAAGGTTATGGAATCAATAAATGTCACGATTAGAGATGATGAGGCGACTAAATTTATTGATCTTAACTCAAAGTGTGAGAACTATGCACCCCCCGATCACGATCCCATTATTACCCGCACTACCTCGGTGGACCCCTCTTTTAATTGGGAGGACCCACCTAGGTTCAGAAGAGTCATGACCTATATAATATACTTGGTGATCCTACACTAGGTGTCAAGACTCATGATCAACTAGATAATGTGGTTATATACTTTAGCTACACCTCCATAGTAGAGCCCAAGAATGTGAAAGAACGACTCAAGGACACACATTGGTTATGTGCTATACAAGATGAGTTGCTTTATTTTTGAAAGAACGATGTCTGGGAATTGGTCCCCTGACCTAGCAAGACTAATGTGATCATTACCGAGTGGGTGTATAAGAGTAAGAAGGATGAGAATGGTACCATAGTTCGTAATAAGTCTAGTTTGGTCGCTGAAGGTGACACAGATTAAGGGTGTAGACTTTGATGAGGCATTCGCTCCTGTTGCTAGGATTAATTCCGTCCATTTACTAATCGCCATAAAATGTCATCTACGGTTCAATTCATACCAAGAGGATGTCAAAAGTGCGTTTCTTAATTGCATTCTTCAGGAGGAAGTTTACCTCGAATAACCAAAGGGGTTTGAATACCCAAAGCACCCGTGGCACATATTTTATCTTAAGAAGGTGTTTTATACTTTGAAACAAAAACCCCATGCTTGGTACGAAAAGCTCAGTTCTTAACTCTTAGCTCGTGGCTTAAAGAGAGGGGGGTTGATAAGACGTTGTTTATTGGGAGAGAAGGATGTGCTATATTGGTTGCCCGTCTATGTGGATAACATAGTATTTGGATTCATATGTTACCAACATGCTCACAAATTTGAGGAGGATATGAATAGTGAATTTGCGATGAGCATAATTGGTTAACTCACGTTCTTCTTAGTTTTCCAAATGCATCAACTTGAGGATGGAATATTTATATCTCTATCTAAATATGATAGGGACATAGTGAATAATTTTGGTTTAGACTCTGCTAAGAACTCAAACACATCTATGAGTTCCTAAGTTAAGCTTAACAAAGACACTTTAGGCAAGGATGCAGAGCAAAACATTTATAGGAGTATGCTAGGTAGTCTTCTATACTTAACGGTAGTCGTTTCGAAATTGCCTTTAGTGTCAGATTTTATGTGCATTTCCAAGCATCTCCAGAAGAGTCTCATTTACTTGCTCTTAAATATTTCATCAAATACGTGAGTGTCATTTTTTATTACGGTATTTCATATTCCTTCGACGCCGTTGAACACTTAACGGCTTATTTGGATGCCGATTGGGTCGAGAATGTTGATGGTTATAGAATCATTGTGGGTGGATGATTTTACTTTGGGAATGCTCTTGTCACTTGGTTGAGCAAGAAGTAAAAACCCATTTCTTAGTCCACAGTCAAGGCCGAGTACATCGCGCCGAAATTTGTTGCACACTACTCTTATGGATGAAGCAGACATTGGAAGATTATGGGATTTACCAAGGCACAATGACTATTTTGTGTGATAATACGAGTGCAATTCATAGACCCTGTAATTCGATCCAACATTCCTGCACAAAGCACATTAGGATACTTGAGATTTTTATTCTTGACCTCATTAAGGAGAAGGTCGTGTCCTTGAGCTTTATGAGAACCTAACGTAAATTAGACAATAACTTCATGAAACCTTTAGATGCACTTAGATTCAATAATCTTAGTAAGCCTTTGGGTATTTGTACCATTGATTGAGTTTAGGCATTGCATCTAGTATAGGGTGATCATCTTGTTGCTATATTTTGTCCCTATTGCTAGATTGTATTTCTATGTTTATATTCTTAGAAAAGTCCAAAAAGATTTTCTTTTCTTTAAGAAAAAGTTCAAAAATTTTCAAAAATATTTTTTTCAGATAAAATTTTTAAAAAATTCAAAAAGATTATTGTATTTGGTTTATCACCATATATGGATGTGGATTTAAGATGTTCACATCACAACTACATTCTATCCTTTCGTGTGACCTTTTCATGGTGTTTTGCGATATGGCTTCATTTCTTTAGTGTGCTTAATAATGAGTGGTTAGAATTTCGTTGATATTTGATGATTACTTTCTTCATGCTAGACTCTTTATTGTCTTTATTGCACATATGCATGGACTTTTTAAACATTGTACTCGTATGTTGAATACGGTGTTTTTATCTTAATAGTGTTTAATAATGAACCAATTGTACTAGAAACAAATCGTGCTTGTAAGAACCATTGCTCGAAAATCTTTTTCCGAAAAATTTGATTTTATTTAAGGGACTGTTGGGATTTAGTCCCATTTGTTAAAAATCATTAGCTGCCGATCTCAATGATTTTAATTTTTTGTTGCTAGTCCTCTTGATACAAATACAACCAATGAGAAGTGAGAGTAACTCACCCCATGTTCAAAATCAGAAGATGAGTAACTGCTGTAACTTTCAGTTATGGGACCGATGACAAAAAAAAAACATGGGATCCATTCTCATTTTATGTATCTCACCCAGGACCTCATCCATAATATCTATTTGTTTAAAGCAAGGAAAATGGACTACGATAGAGGAATTCCTCTTTAGGTTAAAGGTCACCATTGGCAAGAGCCTAAAAGACTATTTATGCACACAAAATAGAAGTGCTAAGGACAATTTTTTATTTCATTAATGTTTCACTTTCATGAGCACTATGATTCCTTCAAAAAGTGTACGCTTAAAAATTTGAGAATTTAAGGCTGCTATAAGTTAAATATCAATGGGTTTTCATAATGAATTTTCTTGAAAAACATTAAATAGTTTGTCGTTATTGATTAAAGAATCATGGAAATTCATGTCATTTTGCAAAAGTCGAGCCAATTTCACTTTGTTCAACATTCTTATACCTTAGGTTAAAATTGAGTTCTTTCTTTAGAAGTATATTTATGACTTCGTGCGCCTTTGTTTCATGTACCTATGTTGATTTTTCCATGTTTAAGTTCACACAATTTCATTCCATTTCATGATTTGAATATTTTTGTTCTTTTCCATGGTGTGCTTGTACTTATATGTACTCTTTATACACATAAACGTTTTTACATACTAAAAAATTTGAAATTTTTAAGAAATATTTGGTTGCTTCTTTGGAATTTCATCACATGTGCTTAATTGTTTATCTTTGTGATGATATTTCATATTTAGATTTGAATGATGCTAAAATTTGAGGATTAGTTTCTAACCCTTTGTTTATCAAGACAAAAAGGGGGAGAACGTATTAAGGGGGAGTTTTTATATTTTGTTAAACCCTCTTATGCGTCAAGGTATTTCTTTTTCTTAATGTGTGTAGGTATTTCAACCTTGATAATGATTTCATGGACTACACGATGAAGACTTTAAGTTGAAGACAAAGTCATAATTGTCTTTCCTTTTTTGGGTTTGGGAGGGAGTTAATAGAACTTGTCTTGGGATTTTATTTTTTGTTTATGTTTTGTACCTAAATATCCAAAGGAGGAGATTTATAAGAGAAAGTTTTATGATCGCTCATCATTTTTATTTATATTGGAGTATTTCATCACAACCTCATCATCATACTTCTCCCGAACTTCAAAGTGAAGATAAGTTAGTGACAAGTAACAATTGAAGATCGAACGTGTTGAAAGTGTCGCTACATTGTTTGATGAGGTATATGATATATGGTTTATGGCTTTAATTTAGGTTAAACATTTTATCCAGTTATGTTTTAACGATTTGTTCGAGGAAAAGTTTATAAAACGATTTTAAAATAAAAATAATTTTTTATTTTTGGTCGTTCAAATGAGAATTGATTTTGTTTGAACAATATATGGTTTTCGTTTGAACGAGGTGCACTGTTTGTTTGGACAAGAAGGTGAGTTCGTTAGAATGAACTTCAAACGACCATACAATGGGGTTTCTTGGTTTGACAGAACTCCACCTATTATAAGTTCGTTCGAATAAGATCAATTGTTCATTCAAACGACGCTAATGCTCTTTGAACGCAACAAGTTTTTTTGAACGAACCTATAGTTTTGTTCAAACGCAATACGCCTCCTCGAATTTCATGATTTTTATAAAAAATGACTTTGGGGAAAACTTTCATCAGAACGTTTGGCAAAAATTGAATCTATATACATGTCCCCAAAGTCTCACAACCCTAGTTTCTGAAAACCACTTTTCTTTTCCAAATCAACTAACCTAAATAATTTTTTGGGTTCTGTCAAACCATATAAGAAAAGCATTTATCTTAAAACCTTTGTAGAGTGATGATCTACTACTGACTTTGTGAAGATTCGCCTCTACTACTGAAGAAGAAAGGAATAATGATTTCTGAGACTCATCAATGTATACCGAGGCAAGAGCTGGTTGCTGTGGAATAATGTTGGACTGCATTATTTGCTATGGAAGAATCAAAACTGCATAAGATTATTGGATCTCTAAGTTGGTTTGTCAGTATGTATCTATTTGTCTTGTCCAAAAAGTGCTGAAATATAGATTTTTCCCGAAAGGGAGTTTTTCTTATCTTCTTCCCATTTTGGGTTTGGTGTTTGGATGCATTTTTGGATTTAAAATTATCTTGCATGTTCACATAACTTTAATCAAGATAAAATATGGCCAAAAATGAATTTTTATGTGTGTATGACCTACTATATGAACTATTCATATAACCTAGACCTAATAGCATTTTCAGTATTAATTGTACCTCCGAGTCATGTCAGTGAAAAACTTTCACACCTATGTTGACTTGATATTGGAAAGGCCATTTAAAACATAAAAACCACTACTTCTCATTTTTAAAGGAGATAAAAGGCACTATAGGATCCAATAAAAACCATACTTCCTCTTCAATTTGGGCTACCTTCATCTTAACCTTATACAAGAGGCACACTAAGAAGAATCGTCATAAAGACCCATCCATTTTCATACTAGAAGCACTAGATAAGCATTACTGGATAATTGAACATCAGTCAACATCTATAGAACTCTTATTAGTACAACACCTTTCAAATTTATCCTACGGCAAAGGGAGTCTCCCCTATACCCCTCTCCAATATAAGCCCCCTCTAAGTCAAATTATCTAACCTTGTCAATGTTTTCTTTCCTCCCTTTGATGGTATAATAAATTATATTTCAGAGTACTCGCCTTTGTGTATTATATATGATGCACTTAACATTTTAAACAAATCAAATGACGCATTTAATAATGAAAACCCCAAGGAAATAAAAATACTTAAAGCATCTTTAAATACTTGATAAAGATCAACGAAACTGTATGATCCCTAATGAGGATGATACAAATCCCATTAACTTAGGTACCCCCAAACCCTAAATAAATCCGCATAGGTTTCTCCCTAAATGACTTCAAGAATGAATGCATCACTAATATAGTCTCTAGGTTCATAAACATATTCACGTGGTCCTATACCAACATGCTAGGAACAAATCTTGAGATTGTGATGCACGAGTTCACGACTCTCATAGAATTCAAGCATGTAAAGAAACAACTACAGAATGTTATACCAAAATGACCCCAGAAGGCCAATGAAGAAGTTGGGAAGCAACTTGACATTGGTTTCGTCAACGTTATAGACTACCCCAAGGTTTCATAGGTGTAGACTATAAGGATATATATAAATCTTATCTTAAAGACTACTTTCATCTCCCTAAATTTAACCTACTAGTGAACAACACGAATAACCATGCTCTCAAGTCCATTGCGGTTGGATTTTCTGAGTACAACCAAATTAAGATGTATCCCGACCAATATAGAATGACCACTTTTATTAAGCCATGATGGACATTGTAACAATCTATACGTTCATATAGACAATGTTATATCTATTTACACTCACATTCGAAAAGAATGACTACACAATGATATAAACCTATAAATATCCTACACCGGTACATGACCTAATAAAACTAATAGTTTTGTTTTTACCCAACTATACATCAAATAAAAACACAAATTACTTATAGGACCGTTAGGTTACAAAAATTCTAAAAATGACCCCCAAAACTTTGAAAAATTTGTTTAAACCTATAAACCAACCGCAAACCCAAACCTTATTTACACAGATAACCTAGAACATCTAAATTTACTACAATTACGATGACCTATTGCTATATGTTTGTAAAATTACACATTAGCCACTAAATATTTCCACAATACATGAAAAAGACTATATACTGAAACGTACACTACCTAGGGATCAAATACTCAAACCAAACTAATCTCACAAACTCTCTTCTGAGTTGGGAGACACATAAGCAGCCACTTAGGTTATATGACACATGAAAACACATGTAAAACCTATGGTACCCATTATCCCTTAAACCAAAACTCCCATACTACCCATTTAAATTCCACCTTTGAAACCGCCAATCACCCCTCCATTTTAACCCTATAGATATCCCTCATTTCC
Organism: Sambucus nigra; assembly: GCA_949130495.1. Classification (NCBI taxonomy): domain Eukaryota; kingdom Viridiplantae; phylum Streptophyta; class Magnoliopsida; order Dipsacales; family Adoxaceae; genus Sambucus; species Sambucus nigra. The sequence continues at coordinate 422,450,065 of OX422211.1, read as the reverse complement.
ACTGTTAAAAGATACATTTTTACTGTTAAAAAATTAACGTCAAAATTAGGAAATTGTGGTACTTCAGCATTTTATGTGTTAAACTTAGTTTTCTTGATTTAGTTGTGTTTTTTCACCAACCTAGGATCATTTTTAGCCTTTACATGTTAAATTTTATGTAGGTTTTGCACTGAAATGGGTCGAACAACAGAAAACTCCATTAAATCTTGAGATTCAATGGTGAATTATGTGTTCCTGACCTTGAACAAGTTCCAAGATGGGAAAATTCAATCTCTGGTCCTCATGAGCCTAGGCGCAATGATTAATTTGTATAAAACATAGTTTAACAATCCTAAATCAAATTTTGAATTTATGACTTGAAAATTTCAAAGATTGAATTCTACCTATATACTATGAATTATAACCTCAAACCAAAACTATTCAATCCTAATTTCACCCAGAAGCATCACTATGAAAAAATCGTCGTTCGAATTTACCCAGAAGCTCACGAATATTCAGTCAAAATTTGACCATTTTTACAAAAACAAGATACGAGGCTGCAGTAAACCTAAATCCATAAAAGTTATATATTTGGATGTATTGTGAAAAGTAAAATGGTATTCTATACTGAATTTAGTTGATGGTCAAAGTTTTTAGACCCTAAAGTCAAACGATCGAAGGTAGTGGATGAAGTGCGCACGAGTGAAGTCAACCAGAGCGCATAGGAAGTTTGACTTCACGTGTGCTGGCATGTGGCCAATCAAAAAATTCTGAAATTCTTTAAAACAAATTATTTTATCTTTCTGGTCAAAATGTTATATGACATCACTCTATGTGGTCAACCAGAAACCATTTTCTTAGAAACCTTAGAAATGAGTTTTAAAAATGCATAATTTTTTTCACATAAACCCCTGAACTTTTTTAACTTATGAATTTAGACCCCAAACTTCATATATAGGTTTCTGAGTATAGCAGGGACAAAAAAGTCTACTACACAAAATTCCATATATGCCTAGAAACCTAAGTAATTAAAAGAAATATAAAATTTTAAGTTAAACCCTAAAGTTTTCATTATGCAACAAATACCTTTCACCTTCAATTTTGTTCAAAGAAAGTCTTATTTATGATCTTTTTATTACAAATAACTCCGGCCCCAGCCTTAACAAGACGAATCAATTTAAAAGTCAAAGCCCCTTATCCAAGTGGTTAAGTTGTATCTTGATATTATTTCACGCAATTATCTTGATTACGCCAATTGTTCATATCACGTTGTGATAGCTCCAGATATCTTGATCTCATTTATGAACTCATTTTTGTAGTTCACAATACATTAAATTTGATTCAATTTGAAAAACCTGTGTTTTTTTCGAGGATTTTAATTTAATCTAATTTTATTAAACCCTTTTATAGCATACATTATAACCAGAGAATAAAATACTGTTCTACTTACGACAATGTTATTTGTCCCGTAGGACTCAGGGTATTGAGTGCCTAGTTTTGCTTACTATATAGATTCCGCTCTTCGGAGTTTGGGCTCAACAATGTTATCGTGGTTACTATTACTACTATATCAAATTTTATATTTGATGCTTGTTATTTGTATTTCTATTAACCCTAAGCCTTTATAGAAGATAATTATTGGTTATCTTGTTTCATAAATAATCCATAATTTATCCCTTTTAACTTGATACTTCTAATTTCAGTTATATCATCATACTGCTTATTTACATTACTTCATTTCGATTATTGTTACTTCAAATCTCACTTTCTTTACCACCATTTTATTCATTTGATTATGATAATACTCAAAAGTTAATTTTTTTATTGTTATAGAATTAGAATTATCCACTTGACAAAGTTTTTCTTATTCTTTTCCTTTCCAGATGGACCCCGAGCATAGGCATGGCGAAATTTCACCTGACCCCGAAAACTTTTTAGCACCGTCTTAAATGTTCCTATCAGTTCCGTACGTTTAGAAAATCGTTAACAAAGTAGGCCAGACCACATGGATATTGTATACTATGACTTATCAGTTGATGTAATTATTTTTTCAGTTCCTTTTATTTAAAATTTTCTACATCATAAAAGACTTATGGTTGTAATACATGGACAAGGCTACTTATGCACGACCACCAAGATTCATGAATGGAAGTAAATCAACATCAAGGAATAGGAAGCATGGTTGGACTTTTGCAATTTTAACAACTCTAAACTTAAATAATCATGATGTCATTGAAGGTATTATTTCTTTTCAAAATCTTAAGGCATATGTATTAAATGATTCGAGATCCTCGCATTAGTACTAACTTCATGGAATTAATAAAATTAATTCCTTGTCCTTTAGATTATCCCCTATCTATAGGCATGCCAACTAGAAATATAGTACTAGCCGATCAAGTTTGTAACCATTTTAGGGTAAAACTTAAAACGGGAGTTCTTACCATCAATTTGGTAGTACTTGATATCATGGGATTTGATCTTATCATTGGAATGGATGTCCTGTCAGCAAATTTCGGTCATATTAATTATCATACATAGAGAGTGACTTCCGGGAACCCTCAAACTGAAGCCTTTTATTTTCGAGAACAATGATATGAATTTATGTTTGACATATTATCTTATTTCCTATTAATTTTAGATAAGTATGGGGGTATTTTTCCTGAAAAATTACTTGGTATTTCCCCACTAAGAGAAAAAGAGTTTGTGATCGACCTCTTACCAAATACATCACCTATCTATACACCTCCTTATAGAATGGTCCCATTATAATTACAAGAACGCAGAGCCTAATTGGTTGAGTTATTAGCAAAAGGATTTATACATTTAAGTACATCCCCTTAGGGAGCTCCAGTGTTAGTCGTAAAAAAAGAAAGATGGAACGTTTCATTTGAGCATTCATTACTGCAAATTAAACCATGTCACAATCAAGAATAAATATCCATTACCTAGAATAGGTGATTTGTTTGACCAGTTACGAGGCACGAAGGTATTTCCAAAAATATATTTAAGGTTTGAATATCATTAGTTATGAATAAGAGAACTCGAGTTGGCTATTTTGAATTTGTGGTTATGTCCTTTGAACTAACAAACTCACATGCAAATTTTATGGATTTAATGCATAGGATATTCCGACCATTTTAGATCAATTCTTAATCATATTTATAAACGATATTTTAGTATATTCTAAAACCATAGAAGATCACGAGAAACATTTACATATTGTAGTATAAACTTACGACAATACCACCTTTATGCAAAGAAAAGTAAATGCAGTTTTCTAATGAGAGAAGTAAAATTCATAGGTGTGGGTCCCTTTTAATTTCTTATGCGGAAAGTGTTTTAAGGATCACAAAAACAATAGCTCTTTTTATGAAAACCCTTTTTCTAATTTTTATTTCACACCAAGTTGTGAACAATTTTAACTTAACTAAATTTTATCTTGATTAATACTAAAAATCCATCTAGTGATTAAAGCAAGTAAAATAAAGTAAAGAATACTCACAATGCCGGATGTACGAGAAAACCACAACGGGAAAAAACCTCGGACGACCCAAGACAAACAATCACAATGAATGTGGAATGATAATGAATAGACACAAGTCTTACTCAGCGACTCGATCCCCACGAGACTGATGCTCTTTTGATCTTCAACCACTCCTCTCACATTACCCACGCAGAAAGTCCTTCTTCCACGATACCTGTCCATAACACACGCATCCTCGTATGTCTCGGTGTCCACTGATATAGCTTGTAACGTCTATAGACCGTAACATGAACTCCTTCTCTTCTTCTTAGCAAAACCTAATAAAGTTCTATGTAGAACAAAACCTTCTTGGTGCAAACAAGATCGATATTGCATATTGTAATGAAAAATCAGATCTTGTAAACTCTAAGGATGTGTTTGGACTTAAAAACCTTAGAAAACTTTTGTGCAGAAACGTACTATTACGAAAACTATTTTCAGACTGCACATTCACGAAATCTGAAGGAAACACGCCTGATATAATTTTTTTAAGGCGAGTCGCTCGAACGACGTGACCTGTCGCTCGAACGAGATGACCATATTGTTCGAACGATAGTGGCATCTCATTTGAACGACAGAGTATGTCGTTTGAATGACGCAACGAATTAGAGTCCTAAATAAACACTTCTTTAATCCGTCCTTATCAGAATAAAACGAAGTGTAAACCATTTCAAACACTTTTAACACCATCTCAAAAACATTTAAGTAATAAAATAACATCCTTAAAAAATTTAAAATAAATTTTGAGTACAATTAAAATTATGCATTCATACATAAGTGATCTCGAATAGCAATTGAACTATGAAGAAGAATAAACTTGCACCAATGAAACCTTTGACATAATTAATTCCTTGAAGCTTTACCACAACATCTTCAATAAACTTCAACACGTCATAGTCTGTGTGGGATCGTGACAATAAAAAATCTCCCGATGACTCAAACATGATTTGTTTTGGGAATAAGTCAAAACTATACAATAGACTCAATTGGAAATTTTGTCTTTACAAATCTCCCCATTTGACAATTCCGGGACAAAATAAACAGTGAAATGCCTAAGCCGGGACGTCAAGTCGTATGATGCCTAAATCGTATCCCATAATTCAAAAATAAAAAATTATAGGACAAGACTAGTAAACGATGGTCCGACAAGCATGAACTATCTCTGAATGTCTGAATGTGATGAAGACTTGAAATCTCAATCTTCTTAAGAAAACCTGCACACCCTAAATAGAAAAATACCCAGTGAAGTGTGGAGGAACAAATAAAATAAACCAATATGTAAAATTAAATCCAAATCATTTGTTATGTGAGCAAAACATGATATCAATATGCAAATAAAAATTAAATCAGAATACCAAGTTGATCACACAAAATCTCCCCCTACATCATATACATCTCTCCCCCGTTTGTCTCGAATAGACAACCCATGAAAAGATAAACAGTATAGCGATATATCTAGCACAAGCATAATCAATGAACTATGTCTAGATAATCATGAAACAATTAGCTAATAATGAATAATACTATCAAATCCGTAGCTAGCAGACAATAACCGCACAATATGAATAAGCAATTGACGCAGGTGTGACTAAATGATCCAATGCAGCAAAATATCAAATCTATTAAAGTAAACTGCATAAATAGAAACCAGAAGAAACTAACAGTACCAAAATATATAACCATACGCAGTAGGGTACTGAAAAGCAGGAAAACAGAATTCCAGACTGGTCGCTCGAACGATAGAGGCTTCTCACGAGAAAGATTCGCACGACACACATATCTCGCTCGAACAAGAAACCAAAATTCTCTCATCTAGTCCAGAAAATCAAACAGTTTTGCCCAGTGTAAAATTTTTGATGAAAAACTAACTGGAAGGGGCAAAAAACTGTAGAACAATAGCAAAATAGTAGCTAAAAGTACAAAACATTATGAGTTTCATGCTAACATAGTGCCGATGTGCTCAAACATGAATATGGAATGTATGGGCATGAACTACAACAAATGAATAACAATTCCAACACTTCGAAACGGTGAAGAAGCTCTAATTGATAGCTATAAATCATCAAACTTTATTTTAGCTATATGTGACAATTAAAGTGTGAGCTAAATGAACTAAACAATCAAACATGCACACAAATCTAAAATTTTGACAATTCTATAAATAATAGCGTCATAACACGTTTTTTCAACTTTAGGATTCGTGGTGCAAACCCGTTTAGTTTATCCATCCAAACTCCCTCAAATAGATACCATATTTTTCTTTTGGAATGAACATAAAATAAATTCCAAAGTGTAAACCACTTTAAACACTTTTAAAACGATTTAAAAAAATTTAAGTAATAAAATAACATCCTTAAATAATTTAAAATAAATTACGAGTTCCATTAAAATTATGCATTCATACCTGAGTCATCTTGCAAATAAATTGAACTTAAACCTTCGGCATAATTGATTCCTTGAAGCTTTGCCGCAACGTTTTCAATAAACTTCAACACGTCATAGTCCGTGTGGGATCGTGATAATAAAAAATCTTCCTATAAATCAAACATGTTTGTTCCGGGAATAAGTCAAAACTATACAATGGACACAATTGGAAATTTTGTCCTTACAATAGGACATGTGATTACCGAGTTAGGAATTAAAAGTTGATCTATCGAAAACCAAAGTAGTAGTTGAGTGGACACAAAATTCTACTGTTATAGGAATTTGATGTTTTCTAGGACTTGTAGGTTATTCTAGAAATTTTGTGAAATGATTTTCAAAAATTTCTTTACCATTAATGAAGTTAACTAGTAAAGATGCATGATTCGAGTGGACAGCCGGATGCAAACAATCATTCTAGATCCTGAAAGAAAAATTAATTACCACCCCTATGCTTCTATACCCTCTAGTGATGTTGGTTACGAAATATACACTAATGCCTCTTTGCAAGGATTAGGGTGTGTACTCATGCAACTAGGAATGGTAAAAGAATATTGGACTCATAAATTAAAGACTCATGAATGCAACTATCCAGTCGATGATTTAGAACTAGTCGCAATATTTTTAGCATTAAAAATCTAGAGATGTTATTTATACGAATAAAAGTTTCAAGTATTCTCAGATCATAAAAGTTTTAAATATATATTTAACAAAAAGGACTTAAATTAAAGACAACGACGATGGATAGAGTTTTTAGAATATTATCAATTTTATTTACAATATCACCCCGAAAAAGGCAATGTAGTAGCAAATGCGCTGAGTCGAAAAGCAAGCGAAATATTAACAAGAATGTTTTCATATGGAGTTATGACTACCATTGAAGAACATAATCTATAGAGGGAAAATGCGAAGAATATAATCTATAGAGGGAAAATGCAGGAATTCCATTTATTCTATAAAGTATTATTGCATACAAAATTTTTCAAAAAAAAAATAATAACGCAAAAACCCATTGACAATTTTATTAAAACCCAACAAAAAAATGTATAAATTGGAGAAGGAAGGAAAGATTGGGCTTATGCCCACGAACGTGGACTATGATATAAAAATCGAATATTCGTACCTTCCAATCTCTCTATAAAAGAAGAAGTGTTACAGGAGGCACACCACTCCAAATTTATCATAAATCCAGGAAACACGAAGATGTATCACGATCTTAATAGACGATACCGGTGGCCAGGAATTAATTGGGATATCAATAAGTTTGTACAAAGAGGCCTAACCCGCCAATAAGTAAAAATTAAACATCAGTGCACTAGAGGATTGTTATAACCCTTCCTATCCCATAGTGGAAATAAGATCAAATTACCATGGATTTCGTCAGCGGACTACCCACAACATCTTAGGGTTATAACTAAATCAGGGTATTCGTAGATCGCTTAACCAAATCTACACATTTTCTACGAGTTAGGACTAATGATTCTTTCCAATGGCTCAACGAGCTGTACATTTGTGAGATTATTAGACTCCATAGAGTACCCATATACATCCTATTAGACCATGACACTCGATTTATAGGACATTTTTGGCAAGCCTTACAACACGCTATGGGAACCAAGCTACATATAAGTACCACTTTTCATCCACAAACTGATGGATAGTCTGAGAGGCCAATCCAAACACTCGAGGATATGTTGTGACATGTGCTTTAGATTTAGCTAGAAATTATAGTGATCATTTGTCTCTAATTAAATTCTCCTACGATGATAATTACCAAGCCAACATCCAGACCATTCCTTATGAAGCACTTTATGGGAGACCATATCATTCCCCATTATGTTAGAATGAATCAAGAGAGAATAATATCTTTGGAGCTCAAAGAATAGAGGAGATAACTAAAAAGAGATGCTTGATTAAAGAAATATTACATGAAGCTCATAATTGATAAAAAAAGTTACACAGATCATAGAAGGAAACCCTTGGAATTTCAGGTGAAAGATCATGTATTTTTTAAAACATCACTAAGAAAAGGAATCATACAATTCATAAGGAAAATGAAATTAGCACCACGATATATTGGAACCTTTGAAATAATAGAATGAATAGGGCTAGTAGCATATCATTTAGAGCTACTCCCAGAATTATAAAAAATAAATGACGTGTTTCACGTATCACAATTACGAATATACATACCTGATCCAAGACATATCATCATGTGGAAAGGAATATCGGTACAACCCAACCATGACTTGTAAGAAAAACCCATCAGGATATTAGACTCTTAAGAAAAGATTCTCTGCCATAAAACTATTTCATTAGTTAAGGTTCTTTGGCAGCATCATGGAGCCGAAGAAGCTACATAGAAAACTAAGGACGCAATAGAACAACACTACCCTGAAATTTTTTAAGGTAATTTCGAGGATGGAATTTTTTAGGTAGGAAGATTGTAACATTCGAAAAGAATGACTAACCAACGATATAAACCTATAAATATCCTACACCGGTACGCGACCTAACAAAACTAATAGTTTTGTTTATTACCCAACTATACACTAAAGAAAAACACAAATTACTTAGAGGATCCTTTGGTTACAAAAATTCTAAATATGACCTCCAAAACTTTCAAAATTTTGTTTAAATCCATAAACCAACCTTAAACCCAACACTTATCTACACACATAACCTATAACATCTGAAAATACTATAAAATTATCCCCTACAGGTTTATAAAATTACACTTTAGCCCCTAAAACTTTCCATAATATATGAAAAGACTATATGCTCAAACCTAAACTACTTAGGGACCAAATATTCAAACCAAACTAATCTCATAAACCCCCTTCTAAGTTGGGAGACGCATAAGCAGCCACCTAGGCTATTTGGCACATGAAAACACATGTAAAACCTATGGTACCCATGTCCCCTTAAACCAAAACTCCCATAATACCCATCTAGAATCCACCTTTAAAACCATCAATCACCTCACCATCATTAACCCTATAAATGCCCCTCATTACCATTGTTAAAACATACCTTTTTACTGTTAAAAATTTAAGTTCAAATTAGGAAATTCTAGTATTTCAAAATTTTATGGGTTAAACTTAATTTTCTTGATTCAATTGTGTTTCTGCACCAACTAGTATCATTTTTAGCCTTTACCTGTTAAAGTTTACATAGGTTTTGCACTAAAATGGGTCGAACAATAGAAAAATCCATTAAAGCTAGAGCTTCAATGGTGGATTATGTGTTCCAGACCTTGAACCAGTGTCTAGATGGGAAAGTTTGATATCTAGTTATCATGATCCTAGGTGCAATGGTTAATTTGTATAAAACATAGTTTAACTACCCTAAATCACAATTTTGAATTTACGGCTTGAAAATTTCGTTGATGAAATTCTCCCTGTAAACTATGAATTAGAACCTCAAACCAAAACCATTCAATCCTAATTTCACCCAGAAGCATCACTATGAAAAATGTGTAGTTCGAATTTACCCAGAAACTCACGAATGTTCAGTCAAAATTTGGATATTTTTATCATAATTGGATATGAGGCTGTAGTCAACCTCAATCCATAAAAGTTATATATTTGGATTCCTTGTGAAAATTTATGAAAAATAACTTTAGAATCAACTAAAATGGTATTCTATCCTAGATATAATCGATAGTCAGTTTTTAAACCCTAAAGTCAAACGGTTAAAGGTAGGGGATGAAGTGTTATACACACACTCGAGTGAAGTCAAACAGAGTGCGTAGGAAGTTTAACTTCACGTGTGCAGGCGCGTAGTCAATAAAAAAATTATGAAATTGTTTTAAAAATTTTATATTATTTTTCTGGTCAAAATGGTATATGACATCACCATGTTTAGTTAACCAAAAACCATTTTCATAGAAACCTTAGAATTGGGATTTAAAAATACATAAGTTATTTTGCACATAAAATCCTTAACTTCTCTAACTTATGAATTTAGACCCCAAACTTCATATATAGGTTTCTGAGTATATTAGGGACAAAAGCGTCTATTACATCCAATTCCAAATATACCTAGAAACCTAACTAATTTAAAAAATGAAAATTTTTAAATTAAACCCTTAAGTTATTTTCATTACGCAACAAATACCTTACACCTTCAAGTTTGTCCAAAGAAAGTCTTACTCATTCTCTTTTTATTATAGACAACCCGATCCCTAGCCTAAACAGGGTGAATCAATTAAAAAAATAAAGCCCCTTATCCATGTAGGTAACTTCTATTTCGGTATTATTTCACGAAATTACCTTGATTACACCAATTGTTCATATCACATTGTGATAGGCCCAGATATCTTGATCTTGTTTGTGAACTCATTTGTGTAGTTCACAAAATGTTAAATTTGATTCGATTTTAAAAACCTATGTTTTTTTTACCGATGATTTCAATTTAATCTGATTTTATTAAGCCCTTTTATAACATACATTATAACCAGGGAATAATATACCGTTCTACCCATGGCAGTGTTATTTGGTCTATAGGACTCTGGAAATTGAGTCCCTAGTTTCGCTTACCATATGGATGTCTCTCTTTGGAGTTTGGGTTCAACAATGTTACCATGGTTACTGTTATTATTATCTTAAATTTTATATTTAATGACCATTCTTGTTTAATAAACTATCCACAACTTTACCCCTTCTAACTTGATATTTCTAATTTTAGTTATATCATCATACTGCTTATTTACACTAATTTATTCTAATTATTATTACTTCAAATATCAGTTTATTTACAATCAATTTATTCAATTAATTTTGCTAATACTCAAAATTTATTTTTTTATTGTAATAGAATTAGAATTATCTACTTGACAAAGTTTTGCTTATTATTTTCCCTTCTCCATGGATCCCGATCATAAGGAAGGAAAAATCCCCCCCGACCCGAGAACTTTTTATCACCCTTACAAATGACCCTATTAGTTACCTACATTTGGAAAGTCGTGAACAAAGAAGGACAAAAAACATAGATATTATATACTATCACTTATCATTTGATGTAATTATTATATAATTTCCTTTTATTTAAATTTTCTGCATCGCAAAAGACTTATGGTTGTAACACATAATACGGTGCTTAAGTGTGAAGTTTAAATAAAGTTCAATTCCAATAGAATTTTTGTTTATAGTATGTACAATTATCTTGTACCGAGGTTACTATTTATACGTACGAAAATTTTGGGATGTGAAGACATATTATTACGCCATCATACCTTTTGTTCTTAAATATACTGGGGTTGCCTAACAGAGAGAGGAAATTTACATTCTACACAGTCTGATCCATAAGGAAGTAGAATTTTTTATGGATGACGTGATCATAAAATCTAAAGATAGGTAATTTTCCCAATGGAAAGTTCCTTGGGATTATTGTCAGCAATGTTGGAATGAAATTGGATCCAACAAAAGTCAAATCCATTCTAAAGATGCCAATACCATAAAAAGATAAACAAGTCCTATGATTCCTAGGGCAGATACATGTCATTAGCTATTTCATTAATTAACTCACCACTAAAGGTGGGCCCATCTTCTGGCTCCTTAAGAAAGATTCAACTTAGGTCTCGAATGATCATTTCTAGGAGGCTTTTGAGAAAATCTAAGAATACATAATGCACCCTCCAATATTAATGCCTCCTCACAAAAACCCTTAATCCTCTATATGACCACCATAAACACACTACAGTGGCTTTGCTATTCCAATTGGTTGAAATATGCTGGAAACTATTACCCAATTACTATGTTATCCGAAAACAAGTTGCATACAAATTGACTTAGATAAGGCCTACATTGTACAAGTATGGATCACCTAAAAACTTAGATATTGCCTGCTATTCTTCACCATACGTATCTATAGGCACCGCATCCTAGTACCATTCAAATACCTCCTTAGGGCCCTAGCACTTTTCCTTTCAGCCTTGGACCCTAAATCCTACTCCAAACCCTGATCTAGATGTTGTCGGATGCTACTGAACTCCATTTGACTTTGGTAAACTCTCTTACTCGAGCATAAATCATTCAAATTTCATAGTGATCTGAATATCCTTTCCAACGGTCCATAACATTCTTGGATCGGTCTTACAATTCACGCATAATTGCCTTCTTACTCCAAACCTTGATTTAGAGGTTACTGGACGATTTGGAGCTATGTTTGACTTTGTCCAACCCTACAACCCAAGTGTATCACATTGAATTTCCACATGTATCTAAATACCCTTTCCAATGATGCCTACCATGCATGAATTGGTCTTATGATCCACGCAAACTTGCCTTTTTACTCCAAAAACCCCGTCCAAGAGGCCATCGAGCGCTTATTTGACTTTGGTCAAATCTTGAACTCGAGAGTGGCTCAATAGATTTTCATAGGGATCTAAATACCCTTTAAAACGGTCTCAGATGTGCACAATTCATACATACAATTTACATTTTATGCCCATTTCCCCCTAAAAAAGTCCTTTTTGGACTGCCTATAGGCACCCTAGATGTGCTGCCTTAGGTAGAGGGGTACTTTACTTCACCACCATGACAGAGGTATGTCGATAGGCAGGATAGGGCCTATACCGATATGAAAATCCCTTAACTCTAATTTTTTCTATTTAAGGAGGGCATGATTTCATTTCCAAGGACCCTCTTTTCAATAATCAGAACATTCTCTTACTCGAAATTAGTGCACCACCTGCCTAAAAATTCCAAAATCAAAATATTCTCTCCACTTTTCCTACATCACCTTTACCCCACTTTCTGCCACCCATTTTACCCTTACTCCACCACCTTTGAACCACCGTACAAATCATCCTACACAACCTCAAAATTAGTAGTAAAGTTCTATAGGAGGTCTACTTCTACCTTTTTTTACATGTCATTTAATTATTGTTATTCATTTACTTTTTCCTTCACTTTTGGTATATTTTTTCTTTATTTTACTTTCTCACCTCATCTAACCTTTTTTTTATTATCAGTACACACGTAAAATATAATTTTATAAAACTAAAAAAGGCAAAAAAGGGTTCACCTTTTACCTTTATTAAGATAAAATGATAGTATAAAGTAGTGTTCATGTTTATTCTAAACTATATTGTAATACTCACTTGCATGGTAAAACTAATTATTTACATTTGTTTAGGAGATTAAGGCTAAAAGGTTTAGAGAATGTGACATCGTTGAGGTCGGCCATGGTGGTAGCCTCTCTAGTGTTTATTTTGGTTATTAGGTAGGGTATTCCCTAGTTTGGCACAAAATAGTATCTTAGGATTCGAGTGGGATTTAGTTTTTCTTTCATGACTAGGTCACCTTCTTTTACGCTTCAACCTTTCATTTATTTTTAAAGTCCCATGCATTCACCATTGCTAACCTTGATTATGATACGTAACTTTGAGTCTCTTATTATTGAGCAGGGGTAATTTATTGTATTTGTTGTATTGCGATTGGATCAAGTCGGCTTTTGCGACTTGATTTTTTGGAATGACCCCGAGAGAATGTATTTATAATTTAATTGGTAGGACCTCTTACATACCATAAAACAAGGAGTATGTGGTGTCCCTGATAGAATTTCGTTATGTAGTGCGAGAGCCCCGTAGAGCATAGGTTAGCTTATCTCACTAGTTATTATAGGATAGAGACATTTTGTTTATAATATTATTAATATTCTTTTTGTCATTTTCCGCTCCGCCATTAGCCTAGGGTCGATATGATAGCAACTTATGTCTAACATCCCCGTATTCATTCATGAAGGCGGAGACTTAGTTCTTAAAATGCGTGTCGTTGTCATACACCAATCCTTAGGAAACACCAAAGAGACAAATGATATTTTGACGTATGAAGTTGGAGAGTTTCTTTCTGTTAAGTGTTGCATATGACTCTATCTCGACCCATTTAGTTAAGTAGTGTATGGTGATTAATATAAATTCTCATCCAGTAAATAACTTAGACGCTACTTTAGAAATGATGTCGATCCCCCAAGTGGATAAAGGTCATGACGAGATTATACAATACAACTCTTTAGGGGAAATTATTTCCTTGGTTCATATAGTTGGCCTTTGTAAAACCTTTTAACTTAGTTTGTATAACCCCTTTTCATGGTGGTCTAATAGTAGTCTTATCGAATTATTTTCCTAAAGAGGGTATGGCCACTCATGTGGCTTCTGCACTCTCCAGGATGGATATTTTCCATTATTTACATTGTTTCATCCGTGATAACACATTAAGTGTGGATGTCATCAAATCATTTATTGTAAAGTTGACCCCTACACGTGATGAATTATGTGACCAATCATCGAAGTGTACTTTGGTCTACTGAGGTTGTGATAAGCGGGTATTGGCTATTATTGAATAGGGTCCATATGTCAAAGTACCAAGCTAAGGTATCAAGTGTATCTTCTTCTTTATGGATTGTGAAACAATATGAAGGAACATGCTAGATTTTAGGTGTGAAATATATCTCCCAAGTTCTATATGGGAAATCTATCATAGAGGCTGGCATGAGAAGTGCATCGAAAAAACTAATTTTGACCTTGTTCTAGAAGTGATGTCATCACTGGTATTTATGGATTTTTTTCTTCCTTGATTTTTCAATTCCTTATGATTTAGTTGATAACTAGTGTAGAAATTCTATACACCTCTAGTTATGTGACTACTATTTCCAAGGAAATATCTATACGGGTGATACATGCCTCATATTTATCTATATTTCCAAACTCTTCTTATTGGTCACTTCATTAAAGTGTAATTTGCATTTTCGTTTCTTATGGATCTAAAAAAAATCTTCATTTGGGATTTTAGTCATGTTAACTCTTCTTTATCCCTAGTTTTTTCTTTGGGGAACTCTGCTATGGTACGACCTTGACCAAATTGTGTGTCGTGCAGATAATCTTAAACTTGGGTAGTAATATGACCCATTTGGTGATTTGTCAAAATTAAGTCGCATTGACTCTTCTTTCTTCATGTTTTTTTCTTCAAGCAAGTCTGCTATGGTGCGCCTCTGACTAACTTTTATGTCACATATATAATATCAGCTTGACTAGTAAAAAGAGCCATTTGGGCATTTGGCTAGAGAGGGTGGGTTTCTCAAAAAATTATTTTAAGGAGTTCATCCGTTAGACAAGACTGTGGCCATCTGAGATTCTTCTAACAAGAGTTTACCCCGAAAGGAGAGAAAACTCAGCTCGTACGTGGATCAAGGAGGGAATTCCTCTTTTTGCCACTTGAGCGATCTTCATGGGCTCCCACATATATAAATTAGACGATGCAAAAAGGGTATGAAAAGATATAAAATGGAGTCGCCAGCCTATTTTCCTCAAAATAGGCAAAAGATGTAGTCATTCTCGAAGAAACGGAATCAAAGACAAACTGATGGATGCAAAACCAAGTAGATTGAGGTTTTGGGGACTAAGATACATAATCGGAAGGTGTTAGGCAATTTTTCCCTTTCGGTATCTCATAGGCTATGATAATGTAATTCATGTGTATAATGTGTGTGATGTGAAAATTGGTGAGAAAAAGAAATCGTCATACTCGCATCATGGGAAGGACGGAGATGAGTCATTTTAAGGCGTATAAAAGGAAAAAATAATTCGACGAGATTGTCGAAATTTGAGTGGCACACCAGATCATAATCCATCGTGAAGAATGGAATATGCATGTCTAACAGAGCCACTAAAAATCTTGATGAAGAGAAGGCTACGATATGTGCAATACAACGAACCATAATCCACTATGAGGGAGTGGATATGTGTGTCTAATGGGAATGAAAAAAAGAGGAGATATAATAAAAGAGTAAAAATATGATGTGAGTGACCATTGGATCATGATTCATTATGAGGAAGTGGATATTCTTGTTTGACGGGGTCACTAGTATATATATGTATCTACACACATGATAATACTAACTGTGAGAACGAATAAAGTGACAAAATAAGCAAATAGGACTCAAATACCAAATATGACTCGGGCTGTGTACGTAGCCAAAAAGCATCAAAGTCCACATAGTTCGATAATACACAAGGGTGGGATTTAATCTCTCCCTCAAAATCAAATAAGAATACCAATGTAAAGAAGTCTATTGAAACCATATCATATATACTGAAAATGTGTAAGTATTAACCTACTAATAGATCTATATAAAGATGGATGGATGTATTTGATGTAGAATATTGTGAGAAAAGATTCCAATGGCAGGTTGGGTTTTCGTGAGGAGAGAGAGAGAGAGAAGATGAAGAAAAAAGTGAATCCAAAAGGGTTTTTGTAAATTTTAAACCCTTAGGATTTTTGAAGAGAATTTTCTTTTTCACACTTCACGTTTCTTTCGATGAAAATCACTCTATAGCAAGTCGCGTTAGGGATCAAATTTTTTTGATTTTTCCAAAGAAAGTAAAAATTACCAAAACAAAATGTAACCATTTACAATAAGGTTCATTGTTTAGAAAAAAACTTTCATTAATGATCAGAACATACTAGTTTAAACATTACAATCAAGATTTATTGTTATATAATATACACGAAATTGAAATGAATAAGCATCTAGATGCATGGGACATTTTAAAGACTAATTAATATAGAGTTAATTGGATATAACTCGTGTAAAGAACAACAATGAACACATTTGAGTACTAGACGATGAAATCAAAACCAAAGTTCAATGAAAAAAACTTTTGGATGATCTACTTTGATGTTTATCACGAAAAGTCTCAATTTCTTAAAAAATATAAATTTTAAACTATCATATTTTCTCCCTCATATAAGCCATTTTCAATTAATATATTTTGGTATCATATCCTTGGTGCTACCCAATTTTGAATATATAAAAATCTTTTAGATATTGCTTTATTAATTACTTTTGCAAGTGGTAAATTTCACTCTTTATAGAAAGGCGGAGAACTTATCTCCATTTTAAGGTAAGCATCCCATCATCCTCAAGTTTTATTCATGAACACATCACCACTCATTATTTATGTAAGATAAATTTTTTTTAAACCCAACCATGAATAGATAGTGTAAGGATACAAATTTCCAATTGAGTCCATATATAGTTTTGGCTCAATTCCGGACAAAAACATTTATTCATAGGATTTTATTTTATTGTAATATTCAAGATCTATGAAGTGTTTGTTGAAGACGTAGCGGCACAGAGTATAAAGCATCATGAAAATGCCGTAGTTTATGTGCCTTGTTTGTACGTCATCAACTAAGGTTCCATACTCCCAAGGTATGAATGTAATAATATTTATATAGGAGTTTGGAACAATATGTATTGGGTGTTAGGAGAAATAAAAACTGCATTTTATTTTCAGAAAGAATCAAATTGAAACTTTAAATTAAGTATATAAAAGTTTATAAAAAGTTTCTGGGCCAAAATCGAATTTTACAAACTTTCTGGTCGTTCGTTAGAAGTTTCGTTCGAACGAGTTTTTTCGTTCGAACCAAGTTCGTTCGAACGAGTTTTGTCGTTCGAACCAAGTTCGTTCGAACGAGTTTGCCAACGACCTGGTCATTCGTTCGATATGTCGTTCGAACGAGTTTTTCGTTCTAACGAGGTATCTAACGAGATTCTAACGAGCCCAGGCTGGTCGCTCGTTAGAAGTCTCGTTCGAACGAGAGTCAAGTTCGTTCGAATGAGACGCCAGGGCGGGAACAATTTTGAGCAGTTTTTTGCAGTTTTCTCCCACTTTCCCCACTTGGTTTTTAACCAACTTTTACATACTTTATTATGTGCGGGAAACACATTTTCCAAGATAACTTTTCCATTTCATATCCATCTCTTAGAGAGAGTTTGAGAGCTAATCTTTTTAGGGAAAATGTTCATGTTTTGAGTGTTCATATTTAATGAAAAATTCATATACACTCTAGTTTACACCCAATAGTTGTTTATCCAAGTTCCATATATACATATCTTTACTTGGAGTTTTTGGCACCGGTTTTCTCTACCGAATTCAAGAGAAGTTTCGGGTTTGCTTCTACACCCCATCACAAAGAAGACTTTTGGTGATATTCTACCCGTTTGGAGAAAGGCTCCATGTTCGGGTGACGGTGTCCGTTTAAAGTCCCATCGGTGCATTCCGAGACCACGGTGGAGCTCCGTTGGTTATCCGCTAATTGGAGGTTGATACAAGAAGGAGCATCACGGCTTGAGAGGGTTCGAGTTTAGGAAGTAAGTCTTTTGTCTTGTATTTGTAATACCATTTTTAGTGGATTTGAGGCTAGGGCCGTCCCGAGGTTTTTTCCCGTTAGTGGGTTTTTCCTCGTATATCGCGGTGTTGTGTGACGTTGTTTATTTTATCTTGCACATCATTTAGAACGCATGCTTAGGTTTAATTTCAAGATAAAATTTGGTTTAATTATCACACTCATTTAATTTGAGACTTAAATTGAATATTGGGTAAAATTGGTTTATTCAAGTCACTTGCATTAAATTGGTTTCGCCTAACTTTGGATATAATTGTTAATCATGACTTAGGCAAATTTCTAGGACTTGAATTATGTTTTAATCTTGTTTGGAAGATATTAAAACTTGTTGTTGTTTTTGAAAGTTAAAACCATCTCAACGCTTCCGCATTTATGTAAAAGGAAATTATTATTATTTTAATGTGAGATTATTAATCACCGGGGATTCCAACTGCGTTTACAAATTGGTATCAGATCCAAAAACGATAAATTATTTCGTTAAGATCCTTTAATTTTTGGCTAAAATGGATTTTTCCCCATTTTCAAAATTTCCTATTTTTTATGGTTCTAACTACGCGTATTGGAAAGCGCGAATGAAATCGGCACTTAAATCTATCGATGAACGTGTTTGGATGTCTGTTGTTAACGGTTGGACCCCACCAACACATTTAATTGAAAATGTACATGTTCCCAAACCCGTTGATAGATGGACTGAAAATGAGTTTAAGCTTGCAAATTTTAATTCCCGTGGTTTAAATGCCTTATTTAGCGCTGTCGCACCGGATGAATTCCGACGTATAATGACGTGTGAAACTGCTAAAGAAGCTTGGGATATTTTACAATTAACTCATGAAGGAACGAGTGTCGTTAAAGCTTCTAAACTTCAAAACCTCACCACTCAATTTGAAACTATCAAAATGGATGAAAAAAAACTTTTGATAAATTTTATGCTAGACTTTCTGATATTGTCAATTCATCCTTTAACTTGGGAGAGAAAATACCGGATGACCGTGTTGTAAAGAAAATTTTAAGGTCCCTACCCGATAGATTTATTCCAAAGGTGACCATTTTAAATTCTTTACCCACTTTAGCCTCTACGAAATTAGAAGAGCTTGTAGGTGATTTACAAACCTATGAACTAGATATGTTTCCCTCTAAAACTGAAAAGAAAATTGAAAAGGGCGTTGCTTTAAAAGCCCGAAAAGTGGTCAAACAAGTAGTAGAGAGCGATAGTGATAGTGACTCGGAAGATATGGCTTTGTTTGCTCGTAAATTTAGAAAATTTCTTAAATTTAACAAAGATAAAGTTAAAAATGATTTTAAGAAATTTGAATCTTCTAAACATGATAAAAACGAGAAGATTTCTAAAGCCGATAAGATCCCTAAACCTAGTAATGAAAATGTTGATAGGGACGAGTCTAATAAATGTTTTGGTTGTGAAGGTTATGGCCATAGGGCTTTTGAGTGCCCCACTAAACTAAGGAAAGAGGGTAAATGACCCATTTCATATAATGCGACCCTTAGTGATAGTGATAAGGAAGAGAAGCCCGAATCCCCCACTAAGAAAAATTTTGTGGCTTTTATGGCACATGTGAGTGATAATGAAAACTCATCGGATGATGAAATTATAGCACATGCCACTTCCAAGGTCATTGTACATGATTCTCTTATTTTTGATGATAGTGAGAGTGAAGAAGAAGAAGAGAGTGAAAATGAAGAAGAGGTTGATATGAGTGAACTTCAAAATGCTTTTCATAAATTATATAAAGAATCTATTAAATTGAAAAGAGCTAATTTGAAGTTAGAAGCGAGTTTAAGAGAGAGTGTCAAGGTCATTGATGAAAGTGCCTTAATAGAAGACCTTAGGACTCATGAGAGGACTCTTCAAGAGAAGCTTAACTATGTAGAAGGCGAGAGAGATAGCCTTAGGGGTTTAATGGAATCCTTGAAAAAGGAG
This sequence comes from Sambucus nigra, assembly GCA_949130495.1. Lineage (NCBI taxonomy): Eukaryota > Viridiplantae > Streptophyta > Magnoliopsida > Dipsacales > Adoxaceae > Sambucus > Sambucus nigra. The sequence continues at coordinate 422,430,012 of OX422211.1, read as the reverse complement.
TTTCTTGGTTTTGAAGAGCGAAATGTTTTACTAGAATCTAAAATTTTAGAATTGGAAAATAAATTAAAAGATTCTAGTAATGTCAAATTTGATTTGGAATGTCGTTCAGAAAAACTAGATAAAATGTTAGGAACGGTCCAAATTAAAAATGACACTTTTGGTTTAGGCTTCAATTCTTGTAATGATTTTAACCCTAAAGTCAAAACCAATGTTTTAGGAGAATTCTCTAGGAATGCATTTAATGATCACTCCTTAGATAAATCTTTTCGACATGTTCTCACTTGTACACATTGTGGTCGACAAGGTCATCTTAGGAAATTTTGTTTAGATCTTAAACGAATTCCTAGAAAATCCCATAGTAAAGTAACCACGATAGCTAACGTTTCTACACCCCAAGATAGTAATTCTTCATTAATTTGGGTTCGGAAATCCGACTTGGTTGCCTCACAAAATAGGGATTTTGATTCTCATTTACTTACACATGCCTCCTCCCTTGCTAAATCTAAAGGATAAATGTGTTAGTGTTTGCATACTTTAGCGTTTGTAATTCATGCTATATTCATATGCTAAATGTATGCTTGTTTAGTCAGTTTCTAGTCATTGCCTTATTTCATATCACATGCTAGAAATTATGACTTGTTTATCTTTTTGTATTATATTTTGTGTTTGAATCGACTGCATAATATAAAAAGATTTTTTGTTTTTCATTTGTGTTTTATTTATTTCATTTAAGCTTAATGAAAAATACAAATGATTTTTTGTTTGTCCTTTTGAGTAAATATTTATTTTTATTTTTTTTTGATTAAAAATGTTAAAAACTCAAAAATATTTTGTTTTTGTGTGTATTTTTGTTTGACACACTTTATGTGGCATATATTTGTGTTTGAATCCTATCATTTACGCTTCCATGTGGCTAGAACTTTTGGTTTAGATTTTCAATCCTTAAAATGTTCTTTACCATGTTTTATATGGAGGAGTTGGATTTTGTATTGTTTAAATGGATTCTATATCTATATGCCTCTATTCACACATGCACGAGCTCTTTTGAAATCTTAATGTCACATGTTATATTTGAGCTGTTTGAGGTGTTCTCCTATCAATCTAGTCATCTACATATCCATGACCTAGGAGGACTAGTGCATGTCAAAATCCGTTGCATGTGAGATTTGTGTGCAAAAATGAAAACATGATAAATTCATATATGCACGGGGAAGGGCTCCGAAAGGATGAATTAAGTCCTTTGCGATTGTAAGCCACCGTTGATTGGATCTAAAAGAAATACGTGATCCAAAGGCCTAAAAACAGAATATTTGGCATTAAACAAAAAGCAATTGCCAAGGCCTATGTTTGTATGATATATTCATTCAAAAACAAAAGAATATATATATGCTCATTGAGGGAGAATTGGATGGTATATCAACGGTTTGCACAATGTCCGTTTATCCTAGTTGTCTTTAATGTCATGACTCTATTTGGTTTGTAGAATCATCATCATGCTAGGCCTGTATGCATTGTGTATGTTTGTTCATTGAGTTCAATCTTTATATTGTCACATGAGGTTATATTTAACTGTGATGAAGTTTGCAATCAAATGAGAACTCTGTGAACGTTTCCTAAGTGTTTGGGTCTAAATTTAATTGTTGCTAGTTCACACCCCTACACTTCCGTTTCCATATGACACATTTTTGCCATACGAGTATGCAAACTTATTGTATTTTGTGTCATATATGATATTTGTTTGTCTTTGCCTTGCTTTTAATTGCCCATATGCTTTCATGTCTTATCACTTTAAGCTTTCACATGCTGTTTATTAGTTCTTTATCCTTTGCCTATTCCCGAACAAAAAGGGGGAGAATGATGATAGGGGGAGAAATGGTATCTAATCCTGTTATTATTGTATCTTAGTTTGGGGGAGATTTATCTTAGGGAGAGACGTCTTTCTAAGTAGGTCATGTGTGTAAAGGGAGAATTATTTTAGGGGAAGTAATTATTTAATTACATTTATAGTGTGATATTCCCTATGCATTTGATGAGTTTACTTAAGTGTGCAGGTATTCTACTAAAGCGACATCTTTAAAAGGCAAAGCGTTTAAATCCTTGGGTTGAGTCAAGATTGGGCGGGTTATGTTTTGAGTCTAGTGAGCTTGACGGCCCTTTAGGATTTTTGTTTGGTTTTTGTCCCGGAATAGCCAAAGGGGGAGATTTGTAAGGACACAAATTTCCAATTGAGTCCATATATAGTTTTGGCTCAATTCCGGACAAAAACATTTATTCATAGGATTTTATTTTATTGTAATATTCAAGACCTATGAAGTGTTTGTTGAAGACGTAGCGGCACAGAGTATAAAGCATCATCAAAATGCCGTAGTTTATGTGCCTCGTTTGTACGTCATCAACTAAGGTTCCATACTCCCAAGGTATGAATGTAATAATATTTATATAGGAGTTTGGAACAATATGTATTGGGTGTTAGGAGAAATAAAAACTGCATTTTATTTTCAGAAAGAATCAAATTGAAACTTTAAATTAAGTATATAAAAGTTTATAAAAAGTTTCTGGGCCAAAATCGAATTTTACAAACTTTCTGGTCGTTCGTTAGAAGTTTCGTTCCAACGAGTTTTTTCGTTCGAACCAAGTTCGTTCGAACGAGTTTTGTCGTTCGAACCAAGTTCGTTCGAACGAGTTTGCCAACGACCTGGTCATTCGTTCGATATGTCGTTCGAACGAGTTTTTCGTTCTAACGAGGTATCTAACGAGATTCTAACGAGCCCAGGCTGGTCGCTCGTTAGAAGTCTCGTTCGAACGAGAGTCAAGTTCGTTCGAACGAGACGCCAGGGCGGGAACAGTTTTGAGCAGTTTTTTGCAGTTTTCTCCCACTTTCCCCACTTGGTTTTTAACCAACTTTTACATACTTTATTATGTGCGGGAAACACATTTTCCAAGATAACTTTTCCATTTCATATCCATCTCTTAGAGAGAGTTTGAGAGCTAATCTTTTTAGGGAAAATGTTCATGTTTTGAGTGTTCATATTTAATGAAAAATTCATATACACTCTAGTTTACACCCAATAGTTGTTTATCCAAGTTCCATATATACATATCTTTACTTGGAGTTTTTGGCACCGGTTTTCTCTACCGAATTCAAGAGAAGTTTCGGGTTTGCTTCTACACCCCATCACAAAGAAGACTTTTGGTGATATTCTACCCGTTTGGAGAAAGGCTCCATGTTCGGGTGACGGTGTCCGTTTAAAGTCCCATCGGTGCATTCCGAGACCACGGTGGAGCTCCGTTGGTTATCCGCTAATTGGAGGTTGATACAAGAAGGAGCATCACGGCTTGAGAGGGTTCGAGTTTAGGAAGTAAGTCTTTTGTCTTGTATTTGTAATACCATTTTTAGTGGATTTGAGGCTAGGGCCGTCCCGAGGTTTTTTCCCGTTAGTGGGTTTTTCCTCGTATATCGCGGTGTTGTGTGACGTTGTTTATTTTATCTTGCACATCATTTAGAACGCATGCTTAGGTTTAATTTCAAGATAAAATTTGGTTTAATTATCACACTCATTTAATTTGAGACTTAAATTGAATATTGGGTAAAATTGGTTTATTCAAGTCACTTGCATTAAATTGGTTTCGCCTAACTTTGGATATAATTGTTAATCATGACTTAGGCAAATTTCTAGGACTTGAATTATGTTTTAATCTTGTTTGGAAGATATTAAAACTTGTTGTTGTTTTTGAAAGTTAAAACCATCTCAACGCTTCCGCATTTATGTAAAAGGAAATTATTATTATTTTAATGTGAGATTATTAATCACCGGGGATTCCAACTGCGTTTACAGATAGTATCATGAACAAGACAAAAATGGCACCTCATTTTCAAATCACAACTATTTTAGGAAACTTTAGCATGAATCAAGTTACATTTAATATTTTGATTGAAAAATTCTCAAGAATATTGTGAGATGTCAAGTGCATCGAGTTATATCATATGAACTATATTGATCAATTCTTAAGAACTCTAAGACTTTTAAGGATTAAATTTATATTATGAGATTATACAAGCATAAATGATCAGGATATAATATTATATTCAAGAGTTAACATATTAACTTAGAATACGATCCAATTAACCTACAAGCATAAAATCATCAATTGTATCAACAAAAAATAAGCAAGCGCAACAAGAACACAACGAATGAATAAAATGAGTTGCAGAATAAGATAAGCATTCTAAAAGTTCTAAGTGCAGTGAGAAACCACTAGTGTAAAGGAATCGATATGGGATCTCTTTTGGTCTCTACATCTATCCTACCCTTTATAATCCATAATTGACTCACATGTGGTGTCTTGGGCTTAGTTCTAACATTTAAAAATATCTGAATTTCTTCACCTTTCTTGGTGTGAACATGATGAGCATGTTTTCCTCACCACTCCTTCCTAATTTTTCCCAATAAAACTCATATTCTTCCTAGAATTATGTAAACTCAAGGTCGGATTGAGTAAATAGCAAAAAATTCTTATATAACCCAACTTATTACATTGATCACTTGTAAACATTTTAGGTCTCAAAATATGTGATTGATTATTAGGAACAATATTTTCAAAATATTGAATTTTCTTTAACTTGAAACAAAAATATTTAAGGTGACCCATTTTATGAAACAAGTAATAAACACTATCATTTTTAGGTTTCTTTGTGTTCAAAGATTTATTTTTGTTTAAAGTGAAAACGCAGGTTATATGGATAGTTCGTATAGTAGTTCTCACAAAAAAAATTCCCCTTTAGCAAAATTTTAACTTGATTAGATTATGTGAACATGCAAGATGATTTCAAAGATAAAAACATAAACAACACCAATAACGCAAAACCAGAAGAAGATTAAGGAAAAATCCCTTTCAGACAAAATCTATATTTTAGCACTGTTTGGACACTACAGACTACTACAAACTTACAAATAACTTAGAGCTACACTAAGATTTATGCAATACTGTCTTCGAGTCTTCCACAACAAATAATGAAATCCACCACCGTCCCACGACATGCCACTCTTACCTCGGTATCAACCGATCAGCCTCAGGAATTGCAAATCCTCTCTTCTTTTGTAGCGGATAATCAACTCTGCAAAGTCAACATACGAGAAACACTCTAAAAGAGTTTCAAGATGAATGGTGTTATTCTGGGGTTTGAATAAACTTAACATATCATTCAATGGGATTGATTTGGAAAATAAAAGAGATTTGCACAAACTAGGGTTGTGAGATGTTTGGGACATGTATGCAAACTCATTTTTCACCAAATATTCTGATTAAAACAGTCCACAAGAGAACTTTTTTTTATAGAAATCATGAGTTTTGAGGCAAAAGAACTCGTTCGAACAAAAACTAGGGGTTCGTTCGAATGAAAACCTTATTTCGTTCAAACAAACTCTTGTTTCTTTCGAACGAAAAAGAAATCTCATTCGAACAAACTTCGAACGAGATTTTAATGGATGGATCTCTATAATATAGAGGAACCCCGTTGGATGGTCATTTGAAGTTCGTTTTGACGAACTCACATTCTCATTCCAACGAAAAATGTATCTTATTCAAACAACATGACATTCTCATTCGAACGATCGAAAAATAAAAAAATATGTCTATTGTGGAAATCGTTTTAAAAATGCCTCGAATAAATTTTGAAAACATCCCGGAGTAAAATGTACAAGTAAAAATGAAAACCATATGACCACATACCTCCTCGATTGTGTAGGGACGATATCAATGCATGTGATCTTCGATTTTTTGCTCAGTCACTAACTTGTCTTCACATTGAAGTTCTTGGGAAGTACACGATGACGAAGTTTGTAACGGAATATGACAAAATTAATAAAATGTTGATCAATCATAAAACTTACTCTTACAAATCTCCCCCCTTGTCTATTCCAAAACAAAGCACGAACTAAAAATAAAATCCCTGAGACAAGTTCTACAAATGCCCTCCCAAACCTGAAAAAGGAAAGACACTTGAGATTTTATCTTCAACTAAAAGTCTTTATTGTATAGTCCATGATGTCATCAAGAAGGAACGACCTACACACGTGAAGAAAAAGAAATACCGTGACTCATATGATAGTTTAAAAAAACATAAAACTCCCCCTTTTTGTCCATAATTGACAAAGGGTTAGAAGCTAACCTGAAGTGTTAGCATTACCCGAATCCAAAAATGATATATCATTACATAGATAAACAATTAAGCACACGAGATGAGATTCTAAAGAAGCAACCAACTATTTTTAAAATATTTCAATTTTTTTAAGTATATGAATATACAAAACTATAAAAAGTACATAGAAGTACAAGTACAAACAATCACACCATGGAATAGCAGGAAAATATCCTAATCATGAAAGAGGATTGTAATTGTGTGAAGTTAAACCATGGTAAAATCAATATAGGCATTCGAAACAAAGGTGCACAAAGTCAAAGAGATACTTTTAAAGTAAAAACTCAACTCAACATTATGTGTAATAACGTTAAACAAAGTGAAATTGACTCGGCTAATGCAAAATGCCATAGATATTAATTCTTCTCGAAACAATAATGCCAAACTATATAATGTTTTTCAAGAAAGTCCATTTTGCAAACCCATTGATCTTCAACTTATAACACCCTCAAATTCTCACATTTTAATAATACACCATCAAAATTTTGAAGGAATCATAATTCTCATGAAAGTGAAGCATCAATACAAAAAAAAAATTGGCCTTGGCATTTCCGTTTTTATGTGCCAAAATATTATTTTAGGTTCTTAATAATGGTGGCCTTTAATGCAAAGAGGATTTCCTCTTTTGTAAACCCTTTCCATTTGTTTAAATAAAATCAATTTTTTAGGAAAAGGAATCTGAGCAATGGTTCTTATAAGTACAATTTATTTCTAGTGCGTTTAGTTTGTTATTAAACACTATTGAGATGAGGACATCATATTCGATATATGATAAGTAAGTACAATGATAAAAAATTCCGTGCATGTGTGCAATAAAGGTTATAAAAAGTCTAGTATGAAGAAAGTAATCATCAATGAATGATAAAGAGCTAAGCAAACAGTATTAAGCACACTAAAGAAACGTAGCCATGTATCAAAACACCATGAATAAGTCACATGAATGGATGGAATGTAGTTGTGATTCGTACATCTTAAATGTAGATCCATATATGGTGAAAACCAAAATAAAAAATTCTTTTTGAATTTTCTAAAATTTTTAACAAAAATAAAATATTTTTGAAAATTTTTAAACTTTTTTAAAAAAAGAAAATCTTTGTGGATTTTTCAAATAATATAAACATAGAAATACAATCTAGCAATATGGACAAAAATAGCAACATGATAATCACCTTATACTAGATGTAAGTCATAACCTCAATGATTTGTTCGGGAGGTGTTCTCAAAAGGATTAGACATCCTTTGAAATTCCTCCATCAAATATTGAGAAGTCTTGACTAAAAAATCCACTTGCTCTCGAAAACTATCAAAGTCTCTATATGGTGATGTGTGGGAGCATGTGTGGAACCACATGTAGGAGCATGTTGGGGTACAAGCATGTGAGAAAATCTCCCTAGCTTAAAACAAAACTCCTTAAGGTGACGTCTTCATTTGCAATGGGAACAAACATAGACATGTTTGGGTTTACCTTAGTTAAAATACCTAGGATGATCTCTCCTTGGTTGTTTAGGTCGAGACCCATAAGAATATAACACAAACACGAGAACCGGTTCGGGTGCAGTATTAGAAGTGGATGCACCGTTATAACCTATTCATTTCCTCTCCTTAAAAGTAAAAGTGGGACCGAGAAACATCTTTCCAACCTTATTAGATGTATCCTCTAAAGTGACCTTGACCTATGGGCCATAATTGAGATATTTTTCAAGTTAAAAAACATGGGCTTCAAGTTATGAGTCTCCGATGAAGATTGAAGATCTCTCATAAGACTTGACACTATGTTAATCAAATCGATCTTTTTCCTACCAACCACAAAAAGTTTCTCACACAAAGAAACTTTTAACTTCTCAAGTTTACACACTGATGCCTCACACTCTCTCTCTCGAAGATTTTAAATCTTTTTCTAAATCAAAAACCCTAAGAGTCAAATTTCTATTTTGCATTTTGTTTTTTAAAGACTCTTTGTAAAGTTCGACGTAGGCGCATTCGAGGTCACTTTATCCCTTACTCAAATTCTCTTCATCATCCTCACTCTCTATGGAATGGTTCGACAAATTGTCGAGGCTCTCATATTTAGAAATGTCTTCATTAGTGTGAAACAAACTAGTAGTATTAACGTGACTGGCCATGAAGCGCAATAAGGTTCATATGGTGATTCATCTCCAGAATCTATCGACTCTATATCACTATCGCTAAGAGTGGCATTATAGGAAGCTTTGCTTTTGCCCTGTCTCTGAAGACTAGTGGGATACTCAAGGGCTTTATGTCCTTTTACCTCACATTCATAGCATATATTTGGCTCAAGTTTCCTAGGGTAATCACCTCTACCTCGCTTTTGATCATTCTGACTAATATTTTTCCCACCGTGACATTCTTTATTTTGCTCAAAACTTTTGTTCTCTTTGGAAAACATTTCTTTGTTAAATTTGAGAATTTTTTTGATTTTTTTTGCAAACAAGGAAAGATCATCTAGATCAAAATCAAACTCGAATTTTGAGTCAAAAACCTTTTCTTTCTTCTTTGTTTAAAGTTTTAAGGCTAGTACTTCCTTTTCTTCTTTTAGCTTTGGGGAACATATCTAATTTGTAAGTTTGAAGGTCTGCTACGAGTTCATCTAATCTAAGAGTATCCAAGATTCCCAAAAAATTAAGGACAGTAACCTTAGCATTAAAATGGGATGGTAGTGACATCAAAATTTTCTTAATCACTCACTACACTAAAAACAGCAATTTGGCACACCCTGATATTAAAAATTTGGCACAGTTTAAAACTGTGCCAGATTTTGGCACGGTTTAATAACAATTTTGCACACTTTAAAACAGTGCCAAAATTTGGCACTATTTTAAAGTGTGCCAAAATTGAGTACACTTACTAAAATATATAATACCCCCCCAAAAAAACATTACACTCACTTTTCATTCCCAATCTCACGGTACCCGCTCTCTCTCCTCATTCCCGCTCACTCTCTACGTCGGTGGTCGGAGCTCACTCTCGCTCTCTAGGTCGGCGGTCGGAGCTCACTCTCTCTCTCTACGGTCGACGGTCACTCTCTCTCTCTACAGCCGACGCACTCTCTCTCTATGACCAATGCTCTCTCTCTCTTCGGCCCACTCTCTCTTTCTCCGGTCACTTCATTTCTCTCTCACTCCACTCATCCCAATCAGGTAATTATTTAAAGCATCTGTATTTCTTTTAACCTAAGTTAGGTATAAGATTTGATCCTAGAGTTTATGATATGCGTGATTTGATTCGTGTTTTCATTTTTAGGGTTTTATATATACATTTTTAAATATCTATTGTTTTTTTTAATGTGTGAGTTTTTGGTGCAAATTGAATGTTGATAATGAAAAAAAATAAATCATTGGTTTTTGGATGGACCTTGAAATCTTTTAGTGGTAATCTATGTTTTTATGTTCTTACCCTTCTATTTAAAATGCATATTTGATCTGATTCATATAGGTACGGAGTTTTAAGAAAATTTAAGTGCTAAATATTCAATAATAATGTAAAAATAACAAATTGAAAAGTAGACACCCCACTAATTAAATGGATAAATGAGATTATGTGTTGAAAATTTATGAAAAAGAAAAAAAAACTATTTAAATAGTAAGTAGACATTAATACTAAATATTGAATAATGATGTTACACATGTAGAAAAACATTAGACCCGTTCAAGAGGTCTCACGGTGACTGCGGTGAGAACTCTTGAATTGTCCCATTTTTGGACAGTTTGAAAATGCAAAAGTTTGTATTGTACATAATGTTTATGCATGTCCTACTTTGAAAAATTCGGTGGTATCTCTTTATGTTCTTTGGGTGCATACTAGATTGATGTAGTGTTTTGTGTTTTCTTGGTTGAAAAACTTAAGTAACACATGAACACTCCCAATTTAAGTTGTGTACTTCAAGAAGTATAGGGAGATGCTGGCGAAAATTTTCAGATTAGGACATGGCATGAGACATTATGAACAATACAAAATATGCATTTTCGAATGGGATAGGACCCTTACCATGTAGAGGAGATGGAGTAAATATAGGAGCTCAAATATATACATATTTACACTTGAATAAAGTTAAATATTTATTTACAGTAAGCGTTTATATTATAATGTGTATTCTTTAAACTTATCAGGACATCGTCGGGAATCAACAAAGAGTGGAAAAATGAGAAAAATATTGAGAACGATACATATAGAAATGGGGTGTTACAGTTTCTATATTATGTGCGTAGTAATAGTTCGAATGCTAAACATTCATGTCCCTATAGACGTTGTCGAAATGGGAAAGGACATGTAGTTATAGATGATATATTCGTTCATTTAATGACATATGGTATGGGACATGAACTATACCTTATGGAATTTTCATGGTGAGACATTAGTTGTTGATCAAGTCCAACCACCACCGCAATCTGTGACACCGACAGAACACACTAATGTGCACAATATTCCAATTTTGAATGATTTTGTGAATGATGCTTGTGGGATGTTTATGGGTGAAGCGAAACCTAGTGAACCTAATTATGTAGTCAGTGATGAAGCCCCCCCAACTTTTGAGGTTCCCAATGATTAACACACACATAAATACAAAGTCAATAAGTATGATCGTTTACATCAACTCGCACAGGAGCCATTGCACCCAGCTACTGGTTCTTCGCATCATACCACAATGTATGCTCTTATAAAGCTGAATGATTTGAAAACACAATTCAATTTATCGGATGGTGCTACAGGTGGAATTCCTAGATTGTTAAATGAACTACTTCCTGAAGGGAACAACTTGACAACTAGTTATACAAAAATGAAAAACACCATTAGAAATCTCGGTATGGATTATGTTAAGTATGACGTACGCATTAACAACTGTATGCTATTTTGGAAAGAGCATGAAAAATCTACTAGATGTATAAAATGTGATTCTTTACGCTATAAGTTTACTTGTCTAGATGAGGATGGGGTAGAAATTCAGAATACTAATGGGGAAAAAGTACTTTAGGGCTCCTAAGAAGGTAATGCGACATTTCCCTCTAATCCCTAAGCTAAAACGGTTGTATACCATAGAATGGATAGCAAAGAAAATAACTTGGCATGCTCATGAAATCTCTTTGATATGCCCTATATGTACCCAACAGCTCAGAGACACCAACCTCGGCCAGGGAGATGGCCGAGGTTAGAAGGGCCCCAGATTGGAAACAAGTGGTCTCGTCCTAAGCAAGGTCAGCCATGGCCGACATTACTAGTTGCCTCACAGTCAGAGAATAGCTGAGGTCTTCATGATCCATGGGGACAGTTATCCATCAGGTTGGTCGGAGCGGACATCACACCTACATCATACAGCAACCTCGGCTGGGTGTAAGCCGAGGAAGCAGAGACTACACAATCATCGTAATCAACCTCGGCTAGGAATCATCCGACATTCCAACTACTCCTATATAACCCCGGCCCAAGCCGACGTTATAACTCCATTTGTCTTATCTCGGCCTACCTACTGGGCCGAGATCATCATGAATAACCTCGGATAGAGAAGCATTCAGACTTCACCAACCTCGTATTGTTATAGGCTGAGGTTGCATCAATCAAATACAGCCGAGCATTCACAAGCGTATGCAAGGATAGGGATACGTGTACAAAATCAGTTATAACAAATCAATCCCCTCACGTGGGGGAATATTTCATCATCATTCTCTACATGTGACAGTGACATATGTCTTCATTAGATTGGCTAGATCAACACACACATGCTCATTGCATGCATGGGGGGTGCATTACACCCCCACACACTATATATGCCTTCCTTCTCCAATATGGAGGGGGATCCCCGAAATTACAACCCTAGCTGAAACTCTGTCCAATTATGCAGTAGAGAGAGAAAGCTTGAGAGATTGTATCCATGGCTGTTAGTGCCTTATTTTAGTGACCTTACTCACTCACTTGCATAGTGGACGTAGGCCTAATTGGCTGAACCACTTATATATTGGTGTTCATCCTCTTCTCCTCACCTACTACATATATATACACATACATCTATATATTCTCCTGTGCTGCCATTGTTATCACTGATTTGAGCTTACGAACACCTTGAAGGGTGGTGCTGTTTACAGCATCATTATTTTGGCGCCGTCTGTGGGAACGAGAAGCTATCTCTTCCTCATTTTTTGCTTAACCTCACCGGAGACTCTGGTGGTGAACCAGGCCTCACCCCTTGTGTGGAGCTGTTTCACCATTGAAAGAGTTCCATTAGGGTACGAAGCTCATCTACTTCACAAGCTCTTAGTTTTAACGTATGGCATCAGAATTACCACCACCTCTTCCACCACCTAGTGCTGGAGGACCTAGTTCCAGCCACGCACCGCCTCAGTCCAAAATGGTGGATGTGGCAGCAGCCTTGCGGTCTTTGGCTCCAAAGCAACAAGCAATGAAGGAGAAATTTTCATAACTCAGTCAAATCATGATGAGACCACCTGGGGTCTCACCGGAGATGATTACCCCGGCTGCCGCTCATCCCCATCCTGATTCCAGGGGGTCACCCCAGGCACCGTGGAAAGACCAACCAACACCTCATCAGAGGAGGGACGTTGCTGACCCTAGGCGTTTGCGTATGGGGAGGAAAGGACACCCTTGCCCTGTGGATAGGTATGATGATTTGGAGGTAGAAGATGCTCCAAAAGATTATTGGGAGCCGTATGAGGTTTCAAATAACACAGTGCATCCTATCCAGCAGATCCGAGGTAATGGAGGCAGAAGAGGTGAAGGAGCCTAACAAAGAGGATCAACTTTTGATCTATTGAGCAGAGGGTCGGCCTTTGAAAGGCTTGGCCCAATAAATGACCTAAGACAGAGGTTGTCCAGGTCGAGAAGTGCAGCCGTCTCACAAAGGGAAGAGGTGGAACGTCAGCCTCATCAAGGACGAGGTAGGGACTAGGAAGAGGTCAACAGCCGACGTTGTGCTGGGGCTGGGGATAACCTCGTCCAGGCCGACATTGCAAGACCATGGAATGACTCCATCTAACGTCTTGAGGAAAAGATAGGAGACCTCATCAAAATTCAAGACCCACTGCAAAGAGGTTTCTCAGAGGGCTCTCCGTTCGTGGCCAAGATAGTGAGCTTCCCAACCTCTGCCAAGTTCAAGCCACCTACGGTGTCTCCCAAGTATGATGGTAACACCAAACCTGTACATCATATTGAGATGTACCAGTCTGCGATGGACATTTACTCAATACCAGATGAGATGAAGTGTCGGGCCTTCTTTGGGACTTTGATGGGAGCTGCACACATCTGGTTTACCTCTCTTTCGAAGAACTCAATAGAGAACTTTAAGGGCTTGGCTGAACGGTTCATTCACAATTTCTATTTTGGGGTAATACCTCAAAAGAAAAACACCCATCTATTGTATGTCAAGCTAGGCAAGAACGAGAGCCTAAGAGACTACATTACTAGATTCAACAAAGAAAAACTCGAGGTTGAAGACTACGAAGAGAATATAGCCATGACCGCCCTCATAGGAGGTCTTCAAAAAGGGAAGTTGTGGAAACTTGCGGAAGACCCTCCCAAGTCCATGGCAGAACTATTGGTTACTGCGGGGAAGGTCATGAACACTGAAAAAGCCATGGATGCAAAATATGAGGATGAGAATGGCGGTAGCAGCGGGAAGTTCCAAAGAAAGAAGGACGAAAAGAAGAGGTCAGCTGAAGATAAGTTCGCGCACTATACCCCTCTTACTGTGAGCTGCGAACACATCCTTAACGAGATCAAGAATGACCGGTCTCTGAGATGGCCAGAGAAGCTGAAGGCCCCTCCGCATAAGAGAAATAAGAACTTGTGGTGCGAGTTCCACCAAGACCATGGCCATATTACAGACAAGTGCTTCGCCAAAAGATGTTAAAATCAGGAAAGTTGAGGAAGTATGTTAATGGCAAGGCTCCTAAGAGGGGAAGAGATGACCCTAAAAAGAAGAGAAATGACGGATGTCGCAATGATACTCCAGCAAGAAGAGACGATGACTTGGAGGGTGATGATGAGGACGATCCAGACCTCCCACTAAAAGATGACAATGCCCCAGTGAAGAGGGTTGGTATGATCTCCTTCGATGTTAACACCATATGCGAAGGACTAGCAGGGGTGGCTGATCGAAAAGATCATGTGGCAGAGGCCAAGTCAGTGGCCAGACTAGAAGTGGTAAATCTAGCATCTTCAGAAACCAAGCAGAAGAGAAAAAAAGTGGATATGTACACTCTTATAGTCGAGTTCTCCCGACTCGACTTCAAAGGAATCTTAGCCTCGCATGATGATCCTTTGGTAATTACAACAATAGTGCGTGGATGCGTGGTACAGAGAATTCTTGTAGATGGAGGAAGTTCAGCATATGTGATGTTATGGCCTTGTTTCAAAAGCCTGGGCCCTAGCAGAGCCAGGCTGGTACCCTATCATCATCCATTAATGGGCTTCAGCGGCAAAAAAGTCCATCCATTGGGCATGTATGAGATGGATGTGCGAATGGGAGATGAGTGGCCTAGGAGGTTGACACGGAAGATCAATTTTTTCGTTATGGATAAAAACGTCTTCTCTGCTTATAACCTCATAATAGGTAGCCCTTAACGAGTTTGAAGCTATGCCGTCGACGGTCCACCATATGCTAAAATTCCCGACCCCCTATGGGGTAGGGGAAGTGCAGGGCGACCAGACCATAGCAAGAGAATGCTACTTTAACTCAGCCGAAGAGAGAGAGTCCTATAAGAGAGCAACCATTATGTATAATATTGATACACTTGACCCTAGAGATGAAACGAAGTTGAAGAAAGGAGAGGCCGTGAAAGAGGTAGAATCCATCGTCCTAAATGAGGACGAACCGAAAAAAACCGTCCAGGTTGGCAAAGCCTTAAAAGCGGAGATCAAGGAAGAGCTGATAAACTTCTTGAGGAAGAGGCAGAGTGTCTTCGTATGGAGCCACGTGGACATGCCTGGCATCGACCCTGAGGTTATGAGCCACAAACTCAATGTGACTAAGGATGCTAAGCCAATCAAACAAATACGAAGAGTTTACTCTAGGGAGAAGTATGATGTCATTTTGGAAGAAGTCAGGAAGTTGGAAGAGGCCGAGTTTATCAAGGAAGTCATATATCCGGAGTGGTTATCAAATGCTGTCATCATGCCCAAGGCCAATGGAAAATGGAGGATGTGCGTAGATTTTACCGACCTGAGCAAGTCTTGCCCAAAAGACAGTTATCCCTTACCTCAGATTGATCAGATAGTAGATGGAACTACAGGGTATGAGCTCATGAGCTTTATGGATGCGTACTCATGATACAACCAGATCTTCATGGATGCTGAAGACTCAGAGAAGACAACCTTCATCATTGACAAGGGGACATACTGCTATAAGGTTATGCCCTTCAGCTTAAAAAATGCAGGGGCAACGTATCAACTTCTTGTGAATAAGATGTCCAAAATCAAATAGGTAAGACTATGGAGGTGTATGTAGACGATATGTTGACAAAGAGCTTGAAGGACTGCACTCACATGGCAGACCTAAAAAAGACCTTTGATACCATTGACTTCTACAGAATGAAACTTAATCCCGTGAAGTGTGTCTTCGGGGTAGGAGCTGGAACATTTCTTGGATTCATTATCAATCAGAGGGGAATAGAGGCGAACCCTAAGAAAATCAAGGCTTTGCTTGACATGAAGACACCAAGAAATATCAAGGACGTTCAGAGGCTCACTGGAAGAGTAGCTGCACTCAACAAATTTATTTCCAGAGCGACGGACAAGTGTCTTCCATTCTTTAAGGTGCTTAGAAAGACCTTCGAATGGGACAAAGAGTGTGAGAAGGCTTTTAATCAATTCAAGTCTTACCTCGGATCTCCCTTGCTCCTATCTCGGCCCATAGTGGGAGAAAAGTTATATGTTTATCTAGCAGTCTCTGAGTCAGCTATAAGTACAACTATAGTACGGGAGGACGTTGGGGTTCAAAGGCCTGTAAACTTTAACAGTAAGGACCTTCAAGGGTCTGAACAGAATTATCCCCGACTGGAAAAGTTGGCCTACGCCTTGATACATGCCTCTAGGAAGATGAAGCCCTACTTTCAATCCCATTCTATGGTCATCCTCACTGACTCCCCACTAAGATAAGTCCTCCAAAAACCTGAGAAGTCGGGTAGATTGATGACATGGGCCATTGAGTTGGGACAGTATGACCTTACTTACCAACCTAGGGTGGCCATTAAAGGGCAGGAACTTGCAGATTTTGTTGCTGAGTTCACATGGGAAGAGGCCGAGGTTGAGAATAACCAAGAGACAGCAGAGGGATCAAATTGCAACATCTTTCGAGACCCAGAAGAGGTTGTATCCAACAGAGTCAAAAATGGAATAGTCGAGAATGAGGAAGAACGACACCTCTTCAAGCAAGGAATCATGTTAGAAGGGAGCTTCTCATCAGATAAAAACATCTGGAACCTCTTTGTTGACGGGTCTTCTTACGAAAGTGAAAGCGGTGCAGGGTTGATACTCTCAGCCCCGGATGGTACCAATATTGAATACGCCCTAAGGTTCAACTTCAAGGCATCAAACAATGAGTCAGAATATGAGTCCATGATAGCGGGCCTTTCCTTGGCAAAGACCCTTAGAATAAGATGACTCCTACTTCATAACGACTTTAGGTTGTTTATTAACCAAGTGTTTGGAGTTTACGAAGCCAAGGATGAAAGGATGGCCAAATACCTGAAGAGGGTAAGAATGATGCTATAAGGTTTTGAAGAGGTAAAAATGAAGAGGGTACCTCGACAAAATAACATCCACGCAGATGCACTAGCAAGGTTGGCTTCAACAATAAGGAAAGATATCAGAAGGACAGTCCTGATCGAGATCCTGCTCAAGCCGACCATCGACGAAGAAGAGGTTACCAACCCTTGCCTAAATTTGAACCTAGGGGACTTATGGATGGATCCCCTTATCAAATATATCAGAGAGGGAGAGCTGCCAAAATCAAAGCTAGAGAGGAGGAAACTGAGGTACAGAGCTGCAAAGTTCTCAATAATAGGATATGTCCTATATAAGAAGGGATTTTTATTGCCCCTCCTCAGGTGTGTTCACCCCACATAGGTCCCCCGCGTCCTACAAGAGGTACACGAGGGTTCTTGCACCAGTCACATAGGAGAAAGACCTTTAGCCAAGAGGATTATCACGCAGGGATACTGGTGGCCGACCTTGGCCAAGGATGCTGCAGCCTCTGTGAAGAGGTGTGACAAATGTCAAAGATTCTCCACTATCCCCCATCAACTTCATCAGCCTATGATGTCAATAAGTTCTCCTTGGCCATTCGCAGTATGAAGAATCGACTTGGTGGGTCCCTTACCAAGAGCCACGAATAACTATAGGTTTTTGATAGTTTCCATTGACTACTTCTCCAAATGGGTAGAGGCTGAGCCGATGATTATGATTACAGAGCAGAAGACCTTCTAATTTATCTGTAAGAATATCATATGCAGACATGGTCTCCCAAACACCCTCATCTCGAAAAATGGCACCCGGTTCAAGAATTCTTCCTTAGAAAAATACTGCGAAAGAGTTGGGATAAAGTAATTTTTCTCTTCTCCTAGCCGACCTCAGGCAAACGGTCAGACCGAAGTCACAAACAGAATAATACTCGATGGGATCAAGAATAAGTTAGAAGAAGCTAAGGGGAGATGGATTGAAGAGGTTTATGCTGTATTATGGGCGTACAAAACAACGGCTAGGACACCAACAGGGGGAAACCCCATTTATGTTAGCACATGGCTCCGAAGCTGTCATACCAATCGAGGTAGGGATCCCCAATCACAGGGTTTAGACCTACGACCTTGAGAAGAATCGGGAGGAGAGAAGTCTTGACCTATATTTTATTGAAGAGAGAGGGGAAGACGCAGAGATCAAACAGGCAACCTACCAGTAGAGAACAACGAAGCTCTACAATCAAAGGGTGAAATAAAGACCCATAGCCGTGGGAGACCTGGTGTTAAAGAAGACGTTGCAGAAGGCAAACAAACTTCACCGAAATTGGCATGGCCCTTACAAGGTGATCGAAGAAGTTATACCTGGGACCTACAGGTTGGAAAACCTTGAGGGGGAACCTTTTTCCAATCCATGGAATGCTGATCATTTGAAAAAGTATTACATATGATGTTGCAAGGATTCCTATGTAAATGTGTTAACTTATGAGGAGATTATTAATGAGAAGATTAGTTCCTTTGTCAACTCTTGGTTCATTAATTTAGTGAATATTTTATGGGGGTAACATCTTAGTTGATGACCTCAGACCTTAAACATCATAGTTTGGTGACAAGGTCTGAGGTGAACATCACACTTGGATGACGTCAGACCTTGAACATCATTAATTTGGTGAATATTTTATGGGGGTAACATCTTAGTTGATGACCTCTGACCTTAAACATCATAGTTTGGTGACAAGGTTTGAGGTGAACATCACACTTGTATGACCTCAGACCTTAAACATCATAGTTTGGTGATAAGGTCTGAGGTGAACATCACACTTGGATGACCTCAGACCTTGAACATCATTAATTTGGTGAACATTTTATGGGCGTAACATCTTAGTTGATGACCTCAGACCTTAAACATCATAGTTTGGTGACAAGGTCTGAAGTAAACATCACACTTGGATGACCTCAGACCTTGAACATCATTAATTTGGTGAATCTTTTATAGGGGTAACATCTTAGTTAATGACCTCAGACCTTGAACATCATTAATTTGGTGAATATTTTATGGGGGTAACATCTTAGTTGATGACCTCAGACCTTAAACATCATAGTTTAGTGACAAGGTCTGAGGTGAACATCACACTTGGATGACCTCAGACCTTGAACATCATTAATTTGGTGAATATTTTATGGGGGTAACATCTTAGTTGGTGACCTCAGACCTTAAACATCATAGTTTGGTGACAAGGTCTGAGGTGAACATCACACTTGGATGACCTCAGACCTTGAACATCATTAATTTGGTGAATATTTTATGGGGGTAACATCTTAGTTGATGACCTTAGACCTTAAACATCATAGTTTGGTGACAAGGTCTGAGGTGAACATCACACTTGGATGACCTCTGACCTTGAACATCATTAATTTGGTGAATATTTTATGGGGATAACATCTTAGTTGATGACCTCAGACCTTAAACATCATAGTTTGGTGACAAGGTCTGAGGTGAACATCACACTTGGATGACCTCAGACCTTGAACATCAGTAATCTGGTGAATATTTTATGGGGGTAACATCTTAGTTGATGACCTCAGACCTTAAACATCATAGTTTGGTGACAAGGTCTGAGGTGAACATCACACTTGGATGACCTCAGACCTTGAACATCATTAATTTGGTGAATATTTTATGGGGGCAACATCTTAGTTGATGACCTCAGACCTTGAACATCATTAGTTTGATGAATATTTTATGGGGGTAACATCTTAGTTGATGACCTAAGACCTTAAACATCATAGTTTGGTGACAAGGTCTGAGGTGAACATCACACTTGGATGACCTCAGACCTTGAACATCTCTAATTTGGTGAATATTTTATGGGGGTAACATCTTAGTTGATGACCTCAGAACTTAAAACAATGTTACAAGGCTGATAGAGACACCATTATATTGACTCTTCAGACCTTAAAACAAACACATTACATGACATAGAAAACCATCCAAAAAAACAATCAGCAGAAGAAATAAAGCCCTCTTCAGAGGTTGATATAGCATGAAGTTAAGAATTACAAGTCAAGAGCTAACAGAAAATGTTATCAGAAGTTACAGATCGATATGGATCAGAAATAAAAATGGATTTAAATATCTACAGTCTCAGGGTTAGTAGTCATGCCCCCATCTCCTTGGCCGAGGTTGGTTACTTCTGCCCCATCATCGTGAGGACCAATGTCTTCAGTCCTTGTATCTTCTTATAGAACAGTCTCATCAGGAGCGACACCTCCTTCCTCCTCGACCTTTTTTAAGGCCTGAGAAAATCGAGGATCGGCATAACCCAGAACAACAAAGTCAGAGGCTGCTAAGGTCCCTGACTCTTTCTCCTTCATTGCAACCCATTTTCTAGTGACCTTAACACCCCTTTCGAGGTATTCAAAACCAAAGATGACGAATTCATCGGAGACCTTGTAGTCCTCCAAAATATTCTCTGAGGCGTCATCCAAAGCATCCTTCAAAGCGACATCAACCTTGTGCTGAAGAGGGTCAGCCTGAGTCTTGAGGGAAGAGCTATGATCTTTCTTCAGCTTATAAATGTCCTTTTCCAGTCGCTTAACGCTAACCTCAGACTTCTCCAAGGAGGCCTTCAGACGCTCCACTTCAGTATTCAGAGCAGCCTCAGTTTTTTGGGCCTTTTTGACCTTCTTAATCAG
This sequence comes from Sambucus nigra, assembly GCA_949130495.1. Taxonomy (NCBI): domain Eukaryota; kingdom Viridiplantae; phylum Streptophyta; class Magnoliopsida; order Dipsacales; family Adoxaceae; genus Sambucus; species Sambucus nigra. Next base: position 422,409,420 of record OX422211.1, on the reverse strand, counting down.
CGGAATTTTCCTATGAGTCCAGTTAATGAACTGGTGCATGGTGAGGAGACCCTGCAAAGAATATGCAGAAATGTCAGTTTAAGATTTGGTATAATTTAAAGACAAGGTTACACTTGTTCAGCAAAAGCATAAAGTCTTACTTGGATAGATCGATGGAGGGTGAACTCGGCCAACAGAGGGGTATCTAGAGAACGGCAGAAGCATTTGTCAGAGTCGGTAATGACGTTATCGATATCATCCAAGGCCTTCAGACTCTGGCCGATAAGACTATCGCCAATCTTCAGTTGCTCCATACGGGCAACTAGCACGTCCTCAGAAGAGATGGGGATAACACGATCCCCCTTTGAAATTTTCTTCTTCTGCCTCTAATCCTCAGGGGCAGGTTAAGTAGATCTCCTCTTCTTGGAGGCCTCAGCCTTTGAAGTAGTTGGACAGGGAGGAGGCGCATTTAGACCCGGTTTCTTCATAAGTTTTGTAAGACTGGGGGCTGCCATCTCCCAAAGGTCATCCAAAATTCCTTTTGGACGCTCTGCATATAGAAAGATTCGAGTTAAAAGATCAGAGACATAACAAAATTAGAGGTATAACTTGTTGAAATGATAAAGTAACTTACGGAGTTCGGTCAGAGGACTCCCCCCAAGGCCAGTTTCAGAGAGATAGTAGGGGGTCATCAAATGCTCGTACTTGACCAACATGCCATGCTCTCCCTGATCTTAAAGGTCTTTAACCTTCTAAAGGTTATTGTGGCTTAATCCAGGGTCGTCCATAGCGACCATTGACACCTTTCCCCATTTCAGAGTTATTCTCGGCTCTAGGGAGGAAGAGGGGCACAGGGGACAAACTCCCATGACCCTGAGGCGAAGAAATATCATGGTTTCTAGTTGTGGTTCGAAGTCTGGGTGACCAGCAACATCTTCTTGTTGGAATTTTGAGCTACAAAGTGGTAATAACTCGGATGATTCCTAGCAGAGGAGGGAACATAGCACACTGTGAAGACCTGGACGGGAAGGTCTCAAAGATGGACTGCCCTCCATAAGACTATAGCTCCAATTATCACCCTCCAGGCATTATGGGGTAATTGGGAAGGAGCCAAGTTAATATAGGACAATATAGTCCTAATTATTGGATGAATGGGAAGACGAAATCCTAACTTAAACATCTTCTCATATAAGCAGATCTCACCATCTCGGCTGCCAAAGGTCCTCTCATCCCTCAGAGGTCTCCTAAGTTTTATGGATGGACTTATAGAATACAGATGTCTGAAGGCTAGAAGGTTGATTTCACTGACAGTGCTCTCTATCTCGGCTGCCTTCGAGGTGTTAACATCGCTTTCACTACCATCATCCTCATCCCGGCCAACGTCGGCTCGAGCAAATGAGGGATTACCATTAGGGAACCTCTGATCAAACTCAGCTCCTGTGGCCCCCGACACGGGAATAGCGTCAAGGATGGGGGGAACAACCACACTAGGTCCTATAATTTTGACATTGGAGAAAGAATGCGAGGTGCTAGAACTCTTATGAGATGAGGCACGGCTGGAAACCTCATCTTGGTCAGGGGCTTGATCCATACTGGTGGAATAATCCATGGCTTCTTGAAAAGAATCCATAGACATAGGGTCTGAGGTTGACGATTCAAACTCAGACATAGGAATGGGTTCTACTGGGACCTTTGCAGGCTCAGATGGCTCAGGATATACCACTTTCAGAGAGGGTGGAAATATAGGCCTGAGAGGGAATGCCTCTGCCCTACGTGCTTCCTCTTGGGCTCGTTCTATTTGCCTAATCTTATCTAAGGTTTTCACCCTAAGAGAAGGGAATTCCTCCAAGAACTGATAAAGGGGTCAGAGCATATGGGGACGACCTTACACTTATGGACTCAAGCTAAAAACAAATAGGATGAACACAACAATGAAAGATCAAACGTGGTTATTTGAAAGATTTCTAACAAGAACAGTCCACTCAGAAACTCATAGGCTCACCGGAAAACCTAAACTACCGCCAGAAAACTCAAGTTGATACCGGAAAATGCAGCAAATAGAAAAACAAGGCTGAAAAAATGGCAAAGAAGAGGTAATAAACAATACCTGATGAAATACGAGAAGAAGGGGTAGATTGGCAAGAAAAATCCACCAAACGCGCTCTTGATCAAGCTCTGGAAGAGAGAGAAAGCAAAGAAGGTTCAGGCGGGAGAATGAAAGGAAATGAAGAAGAAAAAGAGAGAAAAGGGTTTAAACCCTCGAAATCTACTTGCACGCAACCCAAAGCCCATCATTGCCTTGGGATCCCAAAAGACCACAATCATTGCACTTATCAAGCACACAATCTACTTCAGAAGTTGACACTTGTCAAGAAAATATTGGCATTTAAAGAAATCCAACCTCGGACATACATACCCCTTAGTCACCTGTTCACATAGGTAACTAAGGACTAGGGGTGATTGATATGCCCTATATGTACCCAACAGCTAAGAGACACCAACCTCGGCCAGGGAGATGGCCGAGGTTAGAAGGGCGCCAGATTGGCAACCAACGGTCTTGTCCTAAGCAAGGTCGACCATAGCCGACGTTACTAGTTGCCTCACAGTCAGACAACAGCTGAGGTCTTCGTGATCCATGGGGACAGTTATCCATCAGGTCGGTCGGAGCCTACATCAAGCCTACATCATACAACAACCTTGGCTGGGTGTAAGCCGAGGAAGCAGAGACTACACAATCATCATAATCAACCTCGGCTGGGAATCATTCGACGTTCCAACTACTCCTACATAACCCCGGCCCAGGCCGATATTATAACTCCGTTTGTCTTATCTCGTCCTACCTACTGGGCCAAGATCATCATGAATAACCTCAGATAGAGCATCAGTTAGACTTCACTAACCTCGTATTCTTACAGGCCGAGGTTGCATCAATCAAAGACAACCGAGCATTCACAAGCGTATGCAAGGATAGGGATACATGTACAAAATCAGTTGTAACAAATTAATCCCCTCACGTGGGGGAATATTTCATCATCATTCTCTACATGTGACAGTGATAGATGTCTTCATTAGATTGGCTAGATCAACACACACATGCTCATTGCATGCATGGGGGGGGGGGGGGGGTGCATTACACCCCCCACACTATATATGCCTGCCTTCTCCTACATGGAGGGGGATCCCCAAAATTACAACCATAACTGAAACTCTGTCCAATTATGTTGTAGAGAGAAAGCTTGAGAGATTGTATCCATGGCCATTAGTGCCTTATTTTAGTGACCTTACTCACTCACTTGCACAGTGGATGTAGGCCTAATTGGCTGAACCACTTATATATTGGTGTTCATCCTCTTCTCCTCACCTCCTACATATATATACACTTACATCTATATATTCTCCTGTGCTGCCATTGTTATCACTGATTTGAGCTTACGAACACCTTGAAGGGTGGTGTTGTTTATAGCATCATCACTCTTGTATGGAATTCTTGCGTCATCCCCGAGATTCAACAGAATGGGTAAATTCAAACATTATGTGGAGAGATTTTTCAAAAGATCCGTGTAATATTTGACTTACAATAGCAACTGATGGTTTAAGCCCGAATAACATGTTTGGCCGTAAGTATAGTTGTGGGCCAGTGATAATTCAACCTCTCAACCCTCCTCCATCAATGTGTATGAAAAGTGAGTTTTCAATGTTGTATATACTGATTCTCGGACCAAAGTCATCATCAAGTAATATTGATGTCTTCCTCCAACCATTCATCGATGAGTTAAAGATCTTATGGTCTGGAGTTGAGGCTTGGGATGCATACAAAAATGAGAAATTTCAGTTAAAATCCATGTTGATGTGGGGTATACATAATTTTTCAGCTTATGGGATCTTAGCAGGTTGTTCAACTCAAGGTTACAATGGGTGTCATGTTTGTTCTACAAATACACCTTCTCAATATCTCCCTAAGTCAATGAAATGTTTTACCAATGATCTCACATGTTCCTTCCTAAAGACCATCCTTACAGGTTTGACACATCAAAGCAAACATTTAATGGTAAAATAGAGGATGCTATGGCTCCAAGAAGTTAACAAGTGTATAAGTTGAGAAGTTAATGTCACTTATTGCTCGAGAAGGTGTTCAAAGAGAGGGAGATGGAGACAAAAAAGGAAAGGGAAAGGGGAAGGGTAAGGGGAAGTAGAAGTAGAAGGAGATGGAGGATGTCATAATGGAAGATGATGATTATCCAAGTGAGGGCGATGATGAGAATCTAGCGGGTACCGAGGGTTTTTCAAGGAGGTCAATTTTCTTTGACTTAGAGTACTAGAAGGATCATGATATTAGACGTAATTTAGATGTTATGCATGTTGAAATGAATGTCACAGAGACTCTTTTAGGTACAATACTCTCGGTGAAAGGTTCATCAAATAAAGATACGATCAAAGCCCGTGAAGAGTTGAAAGTTCATTTGAATCTTAAAGGGAAATTATGGATGAAAGATGTTGAAGGAAGTAACAAAAGGATGATGCCAAAGGCACCTTTCACATTAGGAAAGGAAGAGAAAGAAGCTTTTTTTCGTACACTAAAAACATTAAAGGTACCGATTGGATTTTCATCAAATTTTAGCAACAATGTTAACCTCGATCTACCTGGATTTACCAATCTCAAGTCCCATGATTATCACGTCATTATGCAATGGTTTCATCCTGCGTTGCTTATGCATTCATTTACGGATCATAAGCCTTTGTTTAAAGATATACAACGGATAAGAATATTCTTTAATGTGTTGTGTGCCAAAGTGATATTTAGGGAACATCTTTTGAAGGCTAAAAATGCATTAGTAGAGGCACTTTGTGTCTTTGAAATTTATTTCCCACCTGCCTTTTTTGTGGTGATGATCCACCTCATGCACCATTTAGCCGATGAAGCTTTGACAACTGGGCCACCAAGATATCGGGCGATGTGGTTGTTTGAGAGAGAAATGGGAAGATATAAAAAGTGGTCACGAAATAAAAGGTATTGAAGGGAGCATTGCTAATGCATATTTGTTACATGAAGCTTCTTTGTATGCCATGGAGTACATATCGAAAAGAGGTGAAGGAACTCATAAGAGGAATCTTGAGGATTTTCTTGATGATGAGTTTGATGACTCGGAATTCCAACGAGCATTGGGTAAAAGTAAAGAATTCATCTTAAATAATGTAAAGTATGAGTAAGTGGGAAGATGGATTTTATCTCAATGCAACGATGTTAATGAATGGATAAGGTACACACTCAGTTCTATGTTAATTCATATTAATTGATTGTAATGTGATATTTCTTAATTTTGAAACTAATTTCTTGTAGAAAATTTGTGGAAACTGAGACTCAATCTAGGCATAGAATTGATGATTTTATCCCTTGGCTAAGGAACGAGGAAAGTATTTATTTATACATGTACTTTTTTATCAACCGTAATTATTTTTAATGAAACTCTAAAAAATATCAATTCCTTATAGGTCTCAAGATTTAATTATACTGTAATTTTGCCATATGCCGATGGTCCGCTCCATAGGGTTACCAGTTATGAGAAATTATAATGCAATGGGTACACCTTTTGTACTTCTGGACATGAAGAGAATCATAACTTTCAAAGTAGTGGTTTATTCCCTAAGGCCTTTAATAAGAAGGAGATTATGAAAACCTTTTATGGAGTTATTAGACAAATACTCGACCTCAATTACATTGAGTTCACACATACTATCTTTTATTTTGATTGGGTGGATGTTGATGATAAGAATGTTTGAAAAGTTGAACCCACCTCGAAATCAGTGATGGTGAATCTTAGTAAAATCGTGAGTAAAAATATCATTCACGATGATCCGTTCATCCTTGCATCTCAAGCCAGTCAAGTATTTTATTGTCAAGATGTAAAACTGAAGGGGTGGTCAGTTATTTTACACTCTCCCAAGAGACTAACAAAAGAAATAGATGCGATTGATATTGACCGTACGATGTATGACTCCATTCTCGAGGAAAATGATAAATTGCTGGAGCTTTTGGACACGGATTTATGGTGCAACGATTTAGTTCTGAACTTGGTTTTGAATATGCAATATTTTTTTTTATTTATTTTGAACGGGTAATATTCAATTTATTCTGTTTGTTGTTGTTGTTGTAAACATTTAATAGTTTATTGTTGTTTGAACATTTAATACAGGTATGGCTGTTTGAACTTGTAATTCTATGTTTACTGATGTTTGAACATGTAATATACTGGTGTTTATTTGAACATGTAATCTTCTTTATATTTTTATTTGAACGTGTAGTATTCTTGTAAATGTTTATTCTGATTATTTTGGTGTCCAATAGTCACTTTTTTCCAGATAAATGTCTTATATGGGTGATAGTTCGCAACCACCAATAAATGGGGCGACACCTATATCAACCTCCCGTTCTAAGGTTGCTTCGGGTGCTTCAAGAGTAGGTGATGACTCTTCCCCTAAGAAATTAAAATTTAATGAGCATGGCCTTCCAGTTGGTCAAGATTCATATACACTCTCAACCAGATTGGGAGACTTAGCAAGGGCACATGTTCCCATTTCTTATACGAGTTGGAAACAAGTGGATGTGCCATATAAGAACTCAGTTTGGTCATCATTAATGGTATACTATTCCTTTATATTCCAAAGAATGTAATTGTTAGTAAATTCAATTATGTGATGTTTTAATTTTATTTCTTCATATATTGTAGAAAGAGTTCCCAGATGTGCGCGAAAGTCAGAAGCAAATTTTTATGAAAAAAGCAAACGATGCTTGGAAAAATTTCAAGTCAAATCTAAGTGTTAATTTGAAGGATGGTGATGTTGGAAAGTGGAAGGAGAAAGTGCCACGAAATGTCAAATCTGAGGACTGGGAGGTGTTTTGCAATAATGAAGCATTAGAGGTTCAAAAAACTTTGCAAAGAAAGAACAAAGAGACTAAACAAAATTGTGTGAGAAAGACAACTCATAACAATGGTCATCATGGTTATGCCCGAGCTTCAGAGAATTGGAGACAAAAGCATGGGCCTGCACTCACTCGTGCTGGATTATGGTTAGCAACTCATATAGTCAAAGGAGGTGGTTATGCCCCTCATGATAAAATATTTGTGGTAATTTAAATTTTTTAATGTTCGTTTTGTCCTAAAAAAGTATCGTATCATCAAATCTAATGTTAATATATTTTTGTACAGGACCATATTTAATTGCTTCTGGATGTATACAAAGCGAGTGGTCAGGAGGAGACCTTGGATACTGGGCCTATTTTTGAGGTTTTTGAAAAAGATACGCGAGGACGTATTCATTGTGTTGGGTCAATAATTTCGAGAACCGCTATATTAGGGTCGGTATTTGCTAGAGCAATGCTTGAAGAGGTGAAAGAGGGCACCAAAAATTGGAAGGATCATGTTGTTCACCATAGGAGTGACATAGAGGGGATAAAGTCCTCATTATCAGAATTCATTATTGACATCAAAACTGGGAAATTTTCATGTGTTGGACACAACGTTCAAGAGTTACCTACTTTAGGCATTGGAACTCCTTCGTGTTCTCTTTCCTCCCTTGCATTCGAGGTTCAAAATTTCACCTCTCTAATTGAGTACAAAATACTATCCCACACACGTGAACTAATTGGTTATGGGAGGAAAACGCAACTAGGAGCCATCTCGACCATTGACTTCCATACATTGAGAAAGAATGAAGTGCGACTTTTACTCGATGACATCAGAGTGCACGAGTATCCAGTTTGGGGTGGAAAACAATCTCATTGCGAGAACTTGGAAGATGTTGGTAAAAATGGAATTATGTATTGGCTCGATGACCTTTGTCCTCCCATTGGTGACACCGACGAATGATGTAATTGTGTCAACTTTTATAACTTTTGTGGTATTTTGTTTGATGAACATGGAGCTCTTACATCGTTAAAATAGTTGTATTGGTGCTAATTAGGTATTGCATCCACTTTTGTAGTCGCAAGTGTAATAGTAACTATAACTTTTGACAATATAACTGCTATCTTTGTTTTTTGTTTGTTTGCATATTATATTTGCTTTTGTTGTGTTGGGATAAAATATTATTATCACATCCTTTGTTTGTTTGCATCAAATATTTTTGTCATGGATGATGATTATAGCTTCAGTAAAATGAGTATTGGGGACTCGATTATGGATCACTTAAAGAAAGGTTAGTTTAATCTATGTTGGATGCTAAAATCTATATTTTCCAATTTAACATTTAGTTATTAATTTTTAATTTTATTTCTTGTGAGGTACACATATACGGTTAGGAAGGATGCAGACAAGAGGATTATCCACAAGATCCTCTTCCACCTACGCCACCTTTATTCGAACTACTTCCCTCTAAGGTACAAATATGCAAAATCTCTACTTATATTCCTAATTTATGCTTCTATAATCATGCCCCACCACCAACTATCTCATTTGGCATATTTGAGGTGATTTGAATTTATTAGACGGATAAAATTACTCAATATGCATACTATAAAACCTATAGTTGATGTATATGTCTTGTATGATCCAGTGAGAGATGTGATCTTTGTAATCATTTTAGCAGATGTTATATGAAGTTTGATTGTAATATGGAGATGTTTGAGTGTTATATGATTTTTATATGATTTAGCAGATGTTAGATGTTATAGGATTTTAGCAGAAGTTTGATTGTAATATGAAGATGTTATATGAAGTTCGATTGTAATATGCAGAAGTTTGATTGTAATCATTTTAGCAGATGTTATATGATTGTAATATGCAGTATATTTTTCCCCTGGTATAAGGCTATTTAAGTGTGTTACGGAGAACATTTTAGCAGATGTCGCAGCAAGTAGCTTAACTTATATAAAACTGTTATATATAACAATTATATATAATAACTGTTATATATAACAATTGTTATATATAACAGGAGTTGTTATATATAACTGTTATATATAACAGTTAAGCTGCTTGCTGTGACATTGGTCCATTTATTTTCATTGAATGAATTCGTATTGTTGCGACATTGAATGAATTCGTATTCGTTACTGTCCAATTTACTTCGTATTGCTGCGACACTGGTCCAATTTATATAATTGGTCTATAAGAACCATCGAGCCTTCGTCTCACTCGTATCAAATCCTAGCTACTCTAAAGCTCATGCAATTTAGCTTCTAAACCTCATGAACTCAAACTCATTAGTTCGCTCTAAATCGTCTCACTCGTATCAAATACACTTGGGTGTTCAACGGTATGCTACATACACATAGATTGATCAGAGGAGCATAGAAATTCTCATATATGAGGGTGAAAACCAAAACCAGCCCCCAAATAGCCCCGTAAGAGGCACGGGACCAATGTAACTCGTAGGATCTGACCGCGTAGTCGCGGGTCTCCCGATTTGAGAATATGAAAATAATTAGGAAATATCTAGATTAGGCATAAAAATAAGCCGTTTAAGGGTGAAAACCCAAACCAGTGGCCAAACGGCCCCGTAAGAGGCACGAACACCTCGCAAGAGACCAATGTAACTTGTAGGAACTGACCGCGTAATCGTGGGTTTCCATATTTGGGAATATGACGATAATTTGAAAATATCTAAATTAGGCTTAAAAATAAGCAGTTAAAGGGGGAAAACCCAAACAAGCCCCCAAAAGGCCCCGTAAGAGGCACGAACACCTCGCACGGGACCAATGTAACTTGTAGGAACTGACCACGTAGTCGCAGGTCTCCCGGTTTGAGAATATGATGATAATTTTGAAATATCTAGATTAGGCTTAAAAACAAGCCGTTTGAGGGTGAAAACCCAAACCAACCGCCAAACGGCCTCGTAAGAGGCATGCACACCTCACACGGGACCAATGTAACTTGTAGGAACTGACCTCATAAATGCGGGTCTCCCAATTTGAGAATATGACGATAATTTGAAAATATCTAAATTAGGCTTAAAAACATGCACTTAAATGGTGAAAACCCAAACCAGCCACCAAACGGCCCCATAAGAGGCACGAACACCTCGTACGGGACCAATGTAACTTGTAGGAACTGACCGTATAGTCGCGGGTCTATGGGTTTGAGAATATGCCGATAATTTGGAAATATCAGGATTAGGTTTAAAAGTAAGCCGTTTGAGGGTGAAAACCCAAACCAACCGCCAAACGGCCCCGTAAGAGGTACGAACACTTCGCACGGAACCAATGTAACTTGTAGGAACTGACCACGTAGTCGCGGATCTCCCGATTTGAGAATATGATGACAATTTGGAAATATCTAGATTAGGCTAAAAAAAAAACCGTTTAAGGGGAAAACCCAAACCAGCAGCCAAACGACCCCATAAGAGGCACAAACACCTCGTACGGGACCAATGTAACTTATAGGAACTGACCGCGTAATCGTGGGTCTCCTAGTTTGAGAATATGATGATAATTTGAAAATATGTAAATTAGGGTTAAAAATAAGGAGTTAAAGGGTGAAAACCTAAACCAGCCCCTAAACGGCCCCGTAAGAGGCACGAACACCTCGCACCGGAACAATGTAACTTGTAGGAACTGACCGCGTAGTCATGGGTCTCCCGATTTGAGAATATGATTATAATTTGGAAATATCTAGATTAGGCTTAAAAATAAGTTGTTTAAGGAAAAAACCCAAACCAACCGCCAAACGGCCCTGTAAGAGGAACGAACACCTCGCACGAGACTAATGTAACTTGTAGGAAATAGCCGAGTAATTATGGGTCTCCCGGATTGAGAATATGATGATAATTTGGAAATATCTAGGTTCGGCTTAAAAATAAGTAGTTAAAGTGTGAAAACTCAAACCAGCCCCCAAAAGGCCTCGTAAGAGGCACGAACACCTCGCACGCGACCAATGTAACTTGTAGGGACTGACCACGTAATCGTGGGTCTCCTAATTTGAGAATATGACGATAATTTGAAAATATCTAAATTCAGCTTTCAACCAAGCCGTTTGAGGGTGAAAATCCAAACCAGCCGCCAAACGGCCCCGTTTGAGGCACGAACACCTCGCACGGACCTAATGTAACTTGTAGGAACTGATCGCATAATCGAGAGTCCCCCGGTTTGAGAATGTGATGATAATTTGAAAATATCTAAATTAGACTTAAAAATAAGCAGTTAAAGGGTGAAAACCCAAACTAGCCCCAAAACGGCCCCGTAATAGGCCCGAACACCTCGTATGGGACCAATGTAAGTTGTAGGAACTGATCACATAGTCGCGGGTCTCCCGGTTTGAGAATATGATGATAATTTGGAAATATCTAGATTAGGCTTAAAAACAAGCGTTTAAGGGTGAAAAACTAAACCAGTCGCCAAACGTCCCCGTAAGAGGCACGAACATCTCGCACGGGACCAATGTAACTTGTAGGTACTAACCTCATAATCGCGGGTCTCCGGGTTTGGGAATATGACGATAATTTGAAAATATCTAAATTAGGCTTAAAAATAAGCAGTTAAAGGGTGAAAACCCAAACCAACCCCCAAAAGGCCCCGTAAGAGGCACGAACACCTCGTATGGGACCAATTAAGTTGTAGGAACTGATCACATAGTCGCGGGTCTCCCGGTTTGAGAATATGATGATAATTTGGAAATATCTAGATTAGGCTTAAAAACAAGCGTTTAAGGGTGAAAAACTAAACCAGTCGCCAAACGTCCCCGTAAGAGGCACGAACATCTCGCACAGGACCAATGTAACTTATAGGTACTAACCTCATAATCGCGGGTCTCCGGGTTTGGGAATATGACGATAATTTGAAAATATCTAAATTAGGCTTAAAAATAAGCAGTTAAAGGGTGAAAACCCAAACCAGCCCCCAAAAGGCCCCGTAAGAGGCACGAACACCTTGCACGGGACCAATGTAACTTGTAGGAACCGACCACGTAGTCGCAGGTCTCCCGGTTTGAGAATATGATGATAATTTGAAAATATCTAGATTAGGCTTAAAAACAAGCCGTTTGAGGGTGAAAACCCAAACCAGCCGCCAAATGGCCTCGTAAGAGGCACGGACACCTCACATGGGACCGATGTAATTTATAGGAACAGACCGCGTAATCGCGGGTCTCTCGATTTGAGAATATGACGATAATTTGAAAATATCTAAATTAGGCTTAAAAACATGCACTTAAATGGTGAAAACCCAAACCAGCCACCAAACGGCCCCATAAGAGGCACGAACACCTCGCACGGGACCAATGTAACTTGTAGAAACTTACCACGTAGTCGTGGGTCTCTGGGTTTGAGAATATGATGATAATTTGAAAATATCTAGACTAGGTTTAAAAGTAAGCCGTTTGAGAGTGAAAACCCAAACCAGCCGCCAAACGGCCCCGTAAGAGATACGAACACCTCGTACGGGACCAATGTAACTTGTAGGAACTGACCACGTAGTCGCGGGTCTCCCGATTTATGAATATGACAATAAATTGGAAATATCTTGATTAGGCTTAAAAATAAGCCGTTTAAGGGGAAAACCCAAACCAGCAGCCAAACGGCCCCGTAAGAGGCACAAACTCCTTGCACGGGACCAATGTAACTTATAGGAACTGACCGCGTAATCGCGGGTCTCCCAGTTTGAGAATATGACGATAATTTGAAAATATCTAAATTAGTGTTAAAAATAAGCAGTTAAAGGGTGAAAACCTAAAGCAGCCCCTAAACGGCCCCCTAAGAGGCACGAACACCTCGCACCGAAATAATGTAACTTGTAGGAACTGACCGCGTAGTCATGGGTCTCCCGATTTGAGAATATGGAGATAATTTGGAAATATCTAGATTAGTCTTAAAAACAAGCCGTTTAAGGAAAAAACCCAAACCAGTCGCCAAACGACCCTGTAAGAGGAACGAATACCTCACACGGGACCAATGTAACTTGTAGGAAATAACCGATTAATTATGGGTCTCCCCCGGTTTGAGAATATGATGATAATTTGGAAATATCTAGGTTAGGCTTAAAAATAAGAAGTTAAAGGGTGAAAACCCAAACCAGCCCCCAAACGGCCCCGTAAGAGGCACGAACATCTCGCACGGGACCAATGTAACTTGTAGGAACGGACCGCATAGTCGTGGGTTTCCCATTTTTAGAATATGACAATAATTTGAAAATATCTAAATTAGGCTTAAAAACAAGCCGTTTGAGGGTGAAAACCCAAACCATCTGCCAAACGACCACGTAAGAGGCACGCACACCTCACACGGGACCAATGTAACTTGTAGGAACTAACCACGTAATCGCGGGTCTCCAAGTTTTAAAATATGACGATAATTTGAAAATATCTTAATTAGGTTAAAAAATAAGCACTCAAAGGGTGAAAACCCAAACCAGCCCCCAAACGGGCCCATAAGAGGCATGAACACCTCGCACGAGACTAATGTAACTTTTAGGAACTGACCACGTAGTCGCGGGTCTCCGAGTTTGAGAATATGACGATAATTTGGAAATATCTAGATGAGACTTAAAAATAAGCCGTTTAAGTGTGAAAATCCAAACCAGCTGCCAAATAGCCCCGTGAGAGGCACGAACACCTCACACGGGACCAATATAACTTATAAGAACTGATCGCATAATCGTGGGTCTCCCGGTTTGAGAATATTATGATAATTTGGAAATATATAGATTAGGCTTAAAAACAAGCAGTTAAAGGGTGAAAACTCAAACCAGCCTGTAAAAGGCCCTGTAATAGGCATGAACACCTCGCAGGGACCAATGTAACTTGTAGGGACATATCACGTAGTCGTGGGTCTCCCGATATGAGAATATTATGATAATTTGAAAATATCCAAATTAGGCTTAAAAACAAGCCGTTTGAGGGTGAAAATCCAAATCAGCTGCCAAACGACCCCGTTTGAGGCACGAACACCTGGCACGGGACTAATGTAACTTGTAGGAACTGACCGCGTAATCGAGGATCCCCCAGTTTGAGAACATGATGATAATTTGAAAATATCTAAATTAGGCTTAAAAATAAGGAGTTAAAGGGTGAAAACCCAAACTAGCTCCCAAACGGCCCCGTAAGAGGCACGAACACCTCGTACGGGACCAATGTAACTTGTAGAAACTAATCGCATAGTCGTGGGTCTCTCGGTTTGAGAATATGATGATAATATGGAAATATCTAGATTAGGCTTAAAAACAAGCCGTTTAAGGGTGAAAACCCAAACCATTCGCCAAACGGCCCCGTAAGAGGCACAAACACCTCGTACGAGACCAATGTAACTTGTAGGAACTGTTCGTGTAATCGCGGGTCTCCCAGTTTGAGAATATGATGATAATTTTAAAATATCTAGATTAGGCTTAAAAACAAGCAGTTAAAGGGTGAAAACCGAAACCAGCCCCAAAATGGCCTCATAAGAGGCACGAACACCTCGCATGGGACCAATGTAACTCGTAGGAACTGATCAGGTAGTCATAAATTGCGTAAGATTTTCAATTTTAGAATATAATAATTGCAACTCATATATGTAATTTTTTAGCTTGAGTAAGCTTTTTTTATAAATTACTTGGTTACTAATATCGTCTCTTTTTTGTATCCTATTTTTTTTGCAGGATAACATTTTATTGTTAGCATTTATTCATATGGAACACACGGAGAAGTCAATGGTTTACAACAAGGGGTTTATTTATTTAATGTCATTAATATTCATGATTCTATTTTTTTGTGTTATGACCGTGTGGGCTTTTGTAGTTTTATTGTTAACTTTTATAGCCGTGCGGGCTTTTGTAAGTTTATTGTTATATTTTGTGGCCGTGCGGGCTTTATATTACCCAGGTTTCATATTAGCAGGTTTTAGAATGTACAGAAAATAGAGGAAACTCTGCCCAATTTTGTTTTGGTCTGTGAACTACTAAAGACTTGTAATATTTGAAGTTTGTATGAACATTAGTTTATCAACGACGTGCAATATTTGCAATTTGTGAATTTTCTTGTTTTCAAATAATTAATTTTTTTTCTTTCATCCAAAACTTTGGTACAGTTCAAAACCATGCCAAAAGTGTATCAAATTTTGGAACGGTTTTGAACTGTGCCAAATTTTTATGAAAATGTGCTCAATCTGGCACAGTTCAAAGTTGTGCCAAACTATGCCAGAAATATCAAATTCTGGCACGGTTTAAAAGTGTGCCAGAAGTGTTCCTGTTTGGTCAAATTTGGCACACTTTTAAACCATGCCAGAAAAAATGGCCATTTTGGAACACTTGATTCTGGCACAGTTCAAAACCATGCCAGATTCCTGTTATTGGTGTAGTGACTCTTGTCTTGGGAATTTGCTCACCCTGATTTTAACATGAATTCACGATAGATAAATGTGCATAGAATTCATCAAAAGTGTCAGACTCATTCATACGTATGGTCTCAAATTGTGTGGTGAGATTTTGAAGCTTGGATTCTTTCAGAGCATTGGTACCCCCATGAATGAGTTGAAGGATATCCCACATTTCCTTAGGTGTGGCACATGTCATAATATGACGAAACTCGTCGGATGTGATTGCACAAAAAATAACACTTAAGCTGCAAGAGTTAAAGTTACTCCATTTAAAATCATGCTCAACCCAAGCATTGACTTCTTTGAGACTTATGACATCATCATGAGTCACAGTAGGTGGTGCCTCTTTCAATAACAACCCAAACTAGATCTGTAATCTATGTATCTGCCTTAGAGAGGACCTCATGAACCCTCATCTCAATTTGATTATTCTTAAGTTCTTCCAATTCCCGATAATGACAACTACATGCGAGTATCACTTGTATAAAAATGAAAGTCCTACATATAGCTCGACACTTACACTTTATTTTTCTTTCCCAACCTGTGTGAATAGGAAAGTGCTCCACATAATTGGGAGATTACAGCTATATAAATTATGGTTAAAGATAATATACCTAATTTATTGAGGTTTTATGTAAATTAACTTTCTGGATGTGGACATGCAAATCTTTGATACCTGCAATAAGAACGAATTCTACCATAAAATTCAATTAGAGGGAATTCAGGTTTCATCCCATCCATGGCTAGAAAGTGGTGATGCCTATACAAAATGTGTCCAGTTTGGTGTCATTTTGCAAATTTTCGAAAGTGTCATAGGCAAAAGATAACAATTTTTTTTGTCGAATAGAGGAATAGGCGTCTTAATGATATTTAATATATTTTGGTGTTCATTTTCATTATTTTTATAAGCTTGAGGGATAATAATAGAATTTGTCCATTTTGGTGTTATTTTGCAACTTTTATAAAGTTCACTAGGCATAATGTAACAAACTTAAATCCAATAGAGGAATAGGAAACTAAATGAGATGTTTATAAAATTTTGGTGTTATGTTGAGATTGATTTTACGGTTGATTTTACAGGCCATTCCCCTGCTCCATCAATTCCCACAATGATGTTTCCACCTGGTGCTTCTTAATTATCGGGTCAAGTTAACTGGAATATTATCTTCATAATACAATTCTAAATTTCTAGAGAATCAAAAAATTGCAAAAATTGCTTTTTTATGGGGAGAAGTATACAATTCATGAAACCATATGTGATATCTGTTAAAATTGCGTAAGTCATATAACCAGCACACCACAATACAAGTTTTATGCCCCAATATTTTGTATTCGGAAGATTTCCACCTGTAAATTAAGAAGTTCGAAAAATAATTTTTGAAAATATGTTAAACTATATATGTCTACAACTTTGCATAATTGAACAAATGTATAAGTTATCCCATAATGGAATAAAATTAATTTTCATAGAATGCTCAAATAAATAGATAAATAGAGTTCGAGACACACAAAAATAATCAATAAATTAGATGTACACAAAATTAAATACCTTGCAACTAGAAACCAAATCCATTTCAAAACTCCAGTAGATCAATTCGCAGTCCAAAAATTTAATAATCAACCATTGATCTAATCAAAACCACCAAACAAACAACAATTTCAATGAATCACAACACAAATACAATAGGAAATTACAAAACCCTAACAACAAACAAAAACATGTGTTTGTGTGTGTATACATGTATGTATGTATGTATGTATGTATGTATGTATGTATGTATAGAGATTGGTATATGACTTCTTACATCAGTTATAGGATTAGAGGAATTGAGGAGATTCTAGGTATTGTCTCGAATTTCTGGTCTCCGAAGAACAAAAATAAAAAAGCAATCCTATTGTTTCCACAACTAAATAGGTCTGATACATATTTGTCTGAGAATTCACTGTGTCCAAGTATTTGACCAAAAATGTGAGGATATACCCCTAGGTTTACTATTGAGCATTATATCTTACACATACAAAAATATAAATAGAGATTGAGGATACTAATCGAAGAAGAAGAAGAAGAAGAAGAAGCAGAAGAAGCAGAAGAAGAAGAAGAAAAAAGTGGAAAAATAGAGCCCCTGGTTTGAGCCTTAGGTTTGCGTTTGATGCAAAAGCATCAAATTTCAATTTTGTGAAAGAGAGACAGACCTTAGGTTTGCAATGGAGGGAGAGTTGAAATGAAAGTTAGAAGTTGAGGGAGAGAAATTTGTGTTTACACTTTCTAGGATCTTCTTACACTTTTAGGGTTGGGTAATAATAAAATCACAAATATAACAAAGGTTTTGAACACTTGCTAATTTTTAAGTGTCAAAAACCATAATTAGTTTTGTAAGTGTTATAAACACTTACAAATTAAATATTATATTAGTTACAAAATAACTATTGTGGTGTAGTTCTTGCATAATCTTCACAAGAGTCGGCAATGACTATCACCCTTCCATCTTCATCTCTATCTTCGTATGCATTTAAAAAGTGTAATGTCACAAATAATGGAATTTCTCACTTGCCACATTCACAAATTAATTCAACTGTAATACCCCGTAATTTTTAATGATTTTTAAATGGGATTAATTAGGATTAATTGCGAGATATTTAAAATTAATCTGGATTTAAATATTACTCGAGAGTAAAGTAATATGTGATATAAGTTGAATATTACTTAGTGATTAAAAGTAATATATGATTATGACTTTACAAGATTTAATAAAAATTGTCGCGAGTGATGAATACGACAATTTCTGGAATTAAGTCGAGACGTGCGTGTGAGTCGTGTCGGGACTAAATTCAAAGGAATTAAAAGTAAAATATTTTTACATCATCCAAATGGTCATTTTGACTGCACCAAAGTGTCCATAAGTGTTTAAATAGTCGAAAAAATCTACTTGGGTGTTTGATTTGGGTCTCGGGGCATTTTGGAGCTGAATAGACACCCCGAAGGGGTATTTTAGTCATTTTACATGGGAGGTGAACAATACCTACGAAATTTGAGGTTATATTATTTATATGTAGAGTTTATCTAAGTTTTGTTCATTCATAAAAAATGAAAAGACAAGTCTCTGAGTAGAGGAGAGGGTTTTCTAAGAAAGGAAGAGCCACCCTAGGAAGCCAAGAGTCAAAGGCCATCTACACCATCACCGCCACCGGAAATTGTCCAAAAGAGTGAGAGGACCACCAGTAGAAAAATATCCCCAAAGGTTCAGACCTTAAATTTAAAGGCTAGTGACTTAATCTGCATAAATTAGCATGTACGATGCCCATGTTAGGATAGTTATATAATTTTGCGAAAATTGCATGATTTAGAGATAAACCATGATGATGTTAATGGAATCATTGATTTGCGAATTATGTAGATTAAACCTTATTCTGATTATATATATTAATCCATGAATTTGGAAGCAATGGATAAAGAAAATCTGGGTTTTATATGATGTTCTTGGAGAAATGATAAAAGCTGAATTTTCTAAAAATTAGGAGAAATAACTTGTTTAATCCAAACCTATTGATGTTTTATGATTGTTTAGTGATTGGAAATTATTTATATATATTGTCATATCATATGGAATATATTAAATAGAGTTTGGGACTTTAAAACATATGAATTGAAGATGAAAAATGGTTAAAACGTAGGCAAATATATGCAGAATCGTGGCCATACCCGATGGATCGATCGGTGGACCCATCCCTTCAATCGATCGACTCATCTTGGATTTTTGAAAATTGTTTTGTTTTAAGGTTTGATTAATTCCCATCTTTTATAAATCTTTTGTGGTGACTAATTCAACATTTTGGGACTTAAGGACAGTCAGTAGGGTAATAGGTAGAACCCGAAAAAATGTTAATAGGTGGAATTAATCTTAAGGAACGAGAATAATGGGTTAAAATCAAATTAGTGAGTATCAAAGAATAAACCCAATTGAAATGATTAAAATTGGAAATTGTGATGACATGGACCAGTAGGGGAGTAGACTTATACCTACTAAAATTATATGAGAAATATTTGATAACCTTCAAGTGTTGAGAAATTCTCGAGAATATAATTTAAGACGTAAAGTTATAATCTATAAATACGTAGGATATTCGAGATAAATATACTACGTAAGGGAATTGTTATGGGTTGTGCGAATGCCCTATTGATATTTATATAGGTGGGATAAATACCTATGGTATGATTTATTTTGTGTATGACATACCTACGCTACTTGCTATCAGAGTGAAGGTTTGGCGTTGTGTACGGTCTTGTCTCAATTGGACCCATTTGGGGGAATTTAGATTCGTACACTGAGCATAGGACCTTGGATACGTGCTATCAGTGAGAATGATAGTTTCGACAGTTGAATGGGAGCGAGGTATGTTCGTGACCCATTTGGCTGGGGAATATGCTCGCCTCCAATATTTGTGTTATGAGATTTATGGTTCGTTAGAGACGCCGAACCAATTGTCCGTTATGCAGTGAGTGATGCGCCAGGACATGATAGCAGAGTATGCATGCACTGCAGCTGTGTCTGGGGGGTGCCGTATATATATATATATATATATACATATATATTATGATGTGATCTACTGTGTAATTTAGTAGATAAAAAGTGAGTAATAAAATCTGAATTGATTTAAGTTAGTGAATACTTAATATTTAAAGGTCTAGTTCATCTTAAAGATAAATGAACATGTTTAATTAAATAAAGTATTGTGTGGGAAATACGGGATAATGATAAGAGAGAGGATGATAATTGAAAACCTTGTTTAGTGGAATAATAAGGTATGTTAGGCGTGCACACTAGATGAGAGGTGAGATTCTCAAGTGAGAGCCGAGAACTAACATGTACATAATACTTGCTTAATTGCACTTGTTAAGTACTTTATATTTTTAAAATCTTTTACAATCAGGCTTTGACCCGTTTACTTGCCTATTCTCTTCTTTACTATATATATATCACCAGGTGCCCAGCATTAGGGATGCTCGGCTTAGAGGATGGATATTTCAAAGAGTTTATGGGGATGCAGCTTTGGATTAGATGCATTCATTTTCTTAATTTCTATCTTTATAGTATTTGGCTCATGTAGGGCATGCCTCCCAAGATTCTAGTAGTTTCATTTCCATTTTGAATATTGTACTAATTTTATATTGATACTATCGTCATTTTGTTTTGGATGGTGATATTGAGATATTTCAACTGGAAATTTTATTCCAGTTACATTTATACTAGTTGAATTTTAATTCAGTTGTGTTGGGTGTTACTTATTTTATTTCAATATGTTGGTATGGATTTAATTAAACTAAAAGTTGGAATTTTTTTTGACACTTAGCTTAATTAATTATTAGGTGAGTTAATAAGGGAAATTATTTTTCGACAGTGATGCTAAGAATGAACCAGCTGGATATTCTGATTTAATTTAATAAAGGACTTATCACCCGGTATTTAATTAGGCAGGGTGTCATAGGTGGTATCAGAGCATAAGGTTCTAGGGTCCTTAGGATCTGTACATTTTACTATGCTTTCTGCTTAGCGTCCTTTGATATGGAGCCCTATCATTAGGATTGTTGTATTCTTAATTGCACATTTATGACTTCAACTAGTTTTGCAATATTTTAAATGCTGATAAAATATCTCTCTTTCGTTTCAGATGCCTCCTCGACGTGCACGACAAGCCCCCGGAACAGCACCACCAGCCCCATAGCCCGCTCTAGCCCAGGGTACTATGAACACAATAGAGCTTGCTTCCATTGTTGCTCAAGCCGTTAATGCTTCATTAGTGGTTGTTCAACAAGCATCGCCACCGGCACAGGCAGTGCCACTAGTACCAGCATTTCCCACTTCTTGGGAGCGTGTCAGGGATGCCTTCCAAAAGGCACACCCACCAGAATTTCAAGGGGGTTCCGATGTTGTGATTGCTAGCAAATGGAAGAAAGACATCCAGTGGCATCTACGTATGTATGTGTGTATGGAGTTTTAGAAGCTGATCTTAGCGACATTTAAGCTGGTTGAAGAAGCTCTACCGTGGTGGGAGTCCACTACCATAATAGAGGAAAGGGATACGATGACTATTCAAGACTTCTGGCTGCAATTTGACCGCAAATTCTTTCCTTCAGCTGTTCAGACCGAAAGGAGGAGGAAACTTTTGGACCTTACCCATGAGGGGAAATCAGTTACCGAATATGAAGAAGAATTCACTAAGCTGACCAATATGGTACCAGGAGAAGTGCCCACTGAAGAAAAGAGAATTCAGATGTTCATGGATTGTCTTCATTGGAGGATTCGCCAACATCTTTTGCGTAATCTTTCATTACAGATGTATGGAAATGTATTGAATGAAGCGTTGCTTCACTGCCAAGATCACCACCTTCATGCTAAGGGAAGCAAGTGGGGGATTGAGTCTAGTTAACAAGGTAAGAATGGGGGAGGTAGTGGCAGTGGAACATCATCAGTCCAAGGTCAGCAGAGGCAGGTTGAGTAGAATTTCTAGTGGGGGGATTATGCTAAGCAACTTAGAACGGGAGGTTTTTGATTGGGGGGGGGGGGTAATATATAAGGCCACTAGGGTAATCAGGGGTAGAAGGGCCATCAGGTCCAATAACACATTCACCAGGGCCAAGGAAGAGGTGGAAATGGTCAGTAGGGCCGAGGTCAACAGGGTTGTAATGGGGGATAATTTACCGGTAGATGCTTCACATGTGGTAAGACTAGCCACAGGAAGTAGGATTGCCCAGATAAGGGAAAGATACCCCATCAAAAGGGTGCTCATCAGGATCCACAGAGGCCTATGTTTCCATCCTCCCTTCCAGCACCGGCTCAGGTGGAAACCTTACCTTCCATTGCTCCCGTCGGCCCACCACAACAGGGGCAGTTATAGTATGGGCGTGTGTACAACATCCAACAGGCAGCAGTTAAGCAACCACCACCCACAGTTAAGGGTATGCTTTCTATTTTTGGGGCTATGGTACGTATTTTATTTGATACAGGGGCTTCACATTCTTTCATATCCACTAAATTTGAACGGGCCACAGGGTTATTAGACATGGCCAGCAGTACTATTACTTATGTAAACTCACCGATGGGTAGTGGGATGCCTATTTTGTTTATATGCCAAGGTGTGAGTATAAAAATTGGGAGTCTGATTTTACCAGCTAATATGCATGCATTAGATATGTCCGCATATGATGCTATTATTGGGATATATTGGTTTATTTCTTATAGAGCCACGATTGATTACTTTGGTAGGAGTATTATATTTGCTATCCAAGGTCAGAAAGTGTTTTTAGTGGCGATGCCTCGCCTAGAGGGAGGATCGTCCACTCATTTGTATTGCATAGAGGAGGAGACCTCTACAGGAGTTGTGATTCCCCTTTATTCGATTCCTGTTGTTAGGGAATTCACAGATTTATTTCAAGACATACTAGGGTTACAACCGAGTAAGGAGATTTAGTTTAATATTGACTTAGCACCGGGCACTCGATCGATAGCCTGTGCCCCTTATGGTATGGCTCCTGCAGAGATGAGGGAGTTAAGGGATCAGATTGAGCAGTTTCTGGGACAAGGTTTCATTCATAGGAGTACCTCACCTTAGGGTGCCCCAGTCCTATTTGTGAAGAAGAAGGATGGATCCCTATATTTGTGCGTGGATTATCAGGAACTTAATAAAGTCATGATTCGAAATAA
Organism: Sambucus nigra; assembly: GCA_949130495.1. Lineage (NCBI taxonomy): Eukaryota > Viridiplantae > Streptophyta > Magnoliopsida > Dipsacales > Adoxaceae > Sambucus > Sambucus nigra. Next base: position 422,386,465 of record OX422211.1, on the reverse strand, counting down.
GTATCCATTAGCCCGCATCAATGATTTGTTTGATCAACTCAGAGGAGCAACATACTTCTCAAAGATATACTTAAGGTTCGGACATCACCAGTTGCAAATCAGAGAGCAGGATGTGTAAAAGACTGATTTTTTGACAAGATGTAGATCTTATGAGTTCCCGGTTATGCCATTTGGGTTGACCAATGCGTCGGCTGTATTTATTGACTTAATGAATAGGATGTTCAAAGAGTTCCTAGATCAGTTTATCATTGTTTTCATAAATGACATCCTAGTTTATTCTCATACAAAAGAGGAACATGCTAAACATTTGCGAAGGGTCCTACAGACACTATTAGAGCATCAGTTGTATGCTAAGTATGAAAAGTGTGGATTTTGGCCCCGGGAGGTGCAGTTTTTGGGGCATATAGTGTCATAAAGGGGTTTAGTAGTGGATCCTATCAAAGTATCAGCGGTGAGGGAGTGGGGACAACCCACGACACCGACCGAAGTTCATATTTTCTTAGGATTAGCTAGTTACTACAAATGGTTTATCAGGGGCTTTTTAAAGATTATGGGTCCAATGATAAATCTAACCTGCAAGTGCATAAAGTTTGTTTGGGATGATGCGTGTCAGTAGGCATTTGATGAATTGAAGGATAAGTTAACTTCAACACTTGTACTAGCACTGCCCAATCTAGGAGTGGAGTACTTAGTATACACTGACGCATCACTACAAAGACTTGGTGGGGTGTTATAGCAGGAAGGACATGCTATAGCTTATGCCTCTAGGAAGCTTAAGATTCATGAAAAGAACTACCCTACCCATAACTTTGAGCTAGCAGCAGTCGTCTTTGCCCTTCGAATATGGAGACATTATTTGTTGGGTGAAAAATTTAGCCTATTCACAGATCACAAGTCATTACAGTATTTGTTCACTCAGAGAGAGTTGAATATGTGACAGCGTAGGTGGCTTGAATTCATAAAAAATTATCAGTTTGAGATGCACTATCATCCAGGAAAGGCTAACGTGGTAGTAGACGCATTGAGTAGGGGCCCTGAGGGTGAACTAGCCGCAGTGTGGAAGGCTAAATGGAAGGAATTGGGCCATCGGGATGCCATTACTAGGTCATTTATGTCAGTTATGATCGTTACTTCTTAGATTATGATGCCGGTAGTACAAGCTCAGGCAACGGATCCATTTTGTTAAGAGGAAATTCGATAACTTTTGGCCGAGGGAGCAGAGTCTTACTCAGTGAGTTTAGAGGGGGGCTTGAGATTTAACAGTAGAGTGATTGTTCCGAATGGGGAAGAGTTGCGACACGCAGTTATGTCAGAGTCGCATGGATCCTGATTTGTGGTGCATCCTGGTAGGGATAAGATGTACCAAGATATGCGGCGGCAATATTGGTGGAGTGGAATGAAGAGAGACATTGCTAAGTTCGTCTCTAAGTGTGTTACATGTCAGTTAGTGAAGGTGGATCACTAGAGATTCCAATGTGGAAATAGGAGAGCATTTAGATGGATTTTATTACTCAGTTGCCTACTACTCCGGGGGGTCACGATTCCATATGGGTGATTGTGGATCGTTTGACTAATGTATCTCATTTTTTACCGGTTCGAACTGATTTTTAGATGGGGCAGTATGCACAACTCTTTATAGCTGAGATAGTGAGGTAACACGGGGTACCACTTGATATTGTGTCCGATCGGGATAAGATCTTTATCTCCAGATTTAGGGAGAGTTTTCACGAGGCCATGTGTACCGATGTGCCATTGAGTATGACCTATCACCAGCAGACGGATGGGTAGGCTGAGCGTACTAATTAGATGCTAGAGGATGATGATGCTGGAAACAACACCACCAGGTAAGGTGTTGACAAGCTTAAGCAAGTGATAACAATGGCAACACAGGAGAATATATATATGTATATATGTAGAAGGAGGTGAGGAGAAGAGGATGAACACTTGAATATAAGTGGTTTATCTAATATGGCCTATGTCCGCTGTGAGTGTGTGTGAGTAATATCACTGAATGAAGTCACTAATGGCCATTGATACAATCTCTCAAGCTTTATCTCTCTATTGTGTAAAATTATAGAGTTTCAGCTAGGGTTGTAATTATCGATCCCTTTACAAGGTATGGGATGACCTCTATATATAGTTCTTAGGGGGTGTAATGTACCCCCAATCATGCAATGAGCATGTGCATGGAGATCCATCCAGTGGAAGGATGACACCTAGCTGATCTTTCACTAAGTAATGATGACTTCAATATTCCCTCACATGGAGGGAATGATGCAGTTATAACAGATTTGTCCACGTGCTCCAATCCATACATGTATGCATAGAAGCTCCGCTGTCTTTGCTTAGCACCAATCTTGGCCTGAGTGAGTACGAGGTTGGTGAGGTATAACCCCTGCCTTAACTGGGAATTATATGATGACCTTGGCTGGGACATCGACTGAGGTTAGATATGCGGAACGTCGACCAGGGCTGATGTTGACGTGTCACTTGGTGCTGAGCCTACAGGGCTGCTGATTCTAGGTAAAACCTGTAACATCGACTAAAGCCGATGATGGGATTATTCATTAAGCCGAAGAGGCATTGCTGATTCTTATGTGGCACTTGCAACGTCGGCTGGGGCCGACACTGATGTTAAAGGGTGGTTAAACCCATGAGTCCTTACTACTCTCGACTTATGCCCAGCCAAGGTTGATGTACGAGGAAGATGTGATGTCGGTTGTGGGCGATGTGATGGATAACTAACCCTGTGAGTCATGCAGACCTCGGTTAATGCCCAATTATGGTGTTTCTTGCAGCCATTAGTGGGTAATCCTGAGGTATTGTTGCCGCGACCGTCATCCAGGCCGAGGTTAATGTCCCTGATCTGGCAGGTGCACTTTGGGCATATCAATCACCCCTAGCCCTTAGTTACCTATATGAATAGGTGACTAAGGGGTACGTATATCCGAGGCTGTATTTTTCTTGTGTACCAACATTTTTTTGACACGTGTCAACTTCTGAAGTGGGTAGCGTGCCTGGCAAGTGCAATGATGTTGATTGCCTTTTGGGCTCCCAGGGAAATAATGGGCCTTGGGATTTGTGCCAACATGATTTTGGGGTTTAAACCCTTTTTCCTTCTCTTTCTTTCTCATTTCTTTCCATTTCTCCCGCCTGTGCTTTCCTCTGCAATTTCTCTCTCTCTTTAAGAGTTGCTGCTGTGTTTTGGGGTTTCCTCATTTCTGATCTTCCTCTTCTTCATTTCACACTCAGACAGGTATCATCTTCACCCTATTTCATCATTTTCAGCCTTTAATTTTGGTTTGTTCTTTTTTCGGTGAAGATTTAGGTTTTTCGGTTAGGGTTTTAAGGTTTTTCGGTTGTTCTTTACATTTTTCGGTGAGGCTGTTCTTGGTTGCTCTTGGTTTGAAATGATTCAAAAACCAAATTTGATCCTTAGCTTAAGTTGTCCCCAATTGTTTGTGGTTTGGAATCTTAAGTTTAGGGTCATCTTCTTCATGCTCAGACCCATTTATAAGCTCATAGAAGATTTCCCCTCTCTCAGAGAGAAGACCTTTGCAAAAATTAGGCAGATAGAGTTAGCCTAAGAGGAAGCTCGTAGAGCTGAGGCCTTCCCCCTTAGGCCTATCTTCCCTCCACCTCTGAAGGTGATATACCCTGAGCCTGCCAAGCCTGTTGATCCAATATAGGTTCCAATAGACCCCTATCCCATGTCTGAGTCTGAGATCTCTACCTCAGACCCTATGTCTACTGATTCTTTCCAAGGGGCCATGGACTTCTCGATTAGGCAAGATCTGGTCCCTGATCAGGCAGAGGTTCAAAGTCGTTCCTCATCTCACAATGACGCTAGCACTTCACTGACTTCTTCTGATGTTGAAGTTATGGGGCTGAGTGTGGCTATGCCCCCACCCATTGATGCTATTCATCTATCGGCCGCGACAGGGTCCCTGTTTGCTCAGAGATTCCTTGAGGGTGTTCCTACATCTGCCCAGGAAGATGTTGCCAGGGATGAGGGTGATGGTCATGAGAGTGACGTTGACACCTCAGAGGCAGCCGAGATAGAGAGTACCGTTATTGAGTATGACCTGTTAGCCTTTAGGAACCTTTATTCTATAGGCCCCTCTATCAAGCTTAGGAGACCTCTGAGGGATGAGAGGGCCTTTAGTGGCCGAGATGGGGAGATCTTTGTGTATAAAAACATGTTTAAGTGGAGATTATGTCTCCCCATCCATCCAACTATTAGAGCCATATTGTCCCATATTAACCTGGCCCCCTCCCAATTATCCCCCAATGCTTGGAGGGTGATGATTAGAGCTATAATCCTTTGGAGGGAGGTCCATCACTCAGACCTTCCTTTAAGGGTCTTCATAGGGTGCTACATGCCGTCCTCTGACAGAAACCACTCGAGCTACTACCACTTCCTAGCTAGGAAGTCTGATAAGAAGATGCCGCTGGTCACTCAAAGCTCAAATCATAACTAGAAACCATGGTACTTCTTCATCTCAAGGGCATGGGAATTTGGTACTTGTGCTCCCTCTTTATCATTAGGGCCGAGGACCCCTCTTAGGTGGGGAAAATTGTCATTAGATGCCAAAGTCGACCCTACGTTAAGCCATGATAGCCTACAAAAGGTCAAAGATCTTCAAGATCAGGGGGATCTTGGTTGGCTAGTCAAGTATGAGCATCTAATGACCCCTTACTACCTCTCTGAGACTGGCCTGGGGGGAATTACTTTAGCCGAACTTCATAAGTGCTTATTTTGTAAAGATGTACATCTGGTTTTTTAATGTCTGATATACTGATGTTGATATATTTTTTGGCAGAACGCCCATAAGGTATCTCAGACGACCTGTGGGAGATGTCTGCACCAAGCCTTATCAAGTTGGTGAATAAAGTTGGGTTCAATGCACCTCCTCCTCTACCTAAGCAGAACGTCGGCACCTCTAAATCTGACGCTACAAAAAAGAGGAAATCCACCACTGATGCCTCAAAGGATTAGACATAGTAAAGCCCACAAGGGAGATTATCACATCCCTATCTCATCCAATGATGCCCTGGCTGCTCGTCTGGAGCAGTTAAAGATCAGTGACAACCTGATAGGTCATGGTTTGAAGGCCACAGATGCCATTGGCTTTGCAATGACCGATGTGACAAGCACTTCTTATGCTTTATAGAGATCCCTCTGCTGGCCAAGTTTTTCCTTCACAGGTCCATTCAGGTAGAGATTTTAGCTTTTTTGGCTCCAAGTGTAACTTCGTCCTTGATATGGGTAGTCTTGATCACATACATCTGACTTTGTATTACAGGGAATCCTGTCCATGCACCAGTTCGTTGACTGGACCCTGAGGAAGCTGCCTCTTATTGAAAAGGGAAAAGAGGCCTAGAAGGTGGAGGCCTGTCTAAATGTTAAGTTTGAACGTCTGAAGACAGCCTTCACTGAGTCTAAGAATAAGGTGAAGTAAAGGGATCGGGACATAGCTAAGATCCAGAAGGACCACACCTCTGCCCTGAAGGCCAAGGATGATGTTCTTCAACAAAAGGTTGATGCTGCTATGAAAGCTGCTCTTGAGGATGCCTCTGAGAAGATTTTGGCCGACTACAAGGTATCTGACCAATTTATAAGCTTCAGCTTTGAATACCTTGAAAGAGGTGTTAAAGCTACTCATAAATGGGCGGCCATTAAGGAAAAAGAATTAGGGAGCTTGACAACCTCAGACTTCATTGGTCTCGACTTTGGCAACCCTCAGTTTACTCAGGCCTTGCAAGAGGTTGAGGAGGAAGGAGAAGGTGCTGCACCTGTAGAGATTGGACAACCGGAAGCTATCGAGACTAAGGATGTCAACCTTCAAGATGAATGGGTCGAGGTTACCGACGTCGGCCAAGAGGATACCCTTGTTGCTCCAGACCCTTAGACTTTAATTTGTGAAGCTTTACACTTGTAATTTATTGATTCTCATCTGTAATTTTATAAATTTTGATATTTGTAACTCTCACTACTTCATGTTATATCATCCTCTTAAGAGGATTTTGCTTCTTTGGATGAATGTTCCTCTAAATTGTCTTATATTGTTTATACTAAGGTCTGAAGTCTTAACATAATGGTGTCTACCTTAATTTCACCAAACAGTTTAAGGTCTGAGGTCATCAAACTAAGATGTTACACTCATAAATTTAACCAAATTAATGATGTTTAAGGTCTGAGGTCATCAAATTAAGATGTTACCCTCATAAATTTCACCAAATAATGATGTTTAAGGTCTAAGGTCATCCAATTATGAGGTTTCACCTCAGACCTTGTCACTAAATTATGATGTTTAAGGTCTGAGGTCATCAAACAAAGGTGTTACCCTCATAAATTTCACCAAATTAATGATGTTTAAGGTCAGAGGTCATCCAATTATAAGGTTTCAGCTCAGAACTTGTCACTAAATTATGATGTCTAAGGTCTGAGGTCATCAAACTAAGGTGATACCCTCATAAATTTCACCAAATTATGATGTCTAAGGTCTGAGGTCATCAAATTGAGATGTTACCCTCATAAATTTCACCAAATTAATGATGTTTAAGGTCCGAGGTCATCAAATTAAGATATTACCCTCATAAATTTCACCAAATAATGATGTTTAAGGTCCGAGGTCATCCAATTATGATGTTTCACCTCAGACCTTATCACCAAATTATGATGTTTAAGGTCTGAGGTCATCAAACAAGGATGTTACCCTCACAAATTTCACAAAATTAATGATGTTTAAGGTCTGAGGTCATCAAATTAAGATGTTACCCTCATAAATTTCACCAAATTATTGATGTTCAAGGTCTGAGGTCATCAAACTAAGAGGTCATCAAACTAAGATGTTACCCTCATAAATTTCACAAAATTATGATCTTTATGGTGTGTGGTCAGCCAATTATGATGTTTCACCTGAAAAATTTCACCAAATAATGATGTTTAAGGTATGAGGTCATCCAATTATGATGTTTCACCTCAGACCTTGTCACCAAATTATGATGTTTAAGGTCTGAGGTCATCAAACGAAGGTGTTACCCTCATAAATTTCACTAAATTATGATGTTTAAGGTCCGAGGTCATCAAATTAAGATGTCACCCTCATAAATTTCACCAAATTAATAATGTTTGAGGTCTGAGGTCATCAAATTATGATGTTACCCTCATAAATTTCACCAAATAATGATGTTTAAGGTCTGAGGTCATCCAATTATGATGTTTCACCTCAAACCTTGTCAATAAATTTTGATGTTTAAGGTCTGAGGTCATCAAACTAGGATGTTAACCTCATAAATTTCACCAAATTAATGATGTTTTAGGTCTGAGGTCATCAAATTAAGATGTTAACCTCATAAATTTCACCAAATTAATGATGTTTAAGGTCTGAGGTCATCAAACTAAGATGTTACCCTCATAAATTTCACCAAGTTAATGATGTTTAAGGTCTGAGGTCATCGAATTATGATGTTCACCATAGACCTTGTCACCAAATTATGATGTTTAAGGTGTGAGGTCATCAAACTAAGGTGTTACCCTCATAAATTTCACCAAATTATGATGTTTAAGGTCCGAGGTCATCAAATTAAGATGTTACCCTCATAAATTTCGCCAAATTAATGACATTTAAGGTCAGATGTCATCCAATTATGATGTTTCACCTCAGACCTTGTCACCAAATTATGAGGTTTAAGGTTTGAGGTCATCAAACTAAGGTGTTACCCTCATAAATTTCACCAAATAATGATGTTTAAGGTCCGAGGTCTTCAAATTAAGATGTTACCCTCATAAATTTCACCAAATAATGATGTTTAAGGTCTGAGGTCATCCAATTATGATGTTTCACCGCAGACCTTGTCATCAAATTATAATGTTTAATGTCTGAGGTCATCAAACTAGGATGTTACCCTCATAAATTTCACCAAATTAATGATGTTTTATGTCCGAGGTCATCAAATTAAGATGTTACCATAATAAATTTCACCAAATTAATGATGTTTAAGGTCTGAGGTCATCAAACTAAGATGTTACCCTCTTAATATTCACCAAATTAATGATGTTTAAGGTCTTAGGTCATCCAATTATGATGTTTCACATCAGAAATTTCACCAAATAATGATGTTTAAGGTCTGAGCTCATCCAAGTATGATGTTTCACCTCAGACCTTGTTACCAAATTATGATGTTTAAGGTCTGAGGTCATCAAACTAAGGTGTTATGCTCATAAAATATTCACCAAATTAATGATGTTCAAGGTCTGAGGTCATCAACTAAGATGTTAACCCATAAAATATTCACCAAATTAATGATGTTCAAGGTCTGAGGTCTTCCAAGTGTGATGTTCACCTCAGACCTTGTCACCAAACTATGATGTTTAAGGTCTGAGGTCACCAACTAAGATGTTACCCCCATAAAATATTCACCAAATTAATGATGTTCAAGGTCTGAGGTCATCCAAGTGTGATGTTCACCTCAGACCTTGTCACCAAACTATGATGTTTAAGGTCTGAGGTCATCAACTAAGATGTTACCCCCATAAATTTCCCCAAATTAGGATGTTTAAGGTCTGAGGTCATCAAATTATGAGTATACCCTCATAAATTTCACCAAATAAATGATGTTTGAGGTCTGAGGTCATCAAATTAAGATGTTACCCTCATAAATTTTACCAAATAATGATGTTTAAGGTCTGAGGTCATCCAATTATGATACTTCACCTCAGACCTTGTCACCAAAATTTTGATGTTTAAGGTCTGAGGTCATCAAATTATAATGATTCACCTCAGACCTTATCACCAAATTGTGATGTTTAAGGTCCGAGGTCATCAAACTAGGATGTTACCCTCATAAATTTCACCAAATTAATGATGTTTAAGGTCTGAGGTCATCAAATTAAGATGTTACCCTCATAAATTTCACCAAATAATGATGTTTAAGGTCTGAGGTCATCCAATTATGATGTTTCACCTCACACCTTGTCACTAAATTATGATGTTTAAGGTCTGAGGTCATCAAACTAAGGTGTTACCCTCATAAATTTCACAAAATTATGATGTTTAAGGTCTGAGGTCATCAAATTAAGATGTTACCCTCATAAATTTCACCAAGTTAATAATGTTTAAGGTCTGAGGTCATCAAACTAAGCTGTCACCCTCATAAATTTCACCAAATTATGATGTTTAAGGTCTGAGGTCATCAAATTGAGATGTTACCCTCATAAATTTCACCAAATTAATGATGTTTAAGGTCTGAGGTCATCAAATTAAGATGTTACCCTCATAAATTTCACCAAATAATGATGTTTAAGGTATTAGGTCGTCCAATTATGATGTTTCACCTTAGACATCGTCACCAAATTATGATCTTTAAGATCCCAGGTTATCAAACTAGGATGTTACCCTAATAAATTTCACCAAATTAATGATGTTTAAGGTTTGAGATCATCAAATTAAGATGTTATTCTCATAAATTTCACCAAATAATGATGTTTAAGGTCTGAGGTCATCCAATTATGATGTTTCACCTCAGACATTATCACCAAATTTTGATGTTTAAGGTTTGAGGTCATTAAATTATGATGTTTCAACTTAGACCTTTTACACCAAATTATGATATTTAAGGTCTGAGGTCATCAAACTAGGATGTTGCCCTCATAAATTTCACCAAATTAATGATGTTTAAGGTCTGAGGTCATCAAATTAAGATGTTACCCTCATAAATTTCACTAAATAATGATGTTTAAGGTCTGAGGTCATTTAATTATGATGTTTCACCTCAGACCTTGTCACTAAATTATGATGTTTAAGGTCTAAGATCATCAAACTAAGGTGTTACCCTCATAAATTTCACCAAATTAATGATGGTTAAGGTCTGAGGTCATCCAATAATGATGTTTCACCTCAGACCTTGTCACCAAATTATGATGTTTAAGTTCTGAGGTCATCAAACTAAGGTGTTACCCTCATAAATTTCACCAAATTATGATGTTTAAGGTCTGAGGTCATCAAATTAAGATGTTACCCTCATAAATTTCACCAAATTAATGATGTTTAAGGTCTGAGGTCATCAAACTAAGATGTTACCCTCATAAATTTCACCAAATTAATGATGTTTAAGGTCTGTGGTCATCCAATTATGATGTTTCACCTCAGACCTTGTCACCAAATTATGATGTTTAAGGTCTGATTTCATCAAACTAAGGTGTTACCCTCATAAATTTCACCAAATTATGATGTTTAAGGTCTGAGGTCATCAAATTAAGATGTTACTCTCATAAATTTCACCAAATTAATGATGTTTAAGGTCTCAGGTTATCCAATTATGATGTTTCACCTCAGACCTTGTCACCAAATTATGATGTTTAAGGTCTAAGGTCATCAAACTAAGGTGTTACACTCATAAATTTCACCAAATTATGATGTTTAAGGTGTGAGTTCATCAAATTGAGATGTTACCCTCATAAATTTCACCAAATTAATGATGTTTAAGGTCTGAGCTCATCAAATTAAGATGTTACCCTCATAAATTTCACCAAATAATGATGTTTATGGTCTGAGGTCATCCAATTATGATGTTTCACCTCAAACCTTGTCACCAAATTTTGATGTTTAAGGTCTGAGGTCATCAAACTAGGATGTTACCCTGATAAATTTCACCAAATTAATGATGTTTAAGGCCTGAGGTCATAAAATTAAGATGTTACCCTCATAAATTTCACCAAATTAATGATGTTTAAGGTCTAAGGTCATCAAACTAAGATGTTACCCTCATAAATTTCACCAAATTAATGATATTGAAGGTTTGAGGTCATACAATTATGATTTTTCACCTTAGATCTTGTCACCAAATTATGATGTTTAAGGTCTGAGGTCATCAAACTAAGGTGTTATCCTCATAAATTTCACCAAATTATGATGTTTAAGGTCTAAGGTCATCACATTAAGATGTTACCCTCATAAATTTCACCAAATTAATGATGTTTAAGGTCTGAGGTCGTCCAATTATGATGTTTCACCTCAAACCTTGTCACCAAATTATGATGTTTAAAGGTTTGAGGTCACTATAAAAAGATGTTTTCACCTCATAATTTTAGTACTAAAGCATGATGAAACAAAGTATTGACACATGAACTGCTCTTCTCATTAATATTCTCTTCATAAAACGATTCAAATACATAGAAACAGCTGCAACATCATATGGAATACTTCTTTTGGTGATCAACGTTCCATGGTTGGAGAAATGTTCTCCCTCTAGATTTTCTAGCTGGTAAGTACCGGGTACAACCTCATCAACTACTTTGTAAGGACCATATAAGTTCGGGTGAAGCTTGTTTGCCTTCTGCAATGTCTTCTTCAGCACAAGGTCTCTTACTGCTATAGGTCTTGATCTTACCCTTTGATTGTAGAACTTTGTTGTTCTCTGCTGGTAGGCTGCCTGTCTGATCTCAGAGTCTTCCCTTCTCTCCTTAATCAGATCCAAGTCAAGTCTTCTTTCCTCCACATACCTCTAAGGGTCATAGGTCTGAACTCTATTGTTAGGGAGTCTTATATCTGTAGGTATGACTGCCTCTGAACCATGGGCCAATATAAATGGGGTTTCCCCCGTTGGCATCCTTGTCGTTGTCCTGTAGGCCTATAGTACTGCATAAAGATCTCCTATCCGTCTCCCGTTGGCTTCTTCTAACCTCTTCTTAATCCCATCAAGGATTGTACGGTTCATGACTTCAGTTTGTCCATTTTACCGAGGTCGTCCAGGAGAGGAGAATAACTTCTTAATCCCCACTCTTTCACAATATTTTTTTAATGAAGAATTCTTGAACTGGGTTTCATTGTCTGAAATGAGGGTGTTTGGAAGGCCATGTCTGCATACGATGCTCTTCCAGATGAATTGGAAGATCTTCTGCTCTGTTATCATGATCATCGGCTCAGCCTCTACCCACTTGGAAAAGTAATCAATTGCTACTATCAGAAATCGGTAATTATTAGAAGCTCTTGGCAATGGTCCCAGTAAGTCAATCCCCCATACTGCAAACGGATAGGGAGAACTGATTCACATAATAGGATGATGAGGTTGATGAGGGATAGTGGAGAATCTCTGGCACTTGTCACACCTCTTCACATAGGCAGCAGCATCTTTGTCTAAGGTCAACCACCAGTATCCCTGCATAATTATCCTCTTGGCTAAAGGTCTTCCTCCTATGTGACTGGAGCAAGAACCCTCATGTACATCCTACAGGACGTGGGGGACCTCTGTGGGATAGACGCATATGAGGAGAGGTAGTAGGAAGCCTTTTTTTTATACAGGACATCTCTTATTAGTGAGAACTTCGTAGCTCTGTATCTCAATTTCCTCCTTTCTAACTTTGATTCTCGCAGTTATTCGTGCCTAATATATTTGATAAGGGGGTCCATCCATGAGTCCCCTAGGTTCAAATTGAGACAAAGGCTGGCAACCTCTTCTTCCTCAATGGTCGGCTTGAGAAAGATCTCGATTGGTACTGTCCTTCTGATGCCTGTCCTTGTTGCTGAAGCCAACCTTGCTAGTGCATCTGCACGACTATTATCTTGTCGATGTATTCTCTTCATCTTTACCTCTTTGAAGCCTTCTAGCATCGTTCTTACCCTCTTCTGGTATTTTTCCATCCTTTTATCCTTTGACTCATATACTCCAAGTACTTGGTTGATAACTAACCTCGAGTCACTGTGTATTAGGAGTCGACCAACTCTAAGGGATTTTTCCAAGGAGAGTCCCGCTATCAGAGCCTCATACTCGGACTCGTTATTTGTAGCCTTGAAGTTGAACCGTAGCGCTTATTCGACGTCGGTGCCATCCGGGGCTGACATTATCAGCCTTGCACCGCTTCCACTTTCACAAGAAGACCCATCAACAAAGAGGTGCCAAACATCTTCATTTGAAGAGAAGTTTCCCTCTGACAGGGTCCCTTGATTGAAGAGGTAGCTGTCTTCCTCATTTTTAGCAACTCTTTTTTTGGCTCTGCTGGATACAACCTCTTTCGGGTTTCGGAAGACATTACTGTTTGATCCCTCTGTAATTTCTGGGCTATTCTCAATCGCATCCTCCTCCCATGTGAATTTGGCAACAAAATCTGCTAGTGCTTGCCCTTTGATGGCCACCCTGGGTTGATAAATAATGTCATACTCTCCCAACTCGATGGCCCAGGTCATCAATTTGCCTGACTTCTCGAGCTCGTGGAGGACCTTCCTTAGTGGAGAGTTAGTGAGGATGACCATAGAGTGTGCTTAGAAATAGGGCTTCATCTTTCTGGAAGCATGTATCAAGGCGTAGGCCAATTTCTCCATCGGGCCTTACTATTGAAGTATACATATCTCTATACCCCATCATTTTCCCGTACTATGGCTGAACTTATAGCTGACTCTGAGACTGCTAGATAAACATACAACTTCTCCCCCAGAATGGGCCGGGATAAGAGTAGGGGGATCCGAGGTAGGACTTGAGCTCCTAAAAGTCCTTGTCACACTCTTTATCCCACTCGAAGGCTTTTCTTAGCACTTTGAAAAAAGGAAGACACTTGTCGGTGGCTCTAGAAACAAACCTGTTGAGTGCTGCAACTCTTCCAGTGAGACTTTAAACATCTTTTATGCTTCTTAGTGTCTTCATGTCAAGCAAAGCCTTGATCTTCTCGGGGTTAGACTCTATAGCCCTCTTATTGATGATAAATCCAAGAAACTTTCTAGCTCCTACTCCGAAGACACACTTAACAGGGTTGAGCTTCATCCTGTATAGGTCCATGGTGTCAAAGGTCCTTTCTAGGTCGGCTATGTGAGTGTAGGACTTCAAGATTTTCGTTAACATGCCATCTACATATACCTCCATGGTCTTACCAATTTGATCTTCAAACATCTTATTTACAAGACGTTTATACGTAGCCCCTGTATTCTTCAAGCCGAAGGGCATGACCTTATAGAAATAGGTCCCCTTATCTGTGATGAATGCTGTTTTCTCTTAGTCTTCGGCATCCATGAAGATTTAATTATAGCCTGAATACGCATCCATGAAGTTCATAAGTTCATGTCCTGCCGTGGAATCTACCATCTGATCAATTCGAGGTAAGGGATATCTGTCTTTTGGGCAAGACTTGTTCAGGTCAGTGAAGTCTATGCACATCCTCCATTTTCCATTAGCTTTAGTCACAATGATAGCGTTAGACAATCATTCTGGGTATATGACCTCCCTGATGAATTTTGCCTCTTCCAACTTTCTGACCTCTTCCCTGATGACATCATACTTTTCCCTGGAGTAAACTCTTCATTTTTGTTTGATTGACTTTGCATCCTCTGCCACATTGAGTTTGTGGCACATAACCTCCGGGTCGATGCCAGACATGTCTGCATGGCTCCAAGCGACGACACTCTGTCTCTTCTTCAAAAATCTTATCAGCTCTTCCTTGATCTCGAGTTTTAGGACCTTATCGATTTGGATGGTTTTTTTCGGTTCGTTCTCATTGAGGATGATGGATTCTACCTCTTACGCGGCCTCTCCTTTCTTCAATTTTATTTCATCCATAGGATCAAGTGTATCAATGTTATATGTGGTTGTTTCCCTCTTATGGGCCTCCCTCTCTTCTGCCGAGTTAAAGTAGCATTCTCGTGCCGAGGTCTGGTCACCCTGCACTTCCCCTAACCCATAGGGGTCGGGAATTTTAGCATCTGGTGGACTATCAATGGTACGGTCTCAAATTCCTTAAGGGCTACTCGTCCTGTGATAAGGTTGTAGGCTGAGAAGACGTTTTCATCCATAACGAAAAAATTGATCTTTTGGGTCAACCTCTTAGGCCACTCGTCTCCCATTCGTACATCCATCTCATATATGCCCAATGGATAGACCTTTTCACCACTGAAGCCCATCAATGGATGATGATAGGGTACCAACCTTGCTCTTTTGAGGCCTAGCTCTTAAAACAGGGCTAGACCATCACATCTGCAGAACTTACCCCATCTACGAGGATTCTCTGCACCTCACATCTATGCACCCTTGTTGTAATTACCAAAGGGTCATCATGCGGAGCTAAGATACCTTTGAAGTCGATTCAGGAGAATCCAACTATGAGGCTATCCATATCTACATTCTTTCTCTTCTGTTTAGACTCTGAAGACGTCAGGTTCACAACCTCTACTTTGGTCACTGATATAGCCTCTGCCACATGAGATTTATGGTCGTCTACTTCGGAGCCACCTCCTGCTAGTCCCCCACATATGGTGTTAACCCCGAAGGAGATCATACTAACCATCTTCACAGAGATAATGTCATCTTTCGGTGGGAGGTCTGGATCGTCCTCATCATCACCATCTGAGTCATCATCTCTTCTTGCTGGGGGATCATGTCGACATCTGTCATTTATCTTTTTCTTAGGGTCTTCTCTTCCCCTCTTAGGAGCTTTACCATCGACATACTTTCTCAACTTTTCGAACTTCAACATCTTCTCAATTTCATCCTTTCAGGTGAAGCACTTGTCCATCACATGGCCATGGTCTTGGTGGAATTCACACCACCGGTTCTTATTTCTCTTATGCAGAGGAGCCTTCAGCTTATCCGACCATCTCAGGGAGCGGTCATTTTTTATTTCGTTGAGAATGTGTTTGTAGCTCACAGTTAGAGGAGTATAGTGTGCAAACTTATCGTCTGCAGATCTCTTTTTTCTGTCTTTCATCCTTTGGAATTTCTCGCTGCCACTTCCATTATTATCCTCATACTTTTCGGCCATAGCCTCTTCAGCGTTCATGACCTTTCCTGCGGTTGCCAATAGTTCTGCCATGGACTTGGAAGGGTCTTCTACAAGCTTTCACAACAACTTCCCTTTCTGGAGTCCCCCAATGAGGGCAGTCATAGCTATATTCTCTTCATAATCTTCAACCTCCAATTTTTCTTTATTAAATCTGACAATGTAGTCTCTTAGGTTCTCGTTCTTGCCTTGTTTGCTGTACAACAGATGGGTGGTCTTCTTTTGAGGTCTTACCCCAAAATAGAAATTATGAATGAACCGTTCGGCCAAGCCCTTAAAGTTCTCGATAGAGTTCTTCGGAAGAAAGGTAAACCAGATGTGTGCAGCTCCCGTCAAAGTCCCAGAGAAGGTCCAACACCTCATCTCATCTAGAATCGAATAAATATCTGCCATAGACTGGTACATCTCGATATGATGCACAAGGTTGGTACTACCATCATATTTGGGAGACACGGTAGGTGGTTTGAACTTGGCAGGGGTCGAGAAGTTCACTATCTTTGCCACAAATGGGGAGCCCTCTGAGAACCCTCTTTAGTGGGTCTCGGATTTTGATGAGGTCCCCTATCTTCCCTTCAACATTTTGAATGGAAGCGTTCCATGGTCTTACAATGTTGACCTGGTCGAGGTTGTCCCCAGCTACCTCCAATGGGTGAACTGAGGGTTCCCCAGCTGCTGCACAACGTCGATTATTGACCTCTTGACCATAGTCTCGGCCTTGATGAGGTCGACCCTGAGGAGGACGATGTCCCCCTCTTCCTTTTGAGAGACAGCGGCACTTCGTGACGTGGATAACCTCTGTCTTAGGTCATTAACTGGGCTGAGCCTTTGAAAGGCTGACCCTCTACTTAAGTGATCAAAAGCCGACCCTCTTTGTTGGGCACCCTCATCTTTTCATCATATTTTGAGTGAGCTGTGCAAATTGCTCCTTCATTACTTGCTGTGTTGTAGCCAAAGATTTCAAGGCTGTAGCCCCCTCATCCATTTCGAACTGGGGTGGTTCCTGGATGGAACTGGGTCCTCCAACACCAGATGGTGGAGGAAGTGGTGGCAACTCCGGTGCCATATGTTAAAACTAAAGGGCTCGTGATGAAAATGAACTTAATACCTTTAAGGACCTTTTTCAATGGTGAAATAGCTCCACGCAAGGGGCGAGGCCTGGTTCACCACCGGAGTCTCCGGTGAGGTTAAGCAGACAAAGAGGAAGAGACAACTTCTCGTTCCCACAGATAGCGCCAAAATGATGATGCTGGAAACAACACTACCAGGTAAGGTGTTGACAAGCTCAAGCAAGTGATAACAATGGCAGCACAGGAGAATATATATATGTATATATGTAGAAGGAGGTGAGGAGAAGAGGATGAACATTTGAATATAAGTGGTTCAGCCAATCTGTCCTATGTCCACTGTGAGTGTGTGTGAGTAATATAACTGAATGAAGGTACTAATGGCCATGTATACAATCTCTCAAGCTTTCTCTCTCTACTGTGTAAAATGACAGAGTTTTATCTAGGGTTGTAATTCTCGATCCCTTTACAAGGTAGAGGATGACCTCTATATATAGTGCTTGGGAGGTGTAATGTACCCCCAAGCATGCAATGAGCATGTGTATGGAGATCCAGCCAGTGGAAGGATGACACCTGGCTGACCTTTAACTAAGTAATGATGACTTCAATATTCCCTCACGTGGAGGGAATGATTAAGTTATAATGGATTTGGCCACGTGCTCCAATCCATACATGTATGCGTAGAAGCTCCGCTGTCTTTGCTTGGCACCAATCTCGGCCTGTGAGAGTACATGGTTGGTGAGATATGACCCCTGCCTTAGCTGGGAATTATATGATGACCTTGGCTAGGATATCGGTCGATGTTAGATATGCGGAACGTTGGCCAGGGACGGAGTTAGATATGCGAAATGTCGGCCAGGGCCGATATTGACCTGTCATTTGGTGCTGAGCCTGCAGGGCTGCTGATTCTAGGTGAAACCTGTAACATCGGGTAAAGCCAATGATGGGATTATTTATTAACCCGAAGAGGCATTGTTGATTCTCATGTGGATCTTGCAATGTCGGCTGGGGCTGAGACTAATGTTGAATGGTGGTTGAACCCATGATTCCTTGCTGGTCTCGGCTTATGCCCAACCAAGGTTGATGAACGAGGAAGATGTGATAGCGGCTGTGGATGACGTGATGGATAACTGACCCCGTGAGTCATGCAAACATTGGCTGATGCCCAATTATGGTGTTGCTTGCAGCCGTTGGTGGGTAATACCGAGGTATTGTTGCCTCGACCGTCATCTAGGCCGAGGTTAATGTCCCTGATCTGGCAGGTGCACTTTGGGCATATCATAGGATATGTTATGCACGTGTATTCTGGATTTTAGAGGGAGTTAGGAGCAGTATCTTCCACTGGTGGAATTTGCATATAATAATTCCTATCAACTCACCATTGGTATGGCCCCATTTGAGGCGTTATATGGTAGACCTTGTCGCTCTCCTGCGTGTTGGTTAGAGGTGGGGGACAACAAGTTACTTGGGTCGGAAGTGATTCAGGACATGTCTGCCAGGGTTAAAATGATCAGGAGTCTCATTCGGGTAGCCCAGGATAGATAGAAGAGCTACGCCGATGCCAAGAGGTTCTTTAGGGAGTTTACTGTGGGGGACCCGGTGTTACTGCGCATGTCTCCTATGAAAGGAATCATGAGATTCAGGAAGAAAAGGAAATTGGCTCCGAGATATGTAGGACCATTTCCTATTATTGATAGGGTTGGACCTGTCGCGTACTGACTTGGACTGCCGAAGTACTTGCATCGTATGCATGATGAATTCCATATTTCTTCTCTGAGGAGATATCTCTGAGATGAGTTATCTCACACTCATATTGCATTGGAGGAAGTTTATTTGCAGCCAGATAGTTCTTACGAGGGGCGACCACTGTGAGAAACGTTTGCGATCGAAAGTAGTTCCGTGTGTGCGTGTTCAATGGGCACACCATAATGTGGAGGAGTCTACTTGGGAGCGCGAGGATGATATGCACGATAAATACCTGAATTTATTTCTACCAGTTATGCCTTTTTTTGAATTTTGGGACGAAATTCCGTTATTAGGGGTAAATTATGTAATACCCCATAATTTTTAATGATTTTTAAATGGGATTAATTAGGATTAAATGTGAGATATTTAAAATTAATCAGGATTTAAATATTACTCGAGAGTAAAGTAATATGTGATATAAGTTGAATATTACTTAGTGATTAAATCTAATATATGATTATAACTTTACATGATTTAATAAAAAATGTTGTGAGTGATGAATATGAGAATTTCGAGAATTAAGTCGGGACGCGCGTGTGAGTCGCGTCGGGACTAAATTTAAAGGAATTAAAAGTAAAATATTTTTATGTCATCCAAATGGTCATTTTGACTTCACCAAAGTGTCCGAAAGCATTTAAATAGTCGAAGAAGTCTACTTTGGTGTTTGATTTGGGTAGCGGGATATTTTGTAGCCGAATAGACACCCTAGAGGGGTATTTTAGTCATTTTACATGGGAGCTGAACAGTACATAAGAAATTTGAGCTTATCTTATTATATGTAGAGTTTTTATAAGTGTTGTTCATTCATCAAAAATCAAAAGACGTGTCTGTGAGTAGAGGAGAGGATTTTCTAAGAAAGGAAGAGCCACTCTAGGAAGCCAAGAGTCAAAGGCCATCCTACACCATCATCGCCACTGGAAGTTGCCCAAAAAGTGAGAGGACCACCAGTAGACAAACATACCCAAAGGTTCATACCTTCAATTTAAAGGAAAATGACTTAATCTGTACAAATTAACATGTATAATGGCCATGATAGGGTAGTTACATAATTCTTAGAAAATTGCATGATTTAAAGATAAACCATGATGATGTTAATGGAATCACTGACTTGCGAATTATGTAGATTAAACCTTCTTCTAATTATATATATTAATCCACGAATTTGTAAGCAATGAATAAAGAAAATTCGGGTTTTATATGATGTTCTTGGAGAAATGATAAAATATGGATTTTCTAGAAATTAGGAGAAATAACTTGTTTAATCCAAACCTATTGATGTTTTAGGATTGTTTAATGATTGGAAATCATTTATATATATATTTTTATATCATATGGAATAGATTATAAGGAGTTTGGGACTTTAAAACATATGAATTGAAGATGAAAAATGGTTAAAACTGTAGGCAAATATATGCAGAATTGTGGCCATACCCGATGGATCAATGGACCCTTCCTTTCGACCGATCGAGTCCTCTTGGATTTTTGAAAATTGTTTTGTTATAAGGTTTGATTAAATCCCATCTTGTATAAATCTTTTTGGTGACTAATTGAACATTTTGGGAGTTAATGAAAGTCAGTATGGTGATAGGTAGAACTCGAAAAAATGTTAATAGGTGGAATTAATCCTATAGAATGGGAATAATTGGTTAAATTCGAATAGTGAGTATAGAAGAATAAACCCAATTGAAATGATTAAATTCGGAAATTGTGATGACATGGACCAGTAGGGGAGTAGACTTATACCTACTGAAATTATATGAGAAATATTTGGTAACCTTCAAGTGTGGAGAATGTAACACCCTGCCTAATTAAATACCGGGTGATCAGTCCTATACCCAATTAAATCAGAATATAGTTGGTTCATTCTTAGCATCACAGTCGAAAAACATTTTTCCTATCACCTAATACTCAATTAACCTGGTGTTAAAAACTTTTTCCATTTTCAATTTAATTAAAACCATTCCACGACATAGAATAATAATATGCAACAACACATCACAATTGAATTAACTATAATAAGAATAAATGTGACTGGAATAACTCTCCAGTTGAATTATAACTTTTACACTAAAAAAAACTGATATCCACAATGCTTACATAAATAATTACAACCTCTAGAATCCTAGGCGACTTGCCCTAAATGAAGTATACGCTACATATGAGTGCATCAACATAAAGGAAACGTCTAAACAAAATTCGCATCTCTTCTAGTAGCCATACTCCATCGAAACATCCATAATCTATGTTGGACATCCCTGCTACTGGATACCTGATGTACAAGATATAGTAGATAAGAGAATATGCAAGGAAATAGGTCAGAGCCCGATTGTAAAAGATTTTAAAAATATCAAGTGCTTAACAATTACAATTAAGCATTTATTATGTACATGTTAGTTTCTCGGGCTCACTCTTGAGAATTATCACCTCTCATCTAGAGTGCACACCTATCGTATCTTATTATATTTATAGTCAAGGTTCCCTCCTAACTAGTTTCCACAACATAATTCTAACCCCTATCATAAATTCGTATGTCCCATACCATACGTAATATAATTATTCATATTCATTTCTCTTTAATATGAACTAGTCTTGTTACAACCTTGGAATTAAGTGTTCGCTTACTTAATTAAATTCAGATTTCATTATTTACTTCTATCTACAACCTTTTAGTAAATTAAATCACAATTTATATTTTTAATCTACAATATCACATAGAAGGGTATATCTCTATATCTACAATGTCACACAGTAGATTACATAGAAGTTTATATATATAATATCACACTAATTATATATATACTAATACGACACCTCCCTAGTCACAACTGTGGTGCACGCATACTCTACTATCATGTCCTGATACATAATGTCACTGTATAGAGGACTATTGATTCGGTGTCTCTCACGAGTCATATCATAACACAAATATATTGGAGGCGAGTATACTCCCCAGAAAAATGGGTCATGCACATACCTACGCGCCCATTCAACCGTCGAACTATCATATCTTGGATAATACGTTTCTAATGTCCTATGCTCAGGGTATGAATCTAAAATCCCTCCCAATTGGGCACACAAGGATAAGACCGTCCACAACATGAAACCTCCACCCCGATAGCAAGAAGCGTAGGTAGGTCATACACATAACAAACTATAATATAGGTATACATTCCGCGTATATAAATATAATATCAATAAGGTATTCATACAACCATATGATAATAATCGGTAATCATCTCACCTATATATATATATATATATATATATATAATAATAATAATAATAATAATAATAATAATAATAATAATAATAATAATAATAATAATAATAATAATAAGTATTCATCATACCTGTAAATAACCATAGGGTATACGCACAACCCATATAATAAATCCTATACGTAGTATAATAATATCCCGAATATCCTACGTATATTTTCGATTATGACTTTAATCCTCAAAGTATATAATTCCGAATCCGCACGATGGTGATCATTAAATCCTCAAATAAATTCAATAGGTAAACATCTCGTCCTACAAATCCATGTCATCTCGAGTCCCGAATTTCTACGCATTAAATTAATTAGGTTTATTCCCCGATAATCCCTAATTCACTCTTAACCCTTTATTCTATCTCTTAGGGTTAATCCCACCTATTTCTAAGGTTATACCGGTAATTACTAACTCCCATTACTACTGGTCCATATCATCATACTCCCGAATCATTTCGAATTAATCTCATCTTTAATTAGTATTATATTCCATCAAACCTATTCTCTCATAACCATATATTCTTTCACTTAGGTTTATTCACATATGGACTTAAGAATTTCTAGGTGATTCAAATGATTCCCCACCCTACTGGTCCTATCCTTAATCTTCATATATATGAATTACAACCCAAAACGTGAATTTAACAACCGTAATAAATTCAATTAATTAAATTAATTCTCTCCAATTTAAATCCCAAACATAATAACATAAATTCGGGTTTCTCCTAAGCCTACTGCCCATCCATAAGTCTTATTATGTTCAAAAAGTAATCACCAAAAATTCCTAAAAACTTTGGGATTAACTCAAGGATTAAAAAGAAAAAAGTTCATCAATTCTGGAAAGGTCGATCGATCGATGGTCAGGGGTCGATCGATCTCAGCCCAGATTCTGCAATTTTGTTCCTACGGGTTTCATAGCTTTTGATCATTCAAAACCTTGTTTTAGCATCTCAAAATCCTTATAATTCATACCACATGATATAGTACCATAAGTAATGATTTCCACTGATTTATACAACCTGGAATCATCAAGGGATTGGATTAAAAGCAAGTTTCTCATATTTTTCCCAGAAAACTAAGTACATGAATATATCAAGAATAAACCTATAATTCTAAGAATTTCTCCAACATGTGATGTTTATTTCATGGATTCATATATACCAACAACATGAGATTAATCCTATATATCTCTATTTTCCAGAAATGAATTAACATCAACTAGTTTATCCCCAAAAAATATAACTTCTCATCATTTATAATTATCCTAACATGGACATTATACTAACTAGATTGCAAACATTAAATCACTTGCCTCTATTGAAGGTCTGATCCATTGGGAATGACTGTTCACTAGTGGTTCTCTCTTTTTTGGGCAACTTTCGGCAGTAGTGGTGGTGGCTCTTGGTGGTGCAAGATGGTTGACCCTTGGTTTCCTAGAGAAGTCTCTTCTTCTCCCACAATTACTCTTCTTTTTCTCCAGAGAAACTATTCACTCTCTCTCAATTCCTTTCTCTCTAAGTTTGTAGAATGAAAAGAATAATCTAAAACCTTTAGACTTATAAATTGTCTCCCAAATTCGTGCATACTATTCACCTTCCAAGTCAAATGACCATATTATCCCTCTGGGGAGACTATTTGGCTCGAAAGTTCCCCGAGACCCTATACGAACGTCCGAGTAGACTTTTTCGACTAATTGAACCCTTCTGGACACTTTGGCGTAGTCAAAACGACCATTCAGATGACATAAAAATAATTTACATTTATTTCATTTAATTATAATCCCGACGAGACTCAAATGCGCGTCCCAACTTAATTCCCATAATTGTCGTACACATAATTTGTGACAAGTTTATAAAGTCATAATAAATTATAAATTCATAATCATATATATCACTTTAATCACTAAGTACTATTCAACATAAATCACGTATTACTATATTCTCGAGTAATATTTACATTCAGATTAATTTCCAATTATATCACAATTAATTCTAATTAATCCCATTTTGAAAGTCATTAAAAATACGGGGTATTACAGAGAAAAGATCAGGAATATACTTTAAGTCATAAAGTTATAATCTATAAATACGTAGGATATTCGAGATAAATATACTACGTAAGGGAATTGTTATTGGTTGTGCGGATGCCCTGTTGATATTTATATAGGTGGGATAAATACCTATGGTATGATTTATTTTGTGTATGACATACCTACACTACTTCCTATCGGGGTGGAGGTATCGCGTTGTGTACGGTCTTATCTCGGCTGGACCCATTTGGGGGGATTTAGATTCGTACACTGAGCATAGGACCTTGGATACATGCTATCAGTGAGAATGATAGTTTCGACGGTTGAATGGGAGCGAGGTATGTGCGTGACCCATTTGGATGGAGAATATTCTCACCTCCAATATTTGTGTTATGAGATTTATGGTTCATGAGAGACGCCGAACCAATTGTCCATTATGCAGTGAGTGATGCGCCAGGACATGATAGTAGAGTATACTTGCACCGCAGCTCTGTCTGGGGGTGCTATATATATATATATATATATATATATATATATATATATATATATATATACTATTATGTGATCTACTGTGTGATTTAGTAGATAAAAAGTGAATAACAAAATCTGAATTGAATTAAGTAAGTGAATACTTAATATTTAAAGGCCTAGTTCAACTTAAAGAGAAATGAACATGTTTAATTAAATAAAGTATTGCGTGGGAAAAACGAAATGATGAGAAGAGATAGGATAATAATTAAGAACCTTGTTTAGGGGAATAATAAGGTACGTTGGTGTAACAACCCGAATTTTTTAAATGGGAATTTTTAAATTAATTTAGAAAATTGAAGAAAAATGAAATTTTGGATTTTATAATTTAAAATGTTGATTTTTTATATTTAAAAAAATAAATTTTCAAACGAAATTGGAATCGGAATTAAAATGGAGTTTTAGTTGAATTTTTATTATATAGAAGAGTCCTCAAAACATAAAACTCTTTAGAAAAAAATAATATTTTTAGAAATTCGACTGTCCGATCGAGCTGAATTTTTCACAGCAATCCTGTCTCGCCATTCGCTACAACATACTAAAATTTCAAGCAATTATGACTGTCCAATCACCCGTAATAATTTTTCAAGTGTTAGTATTTGATTAGGACTCAAAATCTTTTTGGTATATAAGCAAAGTGACGAATTTAGTACTTTTAAAAACACATTCTTCTAAACCCTAAGAGAAACAATCTCCTCTTTTACATATTCTTCTTTCCTCAAAACCTTAACTCCATTGGAGAGCTATTTTCAATCCAAGTTTTGAAGCTTTAACCCAAATTTTATCAAGATTTTTCAAGAATGACTCTTTGCTAATTTTTCAAGAGGAATCCAACCGTCGACTCAGATTTTCTTCATCTTAATCAAAGGCATGTTTACCCTATTCTTTTCGCTTAGTGTTATGTGTTTTGATTGTAGCCTCCATTAAACTCATGTTTTTTAAAATAAGTTATGAATATAATTTTAAAGAGATAAATTTCAGGACTGTTTTGCATGAAATATTAATGTTACATAATACTTATATTTTTGTTGTTCTTTGGGTTATGTTGGTGTAGTCGGTTGTATTATGGGCATGTGCATGTAGAGGAGCCCTTAAAAAGAAAATTTTGATATTTCATGTGAGAACCCTAGATTAAATTAATTACTTGCGTTAGAGAATTATAACTATGATAGGACTTTCATGTAGCTATTATTCTGAAAATTACAATATTTATGTGTCCTTGATTTCCACTATGTAGATTAAAATTATTTGATTGGGAATTTAATGTTGTTATGAATGTTGTTATAAATTGTTAATTGTACCACTTTATGGAAATATTATAATTTTGATATCTCGGCGATGTTGGGTATTGTTGGTAATTAGTTTTCACCCCTTGTTATAGCATACTTGTTAGGTATGGGACTAGTAAGTGGGCCTTAGTTGTGATTTATGCTAATTAGGTATGGGACAAGTTAGTGTGAGTCTATGTGGGTTAGATAATTTGGGGTGGGGGATTATTTTCTATATTATACCATTGTTACGATAGCTTAGGATTGATATCTAGTTGGAGTGAAGTTTTTATAATCACCCTTTACTTATGATAGGACGAAATTGTGTTTTGGGAACCCTTAGTTGGGACTAAGGGGTATTTTAAGGATTTTCACACCGCTTTTAAGGGTGGGGGAAATTAATTTTGATTAATGAGCATAAGAAATTTTGGAAATTAATATCGCAGGACTAAAACGGATATTAAAATTTATTGGTGACATAATGTGTCTAGGGCCGACAGTTTAAACGGGTCAGAGGATGATTTATGTCGTGTCGTGTGTGGAACCTTGTCATATCGCGAGGATTGCAAGATAAAAACGGATCAGACGGCGGACTTGACAAGGGGACGTGTGTGTGTGTGGAACCTTGTCATATCGTGAGGGCCGACAGTTAAAACGGGTCAGACGACGGCTTTGACAAGGGGATGTGTATCTTGATAAATTACAATTGTGGTTCTTTTAATTAAATTTAATATTGTTGGGAATGTGGGTTAATTAAAATAATATTGTTGTGGCATATTTTAAAGAAACCTTGCGGGTAGTTCGAAATTTATTTTTTGGGGATTGATAACCTTCGTAATTAAAAGATTTTATTGTTATGGTCGATATATATATCACTATTGTCTAGGTTCAGGGACCCTAATTGAGAAGAGTAGCCAGTTTTCATGCTCGGGGCTTTAGCTCTGACACATGCGTTGACGAATCTTTTTCAGGATTTATTTGAGAGTTGCTGCATAGGATTCATTGGAGATCTTTTGGAGGTGCAACTAGATTTATTTTATTGTTTTAGTAGTTAGATTTCTCTTTCCATTCCGTCGTATTATTTATGAGACTACTTTTGAGTTTATTGGGCCTTTCGGTTCCAAAGTTGTTTTAAGATTTCAGTTGGATTTATTTATTTAATTATTGAGATATCCGGAGATCACATGTGATGGTTTTTGATCGCACTTTGGTGTTTTATCAGTTGGATGTCAATCATATTTGGATTTGATTAAAATAATTTATCATGTGGATTAAAATTTTTATGTCTCATATCTGTCACATACTAAGGATGATATTTAATTTACTCGGACTCGGCTTAGTTTTGGTGGCGGCCGACGCCAGAATTAGGCGGGTTGTGACAAATGGTATCAGAGCATGGTCTTAGGTCTCATAGGTTATGAGTTCGTTTATATTTCTCATTGCCGATCTTAAATTCACTTTGTTTATGAGGGTCTAGCATACGTGTTAGAAGTGTTTCTTGAAGATGTGATGCTTTGTGCTAAGGACGTCGTAGGTATTGAGTTTAGAATTTGTAAGCTTAATGTGAGGATCCTTAAAATGGATTTTGGAGATGATAATTATTTTAGAGATTTTAGTGCAGATGTTAGGTATCGTATGTATCGATTTTTGATGTTGAGATTTAATTTGAGGATGTTAGCATTTTGATGACTTTCAGATATAGGATCGAGTGGGGATTTGTGGGAGCGTATAGTACGCCGTTATTTTTATAGTTATGCGTATGTTTATAGGTAATACATATTATTTTGTTACTCGTGGGGTAGGTACGCGTAGAATTAGGTGTATGGGAACCCAATTATGGCATCCTACGGGTAGGCATATGTGAGTCATATTTTCTTTTGCGAGATTTATGCGATGTGTATGCTTCGCCTTGTTAGTGGGGAAGTATGTAACAACCCGGATTTTTTAAATGGGAATTTTTAAATTAATTTTGGAAATCGAAGAAAAATGAAATTTTGGATTTTATAAATTTTATAATTTAAAATGTTGATTTTTATATTTTAAAAAATAAATTTTCAAACGAAATTGGAATCGGAATTAAAATGGAGTTTTAATTGAAGAGTCCTCTAAACATAAAACTCTCTAAGAGTCCTCAAAACATAAAACTCTTTAGAAAAAAATAATATTTTTAGAAATCTGACCGTCCAATCGAGCTGAATTTGTCACAGCAATCCTGTCTCGCCGTTCGCTACAACATACTAAAATTTCAAGTAATTCTCACGGTCCCATCATCCGTAATAATTTTTCGAGTGTTAGTATTTGATTAGGACTCAAACTCTTTTTGGTATATAAGCAAAGTGATGAAATTAGGACTTTTAAAAACACATTCTTCTAAACCCTTATAGCAACAATCTCCTCTTTTACATCTTCTTCCTTCCTCAAAATCTTAACTCCATTGGAGAGTTATTTTCAATCCAAGTTTTGAAGCTTTAAATCGGGTTTTATTAAGATTGTTCAAGAATGACTATTTGCTAATTTTTTGAGAGAAATCAAACCGCCGACACAGATTTTCTTCATCTTAATCAAAGGAATGTTTACCCTATTCTTTTCCCTTAGTGTTATGTGTCTTGATTGTAGCCTCCATTAAACTCATGTTTTCTAAAATAAGTTATGAATATAATTATTTAAGACATAAATTTCGGGAATGTTTTGAATGAAATATTAATGTTACTTAATACTTATAATTTTGTTATTCTTTCGGTTGTGTTGGTGTAGTCGGTTGTATTATGGGCATGTGCATGTAGAGGAGCCCTTAGAAAGCAAATTTTGATATTTCATCTGAGAACCCTAGATTAAATTAATTACTTGTGTTAGAAAATTATAACTATGATAGGACTTTCATGTAGCTATTATTCTTAAAATTACAATATTTATGTGTCCTTGATTTCCACTATGTAGATTAAAATTATTTAATTGGGAATGTAGTGTTGTTATGAATGTTGTTATAAATTGTTAATTGTGCCACTTTATGGAAATATTATAATTTTGATATCTCGGGGACGTTGGGTATTGTAGGTAATTAGTTTTCACCCCCTGTTATAGCACACTTGTTAGGTATGGGACTAGTAAGTGGGCCTTAGTTGCAATTTATGCTAATTATTTATGGGACAAGTTAGTGTGAGTCTATGCGGGTTATATAATTTGGGGTGGAGGATGATTTTCTATATTATACCATTGTTACGATAGCTTAGGATTGATATCTAGGTGGAGTGAAGTTTTTATAATCACCCTTTACTTAGGATAGGACGAAATTGTGTTTTGGGAAGCCTTAGTTGGGACTAAGGGGTATTTTGAGGATTTTCACACCGCTTTTAAGGGTGGGGGAAATTAATTTTGATTAATGAGTATAAGAAATTTTGGAAATTAATATCGCAGGACTAAAACGGATATTAAAATTTATTGGCGACATAATGTGTCTAGGGCCGACAGTTTAAACGGGATAGAGGACGATTTATGTCGTGTGTGGAACCTTGTCATATCGCGAGGATTGCAGGATAAAAACGGATCAGATGGCGGACTTGACAAGGGGATGTGTATGTGGGTGGAACCTTGTCATATCGCGAGGGTCGACAGTTGAAACGGGTCAGATGGCGGCTTTGACAAGGGGATGTATATCTTGGTAAATTACAATTGTGGTTCTTTTAATTAAATTTAATATTGTTGGGAATGTGGGTTAATTAAAATAATATTGGTGTGGCATATTTTAAAGAAACCTTGCGGGTATTTCGAAATTTATTTTTTGGGTATTGATAACCTTTGTAATTAAATTTTTTTATTGTTATGGTCGATATATATAGCACTATTGTCTGGGTTCAGGGACCCTAATTGAGAAGAGTAGCATGTTTTTGTGCTCGGGGCTTTGGATCTGACACATGCGTTGACTAATCTTTTTCAGGATTTATTTGGGAGTTGCTGCATAGGATTCATTGGAGATCTTTTGGAGGTGCGACTGGATTTATTTTATTGTTTTAGTAGTTAGATTTCTCTTTCCATTCCGTCGTATTATTTCTGAGACTACTTTTGAGTTTATTGGGCCTTTCGGTTCCAAAGTTGTTTTAAGATTTCAGTTGGATTTATTTATTTAATTATTGAGATATTAGGAGATCACATGTGATGGATTTTGATCACACTTTGGTGTTTTATCAGTTGGATGTCAATCATATTTGGATTTGATTAAAATAATTTATCATGTGGATTAAAATTTTTATGTCTCATATCTGTCACATGCTAAGGATGATATTTAATTTACTCACACACGACTTAGTTTTGGTGGTGGCCAATGCCAGAATTAGGCGGGTTGTGACAGTTAGGCATGCACGCTAGATGAGATGTGAGATTCTCAAGAGAGAGCCGAAAAATAACATGTACATAATACCTGCTTAATTGCACTTTTTAAGCACTTGCTATTTTTAAAATCTTTTACAATCGGCCTCTGACCCGTTTACTTGCATATTCTCTTCTCTACTATATATATATGACCAGGTGCCCAACATCAGGGATGCCTGACTTAGAGGATGGATATTTCGAAGAGTTTCTGGGGATTCAACTTTGGATTAGACACATTCATTTTCTTGATTCTCATCTTTATAGTATTTGGCTCATGTTGGGAATGTCGCCTAAAATTCTAGTAGTTTCATTTCCATTTCGGATATTGTACCGATTTTATATTGATACTATTATCATTTCGTTTTGGATGGTGATATTGAGATATTTCAACTCAAAAGTTTATTCCATTTACATTTATACTAGTTGAATATTAATTCAGTTGTGTTGGGGTGTTACTTACTTTATTTTAGTATGTTGTTATGGATTTAATTGAATTAAAAGTTGGAAAAGTTTTTGTCACTTAGCTTAATTAATTATTAGTTGAGTTAATAGGGGAAATTGTTTTTCGACAGTGATGATAAGAATGAACCAACTGGATATTCTGATTTGTTTTAGTAAAGGACTGATCACCCGGTATTTAACTAGGCAGGGTTTGACATCAACCCAATCAATTATTACTATTTTTATTTTTTGAAGAATCAAAATAAACCTTATAATCATAGAAAATATTTAAAAATCCACCTATAAATATATTTTATTACTTTAGTTGTAAACCAACTCTATCTATTAATTCACTGCTTAAAGTCATATATTGTCATGAACTTTTCACACAAGCCTTATATTAGGAAATAAACTCTAAAATGAAATTAAACTTAGCACATAGCCTAAATAAAAAGTAGTTTGATTTATTTTTGAAATAATATCTAGTTCAATATTAATCATATTAAACACGAATAATGACATTTGTTTAGTATAGTTTGTGGCACCTGAAAGTTACGATGATAATGTCATGTGGATGATAAATTTATAATGCAACCTCAACATTTTTGGACCAAGTTGCCTAA
Source organism: Sambucus nigra (assembly GCA_949130495.1). Lineage (NCBI taxonomy): Eukaryota > Viridiplantae > Streptophyta > Magnoliopsida > Dipsacales > Adoxaceae > Sambucus > Sambucus nigra. The sequence continues at coordinate 422,355,367 of OX422211.1, read as the reverse complement.
ATTTCTAAAAACACCACTAGCCCCTAAGTATTGAAGTCGGCATGACACTATTAATCCATATTAATGCAATCTTTCTGAGCCACAAAAAAAATGGTGGGTGATTAAACATTAAAGCCATGGAGAATAAAGATATATTAGTGTTTAGCCATTGGTGAGTGTAATTGGTACTATTAAAATTTCTTCGGATATCACTTTATTTTTTAATAAAATGTACAATAATTTCTAGGCAGTTTATAGTTAAGTAAGCAACTATATGGCAAAAATGACTACAGTAACCAAGTATATAATAAAAGGGTATTTTAGAAAATAAAAGTATCTAAAACGACCAATTATAATTTTTGGGATTAATTACACTTAGGCCCCCTGAACTTTTACCTCCCCTACACTTCACCACCCTAACTTCCAGTTTATTCACTTTAGTCCCATACTTCATCTGCTAATGCAAGTCACCCAAAATAGCCGACGATGTGAGTGTTCTTGGCAAAAAAGACCCATATGTGTCCCATGTGACATTTAAGTGAGGGAATGTTGGTCTTTTAAGTGATTTGGATCGTTTTTTGTAAAACTATATTTGGGAAAAACTCCTAATTCACTTTTAACTGCTTTAAACCCATTGATCGAAGCTAAATCCCTTTAATTTTTGGTTGATTATGTTGGAGATTTGAATCAAATGGTTTAGGAATCACAAAAAGGATTGTTCGATGTCAAACATAAGTTAAAAGCTCCACTATATGGTAAGATTCTATATTTTATCTACATATATAATTTCAATGTCATTTTTCTGTGTTATTTGTGTTGCATGTTGGTTAAATCCCAATGTAAGGATATTTCTTTTTACTTTAAATCACATCTTTTGTTGTAAAGAAGTTCAAAATTGATTTTATATTACTTATTTGGTTAGCATGTTGATGGAATCCTATGCAAAGACATTTTTAACAATGTATACTGCTAATGTGTTGCATTTTTAAGAATGTATACTGTTAATGTCTTGCATTTACGGTTGGTTGTGTTAAAAGAAACTAGAAGACTCAATGTATTATGCTATTTTATTGTGTTAAAAGCAAAATGTATATGGCTACTTTATTGTGTTGTATTTTTTTATAATCCATGTGAATTAACCATCACTTTTATGTCCTTTAGTGGAAAGACATCCATTTTATTATTGCTTTTATTAAAAAGTGTTATACTTTCTCTAATGAATTAATCCTTGTTTCTTTTTTTTTTGTAGTAAAATCATTTGAGTACTTCATAATTGATATTCACCACAGTGGCAAGCTAAAATTAGTTGGTGATGAAATATATGAGGGGGTGTTGTTTCATATGTAGAGTTTTGTCATACATATGAGATGTCATGCATTGAGCTAAGGCTAATGTTGAAGGAGTTATGTTATACTTCAAAGTGCATTGTTTGTTACTTCTTGACCGCTGACAATGTGTTAAAAGCACTTAAGCCTATAACCAATGATTTAGAAGACATTACACAAGTTTATGTTGAACACATATATCATGGACAAGTGGATGATGACTTTGAATTAAATGATAATTTTGAAGTTGAGGAAGATGAACCACTAGGAGAAATAACTATTTTGGAAGGCATTGATGACTTATTTTAAAGTGCGAGTTCTAATGATCTAAGTAAATACATAGATGATACAGTGAGCTCTGAGAGTGACAGTGATAAAGACCAGGGGGTATAAAGCAAGGGATAAGGAATCAATAAAGGCAAGGGTGTATATAAAGGTAAGGGGATAGATAAAGGTAATGTGGGTAATCAATCTGAGGTTAGTAAAGTGTCAATGAATGTAACATCATACCCTGATACTGATTATGGCCCCTAAGATGAACTTAAGAGCCTATCATCATCAGAAGAGGAGGAGGACTATGTAGGAGGTCAAATCCAAGAAATAGTGGGCCAACTTTTAATGAGTCAGGGGGACCTAAATTGCCCAAAATTTAGATTGTAGATGCTTTTTACATATTTGAATGTTTATAGGGTTACAGTCAGAGAATATGCTATAAAAATGGGAAGCAACTCACATTTACCAGGAATGATAAAGACAAGGTGAGGGTCCAATGCAAAGAAGACTGCCCTTGGGTCATTTATGCATCTTAAATTAGGTGTGAGCTAACTATGCAAGTAAGGGAATTTGTGGAGACACACTTGCAATAAGTCTTATATAGTTAAACATGCAAATTCCAAATGGCTTGCAATGAAGTATGTTGAATAACTTAGGTTAAATCCTACTTGGCCCACTCAATCATTCAAATAGACTATTTAAAAGGATGTCAATGTGAAAGTCAGCAATTCTCAAATTTATAGGGCAGGGAAGAAGGCTTTTGAAATGATTGAAGAGACAAATAAGGGGAAGTTTAACATCGTATGGGATTACATTAGAGAGTGCATGCGAAAAAAATTCAGGAACAATAATTAAGCTTAAATTGCCTGCAAAGGAGGAGGGTAAGTTAGTTTTTAAGAGAATGTATGTGTGTTGGGGGACCTTGAAGAAAGGATTTATTAAAAATTATAGGCCTCTAATAGGGATTGATGACTGTCATTTGAAAGGTAAAATTGGTTGTAATCTGTTGATAGATGTGGGGATTTATGCAAATAAATAAATTTACCCCTTCCATATGCTATTATGGAGAAAGAGAGGGATAAATCCTCGGAGAAAGTTTTTGGAACCATTAGAGGATGAATTAATAATTGATAACTCTAGTTTATACACCTTTATATAAGACAAATATAAGGTAATTTATACATCTTTGACTTGATCATTGCTAACTATAAACACGCTTTGCTAACTGAATTGTATACACTTTCTTGGGTACTGTTTAGGGAATAATACTTGCTTTGGATGAGAGATTCCCTAACTCTGAGCATAGGCACTATGTGAAACATCTTTACTATAATTTTAAGGGGGAATTTAAGGGCTGAAATCAACAAGAGCAACAACAGTTCCTCAATTCAACATCACAATGAACGAGATTAAAGCAATAAATGAGAATGCTGATAATACATAAATATTGCGTATTTCATCCGTTAACATACGCGTTATTAGCCCCCTCGGGTATCTTATTCCCTATATTTATGCTCGTTAACCAGACAATCTCAAATTTCAATGTTAACATGCTTTGCAAGGGCTAATTGAGCTTTTATAGGTATTTGGATGCTAAGTATGAAGTTCGAGTGTATTTCGGTGAATTTTCGTACGCATTCACACGTTCAAGGGCAATATAGTAATTTCACAGCTTGGGCACCTAGCCCAACATCTACACGGAAGTTTTATCCCTCCTCGCAAGATTCGCGTGGCCGTGAACGGTGCGCGATTCCGAGTCTGAACGAAGAAGTTATGGGATTTTTAGCGAAAGGGAATTATATTGAAACCAGGGCAAGGCAGCTTGGCTCACACCTGCTTGATCGATCGATTGATCCCCCCAACTTTCATCCATCGTGGGAAGCAGAAAACTGATTTCTAACTGATCGATCGATCGATCAAAGGGATCGATCGATCGATCCCCTATTTTTCTGAGATATTTTCCTTTTCTTTTCTTTCTTCTTTTCTTTTATCCCAACTAACTATATAAGGGATTTTTGTTGTAATAAATTAGATATTCAGTTTTAAATCGTTTTAATGTTAGAAAAGCTTAGAGTTTTGGGTTTTGAGAGCTCTTTCTTAATTTCTCTTTGGGATGACAAGCATTTGGGGTTTGTAAGTTGAACTTTCCACTTCCTTTACCATTAATATATTTGTCCTTCTTTAACTCTTGTTTTGTAGATTAGTTTCATGCTTTGTTAATTAGTTTAATTGTGTTTATGTATTGCTTTCTTAGTTTAATTAGTATTAATTAGTTTAGTTCATGATGTACCCTTAGATAAATAGGGTCGGGATTTCGTCCCGCCATTTACGGGCCCCGAGCTCCGAAAATTAGGTTTTGTGCAAATTGCGTTTAATTGAACCCGCACGAATTAAAGTCGGATTATTATGCGTTTAACTTTCTCTGTCATGGAACGTTAGTATTTATAGCGATAATCTGCGTGCAATCAATTTTCGATTAAGTGTTTATTCACGCAACTTTGGCTTAAATTCCTTATTGCGTGAAGTTTATGATTAATTGATATTGCTCGATTAAATTTCTCTCGAGCCGAAATTCTAATTAATAGTCGTTTCGATCTGTATGGTTGTATGCTATCCCGATCCTCGCTTTTACTTTATTTAGACTTAACTTCTCTCTTTTCTTTTCTTTACAAGAACACATCACCTTTTACATTTTTATTCCTGAATTAATAAATCGATTATAATCTGTCGAACACTCCCAGTGGATTCTCGATACTCGACTTACCGCTATACTTGTATCGCAAGTGCAGTCATAATTTAGATTTTTGTATTAGCGCGATGAAACAGAATACAATGATCAGCGTGCTGACTGTGCGCCACTTTTCATGCGTGATCAAATGCATATGAGTGGCTCCAAGACAGGCCTGCTAGACATTAGAGTAAGTCACACTTTAGTAGTTTTTGAAAGAGTGACATAATTCTAAACAACCTTTGTGAGAGTTTCAATCCAAATATAAATGATTCAAGGGACAAGCCAATCATTGGTATGTTAGAGAAAATTAGGATCAATTTGATGGAGAGAACAAAAAAGAAAAAAAGACAAAATGAAGATGTACCGAGGGGGTGTCCAACAATTTAAAAGAGTTTGGAAAAAATTGAAGATGAATCTGCTGTATGAATACTAAGGTGAAATGGTTGTCTTTAATAACATGTGATTGTAGGAGATGGGATTTAACTGGTGTACCTTGCTGTCATATGGTTACTGCCCTCCATTATTTGGTCGAAAAGCCTGAAAATTTTATAACAAAGACCTATTATGTAGAGACATACATAAACACATACTCAAACGTGATTAACCCCATCAATGGAAGGGACATATGGCCAAAAAAAGAATTGAACACCATCCTCCCCCATCTTACACAACTTAACCTAGAAAGCCTAAAAAGGTAAGGAGGAGGGAGTAAGGTGAACCATCTTCTGCAAATCAATTCAAACTAGGTAGGAAATGGGTGACAATGACACGTAAGGTTTGTGGGAACAAGGGTCATAACAAGAGAGGTTGCCCAAAAAAGGGAAAAAAATAAAGACGAGGCTGATGGGCGTAGGGAGGCAATCAAGTGACTAGTGTAAGTTTTTAATATTTTGCACTTGGTTTCTAATAGAATATGTTGTTTACAATTGAATATATTAGTTTAAAATTGAACATGTTAGTTTAAAATTGAATATGGTGGCTAAAAATTGAATATTGTTATTTTTATTGGTAAAAGGTAGGAAAAAGGGTGTTGCAGGTGATGTGATAATATCAGGTCCCTCACAACCACCTCTAGATACACAAAATTAAAGAAATTTTCTCTTTTAGACTTGATTTGTTATTTTATTAGCTTTAATTACTTTTATTTGCAGTTTGGTCCCCTTTTTTTGGTTGGTTTGCTTCACTTTTTTGGTAGTGGGGCCATTAGTTTAATGTTTAAATCAACTCTTTTTTGGAGTGGGATCTTTTGTATTAATAATATATATTGAAAATGTTTTTTTTAGATCTAATTAAGAATTATGTTAGTTAATGGCTTTAATACTATATGGAGGTTTCATAAACTGCATTAGTACATAAACTAAAGATTAATGCCTTTCTATTAGTATATAAACTGAACATTACTTGTTTTGTATTACTACATAAACTACATCAATACATCCATTACAAAATGTTGCAAATTATATGAGTTTCATTAGGGTTTTGACATTTAGGGTATTTCCCCACTTCACATTAGATACATCAAGAACCAAATATAAACAAAAGACTAACATCCAGTACATCCAAAACAATCTATCTCTTCCCCTATTTCTACCCACATCAGCTTCAAGTGCCTCAATACAATGAACGAGGTCGAAAGTAATGTTCGTTGATCTTTCACACATTGGAGGATCCTTCCACACAAATTACCCACAATTTGAACAAGAATAAAATCTCCTCCCAGGGTTTGATTCAGTCCAAGAGGTACGAACTTGAATGCGATTTCCATAATAGCATATTACTGCCATGCTATTCTTCATTCTTATCTATTCTTTCATATTCTCTCTTTTGTCTTCTTTCTTCTAAATTGTTTCTTCCCAAAAGGTCCCAAATGGGAGAGATATAAAAGGCTACTATTTCTACTATTTGGACAAAAGATGGGAGGGAAAATAAATAGACACAATTTTCCCTTAAAAGACCAAGATACCCTCACTTAAATGTCATGTGGGACATGTGTGGGTTTTTATTCGCCAAAATACTCATGGCATCAGATATTTTGGCTGACTTGCATTGGCAGTAGGAGTATGGAGGTAAAGTTAAGAAACTGTAAGTTAAGGTAGTGAAGTGTATGGGGTCAAACTTCAGGGGGCCTAGGTGTAATTAACCTTAATTTTTATATGGAAGTATAAATGTGGGAGAAAAAACCAATAATCTTCCCACTAGCTTTGCACATAACATGGATGAATGCTTTAGACTAGAGGTGCCACTGAAACTTGTATAGCGGGGTGGGCTCAACCTTGAGTATATTTTTGGCAGAATACCTCAATGGCATCTTTGGAACAATTACATAGTGTTCTATCGCTGAAAATGAGTGGGTACAACCGACAGTCGGTCCACATCCCCTCTTTCAAACTCACCACCAGATATCTGTTGAAATATTTTAAAGGATTGTATTTTGTAGATTTATCCAAATGATGTTAATATACTCGATGAGTTACAAAATAAGGATAATATACTTTATTATTTTTTATTTGAATACAAAGATTGAAATTTGAATTGGAAAAATATTTTGATATTTATATGAATAAATCGTTGCCAAATAGAGTTAACATAAAGGCTTGAGAAAAAATGACCATTAATATCCATTTTTTAACAAAATGACCAACATTACCTACCTATCAAGTTTGAACCATTAAAAGTTAGGAGTCAAAAATAGAAAATCCCCTTATGATTTTCATCTACTATTTTCTTTATTTTTTTTAAAGTGAAGTGAGAATTTTACATAACCAATGGTTAAAACTAAAATTTAATTCAATATCATGGAAATTAGTTCAATAACTTTCATAATAAACTCTTAATGTGATATGTAAGAAAAAGATTTAATATTCTTAATTCAAAATGGATGGAGTATTCTTATGGTACTCGAGATTTGTTAGATTGATTGACCAAATTTGGCAACAAAGTAAAAAAAAGTGCCATTTTTCATAATAGGGTGAATAGAGTGAATTAAGCCTTCTAACGAGTCACTATACTCAAACTTCCCCACAATATCCTAAGTGTTAATCGATCACAATCGACCCTTTTATCATCTCTATGAGACACACAACTCGACCATCATTGAGTTGAACCACTTCGATGTTAGCATTATTGGTGAGAGATTGTTCGAAAAATATATTGTCTAGGTCATCGATACATTACAGGAAATTATTGTATTTAGGGACTTTCGAGAACGATAACAAAGCTTGTTGTTCTTTTTTGTTGCCTTATAGGTCTCCAATTGAATTTGTCGATGCCCAATAACTAACTTCCCATTGTCGAAGTGGAGGCGAACTAGGGTGATGTAGACGTCGAGGAGGTGGCAAACATCATAATCACCTAGGTCCCACTACCCGGGTTCATTCCTTATGTAGGCCCCACTCCGCATGAACATATCAACAACACTTGTAAATCACTAATTTGAGGTGCATTAAAAAAAATACTAATTTGAGGTGTATGTCCATACATGTGAGAGGGAAAAGAATAACATGCACATTTTTTAAATAGTTAATAAAAATACCAATATTTCACTTTCTTCTCTTTAGTTTTTAGTATTTACTAGATAAATCTATATTAAGTATGAAACAACTAAAGCAGAAAGATGTTTTTTTTTGGGTGGGGGTGGGGTGGGGGGGGGGGGGGGAGGGGGGGGGGGTTACTTATTCAATCTATGTAGTATAAGTATTCATAAAGAAAACTTATCTGAATAAAAGGAAAAAAATTAATATTAGTGTTGTTTGAAAACTTAAAACAGTGAAAATTCAAATAGTATTTATTTAAAAGTACTAATAGGAGATTTTATACTATTATTAGTTTTAAAAATTAAAGGTGGTTAGGCTAGACATGGGTTGCCATCTCGCGTCGGTTTCCTGTCAAACTCTAAATATAAATTGTTATATTTCTCTTTGGCTCACATATATTTTTCTGAAAAGAAAAACATCTCTAAAAAATTTCTAAAAGATCCACCATTTAGGAATAGGTTGGAAAATCTGATTTTCCTAAGTGGTCCTCGCAGTTATAGAGAGAGGGAGAAGATGAATCTAGATTGAGGGACATACTCATATGACTTACGCAATGTAATAACCTATTCTTTTTATTTAAACGAAAATGCATTTCTCATTAATAACTCATATGAAATACAAAGTTCGTTGCCCAAAAGGCCACACATAGATAAGATACGAAAGCTCTAATCATTGAGGTACATCTAAAGCAGAAAACAAACAACACCATAAACATAAACTTTTCAACACCAAAAGACGTTGCAACGATCAAATATCTGGTAAAACAAACTCTCCACTGACTCATAAAATAAGGTATGGTAAAAATACACCACATGTATGGGAGAAAAAAAACCAATCAGTATAATAACCTTTTTAGAAGCGGGGGTCAACCCAGATATATTCCATTGAAGCACACTCCAAAGATAGGAGTAACACCAGTTGAGAAAGAGAAGACATACGCGCTTAGATCTGAAAAATAGCTAGAGATTGATGACTTGTTCTCAGCCCAATCTGAACGGAGTCCACCCCACAATCAACAACATAGGCACAACTCCGTCGAAGAGGAAAAGACACAACACAAAGCCTCCAAGAAGAATATAAACAAAACCAAAAGAGAAAAACTCCCACAAATAACCCTACCAAAAGGAGGGACATAACTCTCATAAAAGAGAGACATAAAACTCTTATAAAGGATAGACCATTTTACATTTACCAAAACTAAGACTAATTTATTGCGAGAAAAATGGAGATGAAAGAGAGTCCTCCCCCTCTTCCTCATGGAGGAGAAAGAAGGGGGAGTGGGTATACGGTTGGGGCTTGGTCTAGAGGATAAAGAACATTATGCATGATTATGATAGCAATATAAGCAATATCTCTAGTACATTGGGTGAATATTAAAGTATTAAAAATAAGATTATAACAATGTTCAAGGCACAAAAAAAAAAGTAACACTTGTGGAAAAAATCATCGTATGCTCAAACTACAGAGATGGAAGATTAAGGTATGATAATGGAATCATATATCTGGTACCCAAATTTGAAATATTAACTAACAAGACTTTTGATATATACTATTACAAACATATGTAGGTCAACCTGTACATGAAATATTGGAACGCATAAGTGAATAAAGCCCAAGTAAGTTTTTTTTGCATAAAGTATGATTATTAAGAAGTGAGCAATGTCGATTTATTTTTCCTCAAGTTTTACAGTAGTTTTTACCCTGGTAATTTTTCAAATAGATTTTGTAAAATTAGGACATTATATATTAATGGTTATTTATTTATTTAAAACTAATCAAGTATAAAAATTTAACAGTCCACCTAAATTATAGAGATTATACAAAACTAATTTTACTACAAGAAGCCTTCTAAATTGTACATTTTATCATTAAACTCCTACATCTCACCAAAAAAGTGTTAAAAAAATGTCTCGAAAGAGTCTTTGAAACAAAATACACAGTTTGCACAGGGTTATTTGTGCATATACAGGATTTTTATGTGATTTGATTTGATAATCATACTAATTTTGATTCTCTAAAAATATTATGTCTCCAACAAAAAAATATTAGTTGTAGTAGTATTAATAATAAAAACTTTTAACTTAATGAATTAGTAATGAGAATAACTTTGTAGCTTGATAACCAAAGAGAAAAAAAAGGAAATTATTACTTTTGTAGATTTTTAGCACTCTTATGTGAGAGTGCATGTGATCTAATCGATTAATTTGTATAATTAAATGTCACTCACAAATCCAATTTTAACCGTATATTAATATTTTATTAAGTTAGGTTTGCATAAAAGATGTGTTCCAATCATAATTAATAAACTAAATATGTAATCAACATAGTAAATGAGAAAATATTCTTAAAAAGGGCAAAACCATATATTCAGCACTATCGCAAATTTTTACAGTCAATCGAATTACAAAACACTTAGAAACACTAAGTTAGATGTGCAGATTATTTAAAACTTCCAATAGAGGATGACTCAGTCCAAAGTCATCCACAAAACACGGTCTACCCTCGGTATCCACTGATTAACCTTCTTTCCTCTTCAGTAGTGAACCCTCGGTTCACCAGTCAGTAATAGGGATTCCTCTCCACAAGGTTTTATGAAAGATATAGAAACTATAGGATTTCATAAAGATTCACAAATCATATGGGGGATGTAAAGATTGTGAATTGAAAAGTGTTTTGTGAAACAAAATATGAAAAACTTTGGCAAAGATATATGGTTTGCACTTTTTCCAAAGTTCCATGTAAAAAGAGTTCAAAATAGGGATTTATAGGTCTAACATAAAAATCGAGGTGGAGGCTCATTTGAACAAGAATTAAGCTCGTTCGAATGAAAACAGGCTTTCATTTGAACGAGTAAGAATATCGTTTTAACAAAAACGCAATGTGGTTAGAAACTTACATTAAACGAGATTCTAACGATAAAGTTCTACCAGGCAGAGCCAACCTCGTTCGAAATTCGTTAGACGGGACTTTTAATGAAATCACATTTCGTTCGAATGAGGCCAATTTTTTTTAAAGTCTTTCAAAAAGGCAGGCTCAGTTTTGTAAAAATAGCATCCCAAATACGATTTAGAAAATCTATGGACACCCATAATTTTATACCTTTTTTAGATGTATTGGTGTCTTCAATATTTGAGATGTTAAAGTTCAGTTTGACGAGGCAGTTTGTAACGGGATACACTACAATACAAATTAAATCCTAAGTTAAAATATTTTCTCTTACAAATCTCCCCCTTTGGCTATTCCGATACAAAATAGAAACCGAAGCCCAAATTACAATAAAAAAAAACCTTTCGTGAGAATGATTCCTATCACCCTCCCAAACCCTAAAATGGAGTGGCATAAGTGAAACTTTGTCTTGAATATCAACTTGTTTTTTCCCTTGGGCAACCTTGTTTTCATCTGGTGTAGTCCATGAATTCATCATCAAAACGGAAGAAACCTACACACATGAAACAAAGAGATATCGTGATGCATAGAGTATTAAATAGAAAAACAAAAACTCTCCCTTAATTTGTTCTCCCCATTTTCGTCTATAATAGACAAAGGAGTAGAAACTAAGTATGAAATATAAAGCCTCACATAAAGAAGTAAAATAACAACACAAGAATAATCAAGGAAGCTTAGGTGATGATAATCTCAAAGGCATGTATCAACAAACTAGTTTTGAAAATTTTCAATTTTCTTTTAAAGATAAAGTATAAAATCATCAAATACAACACATCATGGAATACACTAAAGTATCCGAACTATGAATGCGAAATGTTGGGGTGTGAATAATTGCCATAGGAAAATCAACATATATAGTCATAACATGTGTGCACGAAGTTTTGAGACACTTATAATGAAAGAGCTCAAAATCTAACTTAAGTGTAAAATATGTGAACTTAAGTGAAATTTACTCATGTTAATCAACATGTCATGAACATAAATGATTCTCATAGCAATGGTGCCAAGCTATGCAATGTTTTTCGAGACATTTTAGTTGTGCAAACCCATTGATGTTCGATTTTAACTCCCTAAAATTCTCACATATATGATGATAAACTCTCAGTGATTTTTTAAGAATTTAATGCTCATATGTAGCGAAGCACCAATGTATCAAAAATTGTTTTGGCACTTTTGTTTTTATGTGCCTCTAATATTTTTTGTCTCTTTTATGAAAATGGTGGCTTTTAACGCAAATACCTTTGATATTTCATAGCCCCATTCCATTTCTTAACATATAACAATATTTTATGAGAAAATAGATTGAATCCCAACAATGGTTCTTACATGCACAACTTTATCTCTTTTGGTTTGCTATAAAGAAAAATTGAGATAAGAATATCGTATTCGACAAGTGACAAGTAAGTGGAATGTTAAAAAAAGTTCGTGCATGTGTGCATTAAAGCTGCTTCATCAAATATCAATGTAATCACTCCACACACTATCAAACACACTATAGAAACAACATCATGTCTCAAAACACTACAAGCCACGTGGAAATAGGGAATGAATGGGAGATCCGAATATCTTAAATGCAAATCGATTTAAGGTGATAAAAATACAAAAATCTTTTTTCTTTTTCAAAAAAATTATTAAAATAAATCTTTTTTCCTTTTTCACCTTTTTCTTAAAAACAGAAGATCTTTTTGTATTTCTCAGAAGAACAAATCACTTTTTGGATTTTTTGAAAAGATATCAAAATGAAAAATATAGATATATTAATAGTAACACAACGATAATACAATCTAGCAATAGGGATGTAAGATGAACATAATAATCACCCTATTCTAGAAAAAGGTCTCAATCGTAATCATTAGTCCTGAGGGAGTTCTCAAAAGGAGTTTACATCCTAAGAAATTCCTCTATAAAATTTTTTGAAGTCTTGACTAAGTACTCTACTTTCTCTAAAAAACTCTCAAAATCTCTATAATAATGTGCGAAAGTATTCGAAGTAGCATGTGTGGGGGCGTGAAGGAACATGTGTAGGTATTCGTGTGGGAGCATACCGAGGAATACACAAATGAGAAGCTCTCCCTAGCTTAAAACATAACTCTCTAAGGTGACCTCTTTGTTTGCAACTGGGACACACATAAATGGGCTTGGGTCCACCTTTCTCAAAATGTATAGGATGAGCTCTCCTTGGTAGGATAGGTCACCTTGGTGGGTTAGTTTACGGGCCATAAGGATCCATCACACACTCGGGAACTGGCTCGGGTGCGGCTTTGGAAGTGGATGCACCATCATAACCTAGTCCTTACTGTTATACCCCACGTTTTTATGGCCTTTAATTATGGATTAATTAAATTAAATTGGGATAAATTAATTAAATATTAATCCGAATTTAAATACTAGCGAGACCGGAGTTAGTATTTGATTATGATAATTATGTTGAATATTAGTGAGTGAGTATAGTAATATATGATTATGGATTTATTTAATTTAATATTAATCCAAATTTAAATACTAGCGAGACTGGAGTTAGTATTTGATTATGATAATTATGTTGAATATTAGTGAGTGAGTATAGTAATATATGATTATGGATTTATTAATATTATCGCCGGCTAAAAATTTGATAGTTTCGATAATTAAGTTGGGACGCACGTGTCAGGACCCAATTTCATCGATTTAAGAGTAATTTAATTTTATGTCATCCGTATGATCATTTCGAGTGTGCCAACGTGTCCGGAAGGGTCGAGATAGTCAGAAAATGCTATCGGGGGTTTTGTTTGGGTCCCGGGGCATTTTAGGCCTAACCGCTAGCCCGGGAGGGCATTTTAGTTATTTTTACTATTTGAGGAATAGTGACCCACGAATTTTAAGTGGATTGTATCAGCCAACACTTAGGATCCTTAGGGTTTCGATCATCAAAATTCACAGACGTCCATTAGAGATGAAGTGGAGGAAGTTACCAAAGGAGAACCACCACCTTTAGGCTTTTTGCCCCACTATCACCACCATCGGATAGATCGAGAAGAGAGGATTACTCCTGTATCATCTTCTTCAAAGGATCAAAACTTCTATTTCTTGGCAAGTGATTTAACTTGCAATAATTCAGTGCATACATCATCCATGTTAGTGTAGAATTGGAGAATAACCTTGGAAAATGATGAATGAATGGGTTTGAAGTATTAAAATCTAAATCTTGGTAGGTTTTGCATGTAGTTTAACTTCTGGGAATAAAACAACCATGAAATTATGATCCATGTGTAGAGAATTATGAATTTGTATTGAATTATATAATGTTCTTGAAGAAAATAGGAGAACTAGGGTTTTTATGAAAAATATATGATTTGATCCAAGAAATTGATTCCCTATTATGATTTAATGATTCTAAAACATTGGAACTTATGTATTTATGTTGGTATGATGTTAGGAATATATATTTGGGAGTTTGGGACATTATAGTAGAGGATTTGGGGGTTAAGTTTGATGAAAATCGTAGGAAAAATTATACAGAATCGCAATATCTGTTAGATCGATCGATCTACCCATGAATGTCGATCGATCGACCCCTTTCCCTCGATCGATTGACTCCTCCTGATTTTTTTGTAGATTATTTCCCTTTAAGGTTTGACAAATCCCAAGAGTATAAGAAATCTTAGGGGGATTAATAGAATATTGTGGGACTTAGTTAAGGTCAGTAGGGTTGTAGTTAATGCCTGAAAAATGTTATACCTTATGGGATTGAATAGAATACTTACGAGTGTTTACCGATTGAGGTACGGTTAGGAATTTTATGAAAATTGGGATTTAAATTTCATGAATGTTAACTTAAGGTTAGGATCAGTAGTTCAGGGACTTTGAATAACTGAAATAACCTTAGAGGCAAGTGGGTGACTTAATAACCTTTTGAGATAGGTTTAAGTATTCGAATCTATACGACGAGAGAGTTGTCGCGCTAAACATATTACGTAGAATATCTGGGATGGCATTAAAATACGAATGTGACTTGTAATATCAGATAGAGTACCTATATTAATGTTGATAAATACTTAGGTTGTGTGATTACCTAGTCTTCACAGTCTTGCCTTGTGTGCCTTCAGGGGGGATATAGATTCGTTACCTCAAGAACATAGGACTGTGAAGACTTATTTGTGAGATGATAAGTCATCTAACTATGGGAGCGTAGGTATGTGCATGACCCATAGGTATGTGAAATATTTTCGCCTCTAATATGTGTGAATTATATTGATACGGTTCTTGAGTGATTCGAAACATGTAAATCCTTACGTGCGTGATGTATCGGGATAGATAGCAGAGTATGTGTGCACCGCAGGTTCCAGCCTTTTGGGGTGATGGATTTGTATATATATCATGCTAGTGAATTATATATATACTTGTGATTATTCCATTGTTTCTTGGTAGATGCGAATAACTAAGATATTTAAATGGGTTAAAAATGTGAGAATTTATATAGCACTTGAGATAAGTAATTTGATTAATGCAAGTGTTAGATATAAGTATGACCTATTTGGGTAACACGAATAGACACCCTATATTAGAATGTGAAAACAGGAGTTAGTACGGACTAGTTAGATAGTGGCATAACTAGTATGGGTTAAGGGTATACGTTAGACCTGCACATTAGTTGAGGGGTGAGAAACTCATGTGAGAGTACGCAATTAACAAGTATATAATATTTAATGTTTAATAAAATTAAACACTTGCTGTTTTTAAATTACTTTCACCTCGGGCTCTGACCCGTTTTCCTCCAAATCTATTTTGTTTTGTAAAAACCTTTTAGGTGCCCAGCCACAGGGACACCAAGCATAGGAGTTCCACTCTGATGACGTGCTGTAGCTATTGTGGAAGCTACAGGATCTCGGTATTAGATGCCTCCACATTTATCCTTGGGTTCCTTCTGAGTCATTCATGTCAGTTAGGGCATGTTGCCCATTCTTATTTAGAGACTGTAGATACAGACTTTAATTTTTCAGATGTTGGTTTATTTATTCAGACTCTTGTACTGGGATTTTATTTTACTTTTGGTATTATTATTGGAGTGTTTACTCCAGACTCAGTTTATTTTATTATGTTAGTTATTCATATGAGATTGTTTATGCGATTGATGAATGATGATTTAATTACTTGGTTAATTGTTAATTTAATTATTAAAATTTGGCATCTCTCTATTTTGAATATTAGGTGGCTAGTAAGTAACTAAATGTTTTCGACAGTGATGCTAAGACTGAACCAACTTGATCTTCTGTATTAATTTAATAAAGGAGTAGCTACCTGGTATTTAATTAGTCGGGGTGTCACACTTACCTCTCAGCATTACCTAATGCCGAATCGGGGACCATAATTCTAACCTTCTTGGATGTGTCCTCTAAAGTGATCTTGACCTCCCGAACACATTTGAGATTACTCTCGAGTTGGGATACATGGGCTTAAAGTTTGTCACGAGTCTTCGAAGAAGTCTGAAGATCTTTCGTAAGACTAGATATAGTGTTGGTCAAATCGGTCTTCTCTCTCTTAACTAAACAAACTCTCTCTCCCAAAGCTTCTCTCACTGAGGATTCACTCTCTCTTGTCTCTCTCAACTCATTCTCTAACGCTAAACCTCTCATAGCTAAACCTTTGTTTTACTTTTTAGTTTTAAAGGACTCAACGTAAAGATCAACATAAGTGAGATGTAGGTCACTCTCGCTCTCACTTAAAATATTCAGTCCCTTACTCCTGCCGGAATTACCAGGCTCACTATTGACGTGTCTATGTTTAGTAGCCTCCTTATCGTCATGAGTTGCACTCGGTGTACTAACATGACTATTAATGAATGCGATTAAGTTACTTCCATGCACTGAGATATCCCTCGAACTCACCGACTAGACCTCGCTATCGCTAAGCGTGACGTTTAAGGTATCTTTGCCTTTCCTTTGTCTCCTTAACCTAGTTGGACACTCACGAGCCTTGTGATCCTTTATTTGGGAAATATTTCTTCGCTTTTTCATACTTTTTCTCGCCCGATTTATATTGTTTATATTTCTGAAAGATTTTCTTTTCTTTGAAAGTATTTTTCTTTTTAAGTTTGAGAAACATTTTGAAATTTTTAGCAAAAAGGGTAAAATCGTCTAAATCCAAATCATATTCGAAATCAGACAAAACTTCTTCTTTCTGTTTAGATTTGGATTTTAGTGTAATTCCCTTTTCCTTGGAATTAAGAGTTTTAGGAAACATATCTATCTCACACATTTGAATATCTCCTACAAGTTCTTCTAACCTAAGAGTATGTAGGATTCCTAACGAATTTATCACGATAACCTTAGGAATAAAATGGGTAGGGAACGATCACAAAATTTTGTTAATGATGCACGTCTTAGGTATTCTCTCACCTAAATTGGAACTCGATTTTACTATATCGGACATTCCTGCATAAAACTCGTCAAATGATTCAGATTCAAGCATAGTGATAGTTTCAAATTGTGTGGTGAGATTTTGAAGCTTAGAATCTTTAACAACATTGGTTCCCTAATGAATGAGCTGGAGGGTATCCCAAGCTTCTTTAGATGTGGTGCACATCATAATGAGGTGGAACTCGTCGGGGGTGACATCTCCCGTGATGGCACTCTAATCGCGTAAGTAAAAAATGATTTATTTAAAATCATTCTCTATCCATTGAGAGATTGGTATAAGGCCAAAGACATTATCAACAGTTACAATGGGAGGTGTCCACCCTCTTTCACAAAGTAGCCAGACACGGTCATCAATTGATTTTAATATAGACCTGGAACCATAAAAAATGGGTATTCCCTCCTACAAATTATCCATTAAATTTCGGCTTTTTAAAGATAAACAATTTTTGTTAAAAATAAATTTGATATAAAAAAATTTAACGAAAAAGGATCACATGATATTTTTGTGTAACTTGCTCTAATACCAATTTGAGAGTGCACGTGATCTAAAGGATTGATTTGTATAATTAAATGCCACGTACAAATCCAATTTTTACCAAATTTTAATCTTTGATTAAGTTAGGTTTGCATACAATATGTGTTCTAATCACAATTAATAAATTATGCATGTAATCAATACAGTAAATGAGGAAAAATCTCTAAAAAGGGAAAAACCATATATTCATCACTATTGTAAGGTTTAATAGACAATCGACTTACAAAACACTTAGAAACACTAAGTTAAATGCGAAGAGTCTTCAATACTTCCAACATAATACGACTCAGTCCAGTGTCATCAACAGGCAATGATTTACCCTCAGTATCCACCTATCAACTTTCTTCCTTCTTCAGTAGTGAACCCTCGATTCATAATTTAGTAGTAGATATTCCTCTCCACAAGGTTTTATGAAAGGTATAGAAACTATAGGGTTTCACAAATATTCACAAATTGTGAGGACAAATTTACAATCGAGTTAATTTGTAGTATTGGCTTAATTTCAAACAAAACGATTTGAGTAACAGGATAGAGTGTAAACTATATCCATCCAAGCCTATGATGAGTTTTTGTTGAAGACGTAGCGGCCCAGAATTTAAAGACTCATCATTGTCGAGTTTCGTGCCATGTTTATACATCAACAACAATTGGATTCCATGTCTCCAAAGGTATGAATGCATTTTTATATATGTAGGAGACTTGGAATATTTTAACTTTGTATAAAAGTTTTTGAACTTAAAATTGAAAATTTGAAATTTCTGAATTTTCGTTCGAAATGTCGTTCGAACGATAATTCGAACGAGTTTTCCAATGACTATGCCTTTTCATCCCTGTTTTATCTTTTGAAGTTTCGTTCAAACAAACGAGTTCGAACGAATTTTTCCTACGAGATTTTGGCCTATTTTCTCCTTGGAATTTCGTTCGAATGACTTTGGTGGGAAAGGTAAAAATGTGGCAGTTTTTGGAAACCACCCACTAACCCACTTGCTTGTACCTGTTTTTAACCATTTAGTGGGACATTTTTCAGTAGAACTTTTGAGATTTTTTCACTTACTTTGAGAGAACATCTTTCTATACCAAAAGTTTCCTTTTGTGTTTTGATGTCTAAATGATTTGATTTCATAAAAACACATACACACCCATATGTTTTAGTTTCAATTCCAAGTTCTTCATATATATATATATATATATATATATATATATATATATATATTCATCTCTACCACAAAAAGGAGAAGTTTGGGTTTTATTCTCTACCCACAAAAGAGAGTAATTATTTGCTGCAGTGTTCCCACTCGAAGAAAGGCTTCGCGTGAGGGTGACGGTGACCAAGAGCCCCATAGTTATCTACTAGGCGGAGATGTTTACAAGAAGGAGCGTTAAGGCTTGGACAGAGTCAAGTTGTTGGTGCAAGTCTACTATCTTGTAATTGTAATTCCATACTTAGTGGATTTGTTAGGCCAGGGCCGTCCGAGGTTTTTCCCATTTGGGTTTTCCTCGTACATCGGCGTGTAGTGTGATGTGATTTATTTTATCTTGCAAATCACCTTAGAATGCATGCTTAGGTTAAGTAAGATAAAATTGGGTTTAATGACACTTTATTTTAATTTGGTGTTAAATTAGTTTGGGAGAATTTTAAGTTAATATAATTCAAGTCAAGATAATTTAATATGATAAAATTTGGTTTGGACTAAATAGAAAAATTAATTAATCTTATTAGGCAAATTTTAGGACTTGAGTTGAATTAAGTTGTTTAAGTGAAAATTTATTTGGTGATTAATTTAAGGGGCATATAACAAATAGTTCCTCGAACTTTTTTTAATACACGTTTAGTCCAAGCCTTTTTATTTTGAACCAAAAAGTCCTTCACCATGCCAAAAAGGCTTTACCATACCGCTGGCGCGGACCTTTAAAGATAAGAGAATAAATGACTTTTTGGTACAAAATAAAAGGCTTGGACTAAGTGTGTATTAAAAAATGTTTGAGGGACTTTTTGGTATTTGATCCTTAATTTAATGTCATTTTTAGTTTAGTTTAATTTTAATTTCAAAGAAATTAAAATTTGTAGTGTGTGTAGTTTTTGTGTTGAACTATCATATTCTGCACTAAAGGAAATTAATATTTAATTGAAAAACAATTTCTAAAAATTTGGGGGATTCACAAATCATATGGGTGATGTAAAGATTGTGAATTGAAAAGTGTTTTGTGAAGCAAAATATGAAAAACTTTGGCAAAGATATGCTTCTTGAATTTTTCCAAGGTTCCATGATAAAAGGAGTTTAAAATAGATATTTATTGGTCTAACATATAAATCAAGGCAATGGCTCGTTGAAACGAGAATCAAGCTCGTTCGAATGAAAATAGGCTTTAGTTTGAACCGATAAGCATCGTTTAAAAGAAAAAGTAATGTCATTCAAAGCTTACATTGAACGAGCTTCTAATGAGAAATTTCTTCCAGGAAGATCCAACATCGTTCAAAGTTTGTTAGAAGGGACTTCTAACGAAATCACATTTTTGTTCGAACGAGATTGTATCTCATTTGAAAGAGACCAAAAAAATAATTTTTTATTTTAAAGTCTTTCAAAAAGGCATAATTGGTTTTATAAAAATATCATATCAGATACAAGTTAGAAAATATGTGAACACCCATAGTTTATACCTTCTTGAGATATAGGGGTGCCATGGATCTTGGAGATGTTAGAGTTTGGTTTGACGAGTCGATTTGTAACGGGATACGAAAAAATACAAATTAAAGAATAAGCTAGAATATTTGCTCTTACATTTTTTTATATTACATGTGTACATATTATACATGTACATAAGATTAATTATATTATACAAACCAACCATAGTAAAATTAGACCTTCAACAATAAGCTGTCCTTCCCATCTCTCTTCCTGGACACTTATTTTTGGAGAGATTGTAATATTATAAAGAAAATAAAAGGAGAAAATAAATAATATGAGAAAAGGTGTGTCAATTCATGAGATATGTGTTAATTAATAAATATACATAACTCTTAGAATATGTCTATTCATGAACCAACATGATCATTAGTATAATGCCTATTCATGAAAGGACGCAAATGGGTCTATAAAAAGGAGAAGATCACACCATTTTTCATTAGTCATTTTATGAGATCATTATCCCATTTCTCTCTTATTTCTCAATTTATTCAATCAGTTTCAATGACTGTTAGAGTGAATTCTTTGGGAGTGCTGACTAAAAATTCTATTGGATTGTTGTATCTTGGAGGTAATTTTCCTAAAAACCCAATAACAAACTCTTGTAATGGGGAAAAATACAATCTTCAGGAAAATGATTCTTCAGAATTCAATCTACTATTAATTCAGGAATCAATGCATGTCCCCTTTAATCTTAATATTGTATTTTTGAGACGGAGAAGAATATGGAAACTTTTCAAGTGGTGAATCACATAACATTCTTAAAATAATATTTTTTTTTCTTTAATGGAGGATTCGTACTGTAATGCAAAAGTTTCCATCAGTTTTAAGTATTGGTTCGAACAAAGGGATACAAGAACAATATGTAAGACATTTTGATTCGTGGTTTATATCTCTTTAAAGGTACGCATATTGATTTTTAGCTCAAAATAGTAGGAAAGTGAATATTGTATTCGTAGTTGAAGAATATGGGTTTCATAATTTGATGCATTTATTTTAAGCACTAACTTTTGTCCCATATCTTTGTGATTGTTAAATATGGGAGATTCAACCCCAAACCAATTGGCAATGGGTGGACGGGCCCCATGATCTTATATTGCAGTGCAAGACTCTAATTTTCCCATGCGATATTTTATATCTCAATATGTGACTTTTGATAAAATCTCCTCAAAGTGCTTGTGGAGATATACAATACCTCATGGGAAAATAAGAGTCTTGGATCGCAATATAAGACATGCTCACTAAGATTACGGATTTGGTCGATATTAGAGATGTTGTCTTTCGAATGGATAAAAACAGCTCGGTGGGTCCTGTTGGATTTAATGGATGGTTTGTTCAACATTGTTGGGACATAATTAAAATTGATTTACATAATGCGATTTTATCATTTATTGCAGGTAAAGTTCTTCCAAGGAGTTGGACTGTAACTAATATTGTTCTTATTCCAAAAAATTCAAAGCCTACTTTTTGTTGAGATTATAGTCCTATTAGTTTATGTAATTTTTGTAATAAAATTATTACAAAAATCATGAATAATAGGCTTTGCAGGCTGCTTCCAAAAATTATCTCTACATCTCAACCAGGCTTGGTCAAAGGACACAATATCATGGACAATATTCTGATGGCGCAAGAACTAACGACCAATTTCAACAAAAAAGTGAGAGGATCAAATGTTTTAATTAAGTTGGATATCTCAAAGGCATACGATAGAGTCTCCTCGACTTGTATCACCAAAGTGCTTCGGGCTTTTGGTTTCTTGAAAACTTGGATGATTTGGTTTGGCGTGTTATTTTGAATTGTTGGTATTGTATATGTGTTAATGGAAAATCTTGTGATTTTTTCAAATCTCAATGTGGAATTCGTCAAGGTGACCCATTGTCACCAAGTTTATTCATCACTGTTACTGAAATTCTGTCAAGGGGTCTTCATCACCTTATGATTCAAGGTCAGATCAAAAGTTTCTTAAATTCTCCGGGTTGTGACATCATTTCATCTCTTTCCTTCGCTGATGACTGCCTCAATTTTACGAATGGAGATAAGAAAATCCTTTACTGTTTAAAGAAATTTCTAGATCAATATGAGGTCACCACATGGCAGATTATTAACAATAAAAAATATTCGTTCTGATGTCCGAGACACTCAATCTCATCTCGTTATCAGGTAATCAAATATGTTCTTGGTTTTATGCACAGGAACTTGCCTTTATAATATCTCGGAGTGCCTCTGTTCGTGGGTCGCAAATCTTCCATCTTGTTCTCTAGTCTGGAGCAGTCCATGTTAGCAAAGGTAATGAGCTGGTCTAGTAAATTAATCTATCACAGTGGTCGCCTCACCTTACTGCATTCAGCTCTGCAAACAATGGCCTTTCATATACTTTGTGTCCTTGATCCTCCTATCAGTGTAGTACAACATTTAGAAAGGATCTTTTCTAATTTTATTTGGGGTCTCAAGGAGTTAATCTAAAACATAAATGGGTGAGTTGACATCAAATATGTCTTCTATTTTCAGAAGGTGGAGTTAGTATAAAAAATCTCTCAGATATCATAAAAGGATATTCTTGTAAACTTTGGGATTCTTTCTATAAAAGAGGTAACATCTGGGCAGATTACATGAACAATCGTTATAGATCTCTTGCATCGGATAATTTTTATAGGACTCCATATTTTTCAAGTTTATCTAGGTGCAAAATGCAGAGAGGGTGGCAAACTTATGATGATAATGTGGTGGAAGATAATCCGATTTTTTGGAAGCCAAATTCTATCTGTATCTTTACACTAAAATCTTCTTGGGATATTGTCCGGAATAGAGATTGCATTCTTTTTTCTTACTCAGTTATTTAGAATCCCAAAATTCTTCCAAAAATTTATTTCTTCATGTGGTGTCTTCTTCGCAAGGGAATACTTTTGGGCCCATGTTTTAAGAATCTTCATATTTTCTTAGCCTCTAAATGTAGATGCTGCTCCAACCTAGTAAAGAAGGGTTTTGATCATCTTTTTGGCACAAGTCCTCTTACCCAAGAAGTGTGGAATCATTTTTTGGGTCTTATGGGATACAAATTTAATTTTTCTTCTATAAAACGATTTATTATAACATGGTGGCTGAACTCTAGAGGCAAGAATATCAAATCTTTGATTTCCATCATTCTTCCGTGTTATATATGTTGGAGGATTTTGTGTTCAAGAAATAAGATGGAATTTTATTGTGAGACTATGAAATCTTCAAAGATAATCGATCTCGTTCATGAACATGTGAGGATTTCCATTCAAGCTAGACTGTAAAAAGGTGTTAAATCCAGATATTTGTTAGGTTTTATCTCAGATTTTTTGATCTCTTGTACTTCCATGTAAGCCATTAGTGAAGGGCTCTCTTTTCTTTATATTCTAATATATTTTTCTTTCCTTAAAAAATATATATCTCAACATGTTCCCTTATGTGTGGCATCACTTGATCATATCACGTGGACATATTTATATAATAGGTGAAGCGAAGCAATTGGGTCGTTGGGCCACGAATACCCAGCTTTTATACCATTTTAAATATTGGAGCATCCATCCCAAACCAATTGACAATGGGTGGAGGGGCCCCAAGATCTTATATATTGTAGTGTGAGCCTAAAATTTATGTTAAATATTGGAGTATCCAACTCCAAACCAGTTGTCAATGGGTGGAGGGACCCCAAGATCTTATATATTGTAGTGAAAGACTCTGATTTTCCCCTATGAGATTTTATATCTCAAAACGCCCCCTCATGTGTGGCGTCACATAAGAATAGCGCGTGGACATATTTATATTGTGTGATACGAACCAATTGGGACATTAGGCCATGAATAGACTACTCTGATACCTTGTTAAATATTAGAGCATTCAACCCAAAAATAATTGGCAATGGGTGGAGGGGCTCTAGGATCTACTATATTGTGGTGCAAGGCTATAATTTTCCCATGTGAGATTTTATATCTCAACAATGATGCATTAGATCACAATTGCATATGATACACACCTCATGTTAGAAGAAAAAGTTAGTTAAAGACATTTATAAAGAAGGTTCCATTCTCTTGTAAAATAATGAATTTTGAACTATCATAACATAAATATTTCAAGCATAAATTATTTGTTGTAAGTAGTAGAAGTTTATTAAATAGGCCGCACGGTTTGCATCTTAGAATTGACGGTTTTGTTATGAGCATTTAGATCCTTTTACATTAATGACCAACAAGTTCTTCTATATCGATAGAGGGTTCAGACACAATTTGGTAGACACACTAATTTGTCGCGTTAGTATTGACTTGTGTCCAGGCATTACACATGGCCCATTATAATGGAGACCAGATAAGAACCAATGCGGATGTGACACGTCAGTATGTCTACCAAATTGTTTCCCAAACCTATGTCCTTCTAGAATTATTCTTGACTAAATGCTCGGTGTTTATAATATTTTGCTAATGGTGATGACTAATCAAATCTTCAGAAAAGAAATTGTAAATTTCCTTCATAAAATATCACATGGATACATGATGGGCTTTTAAATATTTGGTTAGTATCATTTCATGTTAAACAAACCTCCTTAAGATCTAAATGGGTGTGGAATGAGAAATTTTATTGGGATACTGTGGGGTGTAAACTGTAACGGCCCAAATTTTAGTGGCCCAACCCAGACATATAAAGCATGCCGATAAAGTCCAGATTAATATCACGTGCGATAAACATTGAGAGATCAATCTTGTTATCTACAATCTCGAAGCAGATTAACATGGATAAGCAAATGTGCCTACAAATAATTAGGAGAGTTTGAACATAACTCAACCACTCCTGTCACTATAAATAGATCCTTCACCTCGAGATATTGGGGCATGTAGTTCTTTGCTTACAAGTTATATAGATTTAATATACAGAGAGAAACACCTTGTGGACATAGGCAGTTGGTGAACCACATAAATCCTTTTTGTTGTGAGATTGTTTTACTTCTAGTTTGGTTCCGATTTTCTTAGATTTATTAGTTGTGATTATTTTCACTCACAATTGGTACCTTCTGTGGAAAATGATTCTTTTCCCTAATAAAATCAAATCTATCAAGTTAAGTAATGTCTCACCCTCATAATGAACCTATTGTGGTTTATCATCAAGGCGAACTCTCCCTACATAGAGTCAAGTCTGAAATCCACCTGGACAGAAATTAGGACGGGGACTATCCATGATTTTACCCGTAAGGGCTGCATTCTGAGTATAGTAAAGAGCAGCTCAGATCAACACAGATCTCATGGATAGTCGATGCATATGAGGAATAACTCCATCAACAAAGAGGAGAAAACACTCCTCCAAGTGGAGGAAAATTCACATCTTCAATGAAGCCTAGAAAAAATGGAGTGAGAGATCCGTGGAGATAAATGCAAGCATCATGGACGGTTGCCAAGCCCTCAGGCGAGCAAAACTTGCAGCCGAGGAAGGAGTTCACACCAAGAGCAGGAACATTAAGAGTACAAAGCCATCTGACAAGGAGAAACCAAGATAAGGGACATTATAGACATGATATCCAAAGTATGGTTTGAAGGGATATGGATAAACTCCCAGATAATCGCAGGTCTAGATCCACAAAGGAACTAGAAAGGAGGGAACTCATCACTCAGATGCAGTCCCCCTTTTCAAGGATAATTGAGGAAAAAAATCCCCCAAAAGAAATTCCCAACACCAAGGTTCAAGATATACGATGGGAAGGTTGATCCTATAAACCATGTGCATCAGTATAGGCACTCCATGACCCTATTGAACGACAATGATACCCTTTGGTGTCGTATATTCCCCTCTAGCCTAGGATATGTCGCACAAAAGTGGTTTAAAAGGATACCTCGTATGTTTGCCAAGAACTTCAAATCACTCGCGGAGGCACTCATAGCTTGCTTTATTACAAACATCTCTCACCCGAAGAGAATGGATTCTCTCCTCACCATAAGGAAGAAATCGTAAGATACATTGCAAGATTATGATAGACACTACTGGAAAACCTTCAATGAATTCGAAGATTGCTCGAAACAAGTTTTGATAGCATCGTTCTAGATAGGTCTACCTCACAACTCCATGTTGCACCAGTACTCACCAAGAAGGAGGCAGACACCATCGATGATCATATGTCGTGCATATAAAAATATGCCATGGTAGAAGATGTTGTCGCCCTCAGCCAAGGTAAAAAATGTGATTGAAGGCGACCAAGGGAACGACAAAGAGATCACCCCCAATAAAGGGGGCAAAGAGTAGATCGAAGGATCTAAGAATAGGACAAAATAGAAACATCCAAATATTTCCAAATGATCAACACAGTTTTCACAGAACCAATCTATAAGATCTTGGGTAAGATAAAAGACCATAAGTTCCTCAAGTAGCCAAAAAATATGGGTGGTGATTCGAGTAAGAGAAATAATGCTCTCAGATGCACCTACCACAAGGAGGAGGGGAACAATACAGAGAATTGAAAAGCCCTCAAATACCATCTGGAAGAGTTGTCCCAGGCGGGTAACTTGAACGAATACTTTGAGAAGAAAGCTGACAAGGATGTCGTAAGTGCCGATCCAAAAATAAATAATATTTTTTAGGTCAAGATGAGGCATGAGTTTGCTGTTATCCACAACCCTTCGAATACTAAGAAGATCTAAGGAAACCCAATTTAGATGGAACTCAATAAGGTCACTGTAGTTATAGATGCCTTCCAGATTGACCTTACTAAAATCCAAGCCAACAAAAGCAGATGACCAAAGGATATGGAGTACAAGAAGCACATAGTATTCACAGACAATGATTTAATCAGAGTGAGGACTCCACACCACGATGTGCTAGTAGTCACCATCATGATTGCAAACTGGGACGTGGATAAGCTACTAGTAGATCAAGGAAGTTCCTCTGAAGTCATGACTTAAGGCTTTTTCATAAGCTCAAACTAAAATGGAGGACTTGAAGAAAGCGATCATCCCCCTGGTCGAATTTACTGGGAAAATAGCAAAGGTGGTCCTACTAGTTAAGGCAAAAAATATCAAGAAGATGATCGTGTTCTTCGTGGTAGATATTGACTCGCCTTATCATGCCATTCTTAGAAGAGGGTGGTTTCACACCATGCAGGATGTTACCTCCACTTACCACCAAAAACTCAAATGCATCACAGAGCAAGGAATAATGGAAATAAGGGGCAACCAAGTCATTACTTGTAATTGTTTTATCACTGTCGTTAGGCCTAAACAAGAAAAGAAGAAAGAAAAGGAGGTCAATACTGAAACGTCTCAAGACGGAACAACACTACCCAAATAAAAACTAAAGTACGAAAGGCCAGGGGTGGAAAATACAAGACTTAACCCCGCAGATAGGGTCATAGAGAAATTAAAGGAGATATCTTTTGACATGACATGGCTAGACATGAAATTCCTAATCGACACCACACTATCCGAGAAGGAGAAATAGGAGTTAATGTCTTTTCTAAAGAAGAATCAAGATGTATTCGCATGGAAGTCGTATAATATGACTGGGATTGATCCTCAAGTCAAAAGCCATAAACTTCACGTTGATCCCATATATTCATCGATTGCATAAAAAGCTCATCGAACTACCTTGGAGAAAGCAAAAGCAATGGAAATAAAGGTAAGGAAACTTCTAAGGCAAGGTCCATAAAAAAACTTCAATTCCAAAAATTTCTATCATACATGATAGTGGTAAAAAAGAATAACGATAAGTGGAGAGTGTGAATGAACTTCACCGATCTCAATAAGGCCTACCACAAATATAGTTTTCCTATGCCTAAATCGATCAGCTAGTCAATGTCGCGGACAATCATGAGTGGATGAGTTTTCTAGACGCATACTCAGGGTATCATTAGATCCTTTTATTCGATCTCGACCAAGACAAAACTTTATTTATAACCACTCGGAGCCTATATTGTTATAAGGTCAAACCTTTTGACCTAAAAAATACACGAGTCATATTCCAAACACTAGTTACAAGGATGTTAAAGAAATAATTAGGAGAGAATATGGAGGTGTGTATATCCTACATGCTCATTAAGAGAAAGCTCAAAGTCGACCATTTGAAGGATTTAGCATGGACTTTTGAAATCCACAAGTGTCACAAAAGGAAGCTCAATGCATCCAAATGCTCCTTTAGGGTTCGATCAATAAAGTTCCTAGGTTACATAGTTAGGAAGATGGGTATCGAGGACAAATCGACCAGATAGTCACGATCAACAACGTCCTGCCTCTAAAGACGCTGCGCGAGATTCAAAAGATAATAGGGATGTTAGAATCCCTTAACCATTTCATCTCAAAGTCTTCTGAATGATGCTGACCATTTTTTATCTATTAAAGAAGGAAAAAGGCCTCACCTGGAATTAGGAATGATCAAAGGCCCTTGAAGAAATCAAATCCTATTTGAGCAAATCCTCTTTAATGTCCATTCAAGATCTAGGAGATGGCCTATATCTCTACCTAGCAGTTTTAAGCCATGCAGTCAGTTTGGCCTTAGTTTATTAGAAAAGGGGTCGCTAATCCCCCGTTTACTACATCAACAAATTACCCCTAGACTATGAGAAAAGCTATCTCTCACTCGAAAAATTGGCCTATACTTTCGTCATTGCATTGCACTACTTTAAAGATCACTCAATAACAGTCAACACTTTTCCCCCTCAAAGTCGTTCTTTGAAAGGCTGACCTATCTGGGGGAATGTCCAAATGGTCAATTGAACTTGGGAGATTTAATATACACTATTAACCAATAACGGAGATTAAGGGTCAAGTGTTGGCATGTTTTATTGTAGAATTCACAGGAGGAAATGAGTCTAGAAACCAACAGATAACCGAAAGTTGAGGAGCCGGGGGATCGACCAATTCAGGAAATGGACACTTTATGTGGATGGAAACTCCAACTCTAAGGGGATAGGAGTAAGAATTGTACATGTCTCCTTAAAAAATACCATGATCGAGCAAGGAATCAAACTTAGCTTTGAGGCATCTAATAATGAGGCTAAGCACGAAGCCCTCATCATCGGGCTACGCAAATCTCACTCGCTAGGGGCAAGACACCTTGATATATTCTGCGATTCAAAACTGGCATCCAATAAAGTAATATGATATTTAAATTCCATGAAAGAATGAATGGAGGCATACCTACAGGTCCCCCATGATTTGATG
The DNA here is from genome assembly GCA_949130495.1 of Sambucus nigra. Classification (NCBI taxonomy): domain Eukaryota; kingdom Viridiplantae; phylum Streptophyta; class Magnoliopsida; order Dipsacales; family Adoxaceae; genus Sambucus; species Sambucus nigra. The sequence goes on along the minus strand of OX422211.1, from coordinate 422,325,808 downwards.
TTAAAATTTAAGGAAGTACACATTCAACAGTTCCTCGAGGGCAAAATTTCCATGCCGATGCTTTAGTGGACTTTGGATCAGCAGTGAACTCTGATCTCATAAGAAACATTTAAGTAAAGTTCCTCACCAAACCCAACATCACGAAGGTCATGGTCGCCAAATAGATTCTCACCGTGCAGAAAAGTCCCAGCTGGATGGACTCAATAATCATTTATCTACAAAGAGGGATCTTGCCATTTGATAAAAAGAAATCCCACAAAGTCAAGGTTAGTTGCGTGATTTTACCTAGGACCCGAAGGAAATATCTACAGAAGATCCTTCACTAGTGCCTACATTTAATGCGTGTATGCAAGTGACATTGACCAAGTTTTGTATAAACTACACGATGGAATCTTTGGAAGCCATGTCGGAGGAAGGTCTCTTGACTTCAGCAATCAAAGAAGGGTATTTGTGGTCATATATGCACAAAAACATAACCTCTTAAGTCCAAAAGTGTGAGAAATGCCAAAAGTTCTCCCCCATGCTCCATCAGCCGACCAACAACTTAAAGTCACTGACTAGCATGTGGCCATTCGCCTAGTGGGGTTTGGATATTGTAGGTCCACTCTCAACAGCACTAGGAAATTGTAAATACCTCTTGGTCGGAACAAATTACTTCCCAAAGTGGGTTCAGGTAGTGATTCTTATCGAATATTGTATTTAACTACCCTCGAACCTATGCATTTTATCCCCCTCGGGTACCGTAATTGCTATAATTATGCTCGATAACCAGCCACCCTCCATTTTATATGATAACATGTTATTTGAGGTATTATTGAGCTTTTATAGGTGTTACGATGCTTAGTATGAAGTTTGAGCGCGTTCTGGTTAAGTTCCGTCGCGATTCATACATTCGGGGGCATTTCGATAATTTTACACTTCAGAATTTTTGCCTGAAGTCTTCACGGAAGTTGTATCCCTCGATCCAAGCTTCACGTGGCCATAAAAGCTGGTCAAATCGGAGAAAGAAACACGAACCTTTAATCGAAAAGAATTATAAGAGATTCATTAACAATTTCATTAATTACCCTTGTGTCCCTTTTCTTCTTTAATAACAAATCCTATAATTCCTTCCATGTCCCTAAAACATTTTTTGCAGCAAATGGAATGGCGATTTGGGTTTTGGCTCGGGCTTTGCTCGGGTTTTGGGCTCGTCCCAAATTGATGACTTTGGTCCGAAATTGGAGCTCGATTTTGGTCCACAGGCGCAAATGGGTCTCTTTGGCCATGTTTGGAGCTTGCGTTTTGGCCATTAATGGTAAAAATGGGTCTTTGGCCATTAATGGAGGAGTTGTTGATTTTTGTCCATTTCTATGAGGGTTTTGTCCAACACACAATTTGGAGGTGTATCTGGTGTTCGAATTTACACGCAAATGGGCCTCTGACTTGTGGTAGCCGTAGGTGGTCTCGATTTTTGGTCTTGGCAGCCATTGTTGGACATGGGACTTGTGCGCACAAAGGGAACTTCTTTGGGCTGTTCTAGCAGTACCAGTCGACCGGGTTTTGATGTTTTCTCGTGGAACTTAGACAGTGGCTTCCTCCCCTTTACCGCGATCGACCGGCCACCACCGCGGTCGACCGACCCTGCATTTTTTTTGCCGAGATATTTTTGCTGCTTTCCCTCTTTTTCTATTTTTTTATTTTATTTTTCCTTTTTCTTTTTGGTTATTAAAAGAGACCTTTCCTTTTTATTTTATTAGTTAATTTTAACTTAGTATAAATATCAAGTTTAGTTTATTTTTGTAACTCTCTTAGTTTTTTAGTTCATTTTCTCTCTTTAGACCTAGGTTAGAGAAATATTGGGGTTTATTTGTGGAGACACCCCTCTCCTCCATGTTTGTGTGTAACCACCATTAATGTAAGTTTACTATTCATTATCACTTTTGCCTACTTTTCTTATCTATCTTCATTTTTATTCCATGCTTTATTTATTGTTTCTTGCCTAGATTAATCGTGTAGTTAATTTAATTAGTGTTAATTTAATTTGTTGCTTTAATTCCTTAGTTGTTCTTTAATTAATTTGTTAATTTATTTAATGTCATTTAATATGCTTAGGGGCTAATTTAAATTAGGTTGTGTCGGATTGAACTCACCTAGGGTTGACGTGTTGCTTTGCTTTGGTGATGGAGTTTTACGGGTTTATTTCGAATGTGTTTTCCTAGCTATTACGCCTAGGAGATTTAACGGGGTATATCATGTATGCTCCGTATCTATGACCTCGAGTGCGTAATTTTTGGGGTATTTGTTGTCGCCAAAATCTTATTAGTCCTTTATGCAAATTTAGGGGTGTGACAACTCTTGATTTAATTAATTGACGAAACGAGACGCAATCTTAATAACTCGTCGAGCCATCTAACCATTTTATACTAATTAACTCGTGGTGAGGGATATTCAACGCAACCTATAGTTTTTATTCTCTTTGTTAATTTAGTTTAAATACACTCCCTTAGTTTAATCTTTTCCTTTTGTTATCTTTTCCTTTTTGTTAGAAATTATCTTTTACACTTTTATTTTAGGAGTATTAAACCTTATAAATTCTAGCAACTCATCTCTGTAGATTTTCGATACTCGGACTTGGCCGCTATACTCCTTTTTTGAGTGTAGTCATAAGTTTAGGTTTTTGTATAGAGTTGGTGAGCCGAATATAAAACGACCGGCGCATAGGTGACTCTTGCGCCGCGGCAAAACCCTGTCTATCAGGTAGAATCATTGGCGAACATTAGCGACACCAATATGATTAGGTTCATTTAGAGGAACATCATGACATGATTCGACATACCTAGGACAACCATTACAAATAATGGCACACGGTTTAAAAATTGACCATTCCAAGGTTTTTGCGACAGCCATAGTATCAAGTGTCACTTCAGCTCTGTAACCTACCCCTAGTGAAACGGACAAGCTGAGGCATCCAACAAAAGCATGCTTGATGGCATAAAAAAGATATTAAAGAAGGAAAAAAGAGATTGGGTGGATGAGCTTCCTCACGTCCTATGGGCATATTGTACTTCACCCAAGAGACCAACTGAGGAAATGCCTTTCACTCTACTATATTAAATAGAGGTTGTTAATCCTTTGAAACAGGGTTTGCCAACCATGAGGACCACTATTGCTGAGAAGGATTTGAATGAGGAAGCCATAAGGACTAAATTTAACCTAGCTGAAGAGCGAAGGGAGCAGGCGATGATAAAGCAGGCCTCTTACCAGCAACAAATATCTAAGAAGTATAACAAGGGAATCAATTCAAGAAAATTCTAGGTCTATAATACCCTGACCCAGATTTATGGATTTCCCGTGAGTCAACCCGATTCGAATCGAGTCGTTATGTGAGAAGTGAAATGAAATAACCTAAATAATGTTGCTAGTTCGATTTTAAGTTACTTAACATTCCTCTTATTAGCATGCGATTTCGATTTCAAGATAAGCTACGTATGGGACCCAAGGGAGGCACCCCCGAAGTCCAAGTAAACAGAGCTTCCTAACGTAACTAAATAAAATTCATGTACCTGTATAACACCCTCAAAATATAAAACCGCACCCAAGCTGCCAAAACACAACGAGTGTGTGACCCAATGCCCAGTTGAAATATACAAGCAGTATAGAAACAAACGAAAAATAGGAATACTCACGTGTTATAACACATTCAAGAGAGAATATATATGTATCTACATATGTATACCTTTGAAAATACATACTCAATGCATTAATCGTTTTACTTTCAAAAACTGTACTTGCCCATATTAATTTACCTTAATCTTGTAAAATACCTTCTTGCATTATACTTAAGCATTTCACGATTTGTGATACACCCAGTTCAACACTTGAAACCATTATATTTGATTCACCCAAATACATTCCTTTACCGTAATTGTTCCATTTAACTCATTTGTACACTTTAGTATTTTTATTGAAATTACCATTTCAACACACGCACTCACTGTGTTAGAAAAATACTTGCTTATCATTCGAAAACCCTTCAAAACTTACTTATAAATTTTTGGGTTCAACAACTCGGTTGCTTAAACACCCATTTATGAATTAGCTTTATCTCATTTTACCTTATCTTATGGGTATTGATAGATTTACGCATTTACTTGTCCATTCACCCCTTTTTCAGAACATTTATTTATTCATTCAAGTTTGGTTGTATTAACACATTACCATACAACCCATTTCTTGACATGTTCCATATTTACTTTATCTTTTCTCAGAATCTTCCAATTAACCACATACTTTAACGGGCTCCGCACCGTCTGCTATGTGCACCTTATGCTTTGGCCAGTGATTTAGGGCTTTTCACCCAAGGGCTCCGGGCCCTTCTTGCTTTATCTCGGGATCATTCGAGTTCCTTTTATGTGTTTAACATTTAACAAATTTCCACATTATTTAATTTCTTTACTTTTACCCGGCCGAAGCTAAAACCCGGACTTAACCGCATGTTTTTCTCATTAACACTTGGAAAAATAGTTTCTTTTCTTCTTTAAGTTCCTTATTCACACACCCGTGACTTATACTAAATTTGTTCGCGCTTAGGACTTAATTCATTTTCACACACATTAGTGTAAAGACGTTTTACATTTTTATTCCATAAAAATGTTCCCTTTCAAGTAAATAATGCCCTTTACATATTTTATGACCAACGTTACTCCTTATTCACAAGTCTTCATTTGCACGAAACTTAAAATATTTATTTCCTAATATTTTTGCATCACTAATGTCATTCCACATTTTTATTTAATAAAAATGTCCATTATTTCCTTTTTCATTAGAAATATACCAAAATGACATCTCCTACTCCTTTATTACATAAAAGACCAATTCTTAGTCCTAGTAGAAACACATCCGAATAATATCGTGACACGTTTTATTCCATAAAATGTCCAACATTTTTCTTTCACTAGAAAGTGTGCTAGAATGACACTCTCATATATTTTATTCCATAAAATGCCCAATTTCAGTTTTAATAGAAAATACACACAAACTATATTTTCATACATATTTTATTTCATAAAATATCTTCTTTCAGATTTAATAGGAAATATATACAAATGATATTTTCTACACGTTTCATTCCATAAAAATGCCCTTTTTCGAATTTAATAGAAAACGTGCACAACAATATTTTCTACACATTTTTATTCCAAAAAAATGTGTGTTTTCAGTTTACTAAGCATACTTCATTATACCATTATAACCCTACTCTTAATCAGCAATGAATTACACCATTTATCAATAGAGCTCAATACAGTAAGAATAGTTTACCCACCTAAATAGATCTAAAGTGGTAGTGGTGGTGATGATGGGTAACTCCCCCACCTCCATATGTGGCCCTAAAGAGAGTCCCAAAATGCTCCACCAAACAGACCTCCATGGGAGCTCCAACACACTCCAAGAAAAGATCCATTAAAATACACCTTCTTCAACAAAACCTCCACTATATATTTCTATCTTCTTTAAACTTTCAGCAACAACTCCTCAACAACCCTCAAGTAACCATATAAATATCTCATAACCCCATTTTTGTTAACAATGGAGAATTAATTAACCGCGGTGTGGGTATTACTATTGCACCAAAAAATCGAATACCTACTAAGAGAAATATGAGAGTTCTTGGGGGAAATGGAAAAGTCAATTTGCTTGGTCTACTGTCAAAGGTATCTCTCTTAAAAACCAACAATTAAGATGCCAAACAATTATAGAAACCTTTTCCCCTTAGGGTTGTTCCCATGTCAGATATAACGATTTACCCAATTTGATAGTAAGCCTACTCTATAATGATCTGAGGGTCATGGTGGAGACATCACTTGATTTAAGTGATGAATGGATTGATAACAAGAGGTTTCGATTGCTTTAGGTTTAATTCATTCCCACAAGAAACCTACTAAAACCCACAATAATCATGCGCCTCTTTCTCTACTAAGAAAAAGACAGTCCCAAATTCTACCGAACTATATACTGCTATACCTGATATCGCCAGTTTGGTCAGCCTAAGGCTGGCTCGGAAATGATTTTGGTGAATTGGCGTGCGACAGTGCATTGAAGAACTGGCGAAATTTTCTCCTCCCTTTGACGTCGCTTGAACGACCGGTGTGGTCGTTTGAGCGACAAGGTAGTGTTGCTTGAGCGACCTTTATGGTCGTTTGAGTGATAGGTTTTTCCTTGGCTCTGGATTTGTCCTCACTAATCCTCTATGCCATTAGATAATTGTTCGACCAATTTATTCCCCTACCACACATTTATCTCCTTTTATTTACAATCCCAACACTTCTCTTAGTTTATCAACATGTGATATAATAATGCAATTTGGGATAGTAAAATCTTAGACCTTGGTACTTATTATAATTCTTAATTTTTTACTCATAAGTCCCCATAATTTTAATTAGTTTCTCCTCATCAAAGTCTACATATAATTTAATCCGTTAATTCACTTCACTTAATCAAATTTGTTACCCAAGTAAATTTCTATAATTATAATAGATTTCTCCTTTTATAATATATATAATAAACCTAAATAATTTTTCTTCAATTTTAATTTATGCCTTATCATATAAATTCCATATATATAATTTGACTAATTTATTGGGCGGGATATTACAAGGTTGGCGATTACATCCTCAAGAAAGTCCTCGATTGTGCTAAAAAAACTTCAAATGGAATGTTAGGACCTAATTGGGAAGGATCTCTCAAGATCATTAGAGACAATTTGCAAGGAGACTACCATTTAGAAATAATGGAGGGCTGGGAGATCGGGCATGGAATGAATCCAACCTCAAGAAGTTTTATTTTTGAATTTGCTCTTTCTTAGTTATTTCCAGCTTAATTATTTTTTCCAATTTTTTATTCCAGAACTTATGATGCTCACAATATGTTCTAAGTTTTCCTAATAAAGTCCAAGCCCAAGTGGTATGCTTAGCCATTTAACATTATTCCAAAATAGCAGGCTTAAACTTTAGCGGATTATCAAAACATTGATCAATATCACCTTAGTTTGATTACGATTAAAATCTATTTAGTTACAATTAAACTCATGGTCCCACGATCTTCATCATGAAAAATAAAAAGACATCACGAATTGCCGAGTCAAACAAAAGACCTAAGGATCTAAGTAAACCCGACCCTGGACGGATAAGAATTCTGAATGAGTGGATGGCCTTAGAACCAAGTGGATTTTTGCGAGAGTCTTCTCTAGGCCTAAGGTAGTGTGATGACATGACCTAAAAGGCAAGATAAGATAATAAATCACATTCTTGGCATAAAGGAAATGGAAAAATGCAAAACGTGGAATTATACAAATAACTTGTTAATTACATAAAGTTATAATAAAAATCATTTACAGTTCTAAAAAGAATAAAACCAGTACAATTGCTATCTCTGACGAGCAATCATTTTTGCAATGGACGCTCTTCGACGATCGTCGGGACTTGGTCGAAATTCATCACTTTCATATGATGACAAATAATCCTTTAATAGCTAAAGAAGAATGACTTCTAGAAGAATCCAAATCTCTTTACTTCCAAAGGGGGTATGGTGATACGTTGAATAATAAACTTGGTACCAGTACCAAAGTTCAGAGTCCTTTGAAAATTTTAAGACCCCTAAAGCATTCAACTAAGCATGTTTGTAGGCTAGCTTCTTTGCCTCGTCCATCTTAATAGGGGCATCCACCCACCCCTCATCATAACCAGTAGACCACACTACATGAGGACCTTTCTTGAATAGATAATGGAGCTTGATTATATCACGACTTTGTCCCATTCTGATCACTCCCCCTTGTCAAGTATTCCTTAGCTTCATCGAGTTGTTTCCTCAGAGATTCATTATCACTTTGCAATAACGCCCAAACATTACCAATGTTTTTTTGTCTCAGCAAGATTCATTTTCAAATAGTTCACTTCTTTTTGAATGAGTGTACCAACGTCACATGGGTCCTTCACATTATCTTTTAATTTATCCACCAAAGAAGACCACTCCTTGTAGGCCTGGTTACCTTTTTAAGAGCCTTTTGAACATTGAGTGTATTAGTTTTCATTGTGTGTGTGTGTCCATTGAGTGTATTAGTTTTCATTGTTATCCATAATAAGAGAAAATGCATAACAGTATGAAAAGTAATAAAATGTTGTCTTGGTTTATGATACCCTTCAAGAGTAATAACCAAACCATAATTTACCTGGGTATATAAAGTTTATAAAAGTGGAGTATATTGTTAATTTTATCCTGCAATGAAATATAGTACCAACCTGAGATGATCAAAATTTAAAATTTGGTCCGTCTATATCATGGGTAACCATAGAAAAATATTTGTATGAAAGATAATATATGTTTAACTGTATACATACAGTTGTTACTACAAGGTTCTTGTCATGATATATTGTTTATGAGGTGCCATAAATTATGAATCTTAAAGTGATTCTTATTTGCATTATAATTAAATGTATCTGGTTATTATGTGATAATTGTGTTAATGGTTGCATTAGTAATATGACATGCACATGTTTTTGCATTAAACAATGAGTTATATGAGATACACATTTTTATATATAGTTGATATTATTGGCATTCGGTTCCATAATAAATTAATTGTTGGGCAAATTCAAATTAGAAATCTTGAAATATGAGAGAAGGCAATCAAGTTATTAAATTTGTCAGTCAACAGTGATAAACCAACGAGGAGTGGTTATAACCATAGTCATTAAATTTTTGATAATGTGATTCAAAACCGAGAGGTTTAACAACTGTTTTAAAGATGGTAGAATCTAATCATAAATTTATTAAAGATTTTATTGTGATTTTGATATTGAGGTTAAATAAGACAATTATTTCTCAGGAGGACAGTGTGAAGTTACTCCACATATATATGCAAAAGTTTGTACTGACATGTTATGCCCATGATATGAAATTGCATTGAGCAATTGATTATTAATAAGATACATCTTATGATGTAATATTATTGATATGTAAATAAGGTATTTATTTAATTCGGTGAAATTATTACTATAAGAAATGTCCTAGTAAAATAATAGTATATCAAGATTTTAATTCGATACCGATCAAGGGAAACACAAATATATATATATATATATATATATATATATATATGGAGAGGTTCAGAAGCGAACATAAAAGATGAACATTTTAATGAACCTTAACAAAAAATACCTAACACTCAATCAATTTTAATTCCTATGTTGTAATTGGTCCGCACCAGAGGCAATGGACACGCATGTGATAAACGTGTTTTTTAATACATGCGTGTTCGTTGCTGTTGGTGCATGTCACACGCGTGTCCATTGCCACTGGCGCGGACCAATTACACCATCGGAATTAAAATATTGGGTGTTAGGTTTTTTCGTTAAGGTTCATTAAAATGCTCATCTTTTATATTACCTCTCCCTATATATATATATGGAAGAACAAGACCGTTGAAAATATATCCTTTGGAATGAGAAAGGTTAAGCATATTATTATAAATGATAATAATCGTGGAAGTTATGCTCTTTATTGTTTACCATCTCATTAATATTTGTATTATGGGTATGCTTATCTAGATACAACTGTTATTATCAAAGACAGGATCGAGACCTATGAACATATATTCATTAGTTGTGTAATTCAAAGAAATATAATGATTATGAAATATATTACTAGATATAATGTTGTGGCCAGAATGAATGTTGTCTATTTATTTATGCTATGACAATGATATACTTTGTCGAGATCATATTCATTTTATGATATCGACATGTTAGTTTAAGATAACATGTCAAATAAAAAATGACATTATTGATATTGTTTATATTAAGACAAGTAAGAACTTAACAGATACCTTGACTAAAGAAATATCGATAGGTTTAGTAAATGATAAATCTAGTGGAATGTGACCGAAACCTTTTTTTTTTTTAAATCACGAGTAATGGTAACCCAACTTTGAAATAAAACTACCACTATTCCAAAGTTTAATAGATAAAACAAGTTACTAATAAGTGATTATTATGCAATTAAATTATTATGTTCGCCCTTCCAAGATGTTCAGTTAAAATAAAAACCTATTGTGGGTCAGTTATAAACTCTTAATTAAGTTCAAATCAAGTATTTATGTTTAAAGTAGCAAGGACATATGATCTCTGAAGTAGAAAGTACATGTATAGAAACTTCACCTATGTGAACATAAGAAGTGGAGCCGCTTCTGGAAGGAGTTTGGATTTGTTTATGTAAATGTTCATGAGATCAAAATAAAACACAAGGCCATAATAGTGATATCATCTATAAAAAAAACATCACATAGAAACTGAGATATCTCATGTGTGATGTATTTTTGGTGTTAAAATATTAAGACCATATTCAAAGAATAACACACTTATGTCTTAGTTATCATTTTGAAATGCACTCACTAATTGGAGGTTTAAATCGAAAGATACTTTTTTGTATTCACGAGTATATCAAATGAAGAAATTGACAAAATATTAGAATATAGTGGGGGATTGTTAGAGAGATTGTAGTATTATGAAGAAAATATAATAGAATTAACAATCTCTCTAACAATCCCGACTTCTATTTTTGGTGGCAAAGAATTAACCACCGGTGTCAATTTGGTTGCAACATTAATCATAATTAAATGCTTGGTTTTATTTTTCTATTAAAAACACCCTTACCAAAGATAAACCCATCTCTCCAATCATTAGATTGATCTGAAACCACCATGCACTGTAGCAAAACATGAGTTCCGATGGGTGGAAAAGCTAACAAAGCCATGGGATATTGGGAGGGATATGCTATTGATTTGATGGGATGAGTAAATAGAACTATATAGTAGTTAGGATTTGTTTGTTTAAACTTGGAGTAAATATGATTACATATATAGTATTTTCATGGGACCTTTAAACTATGTATGGAATATGTTGGAATCATAATTAACTGAATTTGTTTACGCTAGTGGATAGTTTATCATGGGTACAAAACAATTAAGCAAACTATGGACATGACAAATGGGTTATGTTATGTGCTTAGAGGTGATCAAGTGATTTATTAGGTTATTTTGGGTTTGAGCCCATTAATTTTTCATTATTGAGTTAAACTTTCATAATTTTCACTCTTTGGAGCTTGACCTACGGATTTCGTTAATTGACAGTTTGTCAACTCATCCAATCTTTGTTTTGTCCTAATTAGTTAATTATTGTTTTCCCACTGTTTACTTCTGGATATATAAAATAAATAAACAAGATTTTTAAAATTAATTATGCATTAAAGTTAAACTTACAATGACTTTGAAGATGGAAAATAAATTTTTTTGACTATGATTAAGGCTGGTATTTCAACATTATGACCTTAAGACAGATTCGTCCCGCAGTGATGATTCAAAGTTGTTGACATATCCTTCCATGGTTATAACGATCATTTTCCTCTTATAGTAGCACTTCAAAGGTCTCCACACGAGAATATTGCTTCCTAAGTAGAAGTCCTTCTATGACGTGACCTTGTTTGAACAATGGAAGCCAGGTTCGAACGAGGGTCTATTTTCTTGAACATCGTGTTTTACATGGTATGTTATACTAAAAAGTACAAATAACAATGTATATGTGTCTTTCAGTGTATGAAAACAAATTTATCAAGATATTAAAAATATTTATGAGTGTTTTCTTGTATGACTTGTCAATTTTAATAAAAGTTGATTGCTAATACGGGTAGAGGAATTTGATCAAAACCCTATGTACGAGCATATGCATTTGAGTAGAACACAAGGGAGAGACTTCATGGAGGTTATCATTGTCTTATATGTAAGTCGTGTGTGTCCATTGGAAGACTTGAATTATTAGTACTAGTTGGCTTGTTAGGTTGGGAAAATAGTGGTTTTTCTTGCTAGAATTTCACTCTAAAATCCTTTTGCATCGTGTGTGTCTGTTTTCAGAGCTTGTGCAATTATATTCTGGTCCCCTACATGAAAATATACTAATTGACTTTATTTGCTAAAATTAAAATCTGGTTCAATATAAAAAGGATTTGATTATGATTTGATGTGGTAATTAATTAAGAAATTAATTAATTTGACTAGATTCCTAGGGCACATACTTTTTTCAAAAAGATTTTCCAATTTAGAAAAATTATTGAACCAAGAACTAATATTGGAACTTGGGTACTTACTTTATTAGCTAGTTCTAGAGTACTATGGGAACGTATGCCTAGGATTCACTTGGATAGAATGTGATGAGAAACCTTGGGTGTGAATCATATTGGGAATGATATGAGATGTAAATAAGTCTCACTAAACAAATTATAATGTATAAATCAATTTATATAAGTTTGGTTGGCTTATTTTCGTGTCAAAGCATTTGAGTCATGCATTATCAATCCTAAATGCTTGATTTCATATAAACTTTGTTTGGCAGAGAGAATCTTGCTCATTAAACATTGGTGAACATTGAAAACTCAAGATCAAATACGACTTTTATACATCAAAGACTTATATTGCAACTAGATTAAAGAATATCCTTTTATGCATTGTTGGTTAGATTGTCCAAAAGCCTAAGCACACAGCCACGTATTTACTTTAAGCTTTGAAAATCATTTTTGAACTAAAATAAGTGATCTTGTACATTAAGAAGCGTGTCGTTTAATCTAAAGGGAAATTCAATGTTTGAAAATACAACCCGCATATGGTAAAAATATTTTATGCCTTTAACCGTTCGAACATAAGTATTTTAACCCTGTGCTCATGGATGATCAGGGTTTAGTCATATCTTACTTTTTGCCAAAAACAAGCGCACAAATGGGTATAGTACCCGTGTCCATGGAAGCAAGTTTTTCGCATGCTTTGTACGCTGTCAAAAACCATGATTATGGAGGAATATTTCAAATGTTCACAAAACGGTATTTTCAACTGTGCACACGATGATGTCAATTTTTGGAAAACATCTATAAATAGATCCTTTACCCTGCCATTTTAAACATCACACATTCCTCTTTACTTCTCGTAGAGGTTGAAAACATTCTAATCGATTCTTTTTAAACAAATTCACTTGTTCCATTCAGAATTGAGAGAAGACCTATATACATACTTGATATATTTTTTGTGAGTAATTGAGTGTGTTTTGATCAAATTCACTCATCATATATTCAATCTAGCTGATTCATATCAGAATCGAAGATCAAAACTTAGATCTAAAAAAGTTGTTTAAGCTATTGGAGAGTTCAAGCATGGTCTGATTCTAAGAAGGAGAATGATTCTTCCTTATTCATGTGATGGAGCTTCGGATGGATCGGTTATTATCAATGGGGGAGAGTTCAATGTTGATTAAATAACTTCTATCTAGGGAAGAAAGGAGAGCTATATTCTTGACTTGTATGAAATATATCCCACACAACATTTAAATCTAGCTTGGATTCGTGAAGATCCATGAAATTGAACTAAATTCTTGCATCTACATAATTTTTGTGATAATTAACTTATATTACCTAATTGATGGTTTTATTGTAGATCTAATCGCTCCATCATCTCACCTAATTATATATTTAAGTAGAATTGCTAAAATCTAAAAGAAATTTTAAAATTGGACATATTTTCCAAAGAGAAACATATTCACACCCCTTTAGTTTTTTTTAGTGTACAGACTTGCACCTTTTAATTGGTATGGGAGCGGATGTCATTTTAATATCATTCACGTGATAGAGTAAATATGTGCTAATTTTTGTTGCTAGTTTATTTTTCCTCTTTGAGCTAGTTTGTTGGTGTTCCAATCTTTTTGAGGATATGTATGATTTGAGATAAATATGTTTTACAAATAGAACACCTCATTTTGATGACAACAATTATGGTCATTGGAAGCTAAAAATGAGAGCTCATTTAAAATCTAGAATGTGGACACAATTGAGGTTGGAAGAGTTAGATTGGAAAAACCAAAGGAATATTGGTCTGAAGGTGAATTTAGTGCATGAAATTATAATTTATTTCTTTAAATTAATTATTTACCTTAGTTAGCACATAAGAGTAGGATTGGATACTCAATTGTGAAATGGTGAAATAATCATGGGAAATCCCGAAAATCACACATGAGGGAATTTCAAGTGTGAAGAGATCCAAGTAGCAAAACTACTTAATAAATGATGAGTATGATTGAAGAAGATACATTATATGAGTATTACACTCATTTCATGGAAGTCATTAAGGTCTCATGTAATCGTGGGGAGAAGATTCAAGAGAAAAAGGTTATTAAGAAGTTGGTGATGACCTTCGCTATTCGTTTCAAGATAAAGGTCGCTATTTTTAATGAGATTAAGGACACCAACACTTGTAGCTTATAATAACTTGTAGTATCCTCCAAATATGTGAGAAAGAGAATCCTATGAAAATTAAATATAAGAAAGACTTAACTTTCATTAGGAGTAAAGTGAGAGGAAGAATCTGAAAGAAGGTTAAAATAGGCCTTGTGAAAGTATCATAATTTGAATTTTGCTTTTGAAGCATCAATTAGAAAAATTTGGCCTTAGTAATTCTATTTTTATATGCCAAATATTCTTTTAGGCTATTTTCAATGGTGGTTGTGAGAGAGAATTTATAATTGCTCAGAACTTAGGAAATTTGGTGTATCCCGTTACAAAACGTCACTACAAATTGAAGACTACATCCACATTTGTCTCCACGATGTTTGAAGACTTGATAGTGTCCGAGCATCATTTCTGGATTTCACATCATAAACGTTTTACGGACATATACATATTAATGGTTTTTAATTCTTACTCAAATTATATTGGAATGATTGTTGTTTTAAACTCAAGGAAATTATCTAAACAGGATTTTTAAAATAAATTTTTTATTTTTAATCTTATTATAACGAGATTAAGATCTCGTTCATATGAGATCGTATTTTCGTTAGAACATGCTTCAAACGAGCATCGAACGAGTTATGCTCTATTCAACAGAATCAAACTCGTTTGAATAATATTGTCTTCTCATTCAAACGAAATAGCAAACCATTAGAATGAAACCTTATTTTCATCCGAACGAGGTCTCAATTTCGCTCGAATGAGATCGTCGGCTTGAAATCTGTGTTTTCAATAAAAAAATGTTTCTTCTAAACTAATTTTTGAAGACTTTTAGTGAAAATGAATTTTCAGTACCTGTTCCAAAAATTTCCTTTTTGTGTTTCACTAAACACTTCTCCTTTACAAATCATTCATCCCTCTTTATGATTTTTTGAAATATTTCAAACACTAGTTTCCATAAACACATCAAAACCTTGTATAGATCTACTCTATGACTGACCTTTGTGGAGTTGCACCTCTATGGCTAAAGAAAAAAGATGATTACTGGATGCCGAGGGAAGACCGTTTCCTGTGGATGGTGCTATAAGGTTCCGTATCTATAGAATATTTGAATACCCTACGCATTATATATAGTGGAGCAAAGTAGTATGTGAGTCGAATGTGTCTGTCAAACTCTTTACATTGCTGAATATTAGGTTTTACCCGAAAGTGATTTTTCCTTACTTCTTCTGTGCCTTTGGTTTAATTGTGTGATTGATCAATATTTAATTTGGAATTCATCACCGCATGCACACTTAATATCAATGAAGATAAAATTTTATTAAAATTTGAATTTGTGTGTGTATGACTGAATATACGGACTATCCATATGACCTCGAATTCTCAAACTGGTAACAAAGGGAGAAAAATTGAGAGTTTATATATTTTTTTAAACTCGTACGCATCAGTGTATTCTTTAGTTTCATGTTCTTAGGTCTCTTCCTCTTTGATGGTTATTTCATTGATAACACAAGATGAAGAATTTCAGTTCAAGACAAAGTCTCCAATGTTGTTTCCTTTTTGGGTTTTGGAGGACATTAGAACATTGTCTTAAGGGTTTTATTGTAATTTAAATTTTGATTATTTTTTAGCGGAATATCCAAAGGGGGAGATTTGTAAGAACAAGATTTTATAACTGGTCATAGTTTAGTAATTTTGGCGTATCCTATTACAAACTATTGCTACAAATCGAAGATTAGATTCGTATTTGTCTCCGCGATCCTTGAAGACTTGTTAGTGATCGAGCATCATTTTCGAATTTCACGTCACGAACGTTTTAGGGAGGTATACAGACTAGTGTTTTTTAATTCTTAGTAAAATTATATTGGGATGATTGTTATTTTAAACTCGAGGAATTTTTCTAAAATGGATTTTTTAAAATATTTTTTTATTTTTATTCAAATTATATTAAGATCTCGTTCAAATGCGATCACCTTTTCGTTAAATGAGCATCAAACGAGTTTCGCTCACCAAACTCCTTTGAAGGTCGTTCGAACGATAATGTCATCTCGTTCAAATGAAATGGCACTTCGTTAGAACGAAACCTGATTTCCTTTTAAACGAGGTCTCATTTTCGTTCGAATGAGATCGCCGCATTGAGATTCATGTTTTTTCATAAAAAGGTTTCTTTTGACCTAATTTTTGAAGGCTTTTAGCAAAAATAAATTTTCAATACCTGTTCCAAATGTTTTCCTTTTTTTGTTTCATAAAACACTTTCCTTTTCAAATCATTCACCCCTCTTTATGATTTGTTGAGATATTCTAAACCCTAGTTTCCATAAGCACATCAAACCCTTATAGAGATCTATTTTATGACTGACCTTTATGGAGTTGCGACTCTATGGCTGAAAAAGAAGGCTGATCGGTGGATACTTAGGGAAGACTGCTTCTTGTGGACGATGTTGGACTGTGCCATATTTTGTAGAATATTTGAAGACCCTATACATTATAATTAGTGGAGTTAAGTGTTCTATAAACCGATTGTGTCTGTCAAACTCTTTAAAGTGCTGAATACTAGGTTTTGCCCAAAAGGGATTTTTCCTTACTTTTTCTGTGCCTTTGGTATGATTGTGTAATTAATTAGTATTTAATTTGGAATTCATCATCGAATGCGCACCTAATATCAATCAAGATAAAATTTTGTTAGAATTTGATTTTTTGTGTGCGTAACCTAATATACGGATTATCCAATTGACCCCGCATTCTTAGTTGCTTTTAGCGCAAAGGAAATTTCTTTTTTCGTAGCCCCTTTCCATTGCCCACTCATGTTTGATTAAAAAAAATTAATAACGGGCAATGGTTCTTACATGCACAATTTTTTCCTATTGCATATAAAGTTAAGTGACAAAATTTATAAGACAATGCATTAATTCACCTAGCACAAGAACATCGTAAACAACATTCTAAAGAGGCCGTGTAAGGTGTGTGCATATAAGGTGATGAGATAAGACCTACATAAAAGGAAACATCATAAAAGGGTGTCATTCATCACGATAACGCATAATTAAGAACAAGTAAGATTAAATCTAGTCTTTCTCTCAATTATAAGTCACGTAAACATGGAATGAAATGGAGTTCCGAATATCTCAATTACGCATCCAAAATGTAACAAAAAAATCTTTTTCGAGAATTTTTATAAATGAAAGAAACAAAAATGTTTTTGGATTTTTTCATAAAAATATATACACCATGTACAATCTAGTTTAGGGGTTAAAAGATAACAATAAACACCCCCCCCCCCCCAAACTAGCTAACGGCCCAAACTCAATCGATGCAAAGAAAACTAATGGTTTTCCTAAGATTTTCAAACCTAAGGTCATCTAGAGGTTTAGTGACAAGATAGGGGAATTCAAAATCGGTAGAAACAAAGCTTAAGGATACGAATTTTTCTTCAACAAGATCACGAATGAAAAGCTCACGGATCTTAATATGCTTTGTTCTAGAATTTTGTATTGGTTACGAGAAAGGTGAATGACACTAGTATTATCGCGGAATATGGTAATGGTGTCTTGGTCAATCCATAATCACATAACATTTGTTTCATCCACAAGGGTTGTGTGCAACAACTCCCGACATCAATGTATTTGGCCTCAGCGATGGACACATATATTGAATTTTGTTTCTTGCTCAACCACGACACTAAAGCACTACCAAAATATAAACACCCACCCGAGGTAATTTTGAAGCCATCTACATACCCAACCCAATTGACATCACAGAAAGTCGATAAACGATCATTGGTATTAAAAGAATAACATAACCTATAATCTAAGTACCACTCACATATTTGATGATTCATTTAAGCGCATGTAAATGAGACTCTTTTGGAGATACCTGATACCTAGCACACACACCTACACTAAAGGAAATACTGGTCTGACTAGCGGTTAGATAAAGAAGACTACCTATCATAGTCCTAAATAGGGTTTGCTCAACGTCCTTTCCCGATATGTCTTTGTTAAGCTTAGTCATATAACTCATCGGTGTACGTGCATTCCTAGTGATGTCTAACCCAAAATTCTTCACTAAAACTGTTGTATATTTAGCTTGGGATATGAAAATGAAAATCCCATCCTCTAATTGACGAACCTGAAGACCTAAGAAGAATGTAAGGTCACCTACCATACTCATTTTGAGCTCACTATTCGTCTCCTATACAAAACAATGAGTATGTCGGTCACAAGTGGAACTAAGGACTATGTCGTCGATATAGACCTGTGCACAAAAAGGCCCCCTTCTCTCTACACATGAATAATTTCACATCAACTTCCTCTCTCTTGAAACCACAATTCAGGAGATTGGAAGTAAGCCTCTCATACCAAGCCAGAGGAGCTTAATTCAAACCATATAAGGATTTCTTAAGATAAAAGACATGATCAGGGAATTTTGGACCTTCAAATCCATTTGGTTGTTCCATAAAGACCTCCTCTGATAGAATTCCATTAAGAGGTAACTCTTGACATCCATTTGATAAACCTTGAATTTGAGATGACATTTTATGGCTAATAAAAAGGCGAACAAACTCTACCTCTCTCATTTTCACTATTTTTGGACTAATATGACTTAGTGTCGAGGTCGTCATGCAGAAGATTGTCATCATTAGAATGAGACATTCTTAAGTTACTGTCAAGACTAGTAGTGAATGCGGTAAAGTTTCTTTTTGGAGATGAACATTTATCTAAATCATTTGACTCGACATCACTATCGCTTAGAGTGACATTGTAAATAACTTTGTTTTTCCCATGCCTCTTAAGCTTCATGGGACATTCAAACGGGCTATGGACATGACCTTCATACTTATAGCATCTCTCATAATCATCTTTCTTGGAGTTATCATTCTTTTTTTTTCTTAAAGTAGCTATCATTAAAATTCTTCCCTGCCTTAGTATACTTATCGGATTCAGATGTCTTATCCTTCTAGACTTTTAAGGCAATGCCCTTATCTTTCTTTTTCTTGTTTTGAGGAAACATGTCAAGCTCGTAGGCTTATAGATCACTAAATGTCTCTACTAATTTCATATTGTCAGTGTTTCCCAATGAGTTTAAGACAATGACTTTCGGGTTAAACCTTTCAGGTAAGGACCTTAATATTTTCTTCACAACCCGATCTTCGGGAATTTTTTCTCCCAAATTGTGTGAAGAATTTATGATATCTGAGAAATGGACATAGAACTCATCCAACATTTCACTCTCACGCATATGGATAGTTTCAAAATAAGTAGTTAGATTTTTAAGCTTGGAAGCTTTCACGACATTTTTTCGTTCATCGGTAAGTAAGAGTGTGTCCCAAGCCTCCATAGACGTTTCACACGTCATGATTCGGTGAAGCTCCTTAGGTGAGACAACACTAAATAAATCTTTGAGACCATGTGAATTAAATTACATAGTTTATGTTTATCCTCTGTCTTCCTCTCAACTAGTTTAGGAACAATACTCTCTCCTATAATTATAGTGTATGCAGTCTACCCTCTAACAAGCACCATCGACACTCATTCATCGATTGACTTAAGTGCAACTTTCGAACGGGCCTTCCAATATGCATAATTCGACCAGTTAAACATATTCCTAAATAATATTCCTAAATAACTTATAGAAAATCTGCATAGACTCCATAGAAAATCTCCCCAAAAAAATATTCCTAAATAACTTATAAACACCTAATCTGATACCAATTGAAATTATTGATTTTTTTTTTTACTAAGAATCAATTAATTAAATAATTACCCACATTGGAATTAAAACTTCATTAAATTTACCCAAATATGCAAATACTAGAACCAATTAAATAAAAGTCCATGCAGGAGGTGTCGATTCTTTCCAATTTCAAACTTGTTTACCTAATTACTATGTGAGCATACAAGATTCAAATTGTAATGATAAATAACCAAATCATGAAACACCGATGTACAAGAAAAAACCATATGGCAAAAACCTCAGACGGCTAGGCCTAGACAAATTCATTACATATATGGTTTTACAAGAACAATTAAAAGACTTTTAAAAATTGACTCGACAGTCCTACGTAGTTGAAATCTTCAAAACCTCTATCCATATATCCATGCAATCCAACACGATTCTATAGCAACTCCTTGCCTCGGTATCCACCGATTGCATTTACCATCTCCAATAGTGCAGAATCCTTTGCACAACCAAGAACATATGATGAAGATGTTTTTGAGGGTTTAGTTTATGAAAACTTAATCATAGAGGATCAGATATATTTATAGATGATATTTCAAAGTATTTAGGCTTAATGAATCATGAAAAAAGCATCTTAAAAATTTCTCCCACAACCTCCTTATATAGGAGAAGAAATATGGGTTAATGGGGTAGTGGGAGAGTGGGGAAAAACTGTAAGAAGAACTAATTTTTTTAGAAAAATGCACTGACTCATTTGAAAGACTTTGCATCTCGTTTGAATGAGGGGAATTATCTCATTCGAACTTCTATCTAACGAGATATCGAACGCGATTCCAGAGGAGATAATAAATCTAAGAATTCACCTTCTTTGAAGCTCATTCGAATGAGGGTGCCAATCTTGTTGGAACGACCTTCAAATGAGTTATCTAACGAGATCTCAGAGAGGCCAAAGGTTTTGAAGAAAATGACTTGTTGGAAATCTCATTCTAACATATCTCGTTTCATCTCTCATTCAAATAAGGGAAGGTATCTCGTTCGAACGACATATCGAATGCCATCAGAATGACCTAAAAAATCTAATTTATAAGGACAGGTATCTCGTTCGAACGACATATCGAATGTCGTCAGAATGACCTAAAAAATCTAATTTTTAAAAAAAAAAATTACGAAACTATTTACAGCCTGAAAATGAATTTCTCCAAATATGGGCCATATACCTTTAGGAATGAGCAATAACTAAGATGAAACTATGAACATGTCTTGCAAACCAACAACCACTTACGTATCTTCAATATTAGATTTGAGTATACGACACCCTAACAAACTACCTGTTTTGACCACTGAAATAAGCCAAAACTACATATTAACTCGATGTGGAATTTTTTTCTTACATAGCCTACTTGTTTAACATGGTATATGGATCATTAAAACCATTTCCTAACCTATCTTACATCATGCTTCACTTCTTGCATCATATTAATGGGTAGGAGCTATAATCTCCAAAGTTTGACTAGTGAGTCATGACTTTGTTATCCCATTGATACTAGATCTTAGTCTCTTCAGTCAACTTGGTTGGTTTGCTATAATGGCGACTCATTGTTATAGGATTTAAGACCATTCCCTATATGTTAAATAAACTTTCTCTCATGGTAAAGGTTTTGTAAACGCATCCACTAAGTTATTCTTTAACTGTGCAAAGTCAATGGAAATAATTACATTAAAGAGAGATTTCCTAATGGTATTATGTCTTTGTCCAATGCTTCTAGAATTACCATTATATACAAAATTTTGTGCCCTTGAGATTGCCTCTTGATTATCTCAATGCATAACTATGGTGGGCACATGCTTTGTCCATAAAGGAGTATCCTCTAAAAAATGTCGAAGCCATTCCGCTTCTTCTCCTGCTTTATTTTAAGTAATAAATTCAGACTCCCTCGTTGATTGATTGATGCAAGTCTGGTTCAAGGATTTCTAAGATATTACTCCACCTACTAATGTGAATAGATATCCACTTATGGATTTTGACTCATCCGAGTCCGACATCCAATTTCATCACCATATCCTTCAAGTACCGCATGGTATCTTATGTAATGTAACCCATAGTTCATAGTGTACCTTAAGTACTTTAGGATCCTTACTAACTCTTCGTAATGTTAATTCTATGGGTTACACATGTATGTACTTAATTTTCTTATGACATAAGAAATGTCTAGTCTTATACAATTCATAATATACATTAGACTCCCAATTATTCAAGAACATTTTAGTTGAGAAATTTATTCCAATTATTCTTTTTCAAGTGATGCTCTAATGAAAAAGGTGTTATAGAAACTCTTCCTTTATCTTTGTCGAACTTCTTGATCATGTACTCAATGTAATGAGATTGGGATAAAGTCAGACCGTTCGGTGTTCTAATGATATTTATTACCAAAATGACATTTACCTTTCCAAGGTCTTTTATGTCAAAATTTTCTTAATAGCATTTACTACGTCAATATTAGTTCCTAAATTTAACAAATCATTAAAATAGAGACAAATAATGACATATGCATTGTTAATTATTTTTAAGATGGATACATTTATCACACTCGTTAATTTTGAACCCATTAGCCATCATGACTTTGTCAAATTTCTTCCGCCACTTCTTAGGATGTGGGCTTAATTCATATAAGGAATTAATAAGGAGACATACTTTTTTTTCTTATCCTTAACCAATAACGTAATGGTTGTTCCATATAAATTTATTCATCTAAATCACCATTTAAAAAGGTCATTTAACACCCATTGGGTGAGTTTCACGATTATATAAGGCAACAATAGCAATTAACATCCTAATGGATGTTATTATAGTTACTGGGAATATGTGACAATGAAGTGTAAGCCTTTTTTTTTTGCCTATATCCTTTAGCAAAAAATATTTCCTTATATTTAGGAATGGAATCATCGAGTTTCATCTTCATTTTGAAGATCCATTTACACCCAATGTGTTTATTACTAGGTTAAAGATCCACCAATTCCCAAGTATGATTCTTCATTATGGATTCAATCTCGTTATTAGAAAGTTGAGACAAAAGGACGTTGAAATCCTAGCCCCTTTATTACGTCAATGTTCAAACACCTCATCAAGATGTTAGGGATTAGAATTATCACTAGTAGATGCAATGTCATATGATCATTTATGATTATGTACACTATCTTTATTACAAGGAAAAACATCTTTAAAAAAATTAGCATCACGAGATTCAAGTATAGTATTTTCATGTATATCCGTGATTTTAGATTTATGCACTAAAAATCTATATGAAGAACTATTTTTAGCATATCCAACAATAACGTCATTAATACAATTACCCATGCGTAACACCATTTTACAATCTGAATCTACCTCAAGGTGAATAAACCTACAACAGTGTGGTTAACCTATGATACCATATGTGATTGCGTGTACTCAAAATTGTTATAAATATTTTTGCAGAATGTCTTGAGTTGAAGCATTACCAAAATGACCCCAAGGAAGAAAGACAAAAATGATATTTTAGAACCAAAATAAGACAATACTAATGATGTTGGTAACATGAGTATACACACAACCTTAAAATACCTACCTTAGAAAGATGTTTAGTCATGGTAGCGGGTGGATCCTTGGAAAGTTTCCAATTTAACTTCCAAAGCCAAAGCCCACTCGTGATTATTGTGATCCAACTTTGTTGGTTGTAGGTTATAACCTTTGATTTTTCAATATTAAAGTGAGTGATATAGTCCCACATTATTTTATCCTTACTCTGTCCTACATTGAGAAAATTTATGACCTTTAAAATGAAGAAATATTATCTACCAAATAAAGTAACCAAATATTTCAAACATTTTATTAGATTCTTGGGATGGCTGATTTACTAAGTACTAAGTGTGGGCCAATTCGATAAAGTATTAGAGTATGCTCGACATCATATCTCGTCGGTGATTGCATCAATATCAATTAGATCTAATATCCACATGTTGTGGGGGTAGATATTCCCATTTTACTTTGGCATTATTGTTATATAAAGCATGATAACAAAAGATAACGACGATGGATAAAGATACCGAGAGTACGTGTGCTCAAAATCGAGAAGGACGAAAGATACCCAATTAAAATTTCTTATTAAAAAAGACAAAGTTTTCTTTTCATGTTCAAGATTGGGCAACAAATATAAAGCCTAAGGTCTAAGAAACAAATTGTTCACCAATTATATTCTACCAAATTTTATCTTTAATATTTTAGGTGACTTAGTCTAAATGTGGAAAGATAAATAATATAGCACAACTCCAAGGTATACGAGTAAAACCCATGATGGGAAAAAACCTTGGGCCGACAGAACAAAAAATTTACTATAGTATAGTTTTATAACTAGAATACAAAGATGTAAACCTTCTCGAAGCAATGGCCGACTAGTAACTCTTTCCCACCATATCCTCCATAGACAGTGCCAACAGCTAGAGTGTGCCACACAACCGTGACTAGTTTTGGTTCACAACCAATGTCGTAAAGTCCTATGGCCAAACAAAGACTTCGTTTAAAGTTTCAAGAGAATTTTCTTCATTTTGAGATTTAAGAAGAAACTATATGTTCCCAGATGGAATAACGGTGAGAAGCCTCCTTGGAGTGTCGTGCCCCTCTCTAGGTGTGTGATGACCTAATGTGAAAGTGTGCTTTGAATATAATAGATTAAATCACAGAAATCTATCTTTGAGATATACAAAACCTTAAAATTACACAAGAACAAATTATAAAGAGATTTGTTCAAGGTTTAAAAAGGTTTTAAAGAAAACAAGTTTTGTTCAAAATATTATAGGTTTTAAGAGTCTTTAAACTCAAAGTATCTCAAATATATATTTGAAGGGGAAAACAAGATTTAAAACTTGGAAGAATAAAATATTAAACACCGAAGAAGTTTTTTAATCAAACTATTTTTCTTTCCTTAAAAAATGATTCTTGTGGCAAGAAAGATTTTGCAAAAATATTTTTTTTGCAAAGAAATTACTAAAATCACAATTACACTCTGTCACTAAAATCAAGTCTAACCGACTAACATATAAAACCAAGACTGCAAGAGAATCTAGGAGGGTAAGAGTAGGTAAGTAGTCTTACGGTAAGTGACATTGTGTAAAATTAGAAAAGATATGATCAGATATTTATTTTGTATGAGTATCAAGAAAGATGTCCACAATCTAATTCAAAAGTGATTGTTTTTGCTAGACTGACACATTGTCAAAGTGTTGTTGAAGAGAGCTTTTGTATCACTGTGGAGAACCTCCATCCAGGATAGAAGGCAAGACAAAGACTAAAAATCTATGGAATAAGGTGAGGCCAACGAGATACTATCGCTGTAGCGAGAGAAAGCCTCGTTGTGGTGAAGGTCTACTGCAACAGACCTCAGCATCCATTATGAAATGCATTTTTAATATTTTCAAATATAGTTTTATTTCATTTCATAAATAAGTTCAAAGATCCATATCAACAAAAACACACACATACAAAAAAAAAATTTCCTATTGAGATAACACGCGAGAGTAAAATGTGTATGGGTCTATGTGTTCGTTTACCTTCCTAATAGTGGTATAAAAAGAATACGCATGAATGTTAGGTTTTTCCTTGAATGATTTGCATGACGCTTTGCTAGAACGACCTCAAGAACAAGGCTAAAAAATTATTTGGTCAATGGAATAAGACAATCTATTATTAATAGGATACATGAGTTAAATGTATACTCTTACAATCTCCCCCTTTGTCTATTCCATGAAAAAATATACAAAATGAAGTTTACAAATATTATAGAGAAGTCTAGAAACCTATGACATATATATACAATCCCAACCAAAGGAAAAGACATATTTGTAATACTAATGCTCAAAGATAAGAGTTTCGAATATATCTAACTCCTACTAATCTGTCCTACATTCTAAACAAAAGATATATATAAATACCAAAATAATAAGCAGTTTAAAGATAAAACATGTTATCAATAATACATATAAGTGATTTATCATTCTAAAGTGTGTATACAAGTCTAGAAACAATAATACCTAAGTGATATATGCCATATTGAGATATGTACTACATTTTTTGGATATATATCATGAAACAAATCAATATATGTTAGTAATTAGAACTCCCACTTAATCTAATATTTCTCCCCCATTTTGTCATGGTATTGCCAAAGTTAAAGAAACATTAAATTAATCAAATGTGCTAAGAATGATCACATAATGAGTTATTTCAATCAAAATTAAACAAAGATAGAATATGCAATTTATGGAATCTCGTCCATATTTCACTAATAAAAATAGAAAAATAAAATAATCTAGCCAGAGCATGTAACACTAATACGAGTCAAAGTTCACCATAAACGTAGATCGAATGAGGCATATGGGCAAGTTAACGAGTATAAAGCATGGGCTAGTAGGCAATAAAGAAAGTGAGTGAATAACAAGCCTACATAATCCATGGTACACCAAATAAAAGCACATAATATAATGAGCTAATAATCACAAGATATATAATCATGATAGAGGTGTGATTAAACAAATCCCACATATATAACATGACATGGACATACCATAAAAAGATCCAAAGAAGCTAATGAGAGATTCATCAAAAATTGCATTCTCACCTGCTGAGCACACAATCAAAATATCCAAAGGAGACATACAAAAGTCACCAAAGACATCAACAACCAATTATCCATCAAAGAAACCAAAACATTTAAAAAAACATAAGTGTTCAAAATGACAGATACATCACTACCATCAAAAGATGTCATAAATCATCTAGCCTTCATCCTCATTGCCCTCATCGTCATTTGAATTTCCACGATATCGTCGATGAATTGAACCTCTGATCGGAGATCAACAATATCGTGTCGCATAACATCTAACTATTAAAAAATAGATGTCTGGAACATAGTAAACTTAGGATGTATAACACTAGTAACCCTAGCAGAAATTTATGGGATCTGATCATCAGGAATATGGGTGATAGAGGAGTGTGTGGATTTACGTCATGGATTGGGAGAATCACCACTAAGTGCTTGGCTGAGAACCTATTCTATATCATCAACTGGAGGAGTTAGATGCGTCTTCTTTTGCTTATTATTTTCATCATGATAAAGTGAGATAGGTAATCATCTTACTACCCCATTCTTTCTTTTCCTATGAGAACATACAAACATTTCTAGAAATAATTAAATGTTTAATAAGCCATCCCTAACAAATAGCTGGTCGCTTTTCTTTTCTTGTACTTTTTCACATTTTCCACCATCACATCAAACAAAATTCATCCTACCTGTACCAACCTCATGCAAAAAGATACAGTTATATAGTAGGATGGTATTTTGGTGAGAGGTTTGGTTATGTTAGTAGAGATGAGAATGGGGAGAAGTAGTAAAAGTCGAGGAGGTGGATTTGGTGCAGAGGAACTTAGGGTGCTTTAGTTATATCTTCACCTGTGATTTCGATGACCACCTCATCCATACTAGGAAAAGCATATGGTTGGTAAGGGAAACTTTGATTAGAAATATGAGTTGAGAAATAAATGTCCTTAAGTGTGGTATGGGTTATGGTGATGGAAACCTAACAAATGATAGAAGTGAGACTGAGCTCAATCATCAAACCCATGGTGTAAAACTCTTTAAAAAGATATTAAAATACTTTTTCTTTTTCAATTCCTTAGTTTCGAACATTTAAACAACCTCATTCCTCAAATGTCCCAATCCTAGTGGCATGATTTCACTTGCAAGAATTCCACTCGATGGTATGCTCATAGTAGATAACTCAAAGTTCAAAACTCTCAAACCTTGTGAAATCTTCTGGATTAGCGAACCGGGGAGGAAATGGTTCCTTAGGGGTCGAAGCGCCTGCCCTAGACCCTAGTTTCTTGAAAAACCACTACACAAAAAATAGGAATCTGGCACGGTTTTGAACTGTACCAGAATCAGGTGTTCCAAAATGGACAGCTTTTTCTGGCACGACTCAAAAGTGTGCCAGATTTTACCAAACAGGAACACTTCTGGCACACTTTTAAACCGTGCCAGAATTTGATATTTCTGGCACACTTTTGGCACAGTTTTGAACTGTGCCAGATTTAGCACATTTTGATAAACTTTTGGCATAGTTCAAAACCGTGCCAAAATTTGATACACTTTTGGCACGATTTTGAACTGTGCCAAATTTTTGGATAAAAGAAAAAAAATTAATTATTTAAAAATAAGAAAATTCACAAATTGCAAATCTCGAAAGTTGTAGATAAACTAATGTGCATACAAACTTCAAAATATTACAAGTCTTTAGTAGTTCACAGACCAAAAAAAATTGGGCAGAGTTTCCTCTATTTTCTGGACATTCTAAAACCTGTGTAATATAAAGTCCGCAAGGCCATAAAATATAACAATAAACTTACAAAAGCCCGCACGGCCATAAAAGTTAACAATAAAACTACAAAAGCCCGCACGACCATAACACAAAAAAATAGAATCATGAATAAACCCCTTGTTGTAAATCATTGGGTTCTCCGTGTGTTCCACGTGAATAAATGCTAACGATAAAATGTTATCCTGTAAAAAAAATAGGATACAAAAAAAAAGATATTAGAAACCAAGTAATTTATAAAAAAAATTACTTAACCTAAAAAATTACATATATGAGTTGCAATTATTATTATATTCTAAAATTGAAAATCTTACGCAAGTTATGACTACCTGATCAGTTCCTACGAGTTACATTGATCCCGTGCGAGGTGTTGGTGCCTCTTACGGGACCGTTTGGGGGCTGGTTTGGGTTTTCACCCTTTCAGGGCTTGTTTTTAAGCTTAATCGATATACTTTAAAATTATCATCATATTCTCGAACCAAGAGGCCCGTGACTACGCTGTCAGTTCGTACAAGTTACATTAGTCACGTGCGAGGTGTTCGTGCCTCTTACGGGACCGCTTGGGGGTTGGTTTGAGTTTTCACCCTTTAAGGGCTTGTTTTTAAGCTTAATCGATATATTTTGAAATTATCATCATATTCTCAAATCGGGAGACCCGCGACTACAAGGTCAGTTCGTACAAGTTACATTGGTCCCGTACAAGGTGTTGGTGCCTCTTACGGGACGATTTGGGGGCTGGTTTGGGTTTTCACCCTTTAAGGGCTTGTTTTTAAGCTTAATCAATATATTTTTCAATTATCGTCATATTCTCTAACCGAGAGGCCCGTGACTGCGCTGTTAGTTCGTAAGTGTAACATGGGACCCGTACGTGGTGTTTGTGCCTCTTACGGGACCATTTGGGGGTGGGTTTGAGTGTTCACCCTTTAAGGGCTTGTTTTTAAGCTTAATCGATATATTTTGAAGTTATCGTTATATTCTCAAATCGGGAGGCCCGCGTCTACGCGATCAGTTCCTACAAGTTACATTGGTCCCGTGCGAGGTGTTCGTGCCTATTACGGGACCATTTGGGGTTGGTTTGAGTTTTCAACCTTTAAGGGCTCGCTTTTAAGCTTAATCGATATATTTTGAAATTATTATCATATTCTCAAACCGGGAGACCCGCGACTACGCGGTCAGTTCGTACAAGTTACATGGGTCCCGTGCGAGGTGTTGGTGTCTCTTACGGGACCGTTTGGGGGCTGGTTTGGGTTTTCACCCTTTAAGGGCTTGTTTTTAAGCTTAATCGATATATTTTGAAATTACTATCATATTCTCGAACCGAGAGGCTCATGACTACATTGTGAGTTCATACAAGTTACATTGGTACCGTGCGAGGTGTTCGTGCCTATTACGGGACCGTTTGGGGACTGATTTGGGTTTTCACCCTTTAAGGTCTTATTTTAAGCTTAATCGATATATTTTAAAATTATCATCATATTCTCAAACTGAGAGGCCCGTGACTACACTGTTAGTTCCTAAAAGTTACATTTTTCCTGTTAGAGGTGTTCGTTCCTCTTACGGGACCGTTTTGGGCTGGTTTGGGTTTTCACCCTTTAAGGGCTTGTTTTTAAGCTTAATCGATATATTTGAAATTACCATCATATTCTCGAACAAGGAAACCCGCGACTACGTGGTCATATCGTACAAGTTACATTGGTCCCATACGAGGTGTCCGTGCCTCTTACGGGACGATTTGGGAGCTGGTTTGGGCTTTCACTCTTTAAGGGCTTGTTTTTAAGCTTAATCAATATATTTTGAAATTATCATCATATTCTCAAACTGAGAGGCCCGTGACTACATTGTCAGTTCCTGTAAGTTACATTGGTCCCATGCGAGGTGTTTGTCCCTCTTACGTGACCGTTTCGGGGTTGGTTTGAGTTTTCCACCTTTAAGGGTTTCTTTTTAATGTTAATCGATATATTTTTAAATTACTGTCATATTCCCAAATTGGGAGACCCGCGGCTACGCGGTCGGTTCGTACAAGTTACCTTAGACCCGTGCGATGTGTTGGTGCCTCTTACGGAACCGTTTGGGGGCTTGTTTGGGGTTTCACCCTTTAAGGGCTTATTTTTAAGCTTAATGGATATATTTTCAAATTATCATCATATTCTCAAACCGAGAGGCCTGTGACTACACGGTCAGTTCATACAAGTAACATTGGTCCCGTGCGAGGTGTTTGTGCCTCTTACGGGACTATTTGGGGGATGGTTTGGGTTTTCACCCTTTAAGGGCTTATTTTTAAGCCTAATCGATATATTTTGAAATTATCTTCATATTCTCAAACCGAGCGGCCCGTGATTACACTTTCAGTTCCTACAATTTACATTGGTCCCGTACGAGGTGTTTGTACCTCTTACGAGACCGTTTGGGGGCTGGTTTGGATTTTCATCCTTTAAGGGCTTATTTGCAAGCTTAATCGATATATTTTAAAATTATCATCATATTCTCTAACCGAGAGACCCATGACTACGCAGTCAGTTTGTACAAGTTACATTGGTCCCGTGTGAGGTGTTGGTGCCTCTTACGGGACTATTTGGGGCTTGGTTTGGGTTTTCACCCATTAAGGGCTTGTTTTTAAGCTTAATCGATATAATTTTAAATTATTGTAATATTCTCAAACTGAGAGGCCCGTGACTACACTGTCAGTTCCTATAAGTTACATTGGTCCCGTGCGAGGTGTTCGTGCCTCTTACGGGACCGTTTGGGGGCTGGTTTGAGTTTTCACCAATTAAGGGCTTACTTTTAAGCTTAATCGATATATTTTGAAATTATCGTCGTATTCTCAAACCAAGAGGCCCGTGACTACATTGTCAGTTCCTACAGGTTACATTGGTCACGTGCGAGGTGTTCATGCCTCTTACGGGACCATTTGGGGGTTGGTTTGAGTTTTTAACCTTTAAGGGCTTATTTTTAAGCTTAATCGATATATTTTGAAATTATTGGCATGTTCTCAAACTGGGAGACCCGTAACTACGCGGTCAGTTCGTACAAGTTACATTGGTCCCGTGCGAGGTGTTGGTGCCTCTTACGAGACCGTTTGGGGGCTGGTTTGGGTTTTCACCCGTTAAGGGCTTATTTTTAAGCTTAATCGATATGTTTTCAAATTATCATCATATTCTCAAACCGAGAGGCCCGTGACTACGCGGTCAGTTCATCAAGTTACATTGGTCCCGTGCGAGGTGTTTGTGCCTCTTTCGGGACTATTTGGCGGCTGGTTTGGGTTTTCACACTTTAAGGGCTTATTTTTAAGCTTAGTTAATATATTTTGAAATTATCATCATATTCTGAAACCGAGAGGCCCCTGACTACAGAGTCAGTTCCTACAAGTTACATTGGTCCCGTACGAGGTGTTCGTCCCAGTTACGAGACCGTTTGGGGGCTGGTTTGGGTTTCCAACCTTTAAGGGCTTATTTGCAAGATTAATCGATTTATTTTGAAATTATCGTCGTATTATCAAACCAGGAGACCCGTGACTAGGCGGTCAGTTCGTACAAGTTACATTGGTCCCGTGCGAGGTTTTAGTGCCCCTTACGGGATTGTTTGGGGGCTAGTTTGGGCTTTCACTCTTTAAGGGCTTGTTTTTAAGCTTAATCGATATATTTTGAAATCATCATATTCTCAAACCGAGAGGCCCGTGACTACATTATCAGTTCCTACAAGTTACATTGGTACCGTGCGAGGTGTTCGTGCCTCTTACAGGACCACTTGGGGGTTGGTTTGAGTTTTCAAACTTTAAGGGCTTGTTTTTAAGCTTAATCGATATATTTTGAAATTATTGTCATATTCTCAAACCGAGAGACCCGCGACTATACGGTCAGTTCGTACAACTTACATTGGTCCCGTGCGAGGTGTTGGTGCCTCTTACGGGACCGTTTGGGAGCTGGTTTGGGTTTCCACCCTTTAAGGGATTGTTTTTAAGCTTAATCGATATATTTTGAAATTATTTTCATATTCTCGAACGGAGAGTCTCGTGACTGCGCTGTCAGTTCGTACAAGTTACATTGGTCCCGTGCGAGGTGTTCGTGCCTCTTACGGGACCGCTTGGGGGTTGGTTTGAGTTTTCACCCTTTAAGGGCTTATTTTTAATCTGAATCGATATATTTTGAAATTATCATCATATTCTCTAACCGGGAGACCCGCGACTACACGGTCAGTTCGTACAAGTTACATTAGTCCCTGCGAGGTGTTGGTGCCTCTTACGGGATGATTTGGGGGCTGGTTTGGGTTTTCACCCTTTAAGGGCTTGTTTTTAAGCTTAATCAATATATTTTTTAATTGCCATCATATTCTCGAACCGAGAGGCCCGTGACTACGCTGTCAGTTCGTAAGTTTTACATTGGTCTCGTACGAGGTGTTCGTGCCTCTTACGGGACCATTTGGGGGTGGGTTTGAGTTTTCAGCCTTTAAGGGCTTGTTTTTAAGCTTAATCGATATATTTTGAAATTAACATCATATTCTCAAATTGGGAGGCCCGCGTCTACGCGATCAGTTCCTAAAGTTACATTGGTCCCGTGCGAGGTGTTCATGCCTCTTACGGGACCATTTGGGGGTTGGTTTGAGTTTTCAACCTTTAAGGGATCGTTTTTATGCTTAATTGATATATTTTGAAATTATTGTCATATTCTCAAATCGGGAGACATGAGACTACGCGGTCAGCATGTACAAGTTACATTGGTCCCGTACGTGGTGTTGGTGTCTCTTACGGGACCGTTTGGAGGCTGGTTTGGTTTTTCACCCTCTAAGGGCTTATTTTTAACCTTAATCGATATATTTTGAAATTATTGTCATATTCTCGAACCGAAAGGCTCGTGACTACGTTGTCAGTTCGTAAAAATGTTACATTAGTGCCGTGCGAGGTGTTCGTGCCTATTACGGGACCGTTTGGGGACTGGTTTGGGTTTTCACCCTTTAAGGGCTTATTTCAATCTTAATCGATATATTTTGAAATTATTGTTATATTCTCAAACCGAGAGGCCTGTGACTACACTGTTAGTTCCTACAAGTTACATTTGTCCCGTTAGAGGTGTTCATTCCTCTTACGGGACCGTTTGGGGCTCGTTTGGGTTTTCACCCTTTAAGGGATTGTTTTTAAGCTTAATCGATATATTTTCAAATTAGCGTCATATTCTCAAACAGAGAGGCACGTGACTATGCGGTCAGTTCATACAAGTTACATTGGTCCCGTGCGAGGTGTTTGTGCCTCTTACGGGACTGTTTGGGGGCTGGTTCGGGTTTTCACCCTTTAAGGGCTTATTTTTAAGCTTAGTCGATACATTATTCTGAAACCGATAGGCCCCTGACTACACTGTCAGTTCCATCAAGTTACATTGGTCTCGTGTGAGGTGTTCGTGCCTCTTATGGGACCGTTTGGGGGCTGGTTTGGGTTTTCAACCTTTAAGGGCTTATTTGCAAGCTTAATCGATATATTTTGAAATTATCGTCATATTCTCAAACCAAGAGACCCGCGACTACGCGGTCAGTTCGTACAAGTTACATTGGTCCCGTGCGAGGTGTTGGTGCCTCTTATGGGATCGTTTGGGGGTTGGTTTGGGTTTTAACACTTTAAGGGATTGTTTTTAAGCTTCATCGATATATTTTGAAATTATCATCATATTCTCAAACCGAGAGGCCCGTGACTACATTGTCAGTTCCTACAAGTTACATTGGTCCCGTGCGAGGTGTTCGTGCCTCTTACGGGACCGTTTGGGGGTTGGTTTGGGTTTTCAGCCATTAAGGGCTTGTTTTTAAGCTTCATCGATATATTTTGAAATTATCGTCATATTCTCAAACCGAGAGGCCCGTGACTACATTGTCAGTTCCAACAAGTTACATTGGTCCTGTGCGAGGTGTTCGTGCCTCTTACGGGACCGTTTGGGGGCTGGTTTGGGTTTTCAGCCATTAAGGGCTTATTTTTAAGCTTAATCGATATATTTTTAAATTATCGTAATATTCTCAAACCGAGAGGCCTGTGACTACACTAACAGTTCCTACAAGTTACATTGGTCCCGTGCGAGGTGTTCGTGCCTCTTACGGGACCGTATGGGGGATGGTTTGGATTTTCACCCATCAACGGCTTATTTTTAAGCTTAATCGATATATTTTGAAATTATCGTCATATTCTCAAACCAAGAGGCCCCTGACTACATTATCAGTTCCTACAAGTTACATTGGTCCCGTACGAGGTGTTCTTCCCTCTTACGGGACCGTTTGGGGGTAGGTTTGAGTTTTTAACCTTTAAGGGCTTATTTTTAAGCTTAATCGATATTTTTTGAAATTATTGCCATATTCTCAAACCCGGAGACCCGCGACTATGCGGTCAGTTCGTACAAGTTACATTGGTCCTGTGCGAGGTGTTAGTGCCTCTTACGGGACCGTTTGGGGCTGGTTTGGGTTTCCACCCTTTAAGGGATTGTTTTTAAGTTTAATCGATATATTTTGAAATTATCATCATATTCTCGAACGGAGAGGCTCGTGACTACACTGTCAGTTCGTACAATTTCATTGGTCCCGTGCGAGGTGTTCGTGCCTCTTACGGGACTATTTGGGGGATGGTTTGGGTTTTCACCCTTTAAGGGCTTGTTTTTGAGCTTAATCGATATATTTTGAAATTATCGTCATATTCTCAAATCGGGAGGCCTGCGTCTACGCGATCAGTTCCTACAAGTTACATTGGTCCCGTGCGAGGTGTTCGTGCCTCTTACGGGACCATTTGGGGGTTGGTTTGAGTTTTCAACCTTTAAGGGCTCGTTTTTAAGCTAAATCGATATATTTTGAAATTATTGTCATATTCTCAAACCGGGAGACCCGCGACTACGTGGTCAGTTTGTACAAGTTACATTGGTCCCGTGCGAGGTGTTGGTGTCTCTTACGGGATCGTTTGGGGGTTGGTTTGGGTTTTCACCCTTTAAGGGCTTGTTTTTAACCTTAATCGATATATTTTGAAATTATTGTCATATTCTCGAACCGAGAGGCTCGTGACTACGTTGTCAGTTCGTACAAGTTACATTGGTCCCGTTCGAGGTGTTCGTGCCTATTATGGGACCGTTTGGGGACAGGTTGGGGTTTTCACCCTTTAAGGGCTTATTTTAAACTTAATCGATATATTTTAAAATTATCGTCATATTCTCAAACCAAGAGGCCTGTGACTACACTAATAGTTCCTACAAGTTACATTTGTCCCGTTAGAGGTGTTCGTTCCTCTTACGGGACCGTTTGGGGTTGGTTTGGCTTTTCACCCTTTAACGGCTTATTTTTAAGCTTAATCGATATATTTTGAAATTATCATCATATTCTCGAACAAGGAGACCCGCGGTTAGTTCGTACATGTTACATTGGTCCCGTGCGAGGTGTTCGTGCCTCTTACGGGACCATTTGGGGGCTGGTTTGGGCTTTCACTCTTTAAGGGCTTGTTTTTAAGCTTAATCGATATATTTTGAAATTATCATCGTATTGTCAAACCGAGAGACCCGTGTCTACATTGTCAGTTCCTATAAGTTACATTGGTCCCGTGCGAGTTGTTTGTGCTTCTTACGGGACCGTTTCGGGGTTGGTTTGAGTTTTCAACCTTTAAGGGTTTGTTTTTAAGCTTAATCGATATATTTTGAAATTATTGTCACATTCTCACATCGGGAAACCCACGGATACACGGTCAGTTCGTACAAGTTACCATGGTCCCGTGCGAGGTGTTGGTGCCTCTTATGGGACCGTTTGGGGCTGGTTTGGGTTTTCATCATTTAAGGGCTTATTTTTAAGCTTAATCGATTTATTTTCAAATTATCATCATATTTTCAAACCGAGAGGCCCGTGACTACGCGGTCAGTTCATATAAGTTACATTGGTCCCGTGCGAGGTGTTTTTGCCTGTTACGGGACTGTTTGGGGGCTGGTTTGGGTTTTAACCCTTTAAGGGCTTGTTTTTAAGCTTAATCGATATATTTTGAAATTATCGTCATATTCTCAAACCGAGAGGCCCGTGACTACACTGTCAGTTCCTACAATTTACATTGGTCCCGTGAGAGGTGTTCGTGCCTCTTACGGGACCGTTTGGGGTATGGTTTGGGTTTTCAACCTTTAAGGGATTATTTGCAAGCTTAATCGATATATTTTGAAATTATCATCATATTCTCAAACCGAGAGATCCATGACTACTCGGTCAGTTTGTACAAGTTACATTGGTCCCGTGCGAGGTGTTGGTGCCTCTTACGGGACTGTTTGGGGGCTGGTTTGGGTTTTCACCCATTAAGGGCTTATTTTTAAGCTTAATCGATATATTTTGAAATTATCGTAATTTTCTCAAATCGAGAGGCCCGTGACTACACTGTCAGTTCTACAAGTTACATTGGTCCTGTGCGAGGTGATCGTGGCTCTAACGGGACCGTTTGGGGGCTGGTTTGGGATTTCACTCTTTAAGGGCTTGTTTTTAAGCTTAATTGATATATTTTGAAATTATCGTCATATTATCAAAATGAGAGGACCGTGACAACATTGTCAGTTCCTACAAGTTACATTGGTCCCGTGCGAGGTGTTCGTGCCTCTTATGGGACCTTTTGGGGGTTGGTTTGAGTTTTCAACCTTTAAGGGCTTATTTTTAAGATTAATCGATATATTTTGAAATTATTATCATATTCTCAAATCGGAGACCCGCGACTACGCGGTCAGTTCGTACAAGTTACATTGGTCCTGTGCGAGGTATTGGTGCCTCTTACGAGACCGTTTGGTGGCTGGTTTGGGTTTTCACCCTTTAAGGGCTTGTTTTTAAGCTTAATCTATATATTTTCAAATTATCATCATATTATCAATCCGAGAGGCCCGTTACTACGCGGTCAGTTCATAGAAGTTACATTGGTCTTATCCGAGGTGTTTGTGCCTCTTACGGGACTATTTTGGGGTTTTGTTTGGGTTTTCACCCTTTAAGGGATTATTTTTAAGTTTAGTCGATATATTTTGAAATTATCATCATATTCTAAAACCGAGAGGCCCCGGACTACACGGTCACTTCCAACAAGTTACATTGGTCCCGTGCGAGGTGTTCGTGCCTCTTACGGGACCGTTTGGGGGCGGGTTTAGGATTTCAACCTTTAAGGGCTTATTTGTAAGCGTAATCGATATATTTTGAAATTATCATTATATTTTCAAACCAGGAGACCCGCGATTACGCGGTCAATTCGTACAAGTTATATTGGTCCCGTGCGAGGTGTTGGTGCCTCTTACGGGACCGTTTGGGGGCTGGTTTGGATTTTCAGCCATTAAGGGCTTGTTTTTAAGCTTAATCGATATATTTTTAAATTATTGTAATATTCTCAAACCGAGAGGCCTGTGACTACACTGACAGTTCCAACAAGTTACATTGGTCCCGTGCGAGGTGTTAGTGCCTCTAACAGGACCGTTTGGGTTTTCACGCATTAACGGCTTGTTTTTAAGCTTAATCGATATATTTTGAAATTATCGTCAGATTCTCAAACCGAGAGGCCCGTGACTACATTGTCAGTTCCTACAAGTTACATTGGTCCCATGCGAGGTGTTCTTGCATCTTACGGGACCGTTTGGGGGTTCGTTTGAGTTTTCAACCTTTAAGGGCTTATTTTTAAGCTTAATCGATTTATTTTGAAATTATTGTCATATTCTCAAACCGGGAGACCCGCGACTATGCGGTCAGTTCGTACAAGTTACATTGGTCCCGTGCGAGGTGTTGGTGCCACTTACAGGACCCTTTGGGGGCTGGTTTTGGTTTCACCCTTTAAGGGCTTATTTTTAATCTTTATCGATATATTTTGAAATTATCGTCATATTCTCGAACGGAGAGGCTCGTGACTACGCTGTCAGTTCATACAAGTTACATTGGTCCCGTGCTAGGTGGTCGTACCTATTACAGGACCGTTTGGGGACTGGTTTGGGTTTTCACCCTTTAAGGGCTTACTTTAAGCTTAATTGATATATTTTGAAATTATCATCATATTCTCAAACCGAGAGCCCCGTGACTACACGATCAGTTCCTACAATTTACATTGGTCCCTTGCAAGGTGTTCGCACCTCTTATGGGACCGTTTGAGGGCTGGTTTGGGTTTTCACCCGTTAAGGGCTTATTTTTAATCTTAATCGATTTATTTTGAAATTATCATGATATTCTCGAATCGGGAGACCCGCGACTACCCGGTCAGTTCATACAAGTTACATCGGTCCTGTGCGAGGTGTTCGTGCCTATTACGGGACCGTTTGGAGGCTGGTTTGGGTTTTCACCCTTTAAGGGCTCATTTTTAAGATTAATCGATATATTTTAGAATTATCATAATATTCTCAAGCCGACAGGCTCGGGACTACGTTGTCAGTTCGTACAAGTTACATTGGTCCCGTGCGAGGTGTTCGTGCCTATTACGGGACCGTTTGGGAACTGGTTTGGGTTTTCACCATTTAAGGGCTTATTTTAAGCTTAATCGATATATTTTGAAATTATCATCATATTTTTAAACCGAGAGGCCCGTGACTACACTGTTAGTTCCTACAAGTTACATTTGTCCCGTTAGAGGTGTTCATTCCACTTACGGGACCGTTTGGGGTTGGTTTGGCTTTTCACCCTTTAACGGCTTATTTTTAAGCTTAATCGATATATTTTGAAATTATCATCATATTCTCGAACAAGGAGACCCGCGGTTAGTTTGTACAAGTTACATTGGTCCCGTGCGAGGTGTTCGTGCCTCTTACGGGACCATTTGGGGGCTGGTTTGGGCTTTCACTCTTTAAGGGCTTGTTTTTAAGATTAATCGATATATTTTGAAATTATCATCGTATTCTCAAACCGAGAGGCCCGTGACTACATTATCAGTTCCTACAAGTTATACTGGTCCCGTGCGAAGTGTTCGTGCCTCTTACGGGACCGTTTGGGGGTTGGTTTGAGTTTTCAACCTTTAAGGGCTTGTTTTTAAGCTTAATCGATATATTTTGAAATTATTGTCATATTCTCAAACCGGGAGACCCGCGACTATGTGGTCAGTTCGTACAAGTTACCTTAATCCTGTGCGAGGTGTTGGTGCCACTTACGAGACCGTTTGGGGGCTGGTCTGGGTTTTCACCCTTTAAGGGCTTATTTTTAAGCTTAATCGATATATTTTCAAATTAACGTCATATTCTCAAAACAAGAGGCCCGTGAATACGCGGTCAGTTCATACAAGTAACATTGGTCCCGTGCGCGGTGTTTGTGCCTCTTATGGGCCTTTTTGGGGGCTGGTTTGGGTTTTCACACTTTAAGGACTTATTTTTAAGCTTAATCGAGATATCTTGAAATTAGAGTCATATTCTCAAACCGAGAGGCCCATGACTACAATGTCAGTTCCTATAATTTACATTAGTCCCGTGCGAGGTGTTCGTGCCTCTTACGGGACCGTTTGGGGGCTAGTTTGGGTTTTCAACCTTTAAGGGCTTATTTGCAAGCTTAATCAATATATTTTGAAATTATCATCATATTCTCAAATCGGGAGACCTGCGACTACGTAGTCAGTTCGTACAAATTACATTGGTCCCGTGCGAGGTGTTGGTGCCTCTTACGGGACCGTTTGGGGGTTGGTTCGGGGTTTCACCCATTAAGGGCTTGTTTTTAAGCTTAATCGATGTATTTTGAAATTATCGTAATATTCTCGAACGGAGAGGCTCATGACTACGCTGTCAGTTCCTAAAAGTTACCTTGTTCCCGTGCGAGGTATTCGTGGCTCTTACGGGACCGTTTGGGGGTTGGTTTGGGCTTTCACCCTTTAAGGGCTTATTTTTAAGCTTAATCGATATATTTTGAAATTATCATCATATCCTCAAACCGAGAGGCCCGTGAATACACTGTCAGTTCCTACAAGTTACATTGGTCCCGTGCGAGGTGTTCGTGCCTCTTACGGGACTATATGGGGGTTGGTTTGGGTTTTCACCCTTTAAGGGCTTATTTTTAAGCTTAATCGATATATTTTGAAATTATCATCATATTCTGAAATCGAGAGGCCCATGACTACATTGTCAGTTCCAACAAGTTACATTGGTCCCGTGCGAGGTGTTGGTGCCTCTTACGGGTTCGTTTGGGGGTTCCTTTGAGTTTTCAACCTTTAAGGGCTTATTTTTAAGCTTAATCGATATATTCTGAAATTATTATCATATTCTCAAACCAAGAGACCCATGACTACGCGGTCAGTTCGTACAAGTTACATTGGTCCCGTGCGAGGTGTTGGTGCCTCTTACGAGACTGTTTGGGGGCTGGTTTGGGTTTTCACCCTTTAATGGCTTATTTTTAAGCTTAATCGATATATTTTCAAATTATCATCATATTGTCAAACCGAGAGACCCGTGACTACGCGGTCAGTTTATACAAGTTACATTGGTCCCGTGCGAGGTGTTTGTGCCTCTTACGGGACTGTTTGCGGGCTGGTTTGGGTTTTCACCCTTTAAGGGCTTGTTTTTAAGCTTAGTCGATATATTTTGAAATTATCGTCATATTCTCAAACCGAGAGGCCCGTGACTACATTGTCAGTTCCTACAAGTTACATTGGTCCCGTGCGAGGTGTTCGTGCCTCTTACGGGACCGTTTGGGGGTTGTGTGATACCCTGCCTAATTAAATACCGGACGATCACTCCTTTATTAAATTAAAATCAAGGTGAACAGTTGGTTCATTCTTAGCATCACTGTCGTAAAAATAACTTTTCCAAATTTAACACCCTATTTAATTAAGCTAAGTGTCAAAACCATTTTTAAACATTACTTTCAAAATTTTATTTTGAAAATAAAGATTTAATTATCTACAACAATTCAATATTTAAAGAATCACACCATAATAATCCTGGAACATATAATCCAATTAATTTAAACATTCAACAACTAAATCCCGGCATTTAAAACTTAAAGTAAAACATACATGCTGAATAAATCCCAAAGTAACAGTACTAGAAATAACTGAAATACAAATGTCCCAATAAAACAGATCAATAGTGGAATGGGCGACACATGCCCAATAAGGAGAATGATAGAAGTGGAATCAAGTAAATGAAATCGTCTAATCAAGTGGCCTGCAACTCCCACCTAAGCTGCAACACGTTTCTTCCAAGGGATCCTAAGCAAGATGCCCCTGTGGCTGGGAACCTGTAATATATACATATATATACAAGAGAGAAAAATAAATAGAAACGGGTCAGAGCCCGATAGTGTATATGATTTAAAAATTCGTTTAGCAAGTATTTAAATTGATTACAGGCTAATGCAACAACATATTAGTGCGACACTCTCTTGAGAAATTCTCACCTCTCTTCTAATGTGCACACCTATCGCACTAACCTTCCCAATGGTCTATCTCGTCATATATCACACTATCTTTCCCCAATGATTTAACTTACCTTAGATTATTCGCAGGATTTACAACTGAACAACACAAGTATTTAAAACGTAAGATTTCAATTTGTAACCCAAGTTCTCATTTTAACTTTATTAATCAATAAAGTTTTCCAGTGTCATATTATACTTTCTCAAAACAAGTATTTATAATTTGAGTCATCAACCATGTCCTACATATCAAATCACAGTAGGCAGTTCCAGATTTCAGAATTTCATATATATATTAACTACTCGTATATATATATATATATATATATATATATATATATATATATATATATATATATATATATATATATATATATATATATATATATATATATCATAACAGCACCCCACATAAAACTATGGTGCGGGCATACTCTACTATCCAATCCCCGTATCACTCGTATTAAGGGGAATACAAATTCGGAATCACTCTCGAATTGTATTAACACATACACAACAATATTGAGGCGAAGCATAGATTCCAAGTCTCTAAGAGGATGGCACATACCCGCGTCTCTTAGGACCGTCTGAACTATCAAATCGATAGCCTGTACCAAGGATATCTATCTCCTAGGGTACGAGTCAATATCCCCCATAAGGCACACAGGATAAGATTCATCCCAGCGCGGTAACCTCAGGGATAGCAAGTAGCGTGGGCATGTTTTTCACACATAGATAGCATATGCATACACAATCATATAACTATACTAATATTACCATATCAATATTGGGTATATTCTCAAATCCCATACTTACGACATTATTTCTCATATCACATTATTTGTTATCACATGTAACAGTTCGTTTCTAACCTTGATTCGGTATTATTCCAACTTACCACATAACTCTCATGGTTTTATCCTCCCACCTATAGAAATTCAGTAGGTATTCATCTATTCTCTTTCGTAATTATTTTACGTAATCTTCTCACTTTAAATACGTAGTTTTATCATTTCTTATATATGAAATCTCCCAAGGATACAACTCTCGTCTAACCTTAAAGGTCCCAAAACTTATTCATATACCCTACTGGTCCTCTTTATCTCACAAAACATATTTATACGGGTGTCCATGAATTATTCCTCATTAAAGTGAATTTCAACTAATTAAGAAGGGAAAAGATGAGTCTTCCAGGAGGGGTCGATCGATCGAGGTCTGGGGCTCGATCGATCGAAGCTCTGGGCTCGATCGATCGATCAAGCAGGTCTGCGAAATCTGCAGATTTGCAGTTACGGGTTTCATCTTCTAACCTGCACCAAATCCATATTTTTCAATCCCGATCGTCCCAAAATTTATACTAATAAAATTATATCATCATACCAGATATTTCCAATGTAAAGCATGTAGATTTCTATCACTAAACATGGATTAACAGCCCAAAAATTTATATAATTATCAAGAACCCTAGAAATCTCTTAAACATGGTTCTGATCTGTTTTCCCAGAATTTCCTTCTTATACAACATCAAAATTTTGTGGTTTAATCCTCTACATGACAAAAGGGTTTCCAAAATTTTCATTCAAACCATAACTACATGAAATTTCCTAACTCAAATCGGGTTTTTCTTCCATATAAATCATCCTAATTATTCCTAAACCAATATGAAAGATGCATCAACGAAATAAGCAAGATAAACACTTGCCCGAGATTTTCAGAAGTCTAGTTTGGTGCCGAAATTGGTGTGGTTGCGTTCCCCGTCTCGCGATCTACGCGTTGGCGGTGGCGGCGGTGCAAACGGTTGAGTTTTGAGCCTTGGATTGCCTTGAGAGCTCTCTCCTCTCTTATCCAA
Source organism: Sambucus nigra (assembly GCA_949130495.1). Classification (NCBI taxonomy): domain Eukaryota; kingdom Viridiplantae; phylum Streptophyta; class Magnoliopsida; order Dipsacales; family Adoxaceae; genus Sambucus; species Sambucus nigra. The sequence continues at coordinate 422,282,265 of OX422211.1, read as the reverse complement.
TGGCCGTTCTAGAGTTTTGATCTTTCTAACCCTAGATGATAACCCAGATATCTGATATAACCCTTTTAATTTTCGTTGGTTTAATTACCCAAAAATGTGAAATGTCCAAAATGCCCTCCCGGGGTACTAATTAGGCCTAAAAACGCCCCGAGACTCAAACTAAACCCCCGGGCACTCGTTTCTGACTATCTCGACCCTTTCGGACGCGTTGGCGCATTCAAAACGACCATATGAACAACTTATAAAATATTCACTTTTATTTATCAATATTTAGTCCCGACTCGACACGGGCGTGTCCCGAATCAAATTTCCAAAATTGTCATTTTATTCACTCGTGACATTCAATATAACCAATATTATATATTACTTTTCTCATTAGTAATGTTCAACAAATTTTCCCATAATTACTAACTCTCATCACGTTAATAATTATAACACAATTAATTTCCGGATTTTTATTAAATAATTAATTCACATTAAATTTAATAAATCCCCAAATTAATATAGCATAAAAATACGGGGTATTACATACTTCCCCCCTAATAACGGAATTTCGTCCCGAAATTTGGAAAATAAGGCATACCTAGTAAGAACAAATCTGGATATCTCTCGCGCATATCGGCCTCGCGCTCCCAAGTGGATTCCTCCACGTTATGATGCTCCCACTGGACCCGTACAAGTGGAACTATCTTCGACCTCAATCTCCTCTCACTATAGTCTAGGATTGCCACCGGTCTCTCCTCGTAAGAGCTGTCAGGCTGTAAGTCTATCTCATCTATCGCGATGTGAGTATGGGCCATATCATCCCGAAGATACCGTCTCAACGACGAGATGTGGAATACATCGTCAATGCGATGTAAATGCTCTGGTAGTCCCAATCTGTATGCTACCGGCCCTATCCTCTCGATAATGGGAAATGGTCCCACGTACCTCGGGGCCAATTTCCCTTTCTTCCCGAACCTCATCACTCCTTTCATAGGAGATACACGCAGTAACACTTGGTCCCCCACATTAAACTCCCGGAAGAACCGTTTCGCATCGGCATAGCTCTTCTGCCTGTCCTGGGCTACTCGAATGCGACTCCTAATCATCTCAATCCTCGCGGAGGTTTCCTGAATTACCTCTGGTCCTAGCAACTTGTTATCCCCCACCTCGAGCCAACAAGTTGGAGAACGACAAGGCCTGCCATACAAAGCCTCAAATGGAGCCATACCAATCGTAAACTGATAAGAGTTATTATAAGCAAACTCTACCAGTGGAAGATGTGGCTACCAACCTCTTCCAAAATCAAGAACACATATGCGTAGCATATCCTCTAACATCTGATTAGTACGCTCTGTCTGTCCATCTGTCTGTGGGTGATAAGCTGAACTCAACCTCAACTCAGTACCCATAGACTCCTGAAAGCTTTCCCAGAAACGTGACACGAAAATCTTGTCTCTATCTGACAAAATATTCAGGGGCACCCCATGTAATCTGACAATCTCAGAAATGAACAACTGAGCATACTGACCCGTGGTATAATCTGTCCGCACCGGCAGAAAATGAGCCACCTTGGTCAAACGGTCTACAATCACCCATATGGAGTCGTGGCCCCGTTGTGATGTAGGTAACCCTGTAATAAAATCCATGGAAATGCTCTCCCACTTCCACGCAGGTACTTCCAATGGCTGAAGCAATCCTGACGGTTTTTGATGGTCCACCTTCACCAACTGGCAGGTAAAACACTTGGACACGAACTCAGCAATGTCCTTCTTCATCCCACTCCACCAGTATTGCCTCCTCATATCCTGGTACATCTTATCTCCTCCGGGATGTATCGCAAATCGGGACCCATGAGATTGGGTCATCACTGCATGACGCAATTCTGCCCGTTATGGAACCACTAACCTCCCATTAAACCTCAAACCCCCATCAGAACTAACAGAATAAGACTCAGCACCCTCGGCTAAAAGTCGTACAATATGCTCCTGGCAAAACGGGTCTGTGGTTTGGGCCTATATTACCCTCGTAACAATCTCGGGTATGACTGTCATAACAGATATGAAGCAACGGGCTACTGCATCCTGGTGACCCAACTCCTCCAATTTCGCTTTCCAGACGTCCGCTACGTCATTTAACGGTCTACGGCTCAACGCATCAGCAACTACGTTGGCTTTCCTCGGATGATACTGTATGTCGAACTGATATTCCTTCACAAACTCTAACCATCTGCACTAACGCATATTCAACTCTCGTTGAGTGAATAAGTACTGTAGTGACTTGTGGTCTGTGAACAAACGGAAATTCTCCCCCAATAAATAGTGTCTCCATATCCGCAGTGCAAAAACGACCACTGCTAACTCCAGGTCGTGGGTGGGGTAATTCTTCTCATGCTTCTTAAGCTTGCGGGAGGCAAAAGCTATAGCCTTCTCTTCCTGCTGAAGTACTCCCCCAAGTCCCCGTAAAGAGGCATCGGTGTAAACCAGGTACTCCACACCCGGCTTCGGTAAAGCAAGGACTGGTGCTGAAGTAAGCTTGTCTTTCAGCTCGTCGAAAGCCAATTGACAAGCATCATCCCAAACATATGGTACTCCTTTGCGAGTCAGGTTCGTCAATGGACCCGCTATTTTGGAGAATCCCCGAATGAATCTCCTGTAGTATCCGTCTAACCCCAAGAAACTACGCATTTCCATCGGTGTCGTGGGCTGTCCCCACTCCCTCATCGCTGACACTTTACTCGGGTCGACTGCTATCCCCTGCTCAGAAACAACATGCCCCAAGAACTGTACTTCTCACAACCAGAATCCACACTTCTCGTACTTAGCATACAACTGATGCTCTCGTAAAGTCTGAAGAACCTGCCTCAAGTGCTCGGCATGCTACTCCTCGGAGTGTGAATATATCAAAATGTCATTTATGAAGACGATGACAAACTGATCCAAGAACTCTATGAATACTCGGTTCATTAAGTCCATGAATACGGATGGAGCATTTGTGAGACCAAATGGCATCACTCTTAACTCATAAGACCCATATCTCGTCAAGAAGAAGTCTTTGAAACATCCTGCTCTCTAATACGTAGCTGATGGTACCCCGACCTCAGATCTATCTTCGAAAAGAAAGTTGCTCCCTCAACTGGTCGAACAGATCATCGATTCGAGGCAACGGATACTTATTCCGTATCGTGACCTTGTTCAACTCCCGGTAGTCCACACATAACCTCAGTGAACCATCTCTCTTCTTCACAAATAAGATTGGAGCGCCCCAAGGTGAGGTACTCCTGCGAATGAAGCCCTGACCTAACAGCTGCTCTATCTGATCTCGTAACTCTCACATCTCCGCCGGAGCCATACGGTATGGAGCGCGTGCTATAGGTCTCGTATCTGGCAATAAATCTATGACAAAGTCTATCTCTCGACTGGGGGGTAGGTCTGGTATCTCCTGAAACATATCGGAATACTCGCGAACAACTGGAATCGAGTCTAACGGAATCACAACCTCCTTAGAGGCATCCTCCTCTATATAATACAAATGAGAGGTCGAACCTCCCTCTGGGCCAGGCATCGCCACTACAAACATCTCTTGCCCCAGAATGGCAAACACAATGCTCCCACCGAAGCAATCAATCATGGCTCTATAAGCTGCGAGCCAATCCATACCGATAATAACATCATACTCATGCATATCTAAGACTAACATGTCTGCAGGTAATACCAAACTACCAATCTCTACCCCCACTCCCCGGTATATAAAGAAGATAAGCGACCCACTCCCCAGTGGTGAGTCTACACACGTCACTGTGCTCTCTGCTATGGCTAACAACCCTAAGGCCTTCGCAAAATGCGTAGCTATAAAATAATGCGTCGCCCCAGTATCAAACAAAACTCAACCCATAGTACCATGGATAGGAAACATACCCTCAATCGCGGGTGGTGCCTGTGGAGCTGCTGCCTGGTGGATGTTATAGACACGTCCGTACTGTAACTGCCCCTGCTGCACTGGAGCTGCTGGAATGGCTGGTAGGGCTGGCACCTGGGCTGGAGCTGGGAGGGCAGCTGGAAAAAGTGGTCTATGTGGCTCATTATGGGCACCCTGCTGATGTGGGGCCCTATTACCCTCTGGGCAATCCTGGCGCTTATGACCATGCTTGCCGCATACAAAACACCGGCCTCTGAAGTTACCTCCCCTCTGACCCTGCTGACCACGGCCCTGCTGGTCGTTACCTCCCCACCACTAGCCCTGTTGGCCCTGATTAGCACGTTGTTGGCCCTGTTGGCCCTGTTGATTAGGTTGTCCCTGCTGGCCCTGCCTATAACCCCCAAATCCCTGTCTAGAATCACCTGAATGGAATCGCTTAGCAGGGTCCCCTGATGGGAACTCTGCTAGTGCTGACGAGTCTGTCCATGAGATGGTTCCCCACTAGCACTACTACCCCCGGTCCTGCCCTGCTGGCTGGACTCTCCTGCTCTCTTGCTTCCTTGCAGATGGAAGCGATGATCCTGGAAATGTAGTAATGCAGCATTGAGTACATCAGTGAAAGTACTCAGAGATAGATTCCCTATAAGATGCTGACGAATCCTCCAAGCTAACCCGTCCACAAACAACATAATTTTCTTACTCTCAGTAGGTGCCTCATCTGGCACTATGGTGAGAAGTCTCGTGAACTCCTCCTCATACTCAGCAACGGTAGAGTTCTCCTGTTTCAAATTTAGTGATTTCCTCCTCATCTCAGTCTGCACGGTGGGTGGAAAGTACTTGCGGTCAAACCGCTCCCAGAATGACTGAATAGGGATCGTGTCCCTCTCCTCCAAGGTGGTAGTGGACTCCCACCACTACAAAGCGGCCCCCACCAGCTTAAAGGAAGCCAATAACTGCCTTTGCACATCGGTGCACTCATACATATGAAGATGCCGATGGATGTCTTTCTTCCATTGGCTGACTGTGACGATATCTGAGCTACCAGAGAACTCAGGGGGATGCGCCTTCTGAAAAGCATCCCTAACCCTCTCCCATGCAGATGGAAGTTGTGCTGGTACTGGCGCCACTGCCTGAATCTGGGGTGGAGCATGCTGAACCACCGCTACCGCGACATTCACAGCCTGAGCAACAATGGCGGCTACTTCATTGGCATTCATAGTGCCTTGTGCCGGAGCTGCTGGCTGCTCGGCCTGGGCACGCCTATCCTTCGGTGCACGTCTCGGAGGCATCTGAAACGTGAAGAAGTTTATTAGTCTACAGTAATTATCAAATCTCAATTAGCTGAAGACGTGACGTAAAAGAAAAAATACAATAATCCTAAAAATAGGGCTCTATAGCAAAAACGTTAAGCTGAAAGCATAATAAGCCATACAGATCCTAAAGACACTAGAACATGATGCTCTGATACCACCTGTGACACCCCGCCTAATTAAATACCGGGCGATCACTCCTTTATTAAATTAAAATCAAGGTGAACAGTTGGTTCATTCTTAGCATCACTGTCGTAAAAATAACTTTTCCAAATTTAACACCCTATTTAATTAAGCTAAGTGTCAAAACCATTTTTAAACATTACTTTCCAAATTTTATTTTGAAAATAAAGATTTAATTATCTACAACAATTCAATATTTAAAGAATCACACCACAATAATTCTGGAACATATAATCCAATTAATTTAAACATTCAACAACTAAATCCCAGCATTTAAAACTTAAAATAAAACATACATGCTGAATAAATCCCAAAGTAACAGTACTAGAAATAACTGAAATACAAATGTCCCAATAAAACAGATCAATAGTGGAAAGGGCGACACATGCCCAATAAGGAGAATGATAGAAGTGGAATCAAGTAAATGAAATCGTCTAATCAAGTGGCCTGCAACTCCCACCTAAGTTGCAGCACGTTCCTTCCAAGGGATCCTAAGCAAGACGCCCCTGTGGCTGGGCACCTGTAATATATACATATATATACAAGAGAGAAAGAGAAATAGAAATGGGTCAGAGCCCGATAGTGTATATGATTTAAAAATTCGTTTAGCAAGTATTTAAATTGATTACAGGCTAATGCAACAACATATTAGTGCGACACTCTCTTGAGAAATTCTCACCCCTCTTCTAATGTGCACACCTATCGCACTAACCTTCCCAATGGTCTATCTCGTCATATATCACACTATCTTTCCCCAATGATTTAACTTACCTTAGATTATTCCCAGGATTTACAACTGAACAACACAAGTATTTAAAACTAAAGATTTCAATTTGTAACCAAAGTTCTCATTTTAACTTTATTAATCAATAAAGTTTTCCAGTGTCATATTATACTTTCTCAAAACAAGTATTTATAATTTGAGTCATCAACCATGTCCTACATATCAAATCACAGTAGGCAGTTCCAGATTTCAGAATTTCATATATATATTAACTACTCGTATAATATATATATATATATATATATATATATATATATATATATATATATATATATATATATATATATATATATATATATATATATCATAATAGCACCCCACATACAAACTATGATGCGGGCATACTCTACTATCCAATCCCCGTATCACTCGTACTAAGGGGAATACAAATTCGGAATCACTCTCGAATTGTATTAACACATACATAACAATATTGAGGCGAAGCATAGATTCCAAGTCTCTAAGAGGATGGCACATACCCACGTCTCTTAGGACCGTATGAACTATCAAAGCGATAACCTGTACCAAGGATATCTATCTCCTAGGGTACGAGTCAATATCCCCCATAAGGCACACAGGATAAGATTCGTCCCAGCGCGGTAACCTCAGGGATAGCAAGTAGCGTGGGCATGTTTTTCACACATAGATAGCATATGCATACACAATCATATAACTATACTAATATTACCATATCAATATTGGGTATATTCTCAAATCCCATACTTACGACATTATTTCTCATATCACATTATTTGTTATCACATGTAACAGTTTGTTTCTAACCTTGATTCGGTATTATTCCAACTTACCACATAACTCTCATGGTTTTATCCTCCCACCTATACAAATTCAGTAGGTATTCATCTATTCTCTTTCGTAATTATTTTACGTAATCTTCTCACTTTAAATACGTAGTTTTATCGTTTCTTATATATGAAATCTCCCAAGGATACAACTCTCGTATAACCTTAAAGGTCCCAAAACTTATTCATATACCCTACTGGTCCTCTTTATCTCACAAAACATATTTATACGGGTGTCCATGAATTATTCCTCATTAAAGTGAATTTCAACTAATTAAGAAGGGAAAAGATGAGTCTGCCAGGAGGGGTCGATCGATCGAGGTCTGGGGCTCGATCAATCGATCAAGCAGGTCTGCGAAATCTGCAAATTTGCAGCTATAGGTTTCGTCTTCTAACCTTCACCAAATCCATATTTTTCAATCCCAATCGTCCCAAAATTTATACTACTAACATTATATCATCATACCAGATATTTCCAACGTAAAGCATGTAGATTTCTATCACTAAACATGGATTAACAGCCCAAAAATTTATATAATTATCAAGAACCCTAGAAATCTCTTAAACATGGTTCTAATCTGTTTTCCCAGACTTTCCTTCTTATACAACATCAAAATTTCGTGGTTTAATCCTCTACATGACAAAAGGGTTTCCAAGAATTTTCATTCAAACCATAACTACATGAAATTTCCTAACTCAAATCGGGTTTTTCTTCCATATAAATCATCCTAATCATTCCTAAACCAATATGAAAGATGCATCAACGAAATAAGCAAGATAAACACTTGCCTGAGATTTTCAGAAGTCTGGTTTGGTGCCGAAATTGGTGTGGTTGCGTTCCTCGTCTCGCGATCTACGCGTTGGCGGCGGCGGCGGTGCAAACGGTTGAGTTTTGAGCCTTGGATTGGCTTGAGAGCTCTCTCCTCTCTTCTCCAATGGCCGTTCTAGAGTTTTGAGCTTTCTAACCCTAGATGATAACCCAGATATCTGAAATAACCCTTTTAATTTTCGTGGGTTTAATTACCCAAAAATGTGAAATGTCCAAAATGCCCTCCCGGGGTACTAATTAGGCCTAAAAACTCCCCGAGACCCAAACTAAACCCCCGGGCACTCTTTTCTGACTATCTCGACCCTTACGGACGCGTTGGCGTATTCAAAACGACCATATGAACAACTTATAAAATATTCACTTTTATTTATCAATATTTAGTCCCGACGCGACACGGGAGCGTCCCGACTCAAATTTCCAAAATTATCATTTTATTCACTCGTGACATTCAATATAACCAATATTATATATTACTTTGCTCATTAGTAATATTCAACAAATTTTTCCATAATTACTAACTCTCATCATGTTAATAATTATAACACAATTAATTTCTAGATTTTTATTAAATAATTAATTCACATTAAATTTAATAAATCCCCAAATTAATATAGCATAAAAATACGGGGTATTCCAGGTTGGTTTGAGTTTTCAACCTTTAAGGGTTTATTTTTAAGCTTAATCGATATATTCTGAAATTATTGTCATATTCTCAAACCAAGAGACCCACGACTAAGCGGTCAGTTCGTACAAGTTACATTGGTCCCGTGTGAGGTGTTGGTGCCTCTTACGAGACCGTTTGGGGGCTGGTTTGGGTTTTCACCCTTTAAGGGCTTATTTTTAAGCTTAATCGATATATTTTCAAATTATTGTCATATTCTCAAACCGAGAGGCCCGTGACTACATTGTCAGTTCATACAAGTTACATTGGTCCCGTGCGAGGTGTTTGTGCCTCTTACGGGACTGTTTGGGGGCTGGTTTGGGTTTTCACCCTTTAAGGGCTTATTTTTAAGCTTAGTCGATATATTTTGAAATTATCGTCATATTCTCAAATCGAGAGGCCCGTGACTACATTGTCAGTTCCTACAAGTTACATTGGTCCCGTGTGAGGTGTTTGTGCCTCTTACGGGACCGTTTGGGGGTTGGTTTGAGTTTTCAACTTTTAAGGGCTTCTTTTCAAGCTTAATCGATATATTTTCAAATTATCGTCATATTCTCAAACCAGGAGACCCACGACGACACAGTCAGTTCGTACAATTTACATTGGTCCAGTGCGACATGCTGGTGCGTCTTACAGGACCGTTTGGGGGTTGGTTTGGGTTTTCACCCTTTAAGGGCTCATTTTTAAGATTAATCGATATATTTTGAAATTATCAAAATATTCTCAAGCCGATAGGCCCGTGACTACACTATCAGCTCCTACAAGTTACATTGGCCTCGTGCGAGGTGTTCGTGCCTCTTACGGGACCGTTTGGGGGCTGGTTTGGGCTTTCACTCTTTAAGGGTTTGTTTTTAAGCTGATTCGATATATTTTGAAATTATCGTCATATTCTAAAACCAAGAGGCCCGTGACTACTCAGTCAGCTGCTACAAGTTACATTGGTCCCGTGCGAGGTGTTCGTGCATCTTACGGGACCATTTGGTGGTTGGTTTGAGTCTTCAACCTTTAAGGGCTCGTTTTTAAGCTTAATCGATATATTTTGAAATTATTATCATATTCTCAAATCGTGAGACCCGCGACTACGCGATCAGTTCGTACAAGTTACATTGGTCCCGTACGAGGTGTTGGTGCCTCTTACGGGACCGTTTGGGCACTGGTTTGGGTCTTCACCCTTTAAGGGCTTGTTTTTAAGCTTAATTGATATATTTTGAAATTATCAACATATTCTTAAGCCGACAGGCCCGTGACTACACTGTCAGTTCCTACAAGTAACATTGATCCCGTACGAGGTGTCCATGCCTCTAACGGGACCGTTTGGGGGCTGGTTTGGGTTTTCATCCTTTAAGGGCTTATTTGCAAGCTTAATCAGTATATTTTGAAATTATCATCATATTCTCAAAATGAGAGACCCGTGACTACGCAGTCAGTTTGTACAAGTTACATTGGTCCCGTGCGAGGTGTTGGTGCCTCTTACGGGACCGTTTGGGGGCTGGTTTGGGTTTTCACCCATTAAGGGCTTATATTTAAGCTTAATCGATATATTTCAAAATTATCATCATATTCTCAAATCGAGAGGCCCGTGACTACATTGTCAGTTCCTACAAGTTACATTGGTCCCGTGCGAGGTGTTCGTGCCTCTTACGAGACCGTTTGGGGGTTGGTTTGAGTTTTCAACTTTTAAGGGCTTATTTTTAAGCTTAATCGATATATTTTGAAATTATTGTCATATTCTCAAACTGGGAGACCCACGACTACGCGGTCAGTTCGTACAAGTTATATTGGTCTCGTGTGAGGTGTTGGTGCCTCTTACGAGACCGTTTGGGGGTTGGTTTGGGTTTTCACCCGTTAAGGGCTTTTTTTTAAGCTTAATCGATATGTTTTCAAATTATCATCATATTCTCGAACCGAGAGGCCCATTACTACGCGGTCAGTTCATACAAGTTACATTGGTCCGTGCGAGGTGTTTGTGCCTCTTACGGGACTTTTTGGGGGCTGGTTTGGGTTTTCACCCTTTAAGGGATTATTTTTAAGCTTAATCGATATATTTTGAAATTATCATCATATTTTGAAACCGAGAGGCCCCTGACTAAACTGCCAGTTCCTACAAGTTACATTGGCCCCGTGCGAGGTGTTCGTGCCTGTTACTGGACCGTTCGGGGGCTGGTTTGGGTTTTCAACCTTTAAGGGATTATTTTCAAGCTTAATCGATATATTTTGAAATTATCATCATATTCTCGAACCAGGAGACCCACGACTAGGCGGTCAGTTCGTACAAGTTACATTGGTCCCGTGCGAGGTGTTGGTGCCTCTTACGGGATCGTTTAGGGGCTGGTTTGGGTTTTCACCCTTTAAGGGCTGATTTTTAAGATTAATCGATATATTTTTAAATTATCATGATATTCTCAAACCGAGAGGCCCGTGACTACACTGTCAGTTCCTACAAGTTACATTGGTCTCGTGCGAGGTGTTCGTGCCTCTTACGGGACCGTTTGGGGGCTAGTTTGGACTTTCACTCTTTAAGGGCTTGTTTTTAAGCTTAATCGATATATTTTGAAATTATCATCATATTCTCAAATTGAGAGGCCCGTGACTACATTATCAGTTCCTACAAGTTACATTGGTCCCGTGCGAGGTGTTCGTGCCTCTTACGGGACCACTTCGAGGTTGGTTTGAGTTTTCAACCTTTAAGGGCTTGTTTTTAAGCTTAATCGATATATTTTGAAATTATTGTCATATTCTCAAATCGGGAGGCCCGCTTCTACGCGATCAGTTCCTACAAGTTACATTGGTCCCGTGCGAGGTGTTCGTGCCTCTTACGGGACTGTTTGGGGGCTGGTTTGGGTTTTCACCCTCTAAGGGCTTATTTTTAACCTTAATCGATATATTTGGAAATTATTATCATATTCTCAAACCGAGAGGCTCATGACAACGTTATCAGTTCGTAAAAGTTACATTGGTGTCGGGCGAGGTGTTTGTGCCAATTACGAGACCGTTTGGGGACTGTTTGGGCTTTCACGGGGAGAATTTTTCTCTTTTTCGAACATTACTGGGAGAATATTAGTAGGTCCTTCGGGAGAATTTCAGATATTCAAGCTGGAACGGTTGAGGCTCAGCATTAGGAAAAAGCAGCAGGCCAGACAGAGAAGGTTCATCGGATTAAGAAGTTTTCGTGGAGGCACTTCTTGTTCCCAAAACAAATCCCTCCACGAAGGGGCAAATGTAGAGGGGGCCTGAAGGTAATCCTGGGGTTAGGGATAATCCACCAATTAGCAACAGTGTTCTGAGGATAAGCTCAGCGTGGCAGCTTGGCGTGGCAACTCGTACTTTAGCTTATTGTTACCTTGTCATATTATAGCTTTGTTTATATTGACTACGAGTTGTAACGACTGTAATGTTGTAACAAGAATAATGAATGGGTGTGAGGTCGAACAGTACTCGTGAGAGACCAGGCTTGGCAGGGCCTGGGAGAGCTTTCATGCTCTATCGAACAACCTCACCGTGGGAACTTTAGAGGGACTTGGTTTGGAGGATTGAGAAGTGGGGCACCGTTGGGGCTTGTCCTGACCATCTTAGATACACCTGGTAAAACACCGAAAGATCTTCACCGTGGAACCTAGATCAAAGTAGCTTCGAGTTCCATCGGGAGCTTTGCTGTGAACCAAACAACCCTCTACTTTATGTCCCATCTACTGTAGGTGATGTCACTAGCCAGCTAGACAACGTCAAGTCTGCACTTGAGTAAACCACCGTGGTATTTGGGGCTGTCAGACGGTTGGTAAGCAACCTCTGTGGCAACAACCCCCTTACACACAGTGCTTAGGCAAAAGGCATGTCTTGGCATTTAATGTTTATGGCATAAAGAGAACTAGTACATCAGGCATTTAATGTTGGTGACATAAGGTATGACGGAGGTCTTTCACAGGCATTAATGACTGAGTTGCCTCGGGGGTGGTGTGGTGGGCTATTTAAGAACCCCAACCACCTTTGAGGAAAGGATGATCTTTTGAGAGTTCAAAAAAGTTATTACTAGAGAAAATTATTTACTAGAGAGAGTTATTAAAAAACCAGAGAGTTATGCCACCCACCATTTGTCATTTATTACGAAGCTTTTAATACATGACAGAGATCCTTGAGAGTGTTTAGTATGTTTGCCTGCCTACCAAGGTGTATCTAGGGTGCTTACTTCTCTCGCCCTCTAGCTAAGTTATTTCTGAGTTCTTTATTATATTGTGAGTTATACACGAGAGATTTGTGAGTATAAGATGGGTTCCATACATTCTAAACTGTTCTTTGTGTCTTGTGGCTAAATCACTAGTGTTTACTAACTAACCTTGTCATCACCATACTCAAAAGGGGTTACGCCTCCATCTTATCTAAACTACCCTCTTACATTTGGCGATTCTGCTGGGGAGGCATTCTTCTAGGGAAGGAGTATGGTGCAAGATAACGTTAATCGAAGGCTCAACTTTGATGATATCCAACACAGTGAAGAGCAAGCAGCGGTAGAATTGGAGGCTTCAAGGAGCAGAGCTCCTCGAATAGAAGTGCCACCAGTTCAGACAACAACAGGCGCTCAAGGAGTGACGCACGCTTCCACGAGCGCTGGGCTGGGACCTGCCCAGATGACCCTCCTCATGAGCAAGTTCTATGAGTTTTTGCAAACTCCTGCAGCTTCAACGGTGCTGGGAGGACTTGAAGCCAATTCCTTCGTAACGCCAGGGGCAGCTCAAATGGTTCCACCGGGCGCAGGTACAATGGGAGCAGCCCCGGAAAGCATACCCTCCGTCGTGAATCCGGCAACGGGAATCTCCGGAGTATCAACGGCGCCAGTTGTAACGATGGCTCCAACTATAACGGTCATTCAGCCAACACCCCCACTGGTCGTTGCCCCATCGCCCATGGAGGAAATGAGGAGAGAAATGCAAAAGGAGATGTTAAAATTTGTGCAGGCTTCCTCACAGTCTATAGGCGAGGTAGCTTCAGTCTATGACGACTTTAGGACACCTTATCCTCAGGAATACAACGATGAGCCTTACCCGAGGGATTATATTCCCCCCATCTTTGAAAAATACACAGGGAAGGGTGGGAATCCGAAAGAGCACATTAAACGTTTTATTGAGCACCTAGGGGCGCATTGCAACAACAAGAAGCTCAGGTTGATGGAGTTTTCCAAATCCCTAACAGATAAAGCATACACGTGGTATTCTCATTTGGCCCCTAAAAGTGTTTCCACGTGGGAAGAGATGCATGTGCTGTTTGTCCAAAAGTTCTTTCTAGCAGATGATGAATTCACTCTGACCCAACTAGGGAGAGAGAAGCAACGACCAGGAGAAGACGTGGTGGCGTACGTTCGGAGGTTCAGGGAAAGGTCTCTGTACGTGAGAGAGGAGGCCAAGGAATCCAAACTATTACAAATCTGTGCCGAAGGACTACTCCCGGAGTACATCTGCCATCTTATCAATGAGACGCGCGAGGGAACTTTTTTGGCGTTCTTAAAATCTGCAAGGAACATCTCATTGGTCGTACGACCAAACCCGGGTGGCGGTGCCTATGATATTCAGACAGCCGATACAACCTGGGGGAGGAAGGCCTCAACCCCCACGAGTGGGATACACCGAAGGAACAGATAGGGGTAAGGCGGCGAAGAAGGACAACAAAAGGAAGTTCGGAAAGGATAGAGAAGACCCACCACCGTTACCATGCACGATAGAAGAGGCGGTGAGTTGCTATAACGCCATGGTCCAAGGTGGAACGGTCTACCTGCCAAAAGGCGTTCCTTCAAAGGAACTCGATGACGCAACGAAGGCGGATCCTAGGTATTGTCAGGTTCATCGAAAGATCCAGCACCCGACAGAGAGCTGCTTCACACTAAGAAGAATCATTGACAAGTACATGAAGGCAGGGACGCTGCATATCCCCCCATAGAACATTAACAACAACCCGCTTCCAGCACATGGGGCCAACTTGGTGACGGCCTACGACGATGAGGTGGAAAGAGGAGAAGGAAGGTCAACAATGAGGCAAAGGGAATTCGAAGAAACTCTGGAACATTGCACCACAGGAATGGCTAACGTAGTTTTAGCCTACGATGAAGCAAGCGCTAAAGACGTGGAAGACGTATACAGCGTTGAGGGTGAGGAAATGGAGGCAGTCTTTGAGTACAGCGCAGTTTCAAAATCCCCAAAATTCGCTTGGTTCTTCGATCAAGTGGGGATACCAAAGGAGAGCAGACTGGAAATAACTCAGGCAATCCTAGACATCGCGAGGAAGGACGCGGTTCCCTCGTTGAAATGGAGGGGACCTATGGCGAGGCTGGTGAAAAAGTTCCTATCAGAGGTGACCTTCAGCGATGCAGATAGAGCTGTAAGGTTCCCTCATAACAGGCCCTTGTATGTGACGGCCAGTATCAATGGGGTTAGTTTTGCAAGAACGCTTATGGATGGGGGCGCTTCCATCAACATTATGCCGATCAACTCCTTCCACGCAGCTGATATCCCAGAAGAAAGGTTGGTCCCCATGCCTCTGGTAATTTCAGGGTATGACAACCAATCTTCCAAATCCATTGGGTATGTGAATGTGGGAATTATAATGGGAAATCTGAGTTCCCACATCAAGTTCCATGTAATAGAAAGTGCAACTTCCTATCATTTACTAATAGGAAGAGTGTGGATGCACAATCAAGGTTTAGTTCCTTCAACATATCATCAATGCGCCAAGGCGAATGTCAAAGGAACAGAAGTGACCATTAGGGCTACAAAAAGGCCTTTTGCTATCGAGGAAGCTCACTTTGTAGATGCGGCCTTTTATACGGAGTTGGAGGAGGATGCTCGAGTCCTAACGAGAAGAATGGAGGGGGCATAGGTTCCCTCGATCAAAGATAGAATGGGGCCTCTGAACGAGCAAAGTAAAGAAGCCACGAGTAACGAAGGGGTGAGGATCGAAGAAACCCATCAGGTGATCCCTCGACCTCAAAGTACCACAAGGCAGCTCAAAAACAAAGTAAGGCTTGGAGTGGATCCTATGGAGCATGAGGTCCAACGGCAAAGCGTGTTGAGTCGCTTTTCAGGGGGAAGGATCGCTGAGGCTTCGAGAGAAAGGAAGAGGACGACCGTGGCAACAGCTACCAACAGGCAATATAAGAAGGTGGTCACTGAAGAGGGGAAGGTGGTATACCGTTTATAACGATGTGAGCGGGCGGCCGAAGAGACCGAGGATGGGGCTGACCCGTTATATGAGTGTTTCTTGGTGGATCAGCAGGGACAGTGCATGGTGATAGACAACTCCAACATACAGGAGTTCGTAGAGGAGGTCGCCGAAGAACTAGACTACATGGTAAATCAACCAAGGCCCCAGGCACAAGAGTTGGAGCAGTTGAACTTAGCAGGAGAAGGGGAAGAACCAAGGCCCATCTTCATCGTGAAGGATCTCGATCAGGAGAAGCGAGAAGCCCTGGTTGGGCTAATCCAGGAGTTCATAGATGTCTTTGCATGGAAGTATACTGAAATGGAAGGGCTAGATGAGGAAGTGAGCTGCCACAAGCTAAACGTTATACCTTCAGCCATCCCGGTGAAACAGGCAACAAGGACTTATAAACCTGAGTTGGACTTGAAGATTAAGGAAGAGGTTCAGCGTTTGTTTGCAGTAGGATTCATCAAACCAATACAGCATCCCCTGTGGCTATCTAGCATTGTGCCAGTAGGGAAGAAGGACAAGAGCCAAATAAGGATATGTGTGGATTTTAGAGATCTGAATAGGGCTTGCCCCAAAGATGAGTTCCCTCTACCCTCCATTGATAGCCTGATAGATGCCACGGCTGGGCATGAGATGTATAGCTTCATGGATGGGTACGTATGGTACAACCAAATCAAGATGGACCCCGCGGACGCAGAGAAAATGGCATTCAGAACCCCATTGGGCAATTTCATGTACAAAGTAATGCCGTTTGGACTTAAGAACGCGGGAGCTACTTATCAAAGAACAATGATGGCCATTTTTCACGATTTCTTCCACAAATTTGTAGAATTCTATGTGGACGATTTGGTCATCAAATCGAAGAAGGAGGAGTCCCATCTAAACGACTTAAAAAATGTGTTTACTCGATGTAGGAAGTATAAATTAAGGATGAACCCATTGAAGTGCGTCTTTGGAGTAACATGAGGGAAGTTTCTAGGCTTTGTGGTTGATCGACAAGGGGTGCAGATGGACCAGGATAAACAACGCACGATCTTAGAAATGCCGTGCCCAAGAACGACGAAGGAGCTAAAAAGTTTCCTCGGTAAAGTCTCCTACCTCAGAAGATTTGTACCGGGATTGGCCGAGGTAACACACCCGTTGATGCAGCTACTGCGAAAAAACACAAAGTTCAGATGGGAAAAGGACCACCAGAAGTCTCTCGATGAGTTGAAGAAGCTGCTCATTTCACCACAAATCATGGTTCCTCCACAGGCAGGAGTACCGCTCCAGCTGTACCTCACCTCAACTACAAGGTTCATTGGAGCTTTACTGGCACAAGAGATTAACGGGCAAGAACGGCCGGTGTATTACTTCAGCAGGATCATACATGGGCCAGAGATTAGATATAGCAGCCTAGAAAGACATTGTTTGGCCTTAGTCTTTGTAGCACAAAAACTTAGACAATATATGCTGTCTTTTACAATTCATATTGTAACTAGATGTGATCCTATTAAGTATTTGTGTCTAGAACTATCTTGATTGGCAGGGCAGCTAGGTGGTTCCTTATTCTCTTCAAATATGATTTAAAGTGTGTGGTTCCTCGTGCCATCAAGAGCCAGGCGTATGCTGATCTGCTGGCAATCTTTCCATCAGGAACGTTTGAACCACCTAAAGAGACATTCCGGGAGACGACTTGCAAGCCAACTATCTGGATACAACCGATGAGGAATGGACGATGCAGTTTGATGGGTCTTCTGCAGAGAAAAAAGGAGGGGCAGGGGTCATCCTTTCAAAAGGAACGGAGGATATTTGCCTTTCCTACAAACTAGATTTCCCTTGCTCCAATAACCAAGCAGAATACGAAGCGTTGGTGCTAGGGTTGCTAGAGGCTCTTCGAAGGGGAATTCGCTCTCTCTGCATCAAGGGTGACTCAAACTTAGTAGTTCAGCAAGTTAACGGAGAATATGCGTTGAAGTACATGAGTTTGGCACCGTAAAGAACGATCATTCAAAGGCTCCTCAGCCAGTTCCACCGGACCAAAATCAGAAGACATCCCAGAACGATGAACCGTCATCCAGATGCCTATGCCACTATTGCTCAAAAGATGGTCATGAGGAGCGATACAACTATCGTTACGATCCAACGAAGAATAGCTCTTTCGGTGGTGCAGTCAATACTACCGATGGAGGGAGACGCAGATTGGAGAGGAAAGATTAGGAAGCAACTGGAGTCTGGAGAAGGAGTTATGGGACTAAGAGAGTTAGCCCAATACGTTACAAACCAGGGAAATCTTTACTTCAGAAATATAGGGGGATGGTTATCGAGATGCATTGGGCCAGAGGAATCAGAGCGGAGGTTGAAGAAAACACATGAGGAGCACTGCGAAACAACTGAGATACCTCTCTATAGAAGAATTCAAAGAGGGGGATATTTTTGGCCTAGAATGAAACAGGATGCGGCAGAACTACAACGGAATTGTGATAAGTGTCAGCTATTTTTCGAAGCAGCTGAGTGCCATTTCATAGAAGCCCAAACGGACTGGAGGCAGCCCTATATCAATTTTATTCAAGATGGAACTGTCCCAACGGAGAAAGTGGATGCGATGGGACTGAAGCGAAGGGCCCCGAGGTTCTATATCCAAGAGGGGCAGCTTTATCGAAGGGGGTACTTTAACAGGCCATTGCGTTGCATCACGAAGGAAGAGGCAACTGAGGTCCTCAAACAAGCCCATGACCCAGCTCACATAGGAGGGGCCAAGTTATATGATCAGCTGATGACGTTGGGATATTATTGGCCAACGATGGAGAAAGACTCTGCCAAATTTGTTCAAAAATGCAAGGCTTGCCAACTTCATGGAAATATGATCCATGCCCCATCGGTGGACTTACATTCTCTGACAACGCCTTATCCTTTCCACACTTGGGCGTTCGACCTCGTGGGGGCGATACACCCTTCGTCGAGGGGCAAGATATGGATACTGGTAGCAACGGAGTGCTTTACAAAATGGGCTGAGGCAATACCACTCAGAAGGGCAACGGTTGGGGTAGTGAGTAACTTCATCAGAGAGTATATCATTTGCCGTTTTGGGATCCCAAAGGTTATTCTCTCAGATAATGGGACTCCCTTCGTCAACTCAGAAGTAACGATGCTTACAGACAAGTACTCCATCGTTCATCACACTTCAACGGTGGCATACCCGAAGTGTAACGGTCAGGCCGAAGCAACTAACAAAACTCTGGTTAATATCCTGGCTAAAACGATGGAGGATTTTCCAGGATCATGGGATGACAAGATACCAACAGCATTGTGGGCCTATCGAACGACGAAGAGGAAGCCCACAGGGTACACTCCGTTCTCCCTTGTCTACGGGGCTGAGGCAATCCTTCCAGTGGAGTTGGAAGTTCCCTCTGCTCGATACGCCTTGCGAAGTAGCATGCTCCCTCAAAACAGGCATGTGCAGCTGGTGGCATTGGATGAACACAGAGACAACGCAATGCAACATTTTCAAATGTATACAAGGCAGCTCTCTAGGGCATATGACAACCTGGTAAGACCAAGGAGGTTCGTAGAGAGAGATCTCGTTTTGAAAGCAGCGATGAAACACATTAGGGGACTTCCTCTGCCAAAATTCGCAGCCAATTGGGAGGGACCTTTCATCGTGAAGGAATCTCATGATTCAGGTTATTGCTTAATTTCTAAGTTGGAGGAAGATAAGCCATTCAAAATTAATAATAAATGGTTGAAAGTCTATCATGTGTAAACAATTAAGTTTTTACCATCGATGTATATAGTCTTTGATTATGAATATACAAGTTTTATTGATGACGTGAAGTATAGACATTGATATGAAAGCAGTCATAACTCAAAGATAAAACTGGAAAATATACATTCTTTCATTCAATAAACAAGAGAGCATTACAAAAAATTGGGAACTATTGCCCAAGAATTACATAAATGGACGAAGAAGGAAAATATATACAGGAGTTTGCTACCCTAAGAGGAACCATAGGTCCGGGGAAGAGAAAAAATCCCCAGGAAGGCCCAAAGAAGCTGACGCAAAGGAGCTTTGAGCGTTGACAGCAACCTCTAGCCTGGTTTGCACCTGTGCACGTTCAATAAGAAGTCTCTCCCGTTTTAGCTTGGCCAAACGCAGAGCCTCTTCAGCATTCTTTATTTCTTCATCCGCCGATTCCAAAAGAGGTGCCAGCTCAGCTAACTTAACCTCCTCAGCCCGTTGGTCCTCCTGGTGCTTTCTCAGCAGTTCCCTCTGGCCGATCAGTTGCTGACTCTTCAAAGTTTTCAAATGCGCTATAAGCTAGTCGAAATGGAAACCGTCACGACCCAATTCCTTCAGAAAACCCAGAAACTGATTAATGAGGGCTCGGGTAACACTGGAAGTGGGAGTATTGGCAATCTCAGCAACAACGATCGCCATGCCTTGCAGTCGATGACTCATCACGGGAATATTGGACCGTAGGCAGTCCACGGTGAAGGTCTCGGGGTTATGGTTCACCAACTGCTCAATCACCAAGCGATGGCTCACAGGCATTTGGGGAGAATTGTGAAGCACCATTAGGCAAAAGGCAGGAGGAGTTAAGTCAGGGAGAGGCAATTCGCACCCAGATTCACTTTCTGCGTCAACACCAGTAGTGGAACCTTGGTCAGCATGATCAGATTCTTTCGAAACAGCAGGTTCCTGACGTGGTGTGCCCATAAGTGAAAGAGCTGGTGAGGAATCCTCCCGAGCAACCTGAGAAGAGATATAAGAAACAGTGAGATTATATAAAAAAAAAATCTTAAACAAGTGTTTTCGTTGTTAAGTCACCGTTATAAGGTGGAGATTATATAAAAATCTTAACAAGTGTTTTCATTGTTAAGTCACCGTTATAAGGTGGAGATTATATAAAAATCTTAACAAGTGTTTTCGTTGTTAAGTCACCGTTATAAGGTGGAGATTATATAAAAATCTTAACAAGTGTTTTCATTGTTAAGTCACCGTTATAAGGTGGAGATTATATAAAAATCTTAACAAGTGTTTTCGTTGTTAAGTCACCGTTATAAGGTGGAGATTATATAAAAATCTTAACAAATGTTTTCGTTGTTAAGTCACCGTTATAAGGTGGAGATTATATAAAAATCTTAACAAGTGTTTTCATTGTTAAGTCACCGTTATAAGGTGGAGATTATATAAAAATCTTAACAAGTGTTTTCGTTGTTAAGTCACCGTTATAAGGTGGAGATTATATAAAAATCTTAACAAGTGTTTTCATTGTTAAGTCACCGTTATAAGGTGGAGATTATATAAAAATCTTAACAAATGTTTTCGTTGTTAAGTCACCGTTAT
Source organism: Sambucus nigra (assembly GCA_949130495.1). NCBI lineage: Eukaryota > Viridiplantae > Streptophyta > Magnoliopsida > Dipsacales > Adoxaceae > Sambucus > Sambucus nigra. The sequence continues at coordinate 422,261,278 of OX422211.1, read as the reverse complement.
AAGGTGGAGATTATATAAAAATCTTAACAAGTGTTTTCATTGTTAAGTCACCGTTATAAGGTGAAGATTATATACAAATCTTAACAAGTGTTTTCATTGTTAAGTCACCGTTATAAGGTGGAGATTATATAAAAAAAAATCTTAACAAGTGTTTTCATTGTTAAGTCACCGTTATAAGGTGGAGATTATATAAAAATCTTAACAAGCGTTTTCATTGTTAAGTCACCGTTATAAGAAGGAGTTTATTCAGAGAATTAAGAAAGTACCTGAATCACAACAGGGGCAGGAATGGGAGTCATCACGGAGGTCAAAGGGGCAGGAACTGTTGGGAGGGGACATGTTACCTCATCAACCTCAACGGGGTCTCTGGCCGCAGAAACCTCAACCATCGGCATAGTTCCCTCACCCACATAAGGTACCAAGGCAAGCGCAAGGGGTTCATTGGGAATAGATGAGGGTGGTGAAAGATCAGGGGAAAGATGCAATATAAAAGCCAATGTTAGTAAAGAGGAACAAGTACAGAAAAAGGGCGAAATGTATCCAAGAATAACTTACCTCAGTCAGAACATTGAAAACGGGCACTGTGGTCAGAGGTCTCGCCAGCACCGTTGGACGAAGAATGTTTGCTAGCAGCGAGGATACTTCGACCTAGGGCAACCAACATCCTAAATTCAGCACACAGAATGGGGTGAAAGAGAAGGAATGCCAGATCAGACAAATTAAGTATGAAATAATTACCTCAGGGTCACCTGCAGCAACCAGAACAATGGGGAGAACAACCTCAGAGGAAGCCAGTGAGCCAGAGGGGACTGAGGTAGTCATCTTAGATTGTGTTGTCTCTGGTGGCGAAGAGACATCCATGGGCTCTATAACCTCACCCTCCACAACTGCCTCCCTCGCCCGTCGTAAGATTGAACGACGGGCGTAAGTAAGCCCGGTCATTGGCGAACGGGGTGGGGTAGTATCGGATGAGATGGCCCCACAGCGACCGCCCACGAAACGGCTTATGGGGGCACTTGGGGGGCTAGGAGAACGAGGCCCCGTTTCTTTAAGTCCCTGCACCAAAGTAGTTAAGAACAATATATATAAGCAAATGCAGCTTGCTCTAACTAAAGAGGAAATGAGAACAAGATAAGTGTACATACCTCAGATTGGGAAGAAGAATGAGAAGCTTGCACCGTGGGAGCTTGCTTCCGCTGGGACTTGGTGCCTAAAGTCTTCCTCCTTGACCTTGTCACATCACTGCCAATGGATTGAGGAACCTTCGAACTTTTCCTCCTCCTTGCAGCTGGCTCAGTGGGATTGACGACGATCGTGGGGAAGGCAACCGAAGGAGGAACGATGACAGCGCGCCGTTGAAACTCTGCATTTACCCGATCTACCTCAGCCTGCGCCTCCCTCCTTAACCTCTCGGCCCTTTCAGGAGACATGGGAGGAGGAACGGAGGCTATGGGAAGGGCTGCCACAGGAGTCTAGGATTTGGACTTTGTTTTTTTCGTGAAGGCCACCCCACTCTTGGCCTTCTTGGTCGATGGCTGCGAAGACCCTTCATCAGCAGTGGCTCCAGTCGAAGGAGCAGTCTTCCTGGATACCCCATCACTTTTCGCTTTGGGTATCGCAGTAGGAGTCATGGGGCATAACGGAGGAAGCTCTTCGGAAGGCCTCTTAGGGGTTTTGCTAAGAGGGAACTCAATCCCCAGAACGGAGTTGCCTTTAAGTCCCAGCTCCAACGCAGAAAATGAAAGAACTGGAGGGTACACAGGCTTGCCATCTATGAATTCAGCAATGTTTGCCAGTTGTTTCGGCCAGAACTTCGTGGCAAATAGACTGGTCACATTCCCTTGCCTTTTGTTGGAGGGAATGGTGACTCGCCCAGCCATTGATTCACTTATCCCACACGCAGCAGTGGAGGAAAATAAGGAACATGCCTCGCTAAAGCTAACCTTTAGGTTTGAGGATTGGAAAACTGAGCGAGGAGCCCCCTGATCAAACCCAAATTGACGACTACACCGATTGGGGTTATAATGTTCGCTGGAATATCCCCACTCGGTGTAGGAAGGCAGATACCCCGGAGAAAGGAGAAGCACCATGGCTAACTGAGGATCTTCAATGTCTACCCCCACCTGAACCACCCTGGATTCGTGCTGGAAGAAATCACAAGTATGAACAAAGGCGTCCTCTCCGTAAGGCCTCATAACAAAGTCCTCAAAACGGTCAATTGAGGCGATCAGCTCTTTTCGGCTCTGCCTCTTGTGATAAATATAAGAACGTTGGGGCAGAATGGTTTCCCCAGAAGGAGTTCGGTTGGCCTTGGCCGCTACAACCGGAAAGAGCACGTAAAGAAAGCTGGTTAGAAGGACGCTGTTAGCAAAATTGGCCAAGTTATAACGGCCAAGTGATCATTCCATGTCGAACAATGTTCTGTCGAGCCAGGTGTAGAGGGACCCTAAGGCAATTGCAGCCAAAGGAAGTTTGATGCCCCGGGCCAAACGAAGGGATATGTTGATAAGGTCCCTTCGGGGCTGATCGTTTGGTTTTCCCGTCAAAAGAAAACGGGAAAGAATCACAAGGATGTAAGCAGGGAGCTCTAACGAAGTACCTTGGCCAGGGGAATCCGTTGAAGTTGAATAACTACCTTCACTAGAACCCTTGAAGAAGTAGTTAATCAGCGGAGTGAAGGTAGCTTTGTTTGAAGAACCGATGCAACTTCAGCATATTCGGTCCAACGCCAAACAGTCAGCAGTCTCTTGGGCGTCGAGAGGCTCATCGGTATAAGGATCATGACCTGTTGCTTCGAGCCCCAGAAGCTCACAGACATCTTCTAGGGTTATCGTAAACTCGCCCCACGCAGTAATGAATGTGTGAGTCGTCACGTTCCAACGAGAAATAAGAATGGGGAGAGCAGCATTATTTTTGGAGAGAGTAAACTCACCAAACCATTTGGCCCGTTGAAGGCCAATCTTACTCAAAATATCACCATGGGAACTCACCATGTGAGAGTTCCAAGCAGCAAAATGGGCAGGAGAACCCCCTGGTGCTTCGAAATCAATTTCGGACCATTGGAAGTCCCCTCGCTCCAGAAGAAACCGGAGAGTCCCCTCTGGAGGAAGAAAGCCCCACTTCGAGGGTTCTTCGTCCTCGTCACCCAGCACTAAGGTCTCAAACTTGCATTCAAAGTTGACAGTCTTATAGGCAGCAGCAAAGCTATCATCCTCGCCAAAAATGGGAGAGCGACGATAAAACCTTAACTGTTCACGACGGACAGCGTCCAAAGCAGAAGCAGCAGTAGTGGTAGCAACAGCGGTAGCAAGCGGCGCACTGGTTGAAGAGATGGTGGGGTAACTTGGAGACGCCATGACAGAGTGTTAGAGCAAACAAAAAAAACCTTGAGTAAGAGGAGCCTGAGCACGACAATGGCGGAGAGCAACCACAGGAGGTGGCGTAGAAGATGAGAGCAAGAAAAGGAAGGCACAAGCTTGAACAGCAATGGAGGTTTCAGATGCTCAACAATGGAAGCTCTCTCTCTCTCTCTCTCTAAAAGCGAAGGAAATTTGAAGAAGGTAGTGGCAAAGTAAGAGAAAGAAAGGTTTTAAGTGTTTGGGAGATTTGGCCATTTAATTTTTTAAGTTCGTCGTTTAAGTTTCCCACCATTGCACGTGTGTGGCCGCCTGCAATCATTTCAAATGTACACGTGGCACTTCGGGAAGTGTTCTGAAAATGGAAAAGACAACGCTACGTCATTTAATGAAGTGACACCTAGGGAACTGCCATCATTAATGAAGTGACACCTAGGGAACAACCATTGTTACCTTCCTAAGCAAGATTGAGTTTTGGGCGCCAAGATTTTCTCTGACATATCCAATAAACCCCCCAACAAAGAAGGTGTCCCAACGGTTAAAAAAAGCCACGATGTCCCCTCGACAGAAGCTCAAACGTTGTTTAGTTATGACTCAGTTACATCGGGGAGAATTTTTCGCTTTTTCGAACATTACTGGGAGAATATTAGCAGGTCCTTCGGGAGAATTTCAGATATTCAATCTGGAACGGTTGAGGCTCAGCATTAGGAAAAAGCAGCAGGCCAGACAGAGAAGGTTCATCGGATTAAGAAGTTTTCATGGAGGCACTTCTTGTTCCCACAACAAATCCCTCCATGAAGGGGCAAATGTAGAGGGGCCTGAAGGTAATCCTGGGGTTAGGGATAATCCACCAATTAGCAACAGTGTTCTGAGGATAAGCTCAGCGTGGCAACTCAAGCGTGGCAGCTTGGGGAGACAGCTTGGCGTGGCAACTCGTACTTTAGCTTATTGTTACCTTGTCATATTATAGCTTTGTTTATATTGACTACGAGCTGTAACGACTGTAATGTTGTAACAAGAATAATGAATGGGTGTGAGGTCGAACGGTACTCGCGAGAGACCAGGCTTGGCAGGGCCTGGGAGAGCTTTCATGCTCTATCGAACAACCTCACCGTGGGAACTTTAGAGGGACTTGGTTTGGAGGATTGAGAAGTGGGGCACCGTTGGGGCTTGTCCTGACCATCTTAGATACACCCGGTAAAACACCGAAAGATCTTCACCATGGAACCTAGAGCAAAGTAGCTTCGAGTTCCATCGGGAGCTTTGCTGTGAACCAAATAGCCCTCGACTTTATGTCCCATCTACTGTAGGTGATGTCACTAGCCAGCTACACAACGTCAAGTCTGCACTTGAGTAAACCACCGTGGTATTTGGGGCTGTCAGACGGTTGGTAAGCAACCTTTGTGGCAACAACCCCCTTACACACAGTGGTTAGGCAAAAGGCATGTCTTGGCATTTAACGTTTATGGCATAAATACAACTAGTACATCAAGCATTTAATGTTGGTGACATAAGGTATGAGGGAGGTCTTTCACAGGCATTAATGACTGAGTTGCCTCGGGGGTGGTGTGGGGGGCTATTTAAGGACCCCAACCACCTTTGAGGAAAGGATGATCTTTTGAGAGTTCAAAAAAGTTATTACTAGAGAAAATTATTCACTAGAGAGAGTTATTAAAAAACCAGAGAGTTATGCGACCCACCATTTGTCATTTATTACGAAGCTTTTAATACATGACAGAGATCCTTGAGAGTGTTTAGTATGTTTGCCTGCCTACCAAGGTGTATCTAGGGTGCTTACTTCTCTCTCCCTCTAGCTAAGTTATTTTTGAGTTCTTTATTATATTGTGAGTTATACACGAGAGATTTGTGAGTATAAGATGGGTTCCATACATTCCAAACTGTTCTTTGTGTCTTGCGGCTAAATCACTAGTGTTTACTAACTAACCTTGTCATCACCATACTCAAAAGGGGTTACGCCTCCATCTTATCTAAACTACCCTCTTACAGATATATTTTGAAATTATTGTCATATTCTAAAACCGGGAGACCCGCAACTACGCCGTCAGTTTGTACAAGTTACATTGGTCCCGTGCGAGGTATTGGTGCCTCTTATGAGACCGTTTGGTGGCTGGTTTGGGTTTTCACCCTTTAAGGGCTTGTTTTTAAGCTTAATCTATATATTTTCAAACCGAGAGGCCCGTGACTACGCGGTCAGTTCATAGAGGTTACATTAGTCCTGTGCGAGTTGTTTGTGCTTCTTACGGGACTGTTTTGGGGCTGGTTCGGGTTTTCACCCTTTAAGGGCTTATTTTTAAGTTTAGTCGATATATTTTGAAATTATTGTCATATTCTGAAATCGAGAGGCCCCTGACTACACGGTCAGTTCCTACAAGTTACATTGGTCCCGTGCGAGGTGTCCGTGCCTCTTACGGGACCGTTTGGGGGCGGGTTTGGGTTTTTAACCTTTTAGGGCTTATTTATAAGATTAATCGATATATTTTGAAATTATCATCATATTTTCAAACCAGGAGACCCGCGACTACGCGGTCAGTTCGTACAAGTTACATTAATCCCCTGCGAGGTGTTGGTGCCTCTTACGGGACCGTTTGGGGGCTTGTTTGGGTTTTCAGCCATTAAGGGCTTATTTTTAAGCTTAATCGATATATTTTTAAATTACCGTAATATTCTCAAACCGAGAAGCCTGTGATTACACTGACAGTTCCTACAAGTTACATTAGTTCCGTGCGAGGTGTTCGTGTCTCTTACGGGACCGTTTGGGGGCTGGTTTGGGTTTTCACCCATTAACAGCTTGTTTTTAAGCTTAATCGATATATATTGAAATTATCGTCATATTCTCAAACTGAGACGCCCGTGACTACATTGTCAGTTCCTACATGTTACATTGGTCCCGTGCGAGGTGTTCTTCCCACTTACGGGACCGTTTGGTGGTTGGTTTGAGTTTTCAACCTTTAAGGTCTTATTTTTAAGCTTAATTGATATATTTAGAAATTATTGTCATATTCTAAAACCGGGAGACCCGCGACAATGCGGTCAGTTCGTACAAGTTACATTGGTCTCGTGCGAGGTGTTGGTGCCACTTACGGGACCGTTTGGGGGCTGGTTTGGGTTTCCACCCTTTAAGGGCTTGTTTTTAATCTTAATCGATATATTTTGAAATTATCGTCATATTCTCGAACGGAGAGGCTCGTGACTACGCTGTCAGTTCGTACAAGTTACATTGGTCCCGTGCTAGGTGTTCGTGCCTATTACAGGACCGTTTGGGGACTGGTTTGGGTTTTCACCCTTTCAAGGCTTATTTTAAGCTTAATTGATATATTTTAAAATTATCATCATATTCTCAAACCGAGAGGCCCGTAACTACACGATCAGTTCCTACAATTTACAATGGTCCCTTGCAAGGTGGTCGCCCCTCTTATGGGACCGTTTGGGGGCTGGTTTGGATTTTCACCCGTTAAGGGCTTATTTTTAAGCTTAATCGATATATTTTGAAATTATCATCAGATTCTCAAACCGGGAGACTCGCGACTACCCGGTGAGTTCATACAAGTTACATCGGTCCCGTGCGAGGTGTTTGTGCCTCTTACAGGACCGTTTGGGGGCTGGTTTGGGTTTTCACGCTTTAAGGGCTAATTTTTAAGATTAATCGATATATTTTAAAATTATCATAATATTCTCAACCCGACAGGCACGTGACTACATTGTCAGTTCATACAAGTTACATTGGTCCCCTGCGAGGTGTTCGTGCCTATTACAGGACCGTTTGGGAACTGGTTTGGGTTTTCACCCTTTAAGGGCTTATTTTAAGCTTAATTGATATATTTTGAAATTATCGTCATATTCTTAAATCGAGAGACCCGTGACTACATTGTTAGTTCCTACAAGTTACATTTGTCCCGTTAGAGGTGTTCATTCCTCTTACGGGACCGTTTGGGTCTGGTTTGGGTTTTCACCCTTTGAGGGATTATTTTTAACCTTAATCGATATATTTTGAAATTATCATCATATTCTCGAACAAGGAGACCCGCGACTACGCGGTCAGTTTGTACAAGTTACATTGGTCCCGTGCGAGGTATTCGTGCCTCTTACGGGACCATTTGGGGGCTGGTTTGGGCTTTCACTCTTTAAGGGCTTATTTTTAAGCTTAATCGATATATTTTGAAATTATCGTCACATTCTCAAACCGAGAGGCCCGTGACTACATTGTCAGTTCCTACAAGTTACATTGGTCCCGTGCGAGGTGTTCTTCCCTCTTACGGGACCGTTTGGGGGTTGGTTTGAGTTTTCAAACTTTAAGGGCTTATTTTTAAGCTTAATCGATATATTTTGAAATTATTGTCAAATTCTCAAACCAAGAGACCCACGACTACGCGGTCAGTTAGTACAAGTTACATTTGTCCCGTGTGAGGTGTTGCTGCCTCTTACGAGACCGTTTGGGGGCTGGTTTGGGTTTTCACCCTTTAAGGGCTTATTTTTAAGCTTAATCGATATATTTTGAAATTATCGTCATATTCTCAAACCGAGAGGCCCGTGACTACATTGTCAGTTCCTACGAGTTACATTGGTCCCGTACAAAGTGTTCGTGCCTCTTACGGGACCGTTTGGGGGTTGTTTTGAGTTTGTAACCTTTAAGGGCTTGTTTTTAAGCTTAATCGATACATTTTGAAATTATTGTCATATTCTTAAACCGGGAGACCCACGACTACGTGGTCAGCTCGTACAAGTTACCTTGGTCCCGTGCGAGGTGTTGGTGCCTCTTACGAGACCGTTTGTGTGCTAGTTTGGGTTTTCACCCTTTAAGGGCTTATTTTTAAGCTTAATCGATATAATTTCAAATTAATGTCATATTCTCAAACCGAGAGGCCCGTGAATAAGCGATCAGTTCATACAAGTAACATTGGTGCTGTGCGAGGTGTTTGTGCCTCTTACGAGCCTTTTTGGGAGCTAGTTTTGGTTTTCACACTTTAAGGGCTTATTTTTAAGCTTAATCGATATATTTGTAAATTAGAGTCATATTCTCAAACCGAGAGGCCCGTGACTACAATGTCAGTTCCTACAATTTACATTGGTCCCGTGCGAGGTGTTCGTGCCTCTTACGTGACCGTTTGGGGGCTAGTTTGGGTTTTTAACCTTTAAGGGCTTATTTGCAAGCTTAATCGATATATTTTGAAATAATCATCATATTCTCAAACCGGGAGACCCGCGACTACGTAGTCAGTTCGTATAAGTTACATTGGTCCCGTGCGAGGTGTTGGTGCCTCTTACGGGACCGTTTGGGTGCTGGTTTGGGTTTTCACCCATTAAGGGCTTGTTTTTAAGCTTAATCGATATATTTTAAAATTATCGTAATATTCTTGAACGGAGAGACTCGTGACTGTGCTGTCAGTTCCTAAACCTCACCTTGGTCCCGTGCGAGGTATTCATGGCTCTTACAGGACCGTTTGGGAGCTGGTTTGGGCTTTCACTCTTTAAGGGCTTGCTTTTAAGCTAAATCGATATATTTTGAAATTATCGTCATATCCTCAAACCGAGAGGCCCATGACTACATTGTCAGTTTCTACAAGTTACATTGGTCTCGTGCGAGGTGTTCGTGCCTCTTACTGGACCGTTTGGGGGTTGGTTTGAGTTTTCAACATTTAAGGTCTTATTTTTAAGCTTAATCGATATATTTTGAAATTATTGTCAAATTCTCAAACTAAGAGACCCACGACTACGCGGTCAGTTCGTAAAAGTTACATTGGTCCCATGTGAGGTGTTGCTGCCTCTTACGAGACCGTTTGGGGGCTGGTTTGGGTTTTCACCCTTTAAGGGCTTATTTTTAAGCTTAATCGATATATTTTCAAATTATCGTCATATTCTCAAACCGATATGCCCGTGACTACGCGATCAGTTCATACCAGTTACATTGGTCCCGTGCGAGGTGCCTCTTACGGGACTGTTTGGGGGCTGGTTTGGGTTTTCCCCATTTAAGGGCTTGTTTTTAATCTTAGTCGATATATTTCGAAATTATTGTCATATTCTCAAACCGAGAGGCCCGTGACTACATTGTCTGTTCCTAGAAGTTACATTGGTCCCGTGCGAGGTGTTCGGGCCTCTTACGGGACCGTTTGGGGGTTGGTTTGAGTTTTCAACCTTTAAGGGCTTATTTTTAAGCTTAATCGATATATTTTGAAATTATTGTCATATTATCAAACCAAGAGACCCACGACTACGCAGTCAGTTCGTACAAGTTACATTGGTCCCGTGCGAGGTGTTAGTGCCTCTTACAAGACCGTTTGGGGGCTGGTTTGGGTTTTCACCCTTTAAGGGTTTATGTTTAAGCTTAATCGATATATTTTCAAATTATCGTCATATTCTCAAACCGAGAGGCCCGTGACTACGCGGTCAGTTCATACAAGTTACATTGGTCCCGTGCGAGGTGTTTGTGCCTCTTACGGGACTGTTTGGGGGCTGGTTTGGGTTTTCACCCTTTAAGGGCTTGTTTTTAAGCTTAGTCGATATATTTTGAAATTATCGTCATATTCTCAAACCGAGTGGCCCGTGACTATGCTGTCAGTTCCTAAAAGTTACCTTGGTCCCGTGCGAGGTATTCGTGGCTCTTACAGGACCGTTTGGGGGCTGGTTTGGGCTTTCACTCTTTAAGGGCTTGCTTTTAAGCTTAATCGATATATTTTGAAATTATTGTCATATTCTCAAACCGAGAGGCCCATGACTACATTGTCAGTTTCTACAAATTACATTGGTCTCGTGCGAGGTGTCCGTGCCTCTTACAGGACCGTTTGGGGGTTTGTTTGAGTTTTCAACCTTTAAGGGCTTATTTTTAAGCTTAATCGATATATTTTGAAATTATCGTCATATTCTCAAATCGAGAGGCCCGTGACTATGCTGTCAGTTCGTACAAGTTACCTTGGTCCCGTGCGAGGTATTCGTGGCTCTTACAGGACCGTTTGGTGGCTGGTTTGGGATTTCACCCTTTGAGGGCTTAGTTTTAAGCTTAATCGATATATTTTGAAATTATCATCATATTCTCAAACCGAGAGGCCCATGACTACATTGTCAGTTTCTACAAATTACATTGGTCTCGTGCGAGTGTTCGTGCCTCTTACGGGACCGTTTGGGGGTTTGTTTGAGTTTTCAACATTTAAGGGCTTATTTTTAAGCTTAATCGATATATTTTGAAATTATTGTCATATTCTCAAACCGAGAGGCCCCTGACTACGCGGTCAGTTCGTACAAGTTACATTGGTCCCATGTGAGGTGTTGCTGCCTCTTACGAGACCGTTTGGGGGCTGGTTTGGGTTTTCACCCTTTAAGGGCTTATTTTTAAGCTTAATCAATATATTTTCAAATTATCGTCATATTCTCAAACCGATATGCCCGTGACTACGCGGTCAGTTCATACCAGTTACATTGGTCCCGTGCGAGGTGCCTCTTACGGGACTGTTTGGGGGCTGGTTTGGGTTTTCACCATTTAAGGGCTTGTTTTTAAGCTTAGTCGATATATTTCAAATTATCGTCATATTCTCAAACCGAGAGGCCCGTGACTACATTGTCTGTTCCTAGAAGTTACATTGGTCCCGTGCGAGGTGTTCGGGCCTCTTACGGGACCGTTTGGGGGTTGGTTTGAGTTTTCAACCTTTAAGGGCTTATTTTTAAGCTTAATCGATATATTTTGAAATTATTTTCATATTATCAAACCAAGAGACCCACGACTACGCAGTCAATTCGTACAAGTTACATTGGTCCCGTGCGAGGTGTTAGTGCCTCTTACAAGATCGTTTGGGGGCTGGTTTGGGTTTTCACCCTTTAAGGGTTCATGTTTAAGCTTAATCGATATATTTTCAAATTATCGTCATATTCTCAAACCGAGAGGCCCGTGACTACGCGGTCAGTTCATACACGTTACATTGGTCCCGTGCGAGGTGTTTGTGCCCCTTACGGGACTGTTTGGGGGCTGGTTTGGGTTTTCACCCTTTAAGGGCTTGTTTTTAAGCTTAGTCGATATATTTTGAAATTATCGTCATATTCTCAAACCGAGTCGCCCGTGACTATGCTGTCAGTTCCTAAAAGTTACCTTGGTCCCGTGCGAGGTATTCGTGGCTCTTACAGGACCATTTGGGGGCTGGTTTGGGCTTTCACTCTTTAAGGGCTTGCTTTTAAGCTTAATCGATATATTTTGTAATTATTGTCATATTCTCAAACCGAGAGGCCCATGAATACATTGTCAGTTTCTACAAATTACATTGGTCTCGTGCGAGGTGTTCGTGCCTCTTACAGGACCGTTTGGGGGTTTGTTTGAGTTTTCAACCTTTAAGGGCTTATTTTTAAGCTTAATCGATATATTTTGAAATTATCGTCATATTCTCAAACCGAGAGGCCCGTGACTATGCTGTCAGTTCGTACAAGTTACCTTGGTCCCGTGTGAGGTATTCGTGGCTCTTACAGGACCGTTTGGGGGCTGGTTTGGGATTTCACCCTTTGAGGGCTTAGTTTTAAGCTTAATCGATATATTTTGAAATTATCATCATATTCTCAAAACGGGAGACCCGTGACTACGTAGTCAGTTCGTATAAGTTACATTGGTCCCGTGCGAGGTGTTGGTGCCTCTTACGGGACCGTTTGGGTGCTCGTTTGGGTTTTCACCCATTAAGGGCTTGTTTTTAAGCTTAATCGATATATTTTAAAATTATCGTAATATTCTTGAACGGAGAGACTCGTTACTGTGCTGTTAGTTCCTAAACCTCACCTTGGTCCCGTGCGAGGTATTCATGGCTCTTACAGGACCGTTTGGGAGTTGGTTTGGGCTTTCACTCTTTAAGGGCTTGCTTTTAAGCTTAATCGATATATTTTGAAATTATCGTCATATCCTCAAACCGAGAGGCCCATGACTACATTGTCAGTTTCTACAAGTTACATTGGTCTCGTGCGAGGTGTTCGTGCCTCTTACGAGACCGTTTGGGGGCTGGTTTGGGTTTTCACCCTTTAAGGGCTTATTTTTAAGCTTAATCGATATATTTTGAAATTATCGTCATATTCTCAAACCGAGAGGCCCGTGACTACATTGTCAGTTCCTACGAGTTACATTGGTCCTGTACAAAGTGTTCGTGCCTCTTACGGGACCGTTTGGGAGTTGGTTTGAGTTTGTAACCTTTAAGGGCTTGTTTTTAAGCTTAATCGATACATTTTGAAATTATTGTCATATTCTTAAACCGGGAGACCCACGACTACGTGGTCAGCTCGTACAAGTTACCTTGGTCCCGTGCGAGGTGTTGGTGCCTCTTACGAGACCGTTTGTGTGCTAGTTTGGGTTTTCACCCTTTAAGGGCTTATTTTTAAGCTTAATCGATATAATTTCAAATTAATGTCATATTCTCAAACCGAGAGGCCCGTGAATAAGCGGTCAGTTCATACAAGTAACATTGGTGCTGTGCGAGGTGTTTGTGCCTCTTACGAGCCTTTTTGGGAGCTAGTTTTGGTTTTCACACTTTAAGGGCTTATTTTTAAGCTTAATCGATATATTTGTAAATTAGAGTCATATTCTCAAACCGATAGGCCCGTGACTACAATGTCAGTTCCTACAATTTACATTGGTCCCGTGCGAGGTGTTCGTGCCTCTTACGTGACCGTTTGGGGGCTAGTTTGGGTTTTTAACCTTTAAGGGCTTATTTGCAAGCTTAATCGATATATTTTGAAATAATCATCATATTCTCAAACCAGGAGACCCGCGACTACATAGTCAGTTCGTATAAGTTACATTGATCCCGTGCGAGGTGTTGGTGCCTCTTACGGGACCGTTTGGGTGCTCGTTTGGGTTTTCACCCATTAAGGGCTTGTTTTTAAGCTTAATTGATATATTTTGAAATTATCGTAATATTCTCGAACGGAGAGGCTCGTGGCAGTGTTGTCAGTTCCTAAACCTTACCTTGGTCCCGTGAGAGGTATTCATGGCTCTTACAGGACCGTGTGGGGGCTGGTTTGGGCTTTCAGTCTTTAAGGGCTTGCTTTTTAGCTTAATCGATATATTTTGAAATTATCGTCATATTCTCAAACCGAGAGGCCCATGACTACATTGTCAGTTTCTACAAGTTACATTGGTCTCGTGCGAGGTGTTCGTGCCTCCTACGGGACCGTTTGGGGGTTGGTTTGAGTTTTCAACATTTAAGGGCTTATTTTTAAGTTTAATCGATATATTTCGAAATTATTGTCATATTCTCAAACCAAGAGACCCACGACTATTCGGTCAGTTCGTACAAGTTATATTGGTCCCGTGTGAGGTGTTGGTGCCTGTTACGAGACCATTTGGGGGCTGGTTTGGGTTTTCACCCTTTAAGGGCTTATTTTTAAGCTTAATCGATATATTTTCAAATTATCGTCATATTCTCAAACCGATATGCCCGTGACTACGCGGTCAGTTCATACAAGTTACATTGGTCCCGTGCGAGGTGCCTCTTACGGGACTGTTTGGGGGTTGGTTTGGGTTTTCACCCTTTAAGGGCTTGTTTTTAAGCTTAGTAGATATATTTTGAAATTATCGTCATATTCTCAAACTGAGAGGCCCGTGACTACATTATCAGTTCTTACAAGTTACATTGGTCCCGTGCGAGGTGTTCGGGCCTCTTACGGGACCGTTTGGGGTTGGTTTGAGTTTTTAACCTTTAAGGGCTTATTTTTAAGCTTAATCGATATATTTTGAAATTATTGTCATATTATCAAACCAAGAGACCCACGACTACGCGGTCAGTTCGTACAAGTTACATTGGTCCCGTGCGAGGTGTTAGTGCCTCTTACAAGACCGTTTGGGGGCTGGTTTGGTTTTCACCCTTTAAGGGTTTATGTTTAAGCTTAATCTATATATTTTCATATTATCGTCATATTCTCAAACCGAGAGGCCCGTGACAATGCGGTCAGTTCATACAAGTTACATTGGTCCCGTGCAAGGTGTTTGTGCCTCTTACGGGACTTTTTGGGGTCTGGTTTTGGTTTTAACCCTTTAAGAGCTTGTTTTTAAGCTTAGTCGATATATTTTGAAATTATCGTCATATTCTCAAACCGAGAGGCCCGTGACTATGCTGTCAGTTCCTAAAAGTTACCTTAGTCCCGTGCGAGGTATTCGTGGCTCTTACAGGACCGTTTGGGGGCTGGTTTGGGCTTTCACTCTTTAAGGGCTTGCTTTTAAGCTTAATCGATATATTTTGAAATTATCATCATATTCTCAAACCGAGAGGCCCATGACTACATTGTCAGTTTCTACAAATTACATTGGTCTCGTGCGAGTGTTCGTGCCTCTTACGGGACCGTTTGGGGGTTTGTTTGAGTTTTCAACATTTAAGGGCTTATTTTTAAGCTTAATCGATATATTTTGAAATTATTGTCATATTCTCAAACCAAGAGACCCACGACTACGCGGTCAGTTCGTACAAGTTACATTGGTCCCGTGCTAGGTGTTGGTGCCTCTTACGAGACCGTTTGGAGGCTGGTTTGGGCTTTCACCCTTTATGGGCTTAGTTTTAAGCTTAATCGATATATTTTGAAATTATTGTCATATTCTCAAAACAAGAGACCCACGACTATGCGGTCAGTTCATACAAGTTACATTGGTCCCGTGCGAGGTGTTATTGCCTCTTACGAAACCGTTTGGGGGCTGGTTTGGGTTTTCACCCTTTAAGGGCTTATGTTTAAGCTTAATCGATATATTTTCAAATTATCATCATATTTTCAAATCGACAGGCCTGTGACTACGCGGTCAGTTC
This sequence comes from Sambucus nigra, assembly GCA_949130495.1. Classification (NCBI taxonomy): domain Eukaryota; kingdom Viridiplantae; phylum Streptophyta; class Magnoliopsida; order Dipsacales; family Adoxaceae; genus Sambucus; species Sambucus nigra. The sequence goes on along the minus strand of OX422211.1, from coordinate 422,246,154 downwards.
ATACAAGTTACATTGGTCCCGTGCGAGGTGTTTGTGCCTCCTACGGGACTCTTTGGGGGCTGGTTTGGGTTTTCACCCTTGAAGGGCTTATTTTTAAGCTTAGTAGATATATTTTGAAATTATCGTCATATTCTCAAACCAAGAGTCCCGTGACTACATTGTCAGTTCTTACAAGTTACATTGGTCCCGTGCGAGGTGTTCGTGCCTCTTACGGGATCGTTTGGCGGTTGGTTTGAGTTTTCAACCTTTAAAGGATAATTTTCAAGCTTAATCGATATATTTTGAAATTATCATCATATTCTCAAACCAGGAGACCCGCGATGACACGATCAGTTTGTACAATTTACATTGGTCCCGTGTGAGGTGTTGGTGCGTCTTACGGGACCGTTTCGGGGCTGGTTTGGGTTTTCACCCTTTGAGGGCTCATTTTTAAGATTAATCGATATATTTTGAAATTATCAAAATATTCTCAAGCCGATAGGCCCGTGACTACACTGTCAGTTCCTACAAGTTACATTGGTCTCGTGCGAGGTGTTCGTGCCTCTTACGGGACTGTTTGGGGGCTGGTTTGGGCTTTCACTCTTTAAGGGTTTGTTTTTAAGCTTAATCGATATATTTTGAAATTATCGTCATATTCTCAAACCGAGAGACCCGTGACTACCCGGTCTATTCCTACAAGTTACATTGGTCCCGTGCGAGGTGTTCGTGCATCTTACGGGACCATTTGGGGGTTGGTTTGAGTTTTCAACCTTTAAGGGCTCATTTTTAAGCTTAATCGATATATTTTGAAATTATTGTCATATTCTCAAATCGGGAGACCAGTGACTACGCGATCAGTTCGTACAAGTTACATTGGTCCCGTGCGAGGTGTTGGTGCCTCTTACGGGACCATTTGGGGGCTAGTTTGGGTCTTCACCCTTTAAGGGCTTGTTTTTAAGCTTAATTAATATATTTTGAAATTATCATCATATTCTCAAACGGAGAGGCTCGTGACTACGCTGTTAGTTCGTACAAGTTACATTGGTCCCGTGCGAGGTGTTCGTGCCTGTTACGGGACCGTTTGGGGGCTTGTTTGGGTTTTCACCCTTTAAGGGCATTGATATACCCATATATACACACGGCCAGGCCAAGGATACCCTGCACCTGGATGGGGTCAGGGTGACCTCATCATCAGGCTCGGATGACCCCTCAGGGGCCGACCCTTCATCAGGCTCCAGATGACCCTTCGAGGGGCCGACCCTTCATCAGGCTCCAGATGACCCTTCAAGGGGCCGACCCTTCATCAGGCCCAGACGACCCTTCAAGGAGCCAACCCTTCATCAGGTTCCAGACGACCCTTCAAGGGGCCGGCCCTTCATCAGGCTCCAGACGACCCTTTAAGGGGCCGACCCTTCATCAGGCTCCAGACGACCCTTCGAGGGGCCGACCCTTCATCAGGCTCCAGATAACCCTTCATCAGGCCCAGACGACCCTCCAGGGGGCCGACCCTCCATCACGCCCTGATGACCCTTCGAGGGGCCGACAGTACGAGGCCTAAATTTGGCCTGACTCACTACCAGAAGAAGCTTTGCCCTCGGACTCGTGTTACAGGCTGAGGGTGACGTCATCACAGCGCGTGGTTTGGGAGACGCGTGGAACAGTGCGCATGAGGCTGACAGGACACGTGGGAGACCGTTACAACCGAATCACCCCCTCACGTGAGGGAATATTATGTCATCATTTGGCATCTATAGGTGTCAGCAAGAGATTGGCTAAATCATCATTCACATGTACCATGCATACTTGGGGGGTATACTACACACCCCAAGACCTATATATACTTGTCACCTACAACCCTACAAGGGGATCGATCAATAGATCGTTAATTGTAACCCTAATAAAAACTCTGCTTGTACACACAGTAGAGAGAGAAAGTGAGATTATGTGCATTGTATCCAAGGCCATTAGTGCCCATACTTAGTGGATCACACACTCACAGTGGATGTAGGCCAAATTGGCTGAACCACTATACATCATTGTCTTATTCCTCTTATACTCACCTCCTTCTACACACTTATACACTTACATATCAATGGCTGCCATGGTTACTATTGTTTGAGCTCATCATCACTTATCTGGTGGTGCTAGATTTCAGCATCATTAGTTTGGCACCGGCTGTGGGAACGAGAAGACATCTCTTCCTTTGTACAGCTTGACCTCACTGGGCCCTCTGGTGGTGAACCAGTTCTCCCCCTGAGAGGAGATGTTTCACCATTGAAAGAGACCCACTAAGGTTCTCAAGCTCACCAGTCTTTTATCCAGTTCAGCTGTTCACAACTCAAACACATGGCACCGGAGATGCCACCACCACCACTTCCTCCACCGGATAGTGGAGTAGGACCCAACACCAGTCAGCCGCCACCTCAGTCTGAGATGGCTGATGTGGCGGCAGCCTTGAAGTCTCTGGCAGCAAGCCAGCGGATTATGCAGGAGCAGTTCACAACTCTGAGCCAGAACATACTAAGACCACCAGGGGTCTCACCTGAGATGATTACTCCGGAAGCAGCTCCAGGACAGCATGAGGCCAGGGGACCACCCCAGGCACCACGCAAAGACCTGCCACCCCCTCAGCGGCATAGGGATGTTGTTGACCCCCGGCGTCTACGCCTGGGGAGGCAAGGAAACCCTTGCCCTGAAGACAGGTATGATGATCTGGAGGGGGAGGAAGCCCCCATAGAATGCTGGGAACCGTATGAGGTCTCCAACAATACTGTACGACCTCTCCAGGAGAGCGGAGGGAAGTGTGGAAGGAAAAATCCTGATGATCTCCCAAGAGGCTCTGCTTTCGATCGCTTGAACAGGGGGTCGGCCTTTGAAAGGCTGGGCCCAGTAAATGACCTACGGGAAAAATTGTCCAGGTCAAGGAGTGTCGCGAGGTCCATAAGGGAGGCAACAGATGACCGACCCCATGGGGGCCGACCCATCAGACGAACGATGGTCAGGGGGAAGTAAACAGCCGATGCAGGTCGGCCGCGGCAAAACCCTCCGCCCATCTCGAGGAGGCGGCAGGGGATAACATCGGCCAAGCCCATCCTATGAGGCCCTGGAATGACTCGATCCAGCGGTTGGAGGATAATATTGGCGATATACTAAAAAGCCGAGATCTTCTTCAGAGGGGATACACCATAGGCTCACCCTTTGTGGCGAAGATAGTCAACTTCTCTACGCCATCAAAGTTCAAGCCACCTGTGGTCACCCCAAGATATGACGGGAGCACCAACCCTGTCCACCATGTTGAGATGTACCAGTCGGCAATAGACATATACTCTATCTCAGATGAGATGAGGTGTCGTGCCTTCTCTGGTACCCTGACTGGGGATGCACATGTCTGGTACACGTCTCTCCCAAAAAACTCCATTGAAAACTTTATGCAATTGGCAGACCGGTTCATCCATAACTTTTTCTTTGGGATGAGGCCACAGAAGAAGACCACCCACCTGCTCTATGTTAAGAAGGGGAAGAATGAGAGTCTAAGAGACTGCATAGCCAGATTCAACAAAGAAAAGTTGGAGGTGGAAGACTATGAGGAGAGCATAGCTATGACATCCCTGATCGAAGGACTCCAAAAGGGGAAGCTGTTATGGAAGCTTGCTGAAGACCCTCTGAGGACGATGGTTGAATTGCTGTCAATAGCAGGAAAGGTGATGAACGGCGAAGAGGCGATGGCCGCAAAATACGAAGATGAAAAAGGAGGCGCTAGTGGGGGTAAATACCCTAAGAAGAACAAAGAGGGGAAGAAGAGGTCTACGGACGACAAGTTCGCTGGTTACACCCCTCTAATGGTCAGCTGTGAACAGATTCTCAATGAGATAAAGAGTGACCGGTCTCTGAAGTGTCCTAAGAAGTTGAGGGCAGCCCCCAATAAGAGGAACAAGAACCTGTGGTACGAATTTAACCAAGACCACGGCCACATAACAGACAAATGCTTTGCTCTGAAAGATGAGATTGAGAATATCCTGAAAGAAGGGAATCTCAAAAAGTACGTCGATAAAGGTGCCTTCAAGAGGGGCCGAGGGGACGACCCCAGAAAGAAGTGAGGCGATTCATGTAGAGAAGGTCCTCAAAAAAGAGGGGACGACCCTTCTGATGATGAGGACGACTCTGACCTCCCGCCGAGAGACGACCAAGGTCCTGTCAAGAGGCTTAATATGATCTCTCTCGGAGTGGGAATGATCTCCGGGGGTCTAGCAGGAGGAGGGTCAGAGGTCGCTGACAGGAAGGCCCAGTGGCTGAGGCCAAGGCAGTGATGAAGATGGTACACTCAACCTCTCCGGAGGTCAAGTCAGAAAAGAGGAAGAAGGTCGACATGGACACTCTGATAGTGGTATTTTCAAGAATGGACTTCAAAGGCCTCTTAGTCCCACATGATGATCCTCTCGTCATCACTACCAGGGTGCCCGAGTGCGAGGTGCCAAGGATCCTAGTAGATGGGGGCTCATCTGCAGACGTGATGTTTTGGCCGTGCTTCAAAGCCTTAGGTCTCAATTATGCTAGACTCATCCCATACCATCATCCATTGATTAGGTTCAGTGGGGAAAAGGTTCATCCCCTTGGAGTGTATGAGGCCGATCTTAGGATGGGGGATGAGTGGCCAAGATGGCTTACCAAGAAGGTCAGTTTCTTTGTGATGGATGAACATGTGTTTTTGGCCTATAACATCATACTGGGGCGTGTGGCCCTCAAGGGGTTTGAAGCTGTGTCGTCTACGGTCCATCAGATGATTAAATTTCCTACCCCTTACGGGGTGGGGGAAGTTCAAGGAGACTAGACGACAGCGCGAGAATGTTACTACAACTCCGCTGACGAAAGTGAGGCACACAAGAGGGCTACAACCACTTATAATATTGATACCCTAGACCCCAGGGATGAGACGAAGCTAAAGAAAGGAGAGGCCGTGGAAGAGTTAGAATCCATCATCCTCGATGAGGATGACCCGGAAAAAACTGTCCAAGTCGGCAAGTCTCTGAAGCCCAATATCAAGGAATATCTCATTAAACTTTTGAGGAGAAGACGAAGCGTCTTTGCATGGAGTCATATAGATATGCCAGGGATTGACCCTGAAATCATGTGCCACAAGCTCAATGTGGTAGAGGGAGTAAAGTCAGTAAAGCAGAAGAGGAGAATTTACTCTAGATAAAAGTATGAGGTCATTAGGGATGAGGTCAAGAAATTAGAAGACGTTGAGTTTATGAGAGAGGTCATCTACCCTGAATGGCTATCCAACGCTGTCATTGTCCCAAAAGCCAACGGAAAGTGGAGAATGTGTGTAGACTTCACAGACCTCAACAAGCATTGTCCCAAATATAGCTTCCCTCTCCCCCGCATTGATCAGATGGTAGATGCTACCGTAGGCCATGAGCTCATGAGCTTCATGGATGCCTATTCAGGGTATAACCAGATCTTCATGAACCCTGAAGACTCAGAGAAGACAGCCTCAATTACTGACAAGGGGACATACTGTTATAGGGTCATGCACTTTGGCCTAAAAAATGCGGGGGCAATGTATCAGTGCCTCGTAAATAAAATGTCCGAAGACCAAATTGGGAAGTATATGGAGGTCTATGTAGATGACATGCTGACTAAGAGTTTGAAGGCAGAGGATCATGTGACAGACCTGGAGAGGACCTTTAATACAATGGAAAAATACTAGATGAAGCTTACCCCGTCCAAGTGTGTCTTCGGGGTCGGAGCAGGGAAGTTCTTGGGGTTCATTGTCAACCAAAGAGGCATCGAGGCCAATCCTGAAAAGATAAAGGCCCTTGTTGAGATGAAGACCCCCAAGTCCATTAAAGACATTCAGAGACTCACAGGGAGAGTTCCTGCCTTGAATAGGTTCGTGTCTAGGGCCACAGACAGGTGTCTACCATTCTTCAAAATTCTCAGAAAAGCCTTCGAATGGAGTGAAGAGTGTGATGAGGCCTTCAAGGAGTTAAAATCATACCTGGGGTCTCCCTTGCTGTTATCGTGGCCCGTGCAGGGTGAACGACTTTGTGTGTACCTCACCGTCTCAGAGTCAGCCATCAGTGCAGCCATTGTGAGAGACGAAGACGGAGTACAGAAGCCTGTGTATTTTAATAGCAAGGCACTCCAGGGGGCAGAGCAAAGATATCCAAGAATGGAGAAGTTGGCCTATGCCTTGATCCATGCATCGAGAAAGATAAAGCCATACTTCCAGTACCATACAATGGTCATCCTCACTGACTCTCCCCTTAGGCAGGTTTTGCACAAGCCTAAGAAATCAGGGAGGCTAATGGCCTGGGCTATAGAGCTGGGGGAGTTTGACATTGTGTATCAACCTAGGACGGCCATTAAGGGGTAAGCATTGGCAAATTTCATGGTCGAGTTCACTTGGGAAGATGATGAAGCCGAGGGTGAGAGCCTCGGGAAGACAGATAGACGACAAGGTGGGCTCAGCGACACACCTGCAGGTAAGGCTGAGACAAGCACCGCTGGAAGGAAAGTGGCTGAAAACGAAGAGGGAAGATATCTATTTAGACAGGGGACCCTCACCGAGGGATGTTTCACAGAAGAGCAGACTGTGTGGAGCCTCTTCATTAACGAGTCCTCCTGCGATAGCGGAAGTGGGGATGGACTGATAGTATCAGCACCCGATGGCACAGACATTGAGTACGCCCTGAGGTTCAACTTCAAAGCCTCCAACAATGAATCCGAATATGAGGCCCTGATAGCAGGACTCTCCTTGGCCAAGTCCCTTAGTGTCGGCCATATTTTAGTCCATAGTGATTCAAGGCTAGTAGTGAATCAGATACTAGGAGCCTACGAGGCTAAGGATGAGAAGATGGCCAAGTACCTTGAGAAGGTGAGATCATTGTTGAAGAGCTTCAGATAAGTGAAATTAAAGAGGATACCTAGGCTCGATAATGGCCGTGCTAATGCCCTTGCTAGGTTGGCCTCGGTAACTAGGACAGACATCAGGAGGACGGTCCTAGTGGAAATTTTGCTTCGGCCAACTATTGAATACGCTGAGGGAACACTTAGCAATTGCCTAAATGTTTCGCAGGAAACTTCATGGATGGACCCTCTGATCAGATACATTAAAGAGGGAGAGATGCTAGAAGCAAGGCAAGAACGGAAGAAGCTGAGATACAGGGCTGCAAAATTCACTATCATCGGAGACACTTTGTACAAAAAGGGGTTTTTTCTCCCCTTACTTAGGTGTGTGCATCCCTCAGAAGTCCCCTCCATTTTTCAAGATGTGCACGAAGGATCGTGCTCAAGCCACATTGGGGGTAGATCCTTAGCGAAGAGGGTGATCACCCAAGGGTACTGGTGGCCGACCCTGGGGAAAGACGCCGCAGCATATGTAAAAAAATGCGATAAATGTCAGAGATTTGCCACCATCCCTCACCAACCCCATCATCCTCTTACCTCCATTACATCCCCATGGCCATTTGTAGTATGGGAGATCGACCTCATAGGACCCTTACCAAGAGCAGTCAATAACTATCGGTTCCTCATCGTAGCAATTGACTTTTTCTCAAAATGGGTGGAGGTCGAACCAATGGTCATAATTACAGAGCAGAAGACCTTCCAGTTCATCTGGAAAAATGTTATATGCAGATATGGTCTCCCCAACACCCTCATCTCGGATAACGGGACTCAGTTCAAGAATACCTCTCTACAGAAGTCTTGTGAAAGGGTGAGTATCAAATAATTCTTCTCTACCCCGGGCTGACCTCAGGCCAATGGGAAAACAGAAGTTACAAACAGGACAATCCTAGATGGAATCAGGAAGAGGCTCGAGGAGGAAAAAGGAAGATGGGTCGAGGAGTTATATACTGTGTTGTGGGCCTACAAGACGACAACAAAGACCTCCACCGGAGAGACCCCATTCATGCTAGCTTATGGCTCGGAGGCCGTCATCCCCACTGAGATTGGGTTTCCTACTCATAGGGTTCAAATGTATGACCCCCAGAGAAATACATAAGAGAGGAGACTCGACTTAGACCTGATTGAGGAAAGGAGGGAAGATTCCGAGATAATGCGGGTCGCCTTCCAGCAGAGGACATCAAGGTTTTACAATCAGAGGGTGAAACAGAGACCAATTGCAGTGGGGGACTTGGTCCTAAAAAAGACTTGGCAGAATCCCAACAAGCTCCATCCTAATTGGCATGGCCCATATAGGGTCATCGATGAAGTCGTCCCTGGGACCTATAGACTAGAAAACCTAGAGGGGGGTCCCTTTTCCAACCCCTGGAATGCAGATCATTTGAACAAATACGATCAATAGTTTTGTAAAGTCCTATCGAACGACAGTTGTAATAGGTGTTTCTCCGATAGAACACTTGGAAAATTAATGAGAAATATCAGTGTTCTCTCTCATCTTGTGTTTATCAGTTCTAGTACGCATGGAAACATCTTCGGAGAACAACCCTCGACTATAATGAGGCTCAATGGAGGGGACGACCCCACCATTGTCCTCAAGAAAGACGAGGGAAGACTTTAAAACCATTAAATTGGTAATTACAACCCTCGGTTATAATGAGGGTCAATGGAGGGGACGACCCCACCATTGTCCTCAAGAAAGACGAGGAAAGACTTTAAAATTTGGTAATTATAACCCTCGGCTATAATGAGGGTCAATGGAGGGGACGACCCCACCATTGTCCTCAAGAAAGACGAGGGGAGACTTTAAAGCCATTAAATTGGTAATTACAACCCTCGGCTATAATGAGGGTCAATGGAGGGTACAACCCCACCATAGTCATCAAGAAAGACGAGGGAAGACTTTAAAACCATTAAATTGGTAGTTACAACCCTCGGCTATAATGAGGGTCAATGGAGGGGACAACCCCACCATTGTCCTCAAGAAAGACGAGGGAAGACTTTAAAACCATTAAATTGGTAATTACAACCCTCGGCTATAATGAGGGTCAATGGAGGGGACGACCCCACCATTGTCCTCAAGAAAGACGAGGGAAGACTTTACAACCATTAACTTGGTAATTATAACCCTCGGCTATAATGAGGGTCAATGGAGGGTACGACCCCACCATTGTCCTCGAGAAAGACGAGGGAAGACTTTAAAACTATTAAATTGGTAATTACAACCCTCGGCCTATAATGACGGTCAATGGTTGGGACGACCGCACCATTGTCCTCAAGAAAGACGAGGGAAGACTTTGTTTAAAACCATTTAATTTGGTAATTACAGCCCTCGGCTATAATGAGGGTCAATGGAGGGGACGACCCCACCATTGTCCTCAAGAAAGACGAGGGAAGACTTTAAAACCATTAATTTGGTAATTAGAACCCTCGGCTATAATGAGGGTCAATGGAGGGGACGACCCCACCATTGTCCTCAAGAAAGACGAGGGAAGACTTTAAAACCATTAATTTGGTAATTATAACCCTCGGCTATAATGAGGGTCAATGGAGGGGAAGACCCCACCATTGTCCTCAAGAAAGACGGGCGAAGACTTTAAAACCATTAATTTGGTAATTATAACCCTCGGCTATAATGAGGGTCAATGGGGAAGACTTCCCCCACCATTGTCCTCAAGAAAGACGAGGGAAGACTTTAAAACCATTAATTTGGTAATTATAACCCTCGGCTATAATGAGGGTCAGTGGAGGGGACGACCGCACCATTGTCCTCAAGAAAGACGAGGGAAGACGTTAAAACCATTAAATTGGTAATTACAGCCCTCGACTATAATGAGGGTCAATGGAGGGGACGACCCCACCATTGTCTTCAAGAAAGACGAGGGAAGACTTTAAAACCATTAATTTGGTAATTACAACCCTCGGCTATAATGAGGGTCAATGGAGGGGACGACCCCACCATTGTCCGCAAGAAAGATGAGGGAAGACTTTAAAACCATTAATTTGGTAATTATAACCCTCGGCTATAATGAGGGTCAATGGAGGGGACGACCCCACCATTGTCCTCAAGAAAGACGAGGGAAGACTTTAAAACCATTAATTTGGTAATTATAACCCTCGGCTATAATGAGGGCCAACGCAGGGGACGACCCCTCGTTCACCCTCAAGAAAGACGAGGGAGGGGTTAGTGATATTAACATAAAGATTCATAATACAAATCACACAAGAGACAAATACAGAAGACGAAGAGAGGCATTATATTACATTACAAAATGAAAATGTTTGTCAGATAAAAGAGTACAAAAATATTAATTACACGAAGAGGGTATGGGCTACAGACAGCCACCCTATTGAGCAATGTTAGAGGGCAAGGCCTAAACATCTATTGGAGATTCTTCTATGACCATGACAGGCCGAGCCTCAGACGTGCATGTGCCTTCTACATGCTGAGATTCAACTTGAGCTAGGGCTTCAGCAATAAGTGGATCATCCAGTTGAACTGCCTCAAGAGAGGGGCGGATGGACGATACAGCGTCAGCAAACTTAAGGACGACCCACCGACAGGCCGTCCTAATCCCCCTCTTTAAGTACTCAAGACCGAAGCCTTGGAACTCGTCCGAGAGTTTGTAGGCCTCCACAGCATCGGCCCCTGTCTTCCTCACTGCCTCAGATAGCTCAGCCTTGAACTGAGTCCCTAGGTTGGTCAAGGCTTCATCCTTCTCTTCAATGAGCAAGTCTTTGGCCTTCAGGTCCTCATCATGTTGCCTCGTCAGCTCGTCCAGAACCCTTGCATGTTTAGTTATGGCACTCTCTAGCTCAGCCCTCGCAGTCTCTAAGTTAGTCTGCAGATCAGCCTCACGTTGGATGGCCCTCTCGGCCTCATAAAATTTCTCCTGATTCTCAGCCATCCATTTGGTGGCCGAGGTAAAGGCGCATACAGACTGCATAGAAATAATAAACAGTTGTCAAGAGGCCGAGAAAATAGTTAGTGAAATAATGCAACAAAGGGAATGAAGGGAGAAAAAATACCTGAGCTAGGGCGTGCAGACCATAGTCATACACTTTTGTTGGAGGCATCTTTGACAGAAATTCATAATCAGCAGCCGAGGGGGCAGAAAACATGGACGCCTTGGTTGCCCATAGGTTCGCGATAAGGGAAGATGGCTCGGCCTTCAGAAGCGCCAAGTTCTGGGACCAGAAGTCCCCCATGCTGGAAGAGGAGCCACTCCCCTCAGACGACTCTACCCTCGCCCTCGTCCTTGAATCCGGTCGAGGGTTAGCAGGAGCTTCAGGATCTTTCCTTTTATGACTGTCAGCAGTCGTCTCAACAAGCGTCGGCCCCACGGCCCTCATCTTCCTCAGAGCCTGCTGAGGCTCCTTGCCTTTCTTCTTGCCTAGAACTGATAGCAAACTGGGAGAAGTCATTTCCCAAAGTTGATCCGATACACCAGAGGGACGACCTGAACGGAGGACGACACATCATAAAAATGCAGAGGCAAAGATGAAACACTTGAAAAAAGTAAAGAATGGGAAAAAATAATATAACTCCCATAGTTCTGTCAGGGGGATGACCCTCAGACCAGCTTCCTTGAGGAACCGAGGGGTCATCATATCTTCAAACTTTAGAAGTTCACTCCCTCTCCCTCGTCCTCTCAGATATTCAACTATGTCTTTCTCATCCAGACTCAGTCCGGGATCTGACCTGGCCTTCATCGAGGGGTTAGACCATCTTTTGGGAACCCTCGGACCATCGGCTACAGGCTGTGCCTCGGCGGAGAATTACCACTCTCTAGAGACAAAGAAGAATCTCTTCTTCCAATCGTGGTTGGAGGTTTGTGCGACATGGAGAAGTTTTTTTTCAGACCTCCTCGCCCCCAGGTGATAGTACCCAGGCTGTTTGGACGAGGAGGTGATATTGTAACAGGCCAAAAATACGTCGGCCGAGGGCTCATCAGTGAAAGAATTCTTCCACATGGAGATGTAGCGAAGGATCGTCCTCCAGGAGTTGGGAAGAAGCTGAGAGGGGGAAACGCCAAGGGCTGACAAAATATCTACGACAGCAGGATGCAGAGGGAATCTGACACCAACCTTAAACATTTGTTCGTATACTGCAACCTCTCCATCTTCACCCTCGAAGACCCTCTCAGACTCATAAGGAACCCTGATAGTTATATTAGGGGACACTCCATAGGCATGCCTCCACAGTAAGAGGTCACGATCCTTGATCGAGGAGATATAGGACGACGCATGGGAGGTGTCAACTGGGTCAACATCTGAGTCCTCACCCTCGTCCTCATTCCCCTCTCCCTCGGCCTCATCACCTGTCAGAGACCCCTGGGGAAAAGAAATCTGAAAAGCGTGTGGGGATAGGGTTGTCACAGGGGCAGCCTCGGAAGTAACCATACCCTTGGCCTATCGACCTGGGCTTAGGTTAGACGCCTCTCCTCTCCCAGAAGGTCCAGCGCCAATTGGCGACGACGCTCTCTCATCCATCTCTTTAGAATAACTCTCGGCTGGACGACAAGACGACCCACAAGACTCAGATGGCTCAAATGGCTTTATTGTGGCAATAGGAATGGGGAAAATGGGTCGTACCCAATTAGAGTCGGCCCCTTATCTCCTCTCCTCCTCTTCCTCTACCCGTCTGATCTCAATAAATAACTTCTCTCTCAGGGAAGGGAATTTCTCAGCTAAGCTGTAAAGCCTCCTAAGCATTAAGGGGGAGACCCTACACTTGGAAGAGTTTGGGTAACCTAACTACAAACAAATCTCACAATTGACCAGGGTGGACTTTTCGATCAAAACTAAGGAATTGAAGGGTTTTCTATCAAGAACAATTCAAGAACAGCTTACCAGAGGTCACACCAGAAAAGCTATGGAAGAGCCTAAGAAGAATCTAACCCTTTGAGCTTAAAATAGGATAACAAACAGAAATGAAGATAAGGCACTAGGGTTGAGGTGTTACCTGAGGAGAAATGGCGAAGCTGCTAAGCTTGAAGGTTTGAAAACTACAGAAATGTCAAGAAGGCTGGAAGCTAGAGAGAGAGAGAGTTTAGGCGCGAAGAAAAAGAAGAAAGAGAAACTTCAAAAAATTCTTTAAGTACCTTGCCAATGAGTGGGCCCACTCACCAATGCAGAGCACATCCCACAAGGAGGGCATCATTAGGGCACAAAGCCCTAGGCAAAGTGTGCAGCCGCCATGCCTTGGAAACTGGAACGATAATGAGTACCTGCCTAGGTGTCATATCATCTTAACATGTGTCACTCACCTAACAGATTATACACCTATCTCAATTACAACACTATCCCTCAGCCATCTTAACAACATCTATGGATAAGGGCTGGGGGTGATTGATATACCCATATATACACACGGCCAGGCCGAGGACACCCTGCACCTGGATGTGGTCAGGGTGACCTCATCATCAGGCTCGGACGACCCCTCAAGGGCCAATCCTTCATCAGGCTCTAAACGACCCTTCAAGGGGCCAAACCTTCATCGGGCTCTAGACGACCCTTCGAGGGGCCGACCCTTCATCAGGCTCCAGACAACCCTTCGAGGGGTCGACCCTTCATCAGGCTCCAGACGACCCTTCAAGGGGCGGACCCTTCATCAGGCTCCAGACAACCTTTCATCGGGCCCAGACGACCCTCCAGGGAGCCGACCCCTCATCAGGCCCAGACAACCCTCTAGGGGGCCGACCCTCTATCAGGCCCAGACAACCCTCCGAGGGGCCGATAGTACGAGGCCTAAATTGGTCCTAACTCACTATCAGAAGGAACTTTGCCCTCGGCCTCGTGTTACAGGCCGAGGGTGACATCATCACATCGCGTGGTTTGGGAGACGCGTGGAACAGTGCACGTGAGGCTCACAGGACACGTGGAAGACCATTACAACCGAATCACCCCCTCACGTGAGGGAATATTATGTCATTATTTGGCATCTACAGGTGTCAGCAGGAGATTGGGTAAATCATCATCCACATGCACCATGCATACTTGGGGGGTATACTACACCCCCCAAGACCTATATATATTTGTCACCTACAACCTTACAAGGGGATCGATCGACAGATCGTTAATTGTAACCCTAACAAAAACTCTGCTTGTACACACAATAGAGAGAGAAAGTGAGCTTATGTGCATTGTATCCAAGGCCATTAGGGCCCATACTTAGTTGATCACACACTCACAGTGGATGTAGGACAAATTGGCTGAACCACTATACATCATTGTCTTATTCCTCTTATACTCACCTCCTTCTACACACTTATACACTTACATCTCAATGGCTGCCATGGTTACTATTGTTTGAGCTCATCATCACTTATCTGGTGGTGCTACATTTCAGCATCATCAGGCCTATTCTAAGCTTAATTGACATATTTTGAAATTAACATCATATTCTCAAACCGAGAGGCCCGTGACTACACTGTTAGTTCTTACAAGTAATATTTATCCCGTTTGAGGTGACCGTTCCTCTTACGAGACCGTTTGGGGGCTAGTTTGGGTTTTCACCCTTTAAGGGCTTATTTTTAAGCTTAATCGATATATTTTGAAATTATCATCATATTCTCAAACTAGGAGACCCGCGACTACGCGGACAGGTCATACAAGTTACATTGGTCCCGTGCAAGGTGTTCGTGCCTCTTATAGGACCGTTTGGGGGCTGGTTTGGGCTTTCACTCTTTAAGGGCTTGTTTTTAAGCTTAATCGATATATTTTGAAATTATCATCATTTTCTCAAACCGAGAGGCCCGTGACTACATTGTCAGTTACTACAAGTTACATTGGTCCCGTGCGAGGTGTTCGTGCCTCTTACGGGACCGTTTGGGGGATGGTTTGAGTTTTCAACCATTAAGGGCTTGTTTTGAAGCTTAATAGATATATTTTGAAATTATTGTCATATTCTCAAACCGAAAGAGCCGCGACTACACGGTCAGTTCGTACAAGTTACATTGGTCCCGTGCGAGGTGTTGGTGCCTCTTACGAGACCGTTTGGGGGCTCGTTTGGGTTTTCACCTATTAAGGGCTTATTTTTAAGCTTAATCGATATATTTTGAAATTATCATCATATTCTCAAACCGGGAGACCCTCGACTACGCGGTAAGTTCGTACAAGTTACATTGGTCCCGTGCGAGGTGTTAGTGACTCTTACGAGACCGTTTGGGGGCTAGTTTGGGTTTTCATCATTTAGGGACTTATTTTTAAGCTTAATCGATATATTTTCAAATTATCGCCATATTCTTGAACCAAGAGGCCCGTGACTACACTGTCAGTTCCTACAAGTTACATTAGTCCCGTGCAAGGTGTTTGTGCCTCTTACGGGACTGTTTGGGGGTTGGTTTGGGAATTCACCCTTTAAGGGCTTATTTTAAGCTTAATTGTTATATTTTGAAATTATCATCATATTCTCAAACCGAGAGGCCAGTGACTACACTGTCAGTTCCTATAATTTATATTGGTCTCGTGCGAGGTGCCCGTGCCTCTTATGGGACTGTTTGGGGGCTAGTTTGGGTTTTCACCCTTTAAGGGCTTATTTTTAAGCTTAATCAATATATTTTGAAATTATCATCATATTCTCGAACCGGGAGACCCGCGACAACACGGTCAGTTCATACAAGTTACATTGGTCCCGTGCGAGGTGTTTGTGCCTCTTATGGGACCGTTTGGGGCGGATTTGGGTTTTCACCCTTTAAGGGCTTGTTTTTAAGCTTAATCGATATATTTTGAAGTTATCATCATATTCTCAAACCGAGAAGCCCGTGAATACACTGTCAGTTCCTACAAGTTACATTGGTCCCGTGCGAGGTGTTCGTGCCTCTTACGGGATCGTTTGGGGGCTTATTTTTAAGCTTAATCAATATACTTTGAAATTATCGTCATATTTTCAAACCGAGAGGCCCGTGACTACATTGTCAGTTCCTACATGTTACATTGGTCCCGTGCGAGGTGTTCATGCCTCTTACGGGACCGTTTCGGGGTTGGTTTTAGTTATGCAACATTTAAGGGCTTATTTTTAATCTTAGTGGATATATTTTGAAATTATTATCATATTCTCAAACCACGAGACCCACGACTACGCGGTCAGTTCGTACAAGTTACATTGGTCCCGTGCGAGGTGTTGGTGCCTCTTACGAGACCGTTTGGGGGCTGGTTTGGGTTTTCACCCTTTAAGGGCTTATTTTTAAGCTTAATCGACATATTTTCAAATTATCATCATATTCTCAAACCAAGAGGCCCGTGACTACACAGTCAATTCATATAAGTTACATTGGTCCCGTGCGAGGTGTTTGTGCCTCTTACGGGACTGTTTGGGGGCTGGTTTGGGTTTTCACCCTTTAAGGGCTTGTTTTTAAGCTTAGTCGATATACTTTGAAATTATCATCATATTCTCAAATCGAGAGGCCCGTGACTACATTGTCAGTTCCTACAAGTTACATTGGTCCCGTGCGAGGTTTTCATGCCTCTTACGGGACCGTTTGGGAGTTGGTTTGATTTTTCTACCTTTAAGGGCTTATTTTTAAGCTTAATCGATATATTTTGAAATTATTGTCATATTCTCAAACCAAGAGACCCACGACTACGCGGTCAGTTCGTACAAGTTACATTGGTCCCGTGCGAGGTGTTGGTGCCTCTTACGAGACCGTTTGGGGTCTGGTTTTGGTTTTCACCCTTTAAGGGCTTATATGTTTAAGCTTAATCGATATATTTTCAAATTATTGTCATATTCTCAAATCGAGAGGCCCGTGACTACGCTGTCAGTTCATATAAGTTACATTGGTCCCGTGCGAGGTGATTGTGCCTCTTACGGGACTGTTTGGGGGCTGGTTTGGGTTTTCACCCTTTAAGGGCTTGTTTTTAAGCTTAGTAGATATATTTTGAAATTATCAT
Source organism: Sambucus nigra (assembly GCA_949130495.1). Lineage (NCBI taxonomy): Eukaryota > Viridiplantae > Streptophyta > Magnoliopsida > Dipsacales > Adoxaceae > Sambucus > Sambucus nigra. The sequence continues at coordinate 422,229,375 of OX422211.1, read as the reverse complement.
CCTATTCTCAAACCGAGAGGCCCGTGACTACATTGTCAGTTCCTACAAGTTACATTGGTCCCGTGCGAGGTGTTCGTGCCTCTTACGGGACCATTTGGGGGTTGGTTTGAGTTTTCAACCTTTAAGGGCTTGTTTTCAAGCTTAATCGATATATTTTGAAATTATCATCATATTGTCAAACTAGGAGACCCGCGATGACATGATCAGTTCGTACAATTTACATTGGTCCCGTGCGAGGTTTTGGTGCATCTTTCGGGACCATTTCGGGGCTGGTTTGGGTTTTCACCCTTTAAGGGCTCATTTTTAAGATTAATCGATATGTTTTGAAATTATCAAAATATTCTCAAGTCGACAGGCCCGTGACTACACTGTCAGTTCTTACAAGTTACATTGGTCTCGTGCGAGGTGTTCGTGCCTCTTACGGGACCGTTTGGGGGCTGGTTTGGTCTTTCACTCTTTAAGGGTTTATTTTTAAGCTTAATCGATATATTTTGAAATTATCATCATATTCTCAAACCGAGAGGCCCGTGAATACATTGTCGATTCCTACAAGTTACATTGGTGCCGTGCGAGGTGTTCGTGCCTCTTACGGGATCGTATGGGGGCTGGTTTGGGTTTTCACCCTTTAAGGGCTTATTTTTAAGCTTAATCGATATATTTTTAAATTATCATCATATTCTCGAACAGAGAGGCCCGTGACTACACGGTCAGTTCGTACAAGTTAAATTGGTCCCATGCGAGGTGTTGGTGCCTCTTACGGGACCATTTGGGTTTTAACCCTTTAAGGGCTTGTTTTCAGCTTAATTGACTTAATTAGGCATGCTAAGAGATTTGGTGTCATACACGACACAATATATAATCGTCTCACATGCTGATGAATTAAGAGAGTTGAAAACTTACATCCACAACATCTTGCTCTTGCTCAGTTCGTATCCCTAGCATCATTGCCCTGATATAAACTTGATCAATGTGCTTGATGATGCTTTCGTCTATTAATTTCTTCCCATCCTTATCAGTCACATGAAAAACTATACATTAAACCTTCATAGGCCCTAAGTCAATACGAGTTGCAGGACAACACATATATAATACTAATGCGTGCATAAACGAGCGTAGCTTACCATCCATGAACCATCTTCACTACTGCTGCCGCCACCTCATCTTCACTACTACCGCTGCCACCTCATTATCACTATGTTCTAAATATTAGTCTCAAACAATGTATGTTCGAATCAGTAGCAGCATAACAATACTCCAAAGTATTCCACCACTTACCATTCACATCAAAAACCAGTAAAAGCATGGGAGGTTGTGAGAACAAACTCAAAAACTAGTAATTAATTTCAAATGTTTTTTTACCTTCTCAAGTGAGCAACGTATTCTTGGAGGCTAACGTTCTTCATATACTCCACGTTCTTCATATGTTCTCAAGTGAGCAACATATTATTTACATAATAACCTGAAATACAGGCACCATGGGATTTGAATAGCATAAATGAAACCAAACATATAGGGTCCGGATAACTGTTATATTAACAGTTACAGAAACAGTTATATAATTGTTATAGAGCATTATTGGAGTTGTGCTTCGTAGGAAAGTAAAGTATGAAACACAATTCATTATGACGTTTATAACCATATCATTTTTACTCGAATCTAGTGAGGTATGAAACGTGTCAAGAAGCCTACATAATCAAAGAAGCTTGTAAAGTGTTGAATATCATAAATGAAACCAAACATATAGGGTCCGGATAACTGTTATATTAACAATCCCTCTCCATGTGGCCAAAATATTGCTTAAAGAGTGGTATAATAATATAAACGATCATGATGAGAATAATATTAGCCATGTGAGATGGACAATCTTTAAAATCCATTATAATGTGCCCAAACTTACAATTTTACCTTTACATGGACAACATGGTGGTCAAGGCGCCCCTCAATTGAGGTTTTAATGGGACAGGGGTAAAAAATACTACCATTTTCTATTTAATAAATTATAAAAATTATGAAATAATTTTGAGATGAATAAAGATGTTTTGAAGGAGATATACAAGTTCAAGAGTTAAACTTAAGATTAATAAAAGAAACTCAAAATAAATGATGTAATGATCATAAATACTAAAACAGTTACAACCATCAACTTTGAAAACCTTAAAACTTTAGAAATTTAACATGGTTATTTATAAATTAAGAATTTAGTCCCTAGAGTTCCACATATAGTAATTTGGGGCTAGTTGATATCATTTTTGTTTATTTTTATACAATTTATGAATTAAAGCAAAGCGTTTGATTAATAAAATGGCACTTAAAGAGTTATTGAAACAAATGTGTATTTTTGTTAACATACAACCATTTGAGTTAATACCAAATTGCATATATGGCTTCGTCAATATAGTTATAAAATAAATGACAAAAGATAAAAAGTGTTAAACCAGTGAACATGAGATAAATAGTGCGTTATTCTCGTCGGTATGATTAAATGAAATGTTATAGTGTGAATCACTTAAAATGAACCGAAAGAGTAAATGGAAGATTATAAGGTTCGATAAATGAAGTCAGGCATTAATACCTTAGGTGAAAGACCCATGTTACATATCAAGCAATGCGAGTGACATTTAATGCTGATAGGGAAATCCTTTGAAACAAGGGGGAATGATCTACCTAAAGAATAAATGTGAAATTAGTAAACATCATTTTTAGTTCCTAATAGATATTTATGAAATAATAATTGTGTTTGGTTATTAAAATGGTGCTTAAGCAGTTATCACGATAAATATGCCTTTTGGTTACTATCTACCATTTGTGTGAATGAAAAATTGCATATGTTGCCTCGCCATTATGGTTATAAAAGTAAATGATGAAAAAAATAATTGTTAAGATAGTGAACATGAGTGAAATACATATTATCCTCGTTGGTTAGATTTAGAAGAAATGTTACATCGTGAATCACCTTAAGATATACTTGAAGGGTTAACTGAAAGACTAAGGGGACTGCAAATTAATTAGCGGCCGAAGCCCCAAGTTAAAAGAACCAATATGATTTTGATTAAGATATAACAATGACATTTTAGTACTTATGGGGAAAGCCTATTAAACTCAAGACAGTAATACATTCACTACCGAGTCAGGATCTGAAGTTGAAGATATTTTTTCCCCCAAAGCCATGAGTTATTCATATCTTCGATTGACTCTTGTTTATGAAGAGGTAGCTTTTTTACTCCCATATGTGAAGCAGCATGATTATTATCTGCATTGGCGGACCCAGGATTTTGAGTCGATCGGTGCGAAAATGTATGACGAAGGTCAGAGTTCGGGGGCGGGAGCCCCTAAGACGATTTTTTGTGTTGTTTTTACTTTGGTTTTGCAATTTTTTAACTCTAAAAATGTTGAGGTATTAATTAACTAAATTTGGACTCCTACTTTGTTCATGATTTTTTTTATATATAATTTTATAATATAGTATTATCCTAACAAACCAACAATGAGCAAACTAATACTTAGGGGCTGAAACATTAATATTACAATTGAAGTTTCATTCAAATTAAATTAAATTAAAGTTTCATACAAATTAACTACAAAAGATAGGCGAATTTTTTAAGTTAATTTTACTCGTTTTGCAACTTTAACCCCAAAAAATTTGTGATTAATATTCACCCATTTTCTAGCCCTACGTGATAAACCAACATTAAAGTTTCATACAAATTAACTAACAAATTTCATACAAATTAACTAATAAAATTTGAGAAACATCCAAGTTCCATACATTATCAATATCCATAAAATTTCATCCACAACAAATCAAAGTTTTATAAAATAAGAAAACAAACTGGAAAAAAAATACCGGTGTTCCATGCCGACCCCGGAGGAGGAGGAGCTAGGAAGTGGTTGCTGCCTAGCAGTGGTTGGCCTGACCAAGAGAAAAAAGAGGGCGGGCAACAAGGGAGAGGAGAGGTTTGTGTCCTAGAGAGAGAAAATAAGGGTCGGCAGCTGCTGAGTGAAATAAAGAGAGAGTGAGAGAATAGGTTTAGATTTGATTTTAAATCTCTTTAATATATTTACATATTCTCCCCCAAAGTTTAATAACCCTTATCTGCTGCTAGCCTTCTATTTTAACAGCTTACACATAGGTCCATATTTTTTTTTACACTATACCCAGCAAAAATTTTAGAAAACCTTATGGGTGCGGCCGCACCCCTTCGGGATGGGGTGGGTCCACCCCTGATTATCTGGTATATGTTTGAATCAAATATCATGTGATAATGTAGGTGTGTCATCAATTTTTTGAGTATTCTTTTGATATCTATTCGTGTAATTCCTATACTTGTATGGATAAGCAGGCTAAGGTGATAGGGTTAGCAAGTTTGGGGCTAAGAATATTAATAGTAATGTTTTTTCTTTTACTATTAACATAGTAAAACAGCAATTTTTTTTCCTAATGGAATAATTTTACTTTGATTACGAAGTTAAAACTGTTTTTAAATTAAAAAGTGTTTGTTTAAATATTAATTTATTTTATAGAGAATTAAGGCAAAGGTCATGTTCCTTCCTATATTTGGATTTTTAGGACAATGCTTTTCAAGTTTATAAATCTAGTCCATGTGGTACAATAACATTTATAAATCTAGTCATTGTGGTACAATACCTTTATTTTTTTGGTCCATGCTAGCGGCACTATTTTTCATCATTTTTTATGGTATTTTTAGTACAAGGACTAAATTTATAAAATTATATGGACTGTCCTATTTTTATACACTTTGAGCACTATGAGGACCTTTTCCCAAAACCCCCTTTATTATATATATATATATATATATAAATATATATGTCGGCTCTAATGCAGATGCAACTTGTAGATTTACCTTGAGGACAGATTTTTCCTAATATTTTAAAAATAGCAAAAAAAATTACTTTCTAAAACATCGGAATATTTTATAACTAAATGTCATTAATTTATAGGAGCAAAGTAATAGACATCAAGGATTGAGGGAGTAGAGAGTTGTTTGGAAAGCTAAGATATTTGATCATTTGAATGTTCTTTATATTTTTGGTTCTCTTCCGTTCAACACATTGACTATAATAAATTTCTGTAACTTTTTGTTAGACATATACTATGTGACTAGATAGCTCATTTTCATATAATTAAATAATTTCTTTATGCGAGTGTAAAGAAATTAATTATTTAATTTAAATAGATATCGTAATACACATTGCCTCCCGCGCATCCTGCGGGGTACATGCTAGTAACTATAGGAAACGATTAGCTCTTGACGTAATTAAGATTAATAATATTGGAAATTAAAACTCAAAGGGATTGAATTCATCTGTCTTATCTTAATGTTATGGCTTCGGTAAAAGAGTACAATTAATATGATTTAAAATGAGTCGGGATAAAGTTTAGCACTCAACATGTTATCACCTAATTAAAAGACATATTTGATTGATGCATTTGATTTAGACAAGTGATGTTTAATGAAAGGATGGTATATATATATATATATATATATATATATATATATATATATATATATATATATATGAGTGTGTGTGTGTGTATGACACCCCACCTAATAAAATATCGGGCGATCACTCGTATATCAAATTATAAGAGGAGTCTCATATGGATCATTCTTAGCATCACTGTCGAAAACCAATTTAATTACTAATAACCTATTAGGCTGGCGTCAAAATTTTACTTAACTAATCTTTTTAAACAACTACTAAATTAAAACATCCACACAGTTTATATGAATGATACTGAAATGAAATAAAATAACCGAACACTCGATAAAAATTATACAACCATATCGAATGCTGCACTAAAAGGAGGGAAAAGAATAAATAAATGTTTTTGGGTTATTAACCCGAATGTGTATACAATACCTCCTATCTAGATTACAAGAATAGAAGCGTATATCGAGAACCTGCATGCATCCACAGCTGCTGCAACCGACGTCTGACTCGAAAGAAGTGTCATCCAGGCGTCCCTGTGTCTGGACACCTATATATATATATATATATATATATATATATATATATATATATATAACAAGAAAGGAAAATATAGAAACAGGTCAGAGCCCAAGTTGTGAAAATATTTTGCAAGTGCATAAATCCTTTATTTTAGAAAAAGGTTTTATCTCATATTTAAATTGGTATCGCACTCCCATGAGATACCCCTCACCCCTCTTCTAATAGTTCACACCTAACGCACTTAACATTCTAGTTAAGCTACCCTGCTTAACTAATCTAATACCTGTCTACTAGGAATCTCTACAACCCGAGTACTAAGGGCTAAACTTCTCTCCATTCTCAACACTGCGCTAAGTTCGTGTGTGGGGTGTCTCGCGAAGAGAAATTCAAACAAGGAACCCCCCCGATACACTACTACTTGGCAGGGTTAATGGTTGAGATCCATTAGGCCCATAGTACAAAACTGATATATAAATACATACTTATATATTAATATACATATCACATTCATTATTATATACATCTTACCATATGCATCCGGATAATATCTCCCGGACTGAGGTTTATTCTATCTTCATCTTTATAATACACATCCGGATCTATCTCCCGGACTGAGGATTCATTTACAAAATATTTACCAATTCAATTTCATTTCAAAACTTTCTATTTCCCTTCTTCTATCCAGGAAATATATTTAAAGCAAGTTTTATTATCATCAAAATGCTTTTCCGTTTCATAACATCCCATTTCCCTTCTTCCATCTAGGAAATGTATTTAATTTCCCATTTCCCTTCTTCCATCCAGGAAATGTATTTAAAGCCATTTTATTATCATAAAATGCTTTAACACCAATAATGCCCCACATTATTGAGAATAGTTATATTACATATCATATAACGCTTTTTAAGACCGCCTGTCTGGGTTTCCCCACTATGCGCGCCCCTAAATGGCTATCATCTTCTGGGGCCTATCAATCAAGACAATCTGGGATCCTAACGAAACATCGGGAGGCGGCCATATGCCTGTGGGAGAGTCATAACCACACCCAGAATTACCTCACCATCGCAAAAAGCAAACAATAATCGCTCATATGGCCTAGGACTATATCCACCCTGTATTCATTAGCCAGGGGGCTTCACCTCACCCACACAACTTCCCTTGTGATAGCGATTTAGATAGGTGTGTATACATAAATTATCATTTATGAAAATCATTTTTCCATTTTGAAAACATTCATTTTTACATTCTCAAAATCATTTATTCTCATAGACATATATATTACCTTGTTCTCATGCACAAGGAATATACTATATAATACACACATGTATCATATTTTATATATACTTTAATAACATAGTATACATACTATATATTCCTCCTCGAATATATATAAATGGCCATAATTGCCAATCAAATCTAGCGATGACCAATAATCCCAAAGATTCTCTTAAAGAATCATAATCCTGCATTCATATACGCATGATACTATACCCAAAGTATTTCCTCACTTTATGAATAATAAATACCTTATTCTCATCTAAGGATTTAGCGAATATCTCTAAATATACTGATTCACTCTAAGTGAATACATATATTCCCAATTCCATCCTAATAATCTCATAGGATTGGCTCAACCAATATCAATATAATTTTTTATTTTATTTTTATTTTTATATAAGGTTCAAGACTTAGGGAGGGGGAGGGGAGGGGGTGAGACTTGAACCCCCAACCTCTTGAAAATCAAGGGTTGGTGGTAACCATTGGGGCAAGCCCCTTTGGTTACCCGATATTAATATAATTATGTTTTCCTATGCGCATAATTACATAGCCTAAATTCCCTACCGAAATATCTCAAGGATTATTCTCCCCCGAATACCCTTAAATTAAATAGGTTGTGGATTTCCTTCCCACAAACCCAAGGACTAAATTTTTCTCAAATAGTGATCTAGAGGTCCCCACTCTATATTTAGGAACCCCTAATATTTATCTCCAAACAATTCTAGCCTTAATTCTCCTAATATCAGGTTTGATTTCTAACTAACGATTTCGATCTCGGACAACTTTCCGTAGAAAAATCAGTATAAATCTACAAAAAACCAGAAAAATACGCAGTCCATGCCCACGCGACCGTATCGAAAAGATCTATAATTTTCATTTTTTGACCAAGAGCCAAATCTATTTGCCTCTAGGCCGAATCGATTCGGAAAGCACGCTGCCTTTTGTTCATCGTCTTCTCCGAGACTGTTTCGGCCATTAAAGCTTCTCCCAAGCTTTTGTCTCCTCTCCCGACAGACTACAACCTCAACCAGCAACATATAAACATATGACAAGGGTTATAAACATCCTAGAACCCGAAACCAATAAGTAATTTCGATTAAATCTTAAGTTCCTCGAATTGAAATATTATTGGGGTTTATTCGTTTTATCTCCCGAAAACTCGTTTTATCCACGAAAACCCAACCCAAAATATTTAGGGTTTGTTAATAACAAACTACGATATGAGATTTATGCTCAAAAGTAAATAAAGCAAGTAAACACTTGCCGCGTGGATAAAATCCGACGATCCCGAGTCGAGTCCGGCGGAGTTTGGCCCGAAATCTCCTTTTTCTCTCCACTTTCTTCCTTCCTCTCTCTCTTCTCTCTTTTATTTCTATTCTCTCCCTCTCTCTCCCTCCTTATATAAGGAGAAAAGGGTTTATACCCCTTAAAACCCAAAAAGGACTCGTTTACTCAATTTCGAGCCCTTTTAACTCTAAAATTCCCCGAAACTCAATTTCGACAATCGGACACTCTTTTCTGACTATCTCGGCCATTCCGAGACTCACAGCGCAGTCAAAATTTCCATCTTAAGTACTTGACCGCAATCCACTATTTTAACCCATTGCATTTCACCGCGAGTTTTCTAATAAAAATCTTAACTTTTGTCGCTTTACTCAACGACGACATATAATTAAAATGCTCTGACATATTAACTTAATCCCAAAAGAAAACACATCACCCATCGACAATCATATAATCCTCGAAAATCCCAAAAATTACAATTCTGAGAAATTCCTCCAAATTCTAATTCGTACCCAATTATGAAATTTAATTATCCCCCAAAAGGACGGGTTGTTACAATATATATATATATATATATATATATATATATATATATATAATCTCACACCACATCACTGTCACACTCTACGTAATTCTGGCGTCAGCCGCCACCAAAACTAATTTGGGCGTGAGTAAATAAAATACCATTCTTAGCATGAGACAGATATGAGACATATAAAATTAATCCACAAGATAAATGATAATCAATCTCAAAATATACACCATCCAATTAAGTGATTAAAGATCCATCCTCGTGCTAAACTCAAAATAAATTCAATCTTTAATAATATGAAACTGAATAATATCCAACTGAATCGAGTGAAATAACTGAATAAAACCTATAACAACTTTGGAACCGAATGGCCCAATCAAAACCATAAATTTTATCTCAATGTAAACACGAATGAAAGAAAACTAAACTAAACTAATACGCATAAAGTAGATAATTCCATCTGTACCTCCAATAAAATCTCCAAATAATCCTATGCAGCTTCTGTAGGCTTATCCTGAAAAAATTAGTCAACGCACGAGGTCAGAGCCCCGAGTATGAATACACACTACTCCCCTAAAATAGGATCCGTGAATCCAGACAATACCATTATACGCAATAAATATCATAATAGAGTATTTTAATTACGAATATAATTAAACGCGGGAAAGAGAAAATTACTCACCACCCCCAAAGATTCTGATAAAAACACATCAATATTATTTTAATTATCCCACAGCCCCAAAGTGTTAATTTAATTAAATTAACTCAAAATTTTTATTGTTCTCACTTTTTATTATGGCGGTCCTCCCGCCCCGGGTGGTAATCCACCAAAGTGTCATACTTCCCTTTGTCAAAAGCCGGTCGAATCCGTTTAAATTGTTGATCCCCCGTAATATGACAAGGTTCCACACATGACACGACATAAACCGCCCAAGCTGACCTATTTAAACTGTCGGTCCCTGACACATTATGTCGCCACAAATTCTAATACTCATATTTATCTTAGGCATTAATTCTCATCTTCTCAATTTATTAAGTTATTAAATTACCCCACCATTTTTATCGATGTGAGATCCTCAAAATACCCATTAGTCCCATACCTAAGGGTCCCCAAAGTACATATACGTCCTATCCTACATATTAGATGAATTTCCATCCTTTATTCGTCCTAGCCTCATTCCTAGGCTAGTGTGCCGACGATAAAACATTAAAAATCTGTCCCACCCCTGTAAGGATAAAGTCTCCGATTGAGTCTTAATGTTGTGTTGGCTCAATTTTGGACGAAAATATTTGAGTCATAGGATAGTGTTCAAGTGTATCCATCCAAGCCTATGACGTGTTAGTTGAAGACGTAGCGGCCAAGATTATAAAGCTTCATCATATGACGTGTTCATTGTGCCTTGTTTCTACGTCACCAACATTTGTTCCATTTCCTCCTAAGGTATGAATGCATTACATATATATATATATATATTGGATCTTGGAACAATGTTTATTGGGTGTAATTTTATTTTAAACTGATGTTTATTTTCAGAAGGTTTCTTTAAAACATTAAAATAAAGTTTCTGGGCTAAAAATTGAATTTTAATCATTCTGGAACTTCGTTCGAAATTGTCTTTCGAACGAGCTTTTCGTTCAAATGAGAATGCAATTCGAACGAGTTTGCCAATGAATTTTCCCATTTGGCACTTGAACTTCATTGGAAGTGTCGTTTGAATGAGATTTCTGGCGGGAAATTTTTTGGCAGTTTTAATCAGTTTTTCCCCATGTTCCCACTTACTTTTACCCACTAACTCCTAACAGAAGTTATATGTGCGGGAACCATGTTTGAAAAACTAACTTTTGACATTTTCAAAACTCCTTTTTGAGAGAAAATTTCGAGAGAGAAAATTCCCAAGTTCAAATGTTCATATTTTAAGTGTTTGCATTTTCAAGAACATTACTCCAAAACACTTTTGTTTACACCCATAGTTTATTTATTTCAAGTTACCATATATATATATATATCTTTCTTGGAGTGTTTGGCACCGATTTTACTCTATCGAGTTGAAGAGTTCTTTTGGGTTTACTTGTACATCCCACAAAGAAGAACTCTTGTTTGTTGTTGCGGCATTCTCATATGATGAAAGGCACCGTGTGTGGTTGATGGGTTCCTAAAAGTCCGATCGGTGGATTTTGAGACCGCGGTGGACCTCCGTGGTTATTAGCTAGGCAGAGGTGTGTACAAGAATAAGCGTCGGGGCTTGGACGGAGTCAAGTCGAGTGTTGTAAGTCTTACTGTCTTGTACTTATAAAACCGTACTTAGTGGATTTGAGGCTAGGGTCATCCGAGGTTTTTTCCCGTTGTGGGTTTTTCCTCGTACATCGCGGCTTAGTGGTTATTTGTTTATTTTATCTTTTTTCAATTCACATTAGATGCATTCTTAGGTAAAAAGATAAAATTGATTTAAATCACTACTCATGCTTAAGATGGTGCTAAAATTAATTTGGGTAATGCTTAATTAATTTTGTTCAAGTCATTAATTTTATTGGTTAAAATTTGGTTTGGCCTAATTTGCAAAAATGAATTAATTATTTGTTAGGAAAATTCCTAGGACTTGGATTGAATTAAGTTGTTTAAGTGAAAAATAAATCTGTTGTTTAATTTAATGTCACTTTGAGTTTGTTTAATTTTAATTTGAAAGAAATTAAAATTTGGTTTATGTAATTATTTAATTGAGCCATCTCTATTCTGCATCTAAAAGGAAATTACTTTTTTGTAAAATTTAAAATTGGGGGTCATTAATTCCCAATAAGTGGTATCAGAGCTGGATCGCTAAATTATTGCGTTTAAGATCCTTTTAAGTTTTTTGACAAAAATGGAATTTTTCCCATTTTCAAAATTTCCTATTTTCGATGGTTCTAATTACGCATATTGGAAACCACGTCTGTGTTTGACACTTAGGTCTCTAGATGAGAGGGCTTGGTTGTCTGTCGTTAACGGGTGGTCCCCACCTACACATTTAGTAGATAATGAGCGTGTTCCCAAACCCACCTATAGATGGAGTGGGAATGAATTTAAACTTGAAAATTTTAATTCCCAAGGTTTAAATGCCTTGTTTAGCGCGGTCACATCGGATGAATTCCGTTGCATTATGACGTGTGAAATCGCTAAAGAAGCTTAGAATATTTTAAAACTCACTCATGAAGGAACTAGTTTCGTAAAAGCTTATAAACTCCAAAACCTCACCACTCAATTTGAAACCATCAAAATGAATGAAAAAAAAACATTTGATGAATTTTATGTTAGACTTTCGATATAGTTAATTCATCTTTTAATTTGGGAGAGAAAATACCCGACAATCGAGTTGTAAAGAAAATTTTAAGGTCCCTACCTGATAGATTCATTCCTAAGGTGACCGTGTTAAATTCTTTACCCACTTGAGCCTTTACAAAATTAGAAGAGCTCGTAGGTGACTTATAAACATATGAACTATACATGTTTCCCTCTAAAACTAAAAAAGAAAATAGATAAGGGTGTTGCTTTGGAAGCCCGAAAGGAGGAAAAATAAGTAGTAGAGAGTGGAAGTGAGAGTGACTCGGAAGATATGGCTATGTTTGCTAGGAAGTTCCATAAATTTCTTAAATTTAACAAAGATAAATTTAAAAAGGATTTTAAGAAATTTGAAAACTATAAGCATGACAAAGACGAAAAGACCCCTAAAACTTTTAAACAAAATTTAAATAGGGACGAGTCAAATAAGTGTTATGGTTGTGAAGGGTATGGCTATAGGGCTTTTGAGTTCCCCACTAAACTAAGGAGAGAGGGTAAGAAACCAATTTCCTATAATGCAAGCCTTAGTGATAGTGATAAGGAAGAGGGACCCGATTCCCCCACTAAGCCCAACTTTGTGGCTTTTATGGCTAGTCATGCGAGTGAAAGTGAGCACTCCTCTTTTGATGAAATTTTAACAGATGACACTTCCAAGGTCAAAGTTTATGATTCCCTTATTTTTTATGGTTGTGAGAGTGAAAAAGAGAAAGAAAGTGATGATGAGGTTGATGAAGTGAACTTCAATTTGCATTTCAAGAATTATATGAAGAATCTATTAAATTAAAAAGAGAAAATTTGAAGTTAGAAGCGAGTTTAAGAGAGCGTGTCAAGGTCGTTGATGATAGTGGGTTGATTGAAGACCTTAAAACATGAGAGAGAGCTCTTCGAGAGAAGCTTGAGTATGAAGAAGGCGAGATAGATAGCCTTAGGGGTTTAATGGAGTCAACGATTTGAAGAGAAAAATATTTTATTAGAGTCTAAAGTTCTAGAATTAGAAAATAAATTAAAAGACTCTAGTAAAGTCAAATTTGATTTGGAGTGTCGTTCGGAGAAATTAGATAAAATATTAGGAACGGTCCAAATTAAAAATGACACTAGTGGTTTAAACTTCGATACTTATAATGAATCAACTCATAAAGCCAAAACCAATGTTTTAGGAGAATCCTCTAGGAACAATGTTATAGATCATTCCTTAGGTAAGTCTTTTCGCCGAGTCTTTAGGTGCTCACATTATGGTCGAAAAGGTCATCTTAAGAAATTTTGTTTTGATCTTAAATGAGGTCCTAGAAAATCCCTACGTAAGGCAACCGAGGTAGCCAAGATTCCTTCACCCCGAGATCGTCATTCATCATTAGTTTGGGTTAGGAGATCCGATTTGGTAGCTTTACAAAATAGGATTTTTGATTATCATTTACTTTCACATGCTTCCTCCCTTGCAAAATCTAAATGTTGAATGTGTTAGTTGTTTGCATACATTAGCGTTTTTACTTCATGCCAAATTATCATGCTAATTGTATGCGTGTTTTAGTCATTTTCTAGTCTATGCTCCATGCTTAATCACATGCTAGAATTATGATTTTTGTTTATCTTTTGTATTATACTTCTTCTAATTTAGTTTACATTAAATGAAAAAAATGCGAAAATATTTTTGTTTATCATTTGTGTTTTACCTTGTTAGTTATTTAGGCTTTATGAAAAATAAAAATGATTTTTGTGTGTCTTTTGAGTAATTATTTTTTTTTAAAAATTTCAAAAACTCAAAAAGATTTTTATTTTGTGTGTATTTTAGTTTAACACACTCTATGTGGTATATACTTGTGTTAGAATCCCTTTTTTTTCTCTCCCATGTGGCTAAAACTTTTGGTTAAGATTGTCAATCCTTTAAATGTTATTTACCATGCTTACATGGAGTAGTTAGATTTTTGTGTTGCTTAAATGGATTCTATTTTTATATGCCTCAATTCACACATGCACGAGCTCTCTTGAAATTTTAACTTTATATGTATATTTGAACTTTATGAGGTGATCTCCTACCAATTTAGTCATCTACGTATTATGTGACCTAGGAGGACTAGTGCATGTTAAAATCCATTGCACCTGAGATTTGTGTGAGACATAAAATATATATATATATATATATAAATGTGCACGGGGAAGGGATCCAAAAGGAAATATCAACCTTTGCGAGTAAGCCACCATTTGAAATGGACCTAAAAGAAATACGTGGTCCAAAGGCCTAAAAATAAAATATGGCATTAAAAAGAAAAATAATTGTCAAGGCCTAGTTTTTATTGATATATTCATTCAAAAAATAATATATGCTTATTTAGGGAGATTGTATGGTATATCAACGATTTGCACAATGCTCGTTTATCGTAGTTGTCCTTTCATTGTCATGACTCTATTGGTTTGTAGAATCATCAAAATTCTAGGCTTGTATGCATTGTGTATATTTTTTCATTGAGTTTAATTTATATTGTCACATGGGGTTATATTCAAATGTGATAAAGTTTGTAATCAAATGAGAACTCCGTGAACATATTTTTAAGTGATTGGGTCTAAATTTAATTGTTGTTAGTACACACCCCTACACTCTCGTTTCTATATGACACATTTTTGCCATACGAGTGTGAAAGTCTTATTTTATTTTGTGTCATGTGTGGTGTTTATACCTAGTATATGTGTGTGTGCGTTAATGATATTTATTATGTTCTCATATACGAGGTATTATATTTGTCTTTGTCTTGCTTTCTAGTCCATCTATGCTTCTACTTCATAATTGGTATCTATCTGGTTACATTTTTATTGATATCACATGTTTAATACCTCATGTATCATATTGGTATCATTTTCTTGCATCTTAGTTGGTATCCTCTATTATTTGATTGGATTAGTTATGATTTTGTTGCCCATATGCTCTTCATGTTTGAATTAGTTTTATCCTTTGTCGTTTCCTAAACAAAAAGGGGGAGAATGATAGGGGGAGAAATGGTATCTATTCCTATTATAATCGCATATTAGTTTAGCAGATTTATCGTAGGGGAGACGTCTTTCTAAGTAGGTCATTTATTTGGTAAAGGGGAAAATTAATTTAGGGGGAGTATTTATCTATGCATTTAATATTCTTGATATTCCCTATGCGTTTAATAGTTTGCTTAAGTGTGCAGGAATTCATCTAAGTGGCAACTTTCATCATCGGCAAAGATATTGATCCTTGGGTTTTTAATCAAGCTATTTAATTTTATTTTGGGTGGGATATTTTTTAAGTCTAGTAGATCTTGACGGCCCTTTAGGATTTTTGTTTGGTTTTTGTCCCAGAATAGCTAAAGGGGGAGATTTGTAAGGACACAAGTCTCCGATTGAGTCTTAATGTTGTGTTGGCTCAATTCCGGACAAAAATATTTTAGTCATAGGATAGTGTTCAAGTGTATCCATCCAAACCTATGACGTGTTAGTTGAAGACGTAGCGATCAAGATTATAAAGCTTCACCATATGCCGTATTCATTGTGCCTTCTTTCTACGTCACCAACATTTGTTCCATTTCCTCCTAAGGTATGAATGCATTAAATATATATATAGGAGCTTGGAACAATGTTTATTAGGTGTAATTTTATTTTAAACTGATGTTTATTTTCAGAAGATTTCTTTAAAACTTTAAAATAAAGTTTCTGGGCTAAAAATCGAATTTTAAGCATTCTGGAACTTCGTTCGATATTTTCGTTCGAACGAGTTTGCCAACGAATTTTCCCATTTGGCCACTGGAACTTCGTTAGAAGTGTCGTTCGAACGAGATTTCTGGTGGGAAATTTTTTGGCAGTTTTAATCAATTTTTCCCGATGTTCCCACTTACTTTTACCCACTAACTATTAACAGAAGTTATATGTGCGGGAGCCATGTTTGAAAAACTAACTTTTGACATTTTCAAAACTCCTTTTTGAGAGAAAATTCCCAAGTTCAAAAGTTCATGTTTTAAGTGTTTGCATTTTCAAGAACATTATTCCAAAACACTTTTGTTTACATCCATAGTTTGTTTATTCCAAGTTACCACATATATATCTTTCTTGGAGTGTTTGGCAACGGGTTTACTCTACCGAGTTGAAGAGTTCGTTTGGGTTTACTTATACACCCCACAAAGATAAGTCTTGTTTGTTGCTGCGGCATTCTCATACAGTGAAAGGCACCGTGTGTGGTTGATGGTTCCTAAAAGTTCGATCGGTGGATTCCGAGACCGCGTGGACCTTCGTGGTTATTATCTAGGCAGACGTGTGTACAAAAAGAAGCATCGGGACTTGGACGGAGTCAAGTCGAGTGTTGTAAGTCTTACTATCTTGTACTTGTAAAACCGTACTTATTGGATTTGAGGCTAGGGTCGTCCGAGGTTTTTTCCCGTTGTGGATTTTTCCTCGTACATCGCGGCGTAGTGGTTATTTGTTTATTTTATCTTTTGCCAATTCACATTAGATGCATGCTTAGGTAAAAAGATAAAATTGGTTTAAATCACTACTCATGCTTAAGATGGTGCTAAAATTAATTTGGGTAATATTTAATTAATTTTGTTCAAGTCATTAATTTTATTGGTTAAAATTTGGTTTGGCCTAATTTGAAAAAATGAATTAATTATTTGTTAGAAAAATTCCCAGGACTTGGATTGAATTAAGTTGTTTAAGTGAAAAATAAATTTGTTGTTTAATTTAATGTCACTTTGAGTTTGTTTAATTTTAATTTGAAAGAAATCAAAATCTGGTTTATGTAATTGTTTAATTGAACCATCTCTATTCCGCATCTAAAAGGAAATTAATTTTTGTAAAATTTAAAATTGGGGGTCATCAATTCCCAACAACCTCGAAATATGAAATCCGCACGAATCTACACTCACTAGTCCCATACCTAGCAAGCATAAATTATAACCAAGGCTACCCACAGTTCCATACCTAGAGGGCATTCTAAAATATAGGGAGAGCATAAATTACCCAACAATAATTTGTCACAATGGGAATTAAAAATACCAACAAGTTGCACAATCAGACATAAATAATCAACAAGTAAATTTGCGCATGAGTTCAATTTAATTAAAAATTAATTTAATTATCCAATCGTCGTAGTCACGCAAAATCCCATTTATTATTTTAATGTAATTAACATGTGAATTTATCATTTACATAACAAAATTTCAAATTCCATCATCTCTGCACAATTTCTATGAGTTACATACCCCCGAAATCATTTAATTCAAAACTAAGCTTTTTCTACATCCAACCTACGCCATAAAAACCCAAAATCCACTCAATAATCCTACGTACACAAGGGTTATGAATGTTATTCATATTAAAATATCTTAAAAAAATAGTCCGAGAATTAGCTATCACTATTCCTAATTAAGTCACTAATCTCTTTTAAAAAAAACATGATTAAAGGTTTAGGTAACACTTAAAACGCATAATGCCAAATAAAAGGAATAGAGTATTCATGCTTGAAATTAGTCGAATAAAAATCTGAGTAGACGGTTGGATTCCTCTTGAAATATTAGCAAATAAGTGTTATTGGATCCTCTTGAGAAAGCACCAATTGAATCTTCAATTCTAGAGTAAAAACTTATTAAAAGTTGGGGCTAGGGGTTGGAGATGAGAGGAAATATGTTTGGAGAACCTTACTGGATAAAAGTTTGAGAGAAAAGTGTTTTAAAAGTCCCATCCCTATATCAGTTTTGGTATTTAAAGGGTTTAAGAGTTAGAATATAATTAGGACTCTAATTAATCCGTCGCCTCACCTACACTCGAAAGACTGACACATGTCGTTCAAACGACATGCAATGTCGTTCGAACGACATACTGCATCATTTAAACGGCCCCAAAATCTTTAAAACTTCGCCTTTATACTTAGAATAAATTTCATTAACTCTACAAAAATGTACCTGCTTTTTAAAACATACTAAAAATCATTCTAAGAATTTATTACAAATCTTATTTAATTCCGGTTGAAAATTTACTACTCAAATATAAAAATAAACATGTTTAATTATTAAAAACCATTAAATCCAAAATGTTATTTTTCTCGAATATTCCAATTAATTAATTAATAAAAACACGGGGTGTTACATACTTCCCCACTAGCAAAGAAATTTCGTCCTCGAAACTAGAAGAAGCGTACACATCAAACGTAAATTCCCACAAAGTAAAATAAGGCTCACATATGCCTACCCATAGAGTATAATGATTAGGCGTCCATACACCCAAACTTACACTTACGAAAATCTCTCGAAACTAAAATACAATATATCACCTACACATATAAGTATCTAAGGAAATAATTTGCGTATCGTGTTACCTATCTAGCCACGCAACCTATCCTACTATGCCTGAGGCTGAGGTAAATAGGACCTCCCATAATCGGTTTGGTTTGGTCCTACGTCCACTCCCTGACCACCTAACATTGCCAATGCTGCCAGCGCCCCCTGAACACCTGACACTGTCGGTACTGCTAGCGCTTCCCAAACACTTGTTGCTGCTAGGACTAGAGGCCTCAGTCCTTGCTGACCATGTACTCCTTGACCTTGTTGTTCTTATGTGACTTGACCCGGTTGGGTCTGAACTGCTTGTCCTTGTTGTCCCTCTTTCTTGAAATACCTAACCGCCTTGTGTCCTATTTTCCCACAGATAAAGCATTCACCCTTAAAAGGTTCGTAACGTCTGGTATTTTCTCGCTCTTATCCTTGTCCTTATTGTTCCTGATTTGTTATTTATTTCTTCCACGCTAGGTCATTGCAACCCTTGTATTCACCACCTTATCCATTTGACTCATGTCTTTTTCCCAACTTCTTTTCATAATTGGCCTTCTCTTGCCATAGTAACATTGCGACATCCACCACTTAAGCATAAGTAGTGTACGCTAGATTTCCCAACACCATCTACCTAATTGACCAAGACAATCCCTTAATGAAACACTCCATTTTCTTCACCTCAGTTTTAACCTCCTCTGGTACAAACATAGATAAATTGGTGAACTCCTGTTCATACTCGACAATCGACTTTGAACCTTGATCCAAGTCCATAAATTCTCTGTTCGTTGCATTCCTAATTTCATACAGAAAGTACTTATTGTTAAACTTTATCAAAAAATCTTCATAACCCAACTAATCTCTATCCTTTGACGTGGTGGCACTCTCCCACCACTATAATGCATCCCCCGTCCGCTTAAACGTCGCTAACATCTTCTTCTACACATTCGTGCAGTCCACCATCCTCCAATGCCTCTCCATGTCCCTCCTCTATTGGTGAGCAACCTTTGGTTCAGATCCCCCTACAAAGGTGGGAGGATTTCCCTTAAGAAAGATGGTTCTCACCCTATCCCAAGACGAAACGAGTGTACCCTGCTGTTGTGCCTCTAATATTAAATAATTAAAAACCATTAAATCCATTTGTAGTGTACTCTGCAACCAAGAACCTCTGTCAATCTACTCACGTTGTCAGCTCGCCCAATCTGAAATATTTCACATTTCCCAATATTAATATGCAACCCCGAAACCATCTTGAAGCACACCAAAAGTAGTCTTAAAGATATCACTTGTTGCTCCTCCTCTTTGTAGAAAATGAGTGTATCATCTGTAAATAAGAGGTGAGAAATAGTAACTAGCTCATCATTGGGATGCCCAATCATAAATCCACTGATCAAGCCTGCCTCAACCACTCGACTCGTCATCCAACTAAATTCCTACATAACCAAGAGGAAGAGGAAGGGGAAAAGAGGGTCCCCCTGCCTAAACCCTCGAGAGCTGGGAAAAACCCCTCTAGGAACCATTAATCAAAATAGAAAATATAGCGGAAGAAATACATATCTTAATTAATCGATACCACCTCTCTCCAAATCCCATCCTCCTCAAAAGATAAATAATAAAATCCTAATTAACATAGTCATACCCTTTCTCAATGTATGACCTACATATGATGCCAGACTCCCCATGTTTATGTTTTGACTCTACAAACTCATTATCCACAAGAACTCCATCGAGAATTTGACTTCCCCCCACAAAGTAATTTGGGATTCAGAAATGAGTGGGTCCATCACTTTCCTTAGTCTTGTCAAAAGCACCTTAGCAAGGGGTTTATAAATACTACCGATCAGGATAATAGGTCTAAAATCTTTTACATCTATCGATCGACCTTTTGTGGTTACTAAGGTAATGAATGTTGTATTCATAATCCTCACAAAGTAACCTCTATTGTGAAACTCAAGAAAAAAAATCACCACTTCCTCGCGAACTACTGAGCAACAGTGTTAATATAAATCCATAGTGTCTTGTCTCCTTTTATAGATTTCAAAATATGTACAACCTCCTCCTCCATGAACGACCCCTCTATCTGAGCTACATCGTCCCCCTAAATACTACCCATATTATCCCCATCCAAGGAAGGACGCCTTGATTCCTCTTCTCTATAAAGTCCCTAAAAAAATGAGACATACCCCCTGACCTCATTCACATCATTAAATTCCACCCCTTCTATTGAATTTTTTTTAATATTATTGAAGCAGAGATGTGAGTTAGCCACTTTATGAAAGACTTTTATGTTCTTATCACCTTCCCTCAACCATAACGTCCGAGAATTTTGCTGCCAACTTATTTCTTTCGGAATCAACCTCCTCCCAATTTCACCTTTACTCTCCACCCCTGAAAGACCTTTCCTCCCTCCTTCTCATACAAGATCCTAAGTTCCTACGTGTATCTCTCGGTGGTCTCCCTCACATGCCTAAAAACGTCTTTATTCCATCGTTTGATGTCTTCTTTGAGGCACCAAGTTTTTTCCACAGAATGAAGCTAGAATTTACTTCCACCATATACCCATGCCATAATCCTTTACCATCTCGACGATATCCTCCTATTTTAGACACATATTTTTTACTCTGAAAGGAGTTTTCCCTTCCCTCCACCCCTTTACTCTAAAATCTATGATCAGATGTTATCCTAGATAAACAAGACTGAACCACTCCTGGAAAGTGATCCTCCTATCCTTGAGAAAAGAGAAATTAATCTAAGAGAGATAGGGAAGGATTATTGTAAGGACATTATTTTACATTATCTGTTATCAATTGAGTATGCCGTATACCGCTACAACCGTCAAAGAATAATTGGAGATCATTCATGCATCAAGACAAATCCGAATATCAAGTTCTTCAACATTCAACCCTCTACAAGTTTAACTTTGGTAAGGTTGTGTTTTAAGTCCTTAATGGTTCACTTAGAATATTGGTATAACTTTTATGAAAAAATTTCTAAGTGTTGAGCAGAGTTTTTCATCAAAAATATTTTTCAAAGTATTGAGGCAGACTATTTTCTGACGAAACAAAAAATATTATTTTTTTAATTTTTCGTTCGAGGGACAGAAGCTCACGTTCGAGAGATATCCTTATGTCGCGCGAAGTTATTTGAACGACACGTGTCATCGTTCGAGCGACACTGTTATCTCATTTGAGCGACACTGTTATCTCGTTCGAGCGATGCACATCCTTAGATTTTTTTATAAATTGGTTTTTCCAGTTTCATTTTTGTTCAGAAGATCTCAGATTACTGTTTTACAAAAACTGCGACTGCAGAAACATTTGTCTTCTCTATTAGGGCTTTAATCCTTTTTGTTTTTCAATTCACAAGATCCCAATAGTTTGTGTGAATTGTTTTGGAACCCATGAACACATCTTGTCTCAAGTTTATCTTGTAAAGAAGATCTCTACTGCTGATTTAGAATAGGGAGTGCTCGTGGGTATTCCTAGGTTGAATTGGAGCTGCGATTTTGGCTGACTTTAGGCTGCGGTCTATGTGAGTTTTCTGCGGTTAACTCATTACAGATTTCATTCTAATCATTGTAAGTATTATAGTAAAATAAATGTTTTACTCGAAAGGTTTTTTTTCTTGAAATCTTCTAGTTAGTAACTTTGTTTGTGATGGTTTGACACACATACACATACATAGTTGCATGTTTAGGGGATGATTTTATTTGGTTTAAAATTGACTCTAATTAAATAAGTTTATAGTTGGAATTTGTGAATTTATTTGAATCAATATCGCACTGGCACTCTACAAATTGGTATCAGAGCATGTTTCACTAATTTATTGTAAATTCCTATTTTTCTCAAAATTTGTGTGATATTGATTTCTTTTTTAAATATGATTTTGAAAAATTATCGCAATGTTTATGAATGATAACTTATATAATCGGTTGCCAATTTTTTATGGGTCTAATTATGCTTATTGGAAAGCCCGCATGAAATCACATTTAAAAGCAATCGATGAGCGAGTTTCGGTAATTTGTGAAAGATGCTGGACTCCTCCCACTGTCACCGCGAATAATGTCATGAATTAAAAACCTGTGTCATACTGGACTGAGGAGGAGTTTATGTGGAGCACTTTTAATTCACGTGGGCTTAGTGCAATTTTTGAACACGTCACCGCCGACTAGTTTCGATGTATTATGACGTGCACCACATCTAAAGAAGCTTGTGATGTTTTAAAACTCACCCACAAAGTCACTAACGAGGTCAAAGAGTCTAAAATTAAAATTTTAACTACTCAATTTGAAACGATAACCATGCTTGAGACCGAGTGTTTTGATGACTTTTATGGACGTTTGTCTGACATTGTCAACAGTAATTTCAATCTTGGTGAGCCTATACTCGAAGCACGAGTGGTTAAAAAGATGTTCAGATCACTGCCAAAACATTTTATCCCAAAAATGATGGTTTTGAATACCTTAGGTAATTTGAGCCATATGAAATTAGAAGAGCTGGTAGGAGACCTCCAAATATATGAGCTTGGCATGTTTCTTGACATTGTCAAGCCTAAGAATAGAGGGATAGCACTTAAAGCCCAGTCTAAGAAGAAAAAGAAAGTTAGTTTTTGTGAGTCCGAGTTTGAGGACGAGTCTGATTTTGATCTAGCCCTGCTTGCAAAGAATTTTAAGAAGTTTCTCAAGTTTTCAAAACAAAATTCTTCCAATAAAATATTTTTTGAGAAAAATTAAAATGAGGCCAAAGAGAGCGGTGAGAAAGAGGGTGAGAAAGAGGACGAAGAGAAGTGTTTTGAGTGTGAGGTAAGAGTCTGTATAGGGTTTGAGTGTCTCACTAGGCTCAAGGGAAAGGGAAAAAGGATTTCCATGCCAACCACTCTTAGCGATAGTGAGGAAGAGGTGTAAGATTCTGGGGAAGAGTCTTCACATGGGAAATTTATCGCCTTTTTATCTAGTCACGTGAGCACACCTAGTTTGCCCCACGACGATGAGTATACTTGTGCACGTGAGACCCCAGGGAGGATGATAGTTTGATTATTTTGAGTGAGGGCGATTGTGAGTGTGAAAGTGGAGATGAAAGTGAGCTCCAAATTATAGTTAGAGATTTGCATGCCAAGACCTTAAAGACTAAGAAATTGAATAAGGAGTTAGGTCTTAGGGTGAGAGATTTGGAGAGTAAGATTGAAAGTTTGAGGGTGTTTGAGGCAAAAAAGAGTCAACTCGAGAAGCTGAAGGTTTCTTTGAGTGAACAGTTGATAACTTTAGGCCAGGAAAAGAGTTATTTAACCAACATGGTGTCTAGTCTGACGACACGTGTATCCCAACTCGAGAGTGATCTCAAACATGCCTGGGAGGTCAAAGCCCCTTTAGAGAATGCATCTAAGAAGGTTGGTAAGATGGTTATTAATCCCATTTTGGGTAGAGGTGAGAGTTTAGGAATAAGTCATGACGGTGATTCCACTTCGCATGTTTAGGATAGATCCATATGGATCTCAACCCAACCCGCCTAGGCGTCATGTACGTGATAGGAGAGCGCATAGGAGACGTTTTGTGAGAGGTGTACCTAGGCCTGTTTATGTTTGCACACACTGCAAGAAAAGAGGACACCTTATAGAGTTTTGTTTTAAGTTGGGTCATGTGTCATGTTTTGCTACTACACGTGTTCACACACATGCACCCACACATGATGCTCTTGATGATTACACGAGAGTTTTCACATATTAGGGAGCAGTTAAAGTTTTTGGTCAATACTTCACATGATTTGACGGAGGTTTTTCATAGGACGTCACTGTAATACCCCGTACTTTTATGGATATTTATTTATGGGATTAATTGAATTAAATGTGTATTAATTAAGAATTAATCCGGATAAAATACTAACGAGATGTGAGTTGGTATTTGATTATAATGCGTATATATGGCAATATATGAATATTGAGAATATTAAAATTGCCGCGAGACTGAAATACGGCAATTTGGGAAATTTTGTTGGGACGCGCGTGACAGTCGCGTCAGGAAGGGAATTATTTAAATTAAAAAGTGAATTCTATTTTTATCAACTGTATGGTCATTTTGAGCGCGCCAACGAGTCCGGAAGGGTCGAAATAGTCAGAAAACACTAGCCGGGGGTTTAGTTTGGGTCCCGGGGCATTTTTGGGCCACACCGGCAACTTAAAACGGTATTTTGGTAATTTTGGAATTTGGGGAATTTTGACGAACGAATTTCGGGAATTAAAAATAGGGTATTTGGGAACCCACTAACCCATTACCATCACTAAACTAATTAGAGGGCTACGGGAGTTATAGGAGAAGTTAGGAGAAGTTCCCAAAGAGAGAACCCTAACCCCATCTTCAACCTTCAACCTTGGGAGAAAAGGAGGGAGCAACCTACATCCAAGATTCAACATCAAATTCAGAGAACAATCCGAGGCAAGTGGTTTAATTACGTTAATTTCAAGCGAATGTTTCTTCCATGCTTAGAAATTTATATAATTGCATTGTATTGGGAGATTTATAAAAACCCATGAAATTGGAGTTGTAAATTCAGGTTGTGATATAGGGATTGCATGTAGAATTGTTATTGGGTGATTATACAAATAGAAATACGACTTTGATGATACAAAAACGGATTTATTAAGGGAAATTGATGACTTTAAATTTCTAGGGTTCATACTCATGAGGGTTGGGTAAAATTGGGGATTGATGATAATTTCATGTTATTTAGGAAGATTTAACGCCATAAATATGTTGAGGTGCGACCTAAGTATGTTTAGGAATGATTAGGAACATTAAAACACTGTTGGGATGATTTTTGGATGAGTTTTAAGAAGAAGAGAATTTGGAAAAATGAGATAGGAAATTCTGGGCTCGAAACTGTCATCTCGTTAGAAGACCTGCCCAGGTCGTTCGAACGAGCTCATTCGAACGAGCTCGTTCGAACGAGCTTCTAACGAGGTGACAGTTTGCCTTCTAACGAGTTGGATGTTCGTTAGATGCCCCTTTCGTTCGAACGACCTCGTTCGAACGAGACTTCTAACGAGTTGACAGATTGGCCTTTTTGGCCTGATTTGATTTCTAGTGTCCCGGAACCTTGTTTAATTGTAGAGATAACATTCCCTTGATGACTAATTGATATAGTTGGGATATTCGGGATATATTGAGGAGTAAAATATAGAAGAATGATTTGAACTAAATGATATTGGTGGATTAGGGCGCGAGTGACTAATCACGATGTGAGGATAATTAATGACTTGAATATATATAAACCGGGGACATATGAATTGTGACATTAAAAGTTGGTATGAGAACGAGAAGTATACCACCAATAAAATATGGTAATTAATAAGATGTGTGCATGCTTAGTATATATGATTTATGTGTATGACATACCTACCATACTTGCTATCACGGGAGGTTTGCGTTCGTTTAGGGCCATCTAATCTTTGTGTGCCTACGGGGGGATATAGATTGGTACCTCGAGGACATAGGTCAGAGAAGGACTTATTGTGAAGTTAATAAGTCTGTTGATCATGGGAGCATAGGTATGTGCGTGACCCATGTGATGTGACTGTGTTCGCCTCCATTGTTTGTGATTGTTGTTATCTGAGAACTATTCCTGAGAGATTCGGAATGCGTGATCCTTATGTACGTGATGTACCAGGATGGATAACAGAGTATGTGTGCACCGTAGCTTAGTCTCGGGTGCTTGTATTGTATATTCATGACGTGAATAATATACGTTTAAATAATGAGAACTTTCATGTTGGTATTGTGAGTATAATTATGGTAACGCTTTAAGAAAATAAAAAGGGATAACCTGTAGTGAATTGTATTGCTAATAATTGAGAAGCCGAGTTTAAGTAAAGCCTCTATTTAATTGATAACGTTAGAATGTATAATGGGAATCGAGTAGAAAGGGGTAGAACTTATGACGGTTTAGTTAGATATAAATGTCACTTAGATGGGTACGGTACGTTAGGAGTGCACAATTAGTCGAGAGGTGAGTATTTCATGTGAGTACACGTCCTAACATGTATTTTGCATTCATTGTTTTAATGTTATTAAAGCACTTGATATTTTTAAAATACTCTCCACTTTCGGGCTCTGACCCGTTTGCTTTCAAATCTATTTTTTGTAAAAACCTTTTAGGTGCCCAGCCACAAGGACACCATGCATAGGATTTCCATTCAGGTGACAAGCTGTAGCTGTTTGTGGAAGTTACAGGGCCTTGCTAGTAGATGCTTCTTTTGTCTTAACTCTATTAAGTTTTCATCATTTGTAGGGCATGTCGCCCATTTATATTAGAGACATTTCATATTTCAGTTATTCAGATTGTTGGCATGTAATTAATTCAGGATATACTGTTTTATTTATTTCAGTGGTGGGATTGTTGTGAGGAGTTTTTCTCCGGACTTATTATTAATTGTTGGTTACTTTATTGAGACTTTATGGTGTATGGTTATGATATTCTTTCATAATTATTTTATTGTATGTTAATCAGACTTAATTTAAAATTTGACATCTTACTTTTTAAATACTAGGTGGTTAGTAATGATTAAAATGTTTTCGACAGTGATGCTGTTAACTGGACCAACTTGACATTTTGTATTAATTTAATAAAGGAGTAGCTACCCGGTATTTAATTAGTCGGGGTGTCACAGGTGGTATCAGAGCATTAGGTTCTAGTGTCTTTTAGGATCTGTACGGCTTATTATGTTTTCGCTGAGCTTTCTTTGATATACAGCCCTATATTTTTGGACTGTTGTATTCTTTTATGTATGCTTCGCTCTTCAACTATTTTGGGTTTATAACTGCGAACTTATAGACCTTACTCTTATTTCAGATGCCTCCACGACGTGCACCACGGGTTCCTAGGAATGCACAGCCAGAGCCCCAGCCAGCTCCAGTACAGGGCACCATGAATGCCGCCGAGGTTGCAGCCATTGTAGCCCAAGCGGTAAATGCCGCTCTCGACGTTGTACAGCAGGCACCACCTCAGGCGCCAGTAGCCGCGCCGGTTCAGGCACATGCATTCCCGTCTGCTTGGGAACGCGTACGTGATGCTTTTCAGAAAGCGCACCCGCCGGAGTTCGCAGGTATATCCGATGTTGTGGTTTCAAGTCAGTAGAGGAAAGACATTCAGAGGCACTTGAGGATGTATGAGTGCATCGATGTTCAGAAGCAGGTACTAGCTACTTTCAAGCTAGTGGGATCTGCACTGCAGTGGTGGGAGTCTATTACCACCCGGGAGGAGAGAGATACTCTCACGATACAGGAGTTTTGGGTGCGGTTTGGCCGCAAGTATTTTCCGTCAGCCGTTCACATGGAAATGAGGAGGAAGTTAATGAATCTCAGACAGGAGGGAAGGACTGTGGCCGAGTATGAGGCCGAATTCACTAATCTACTGAATATTGTTCCGGATGAAATACCGACAGAGGAGAAGAAGATCCAGAAGTTTACATATGGATTGACATGGAGGATCCGTCAGCATTTATTGGGGAACCTCTCGTTGGCCACTTATTCTGACGTGGTTAACGATGCACTGTTACACTGCCAGGATCACCGCTTTCACATGGCTGAGAGCAAGAGATCAGGAGATTCCAGCCATAAGGGTAGGACAGGAGGAAATGGTGCCAGTGGGGCACAATCTACTCAGGGGCAGAGGCAGAGTGACCAGGGTTACCAACAGGGGGATCATAAGAGGTTTAGATCGAGGAATTTCAGGCACGGACAGGGAGGTTTTAGGCAGGGCCATCAAGGTCCGAACGGCCATCAGGGCTAGTAGGGGCAGAATGTTCAACAGCAGTTTCAGTAGGGCAAGCATCGCCAGGGGAAGAATGGAAACGGCCACCAGGGCCGAGGGCAGCAAGGAGAGAGAGGGGGAAACTTCCCGAGGAAGTGTTACGTTTGTGGCAAGACTGGCCATAAACGCCAGGATTTTCTGGATAGGGGTAGGGCCCCGCAGTAGCAGCAGCAGGGTGCTCGACAGGAGCCGCAAAGTCCTATGTTTCCCGCCGCCCTCCCGGCACCACCACAGATGGCAGCATTACCACCCATTCCAGCGGTCCCAGTTCAGCAGGGGCAGCTTTAGTATGGGAGAGTGTATCAGCTCCAACATGCCGCAGCCCCACAGGATCCACCAGCCATTGAGGGTATGTTCTCTATTCAGGGGACTCTGGGGCGTATTTTATTTGACACGGGGGCTACACATTGTTTCATTGCCATGAGATTTGCACGCACCATTGGGTTATTAGACACCGCCGAGAGTACGGTTACTTGTGTAGATTCGTCGTTGAGTAGGGGTTCCGTGATTTCCCTTGTATGTCGAGGTGTGAGTATAGAGATCGGGAGGTTTACTTTAACCGCGGATATGTTAGTGTTAGAAATGACCGAGTATGATGCCATTATTGGTATGGATTGGCTAGTTGCGTACCGAGCCACGATTGACTATTTTAGTAGGAGTATTATCTTTGCCATTCCCTGGCAAGAGATGTTTTTGGTGGCGATGCCTAGTCCTGAGGGAGGATCGTCCACTCCCTTGTACTATATAGAGGAGGAGACCTCTAAGGAAGTGGTGATACCACTTGATTCGATTCCGGTTGTTCGAGAGTTTGCCGATGTAATTCAGGATATACCTGGATTACCTCCGAGTAGAGAAATAGATTTTGTGATCGATTTGACGCCGGGCACTCGGCCTATTGCCCGCGCACCTTACCGTATGGCTCCAGTTGAAATGATAAAGTTACGAGATCAGATTGAGCAGTTGTTGGGTCAGGGGTTTATTCGGAGGAGTACTTCACCGTGGGGTGCCCCTGTGTTGTTCGTAAAGAAGAGGGATGGATCGTTGAGGTTGTGTGTAGATTACCGGGAGTTGAATAAGGTCACCATACGGAATAAGTATCCGTTGCCCCGAATCGATGACTTATTCGACCAGCTGAGAGGAGCTTATTTCTTCTCAAAGATTGATTTGCGATCAGGATACCATCAGTTGCGTATCAGGGAGTAGGACATCTCGAAGACTGCTTTATTAACGAGATATGGTTCCTACGAGTTTCGAGTTATGCCTTTTGGTTTGACTAATGCTCCAGCCGTGTTTATGGACTTGAATAATAGGGTGTTCAGAGAGTTCCTAGATCAGTTCGTCATTATCTTCATTGATGATATTCTGGTTTACTCCCAGACGGAGGAGGAGTACGCCGAGCATTTGAGGCAGGTTTTGCAGATGCTACGTCAGAACGAGTTGTATGCAAAATATGAGAAGTGCGGATTCTGGCTGAAGGAGGTTCAGTTTTTAGGGCATATTATTCCCGATCGGGGGATATCTGTTGATCCGGGGAAGGTATCCATGGTAAGGGAGTGGGGACAGCCCACGACACCGACTGAGATCCATAGTTTCTTCGGCCTAGCAGGATACTACAGGAGGTTCATTCGGGGTTTCTCCAAGATAGCAGGTCCTTTGACACATCTGACTCGTAAGGGTGTGCCATTCATCTGGAGTGATGCCTGTCAGTTGGCATTCGATGAGTTGAAGGATAAGTTGACCTCAGCACCTGTGTTAGTATTGCCGAGACCGGGAGTTGAGTATCTAGTTTACACCGATGCGTCCTTACAAGGACTTGGAGGTGTATTGCAGCAGGAGAGTCAGGCCATAGCTTATGCTTCCCGAAGCTTCAGCCTCACGAGAAAAATTACCCCACTCATGACTTGGAGTTAGCGGCAGTTGTATTTGACCTACGGATTTGGAGACATTATCTTTTGGGGGAGAAGTTTCGATTGTTCACGGACCACAAGTCCTTGCAGTACCTATTCACGCAGAAGGAGTTGAATATGCGGCAGCGAAGGTGGCTTGAATTTGTTAAGGATTATTAGTTTGATATCCAATATCACCCGGGGAAGGCTAACGTGGTAGCAGACGCGTTGAGCCGTAGGCCAGTAGATGAGGTGGCAGGGGTGTGGAAGGTAAAGTGGAAGGAATTGGGACACCAGGATGCAGTGGCCCGATCATTCATGTCTGTGATGACTGTTACACCGCAGATTGTCATGAAGGTGGTAAAGGCACAGGCAAATGACTCGTTCTGTCAGGAGCAGATAGTTCGGTTACTAGCAGAGGGAGCCGAATCCTATACCGTTAGCTCAGACGGGGGATTACACTTCAATGGGAGACTTGTAGTTCCGAAAGGGGAGGAATTGCGATACGAGGTGATGACAGAGTCGCACGGCTCACGGTTCGCGGTATATCTCGGTAGGGATAAAATGTACCAAGACATGAGACGACAGTATTGGTGGAGAGGGATGAAGAAAGATATCGCCGTGTTTGTTTCTAAATGCGCCACTTGTCATCTGTTAAAAGTGGATCATCAGAGACCGGCAGGACTTCTATAGCCATTAGAGGTCCCGATGTGGATGTGGGAGAGCATCTCCATGGATTTTATTACGGGGTTACCCATGTCACAGAGGGGTCACGACTCCATTTGGGTAATTGTGGACAGGTTGACCAAAGTCGCTCATTTTCTACCCGTAAGGACAGATTACACTACGGGGAAGTATGCCCAACTTTTTATTGCAGAAATGGTGAGACTTCACGGTGTGCCCCTAAATATCGTGTCTGACAGAGACAAGATATTTGTTTCACGATTTTGGGAGATATTTCAGGAGACCATGGGCACGGAATTGCGGTTGAGTACGACATATCACCCGTAGACCGATGGGAAAACCGAGCGTACAAACTAGATGTTGGAGGACATGTTGCGTATGTGCATCATTGATTTTAGGGGTGGATGGGAGCAGTACCTTCCACTGGTGGAGTTTTCTTACAACAACTCCTACCAGTTTACCATTGGCATGGCTCCATTTGAGGCATTGTACGCTAGACCTTGTCGTTCCCCAACATGTTGGTTGGAGGTGGGGGACAACAAACAACTTGGGCCGGAAGTGATTCAGGATACTTCGGCGAGGATAGAATTGATACGGAGTCGCATTCGGGTATCTCAGGATCGGCAGAAGAGCTATGCTGATGCGAAGAGGTTCTTTAGGGAGTTCCAAGTGGGGGACTAAGTTTTACTCAGAGTATCTCCTATGAAGGGGATTATGCGATTTGGGAAGAAGGGGAAGTTGGCACCGAGATATGTGGGGCCATTCCCTATCATCGAGCGGATTGGGTCTGTTGCCTATAGACTTGGATTACCGGAGCATTTGCATCGGATTCATGATATGTTTCATATTTCCTCGCTAAGGAAATATATTAGAGACGATTTGGCTCATTCTCACATTGCTCTGGAGTACATCGATCCCTAGCCTGATAGCTCCTACGAGGAGGGGTTGATTGCTATTTTAGACCGAAGTGAGTGAAAACTGCGGTCAAAGATAGTCCCGTTAGTACGTGTTCAGTGGCGGCATCATAATTTCGAGGAGTCCACATGGGAGCACGAGGATGAGATGCGCGAACGTTATCCAGAGTTGTTCTTACCAGGTACGTTCTAGTTCCGAATTTCGGGACGAAATTCTGTTATTAGGGGGGAAGTATGTAATACCCCGTACTTTTATGGATATTTATTTATGGGATTAATTGAATTAAATGTGTATTAATTGAGAATTAATTCGGATAAAATACTAACAAGATGTGAGTTGGTATTTGATTATAATGCGTATATATGGCAATATATGAATATTGAGAATATTAAAATTGTCACGAGACTGAAATACGCCAATTTGGGAAATTTTGTTGGGACGCGCGTGACAGTCGCGTCAAGAAGGGAATTATTTAAATTAAAAAGTAAATTTTATTTTTATCAACCGTATGGTCATTTTGAGGGCACCAACGAGTCCAGAAGGGTCAAAATAGTCAGAAAACACTAGTCGGGGGTTTAGTTTGGGTCCCGGGGCATTTTTGGGCCACACCGGCAACTTAAAAGGGTATTTTGATAATTTTGGAATTTGGGGAATTTTGACCAACAAATTTTGGGAATTAAAAATAGGGTATTTGGGAACCCACTAACCCATTACCAGCACAAAACTAATTAGAGGGCTATGGGAGTTATAGGAGAAGTTAGGAGAAGTTCCCAAAGAGAGAACCCTAACCCCATCTTCAACCTTCAACCTTGGGAGAAAAGGAGGGAGCAACCTACATCCAAGATTCAACATCAAATTCAGAGAACAATCCGAGACAAGTGGTTTAATTACTTTAATTTCAAGTGAATGTTTCTTCCATGCTTAGAAATTTATATAATTGCATTGTATTGGAAGATTTATAAAAACCCATGAAATTGGAGTTGTAAATTCAGGTTGTGATATAGGGATTGCATGTAGAATTGTTATTGGGTGACTATACTAATAGAAATGCGACTTTGATGATACAAAAACGGATTTATTAAGGGAAATTGATGACTTTAAATTTCTAGGGTTCATACTCATGAGGGTTGGGTAAAATTGCGGATTGATGATAATTTCATGTTGTTTAGGAAGATTTAACGCTATAAATATGTTGAGGTATGACCTAAGTATGTTTAGGAATGATTAGAAACATTAAAACACTTTTGGGATGATTTTTGGATGAGTTTTAAGAAGAAGAGAATTTGGAAAAACGAGATAGGAAATTCTGGGCTCGAAACTGTCATCTCGTTAGAAGACCTGCCCAGGTCGTTCGAACGAGCTCGTTCGAACGAGCTTCTAACGAGGTGACAGTTTGCCTTCTAACGAGTTGGATGTTCGTTAGATGCCCCTTTCGTTCGAACGACCTCGTTCGAACGAGACTTCTAACGAGTTGACAGATTGGCCTTTTTGGCCTGATTTGATTTCTAGTGTCCCGGAACCTTGTTTAATTGTAGAGATAACATTCCCTTGATGACTAATTGATATAGTTGGGATATTCGGGATATATTGAGGAGTAAAATATAGAAGAATGATTTGAACTAAATGATATTGGTGGATTAGGGCGCGAGTGACTAATCACGATGTGAGGATAATTAATGACTTGAATATATATAAACCGGGGACATATGAATTGTGACATTAAAAGTTGGTATGAGAACGAGAAGTATACCACCAATAAAATATGGTAATTACTAATATGTGTGCATGCTTAGTATATATGATTTATGTGTATGACATACCTACCATACTTGCTATCACGGGAGGTTTGCGTTCGTTTAGGGCCATCTAATCTTTGTGTGCCTACGGGGGGATATAGATTGGTACCTCGAGGACATAGGTCAGAGAAGGACTTATTGTGAAGTTAATAAGTCTGTTGATCATGGGAGCATAGGTATGTGCGTGACCCATGTGATGTGACTGTGTTTGCCTCCATTGTTTGTGATTGTTGTTATCTGAGAACTATTCCTGAGAGATTCGGAATGCGTGATCCTTATGTACGTGATGTACCAGGATGGATAACAGAGTATGTGTGCACCGTAGCTTAGTCTCGGGTGCTTGTATTGTATATTCATGACGTGAATAATATACGTTTAAATAATGAGAACTTTCATGTTGGTATTGTGAGTATAATTATCGTAACGCTTTGAGAAAATAAAAAGGGATAACCTGTAGTGAATTGTATTGCTAATAATTGAGAAGCCGAGTTTAAGTAAAGCCTCTATTTAATTGATAACGTTAGAATGTATAATGGGAATCGAGTAGAAATGGGTAGAACCTATGACGGTTTAGTTAGATATAAATGTCACTTAGATGGGTACGTTAGGAGTGAACAATTAGTCGAGAGGTGAGTATTTCATGTGAGTACACGTCCTAACATGTATTTTGCATTCATTGTTTTAATGTTATTAAAGCACTTGTTATTTTTAAAATACTCTCCACTTTCGGGCTCTGACCCGTTTGCTTTCAAATCTATTTTTTGTAAAAAACTTTTAGGTGCCCAGCCACAAGGACACCATGCATAGGATTTCCATTCAGGTGACGAGCTGTAGCTGTTTGTGGAAGTTATAGGGCCTTGCTAGTAGACGATTATTTTGTCTTGACTCTATTCAGTTTTCATCATTTGTAGGGCATGTCGCCCATTTCTATTAGAGACATTTCATATTTCAGTTATTCAGATTATTGGCATGTAATTAATTCAGGATATACTGTTTTATTTATTTCAGTGGTGGGATTGTTGTGAGGAGTTTTCCTCCGGACTTATTATTAATTGTTGGTTACTTTATTGAGACTTTATGGTGTATGGTTATGATATTCTTTCATAATTCTTTTATTGTATGTTAATCAGACTTAATTTAAAATTTGACATCTTACTTTTTAAATACTAGGTGGTTAGTAATGATTAAAATGTTTTCGACAGTGATGCTGTTAACTGGACCAACTTGACATTTTGCAGTAATTTAATAAAGGAGTAGCTACCCGGTATTTAATTAGTCGGGGTGTCACCGTCACCACTTTTGGAAACTCCACCGCACCAAACGATTGAGGTTTAGACTTGTTTGCTAGCATAAGTTTATTTGCATGATGATATTTTTGCTTATTGCTAGTGTGTATCATTTTTTTGTATTAGATTTTCATTTTTTTTAAATAAAAGGTTTGAAAAAGCCAAAAATATTTTATTTTGATAAAAATTTTGGAAAAAATAAAAAAGAGTTTTGTATTTTATTTTGCACCATATATTAATGGACATTTAGGATTACCGATTCACAATTTCATTTCATATCCATATGATTATTGGATAGTATCTTTTTATTTTTTTGTTTTACAATGTTTGGAGTCATTGAGATGTCATTAGTTGTTACTACCTACATGCTTGACTCATGAGTTCCTTTAATGCACACTTGCACGAATTTGTTTGGTTATTGTACTTGTTTATCATATATTCTTCGGAGTGTTGGCATCTCAATTATGTCTTTAAAATGAACCATATATAATAAAACTTGACAATGGAAGTAGTGCATGTAAAAATCGTTTACCCTGAGGAATTTAATTGAAACAAAATATGTTGAGTGAATCACGGGAAAGGGTTACGAGAGTACAAAATTAACTCATCGTGAAAGCCACAGTTTAAAAGAGCCCGAAATTTTTTTAAGGCAATAAAAAGATAAATATGCCAAAAAAGGGCCACCTCAAAAGAAAAATAAATGATTATTGTTTATGAGGGAGTTTGCACGGAAATAAATAAAAAATAGGTTTGCACGTCCTGACAGTGTCATGAAAAAAGCATTCATAGTTTTAGACGTTATTGGTGTGGAAATCTTTCTTGACTTTGATGTGTTAATGGATTAAGTCGATGTCATGTAAATTCAACACATAAGGACGATTTTAAGATTCATTCGATAGGAGTACACATATACATCGTGCACATATGTTATGTTTGATTGTGTTGATTTTCCTATTTAATATATTCACACCCATTCATTCCGTTTCCATGATTTGGTTGTCTTAGTGTAAATCCATGGTGTGTGATTTTTGTAAAATTATTTTTTCATTTTTTTTGTATGAAAAATTGAAAAATCAAAAATAGTTTATGGAAGCTTTTGAGACACTCTTTGCATGAGTGTAGTTTGATTCATATTTTCTATGCTTTTTTATCGTGACAACTCCATGTGTGTTTTGTTTATTCATTTCCTTCTCTATTTCGGTCAAATAAAAAGGGGGAGAACAAATTATGGGGGAGTTTTTGCATTATGGGAGATATTTGGTTATATTGATTGATTTATGTTTATATCATTTCAAACTCAATGCGTCACGAAGGTATTTGCCTTGTCTCATGTGTGTAGGAACAAAAATTGAAGATCATTATTTTGCACACCTTGATGAGAAAAGCTTAATGATTTGAAAATTTGAAGTTGAAGATTTTTGAAGAAAAGTTTGAGACTTGCATGTTTAGTACCTTTTCAGTTTTGGGTTCATGGGAAGGTATTAAATTTTTATAGGCTTTTTTATTTGATAATTCAGATATTTTATTTTTATTTTGTACCGGCATAGACATAGGGAGAAATTTGTAAGGATATTATTTTACATTGTCCATTATCAATTGAGTATGTCGTATACCGCTACAACCGTCGAAGAATAATTGGAGATCATCAATGCGTCAAGATGTATCCGAATATCAAGTTCTTCAACATTCAAGCCTCCGTAAGTTTAACTTTGGTAAGGTTGTGTTTTACGTCCTTAATGGTTCACTTAAAATATTGGGATAACTTTTATGAAATTTTTTCTAAGTGTTTGAGCAAAGTTTTTCGTCAAAAATATTTTTCTAAGTATTGAGGCGGACTATTTTCTAACGAAACAAAAATATTATTTTTTTAATTTTTCATTCGATCGACATCCCTATGCCGCACGAAGTCGTTTGAACGACAGGTGTCATCGTTTGAGCGACATTGTTATCTCATTCAAGCGACAGGCCGCCTTAGGTTTTCTATAAATTGATTTTTCCAATTTCATTTTTGTTCATAAGACCTGAGATGACTGTTTTATGAAAACTGCTACTGCAAAAACATTTGTCTTCTCTTTTAGAGCTTTAATCCCTTTTGTTTTTCAATTCACAAGCTCCCAATAGTTTGTGTGAATTGTTTTGGAACCCAAGAACACATCTTGTGTCAAGTTTCTCTTATAGAGAAGATCTCTATTGCTGATTAAGGTGCTCTTGAGGGGAGTACTGGGCAGAAGACGACTGCGTGTCAATAGGGAGTGCTCGTGGGTATTCATTGGATGAATTGGAGCTGCGGTTCTAGCTGACTCTAGGTTGCGGTCTATGTGGATTTTCTGCGGTTAACTTATTATGGATTTCATTATAATCATTGTAAGTATTATAGTGAAATAAAGGTTATACCCGAAAGGGTTTTTTTCCTAAAATCTGTGAGTTAGTAACTTTATTCGTGACGGCTTGACACACACACGCGCACGTACTTACATGTTTAGGGGCTGGTTTTATTTGGTTTAAAATTGACTCCAATTAAATAAGTTTATAGTTGGAATTTGCAAATTTATTTGAATCAATATCGCATCGGCACTCTACAATTATCCCTATTGCTAGACCAAATGAACCAGCCCCGGCTAATGGCAGATCCAACAACTCCATCTTGTTAATAAAGTCCGAGAATTCTGTCATATATCTGTTGGTTTTCCCACCCCACTCGTGTCCGATGAAAACCTCACCACATCAAAATCTCCCCATGTACACAAAGGGTCCCCCACACCCTACTAATGCAGCTAACTCTTCCCATAGCTCCAACCTGCTAATGTCTTCCACTGGCCCATAAATCCCTAAAAATAAATAAGTAAATCCGTCATCTGCATTCCTCAATAAACAAGTTAAAACCCACTTACCAACCATACTATCTAGAATTTTGACGACTCTCTTGTCCCACAAAATGATCACACCCCTAAAGCTCCCTCAGCATCCATACTACTCCACTCAATCCTTCTTCTTCCCCATATAGACATGGAAATCTCATTACCCACATGACTCATATTTGTTTCCTAGAGGCATAAGATATCATGTTTCCACCAAGAGATGGCTCCATTGATAATGCCTCTTTTCTCAGAGTCATTCAAGCCCATCACATTCCACGAGATAAGGCATAACTTCATAGATATTTTTTTATCCCCACTCCCTTACCTAGCCTCATAACTAATGGGACACTGTAATCTCTTACACTCTTTGTCCTTCCTATTCACTCCTGGTGGTGAGAACTCCCCTCCGATGGTCTATCAAGTTTTCCTTCTCCATTGGATTCCTATTTTCTCGAATATAACCAAAGCCTTACTTTCACCCCACCCCCACCCCCTTATGCTACCCCTGCTATTTTACTAAATCCCCATATCCTGTCTTATAACAATCCCTCAGTACCATTGTCCCACCCCTCACAATCCCGTACCTGCCCTTCCCACTCACCAATGTCATTACCCGTTTGTTCAGTCACATTGTCCATCTTTTCTGTTCCAAATAAATCATTGGTTCTTCCCATCCCCACATCGTCATCTCCTCTTGTGGCTTCAGTATCCAACCATAATTTTGAATTTTGTGATTCCACCCACTCTTCTGTTTCCCCCAGCTCTTCTATTTCCACCCACTCCTTACTAAGCTCATTATTGTGTTTTTTATTCTCATCTTTTAATTTATTTTTGCTCCTAAAAAGTCCATTTTAATCGATTTACCCTATCTTGTGTGGTTCCTAACATTTTTAATACCCAACATTGAGCCTCCACAATAAACCTCCTTTTAACCAACATTTTTGGAACTCACCATAATCTCACCATTAGGCACACAAAAGTGACTAGTTTCAGAATGCTTTCCTAATAATTTTGCTAAGCCTTTGCACAATGCCTCTACCATTATTGAGGCCCCACGCTCCCCATTTGGATTATTATGCCCATTGACACTGCTT
Source organism: Sambucus nigra (assembly GCA_949130495.1). NCBI lineage: Eukaryota > Viridiplantae > Streptophyta > Magnoliopsida > Dipsacales > Adoxaceae > Sambucus > Sambucus nigra. Next base: position 422,190,401 of record OX422211.1, on the reverse strand, counting down.
TCTAAGCCACTTAAAAAGTCACCATTTTTAGCTGAATATACCACACGTTGAGTGACCCACCTATTGTTTCTTCTCATCAGCTTGTCTGTTGACAAAGAGAACAAGAATTTATTCTTAACAATAGACCCAATATTCTCACAACTAAAAAGACCCTCCTCATTCCTCTTATCGTATGCCAAAAACTATATTTCCATCACACGCTCCCATGACAGCTCGCATATCCTCGCAGCTTTACCGCCATCACCTCCCATACTCTTGTCAACCCGAACCACCGCTCCACCCGGAGACTTCTTCTCCATGTCCTCAACAGTCTCGTCCAGTTCTTCATGTGACACCCAAGCAATAGGTTTTGCTTTAATACTGTCAAGTTCAATCTGTGCACCGTTGATTTCCTGATCGCTCGGAGCTAGACCCGACATCGTTAAGAAAAATAATTGTTAAATCTAAAAATATTTAAATATGAGTCGTTGTAAAAAGAGAATCATGATAATTTAATCTTTGAATCAATTCTATAGTTTGGAAATATTAAAGTGGGGTATCATATGATAATCTACGCAATAATCATTCATGTGACTGAATTTGGATATATTCAAATGAGGTATTATATGATAATCTACGCAATAATCACCCATGTGACCGAAAAGTGATCGTTTTTATGATAATTTTAAAAATCAAAATTTGTAAAATACGTGAAACTGGGCGGTGTTCGACAAGAAACTGACCCCACTAGTAGAGAATTAACAATTTTTAAAAAGGAGGCATACAAATTCCATTATTTAGGTTTACGCAAATGTCTTATAGTTTAAGGCATCATGTCCACTTCTTAGCCACGTATCTCATTAAGGAAAGTGAAAGTCCACAACCTAGTTATCGTGATGCGGTGACATTTCATAGTACTCTCTTTGGTTCTTGAAAAATCTATGATGTGAACCTAACCAATACTCTTCATATAAGGGGTTGTTGAGAAACACGTATTTTTAATTCTAATTTAGAGTTATATAAAAGTGTGTCCACATAGAATTCGTTCTCCATACGATATGATATATTCACTTTTACAAATCCATTGACGGGTGGGTGAATGTGAAAACTAACTATAAAGTAACCTTTTTGAAATAGTTGTAATTGTTTGAAGGTGGGATAAAAATGTATTGTCCCTCACAATAAAGTATGGGGAATATGTACGATGAATATATGGCTATTTTAATGCTCAAAGAGTGGTAGAATGATAAAATATATCACAATGAGCGTTAATATTCCCCATGTGAGGCGGACAATCTTTCAAATCCATTATGACTTGCCCAAATTTACATTGTGCCCTTTAAATGTACAACATGAACTTTACGTTAGTCTAGATCTTTGGGTCGAGGCTTCTCTCAAATGAGGCTTTGATGGGCCAAGGGGTACGAAATAGGTAGGTGGAGTCCAGAGGCATCGGCTTCCAGGGGATAATGAGAGAATACAATTGATGCAAGACCTTTAGGATGATACCGAGTCTACTGTAGGCTTTGGTGATGAGCCAAGTTTAATAACAATTGAAATTGTAGCCGACGGGTGACCCAATAAGCATGGTGTGCCATGCTAATTTAGCCGTATACATATTCCTATATACCAAGTATGTTAATATTTTAAGAATAATTCAAATATGAATTGGAGTTAAAAACTAAATGATTTTCTCTAAATATATTATAAAAAAATATGCAATAATTTTGTTATGAATAAAGATGTTTTTAATGATATGTTAAAATCCATTAGTTAATGTATGATTAATAAAAGATAATTGAAAACAAATTATGTAGTAATCATAAATATTAAAATTATACAACCATTGAATTTGCAAATTTTACATGAAATTGTGCTCTAAGCAGTATACAGAGGGACGGTCTAAACAACAAAAGTCAATTTTTTAATTTTTCAAATTAAATATATAAAGTTAAACGGATTTAACCCAACTAAAACATTGCACCAATTACATGAAAACATGCATCTAGCTGATAGTAGATAAAATAAATAAATTAAATCACAACACGCCGATGTACGAGGAAAATCCATAATGGGAAAAACCTCGGATTACCCCACCATGAAAATCATTATGATGAGGAATTAAACAAGACATACAATAGACTTATAGCACAAACTCGATGCCCTCACAATACTTGACGCACTTCAGTCTTTAACCTCTCCTTCACAGTGAAATACAGGAATCCACCCACACAAGCTTCCAGATTGTGTGAGTCCACACACACCTCGGTATCCACCGATCCATACTCAGCAGCCATCTACGAATAAGAACATAGAATCCACCACTTCTTCACTGCAACACCACACCACCGAGTGCATTGTATGTAAATAGTAAATTGTGTATAAATTCAACCGCACAAAAATTTTCTCTATCAAGATGATGAGAGAAACAAACTATGGTGCCCACAAACAAGATCTCAAAGCATATAGAACAATGAAACATGGATCTTGAACACTTTGGGTAAAACTAGGGTTTGGGAGATTTTGGATATGTAAGGGAAAATGATTTTCGTCAAAAGTCTCTCTAAAAACAAATGCTTGAGCCCCTTTATATAGAAACCATGTTTTTCAAGGCGGAATATTTTTTGATAAGTCTCGTTCGAACGAAAACAAGACCTCGTTTGAACGTAACAGCTAACTCTTTCAAACCAACTCAAAACTCATTCGAAGGAACAACCAATCTCATTTGAACTAGCTTCGAATGAACATCAAACGACATTATTTATGTTAATAGAAAAATCTCATTTGATGTTCGTTTGAACGAACTGCTAAAACGAAACCCATAAAGTCATTCAAACGAATTTTAGACAAAAACATTTTTTCTTTTAAAATCATTTAAAAATAACTCCAAACTGTTTATAACAACAAACACCTAAAAATAAAATATTAAGGATAAAAAATCATATGTATTCATATCTGAGAGATCTTCTGAAACATGAAAACAAAACATGGCTTGAAAAATGGTAAAATGTGTAATCTCTGAAGCTTTTTCGCTACGTCTTCTATCAAATATTTCATAGGCTTGAAGGGTCAACAACACAAAACCTAACTTATGACTCAAAATGTTTTGTTTGGAATTAAGAGAATACATATAGATTGACTCAATTGGAAATTTGTCCATACAAATTTCCCCCTTTAGCTATTTTGGAACAAAGCTAAAAACAAAAAACCTATGGGCCATTAAGATCTCTAAAAGACTCAATCCCCAACCCCAAAAGGAAAAATTACAGACTCTTGACAGATATATACTCTGAGTGTCTTTGCTCTCTTAAAAACTTCTCCGCATGTTGCAAACCTACACACTTAAACATACCTTCAAATGCAAATAGAATATGAGAAATATAAATATCTTCAGAAGAATAAACTCCCCTTATGTCTAATAATCCCCATCCTAGGCGTCTCTCGCTAAGATAAAGATCTCCTCCTAACATTATAGTGAAAGATTCCATTTCTACCCCTTTTCAGTAATAGTCAAAGAAAGAATGCATAAACCATTTCTCCCCCATAAACCATATATTTCCCTAAAATGTGAGAGCATATTAAAACAATTTGAATTAAGGAATAAAGAGTAATACCATGCAATGGTGTAAAGTGCAACAAAACCCAACATCAGAACATAAGCACAAATAATCCACACAATGATCAATCAATACCAACATTGATGAAAATATGACACTAACTTGAATACACAATGAAGCATGAGATATCAATGCAAACAAGTAACAAAAGATACCAATATGATCATATAACATGCCAATTTGATCCAAAGATAAGCACATGACAAACATGGATTAAATGCAAACACAAAGACTCAAAATAAAACGATACCATATATGTAAATATGCAAAATATACTAATGACACACAGGCACATATGTAGGTATAAACATGAACAAAATGACACAAACACTTAAGCTTTACACACTAGCATAATACCGATTTGTCTAAAGATGTGGGATGGAGTGAACGGGCGTGAACTAGATACAAATGAAAAAATGACTCAATCACTAAAAAATGTTCAAGGAGTTCTATTTTACCATAAAACTTTATCAAACTAAAATTTATCCTCAAGTGACAAAGTGAACTCAAAGAACAAACAAGCACAGTGCACATAAGCATAGAATTTTTGTGATTCTACAAATCAATAGCGTCATGACATGATAAACATAACTAGGATTCATTGTGCAAACCTGCTGATCTTCAATTATAATATCCTCGAAAGCTGAACATATATTATATATTTTATCACTCAATTATTTTAAAGATAATGTTGATGTAAAAAACTAGATTACTCTAATTATTTAATCACAGATAAATAAATAAATAAATAAGACAAAAGATTTTAAAGTGGTTCAGCCTTATATGAATGGCCTACATCCACTGTTATGTTATTGCTGAGTGTTTGAGAATTCTCGATTACAAGTGCTATCAAGAAATTCCGGTCCCTTTTAATGAGGATGATACAAGGTATTTATAGCCCTTAGGCTGTATATGAAAGGGTGTTACATTAAATGATACACATATGAAAGGGTAATTCATTTAATGTTCTTCAAACGTGCGCGTCAAGATGATAAGCATTCAACGAATAGTTGAACTGTTGATTATCTGGCAATTAATGCTGTGGTCGAGGTGCAGCTCGAACCGCCTTAGTTGCTCGTCGTCCAAGAGCTCCTCGGAGCATTGGAGTTCCTCGAAAGATAAGAGTTCCTCGGAGGGTTGGTGTTCCTCGGAAGACTGGCGTTCCTCGGAGTGAGTATGTTAATTGGGGAAACAATCTTCCTCGTTGCTATTGTGCCACATCGATTGACACGTGTCTTCTTATTATTCGTCCACATCAGCATACTGATTTTGGTATCAACAGAGGCCCCCAATGTTTCATATTTCGAACTTTGAGGAGTATGGAACATTCTTTCTCGGTATATGGCGATATTAAATGACCTTCCTGGGTTTTAGGAGTCTTTTCTTCATATTTGAATTTCCTTCCAAATTCGCAGAATCCGCCTTTTTGCATTTTTATAGGTGCTTCGATCTTCGTGCCCTTTTTGTCCTTTTAGCCGCCGCTAGCGCAATAGTTTCCTTTTTGTAATCATTTCTTTCACCGTTTCCCAAGGCAAAGTATTTAAGCTTCAGAGGCAATCCCATCGTCTTCTACCTTTTCAATTTCTGCTTTCGAGTTTTCTATAGCTTTTCTCTCTCCTGTGCGTCCATCCTTTTCTTCGTTTGTTTGTCAACAGATCTCCTTTTTTCCCTGTAAGCTCTTCTTCCCTCTTATTTTATTCATCATGGTTTACATTATTGAGTCTCTTGAGAAATTCCGTTCTGATTTCTCTATTCCATCTTGGGTAATTTTGGAGGTTCTTTCTGTACCTTCAAGTTATTTTAATTTGGCTGAGGGACATTGGTTCCCTAGCCTCTTTATTGCTGAATGTGGATTTTCTTTTCCACCAAACCCTTTATGCTTAGAGTTCTGTTAGTATTTCGACGTTGTCCCTGCAAAAATAGCCCCCAACACCTAGAGAATAGTTAATGGGGTGTATAGGTTAAATCAAACTCATGGAACTCGTATAGGAATTCCTGAGATTATGTACTGTTATAGATGGGCTGTTTTAGACAATGTTTATTATTTAAAAACTAGATTTTTGAATAGGGCTCTAGTAGTCAACCTCCCTGATGCCAACAGGGATTATTTTGAACATGGAGTAGTTGTAAAAAATTGGCAACATGCCCTTCTGGTTGGAGACGAAGTATATGAGGGTCCCAAATGCCCTCCATATGGCAATGGGATAGGTTATTTTCATCTTATTTTTTATTTGAAATTATGATTTCATTGTGTTTGACAAAATGTATGACTGATATTTCACTATGTCTTTATTTGCAGTTGACAGCAAGAGAAAAACTCCAAAAGAAATAGAAGTTAATATCAAGCATTTAAAACATATCTGGAGTTTGCATCAGAAGGTTGCAGACTAGCATATTAGGTCTGCTTCATACTTGCTGCAATACAGGAGCTACACATCCTCTTACACTGCTCGTCCTATGGCTAGCATTAGTGAACCATTGCCAGCTTCTGAAGATTCTTCACCAGACTCTCACATTCCTCTCAGTCAGAAAATTGGCAAGAGAAGAGTTCCTGCTCTCTTTGAAGAGACCTCCTCTGCTGGAGATGGAAAGAGAAGCAAAGCCGATGTCCCAAAGGGGACAAATAAAGTTGATGCTGCTCCTTCTCCTGCTCCTCAGAAGGTCGTCGAGAAGCCCCCTGTGGCTCCTATACAGAAGAATGTGCCAGTGGAAGTAATCACTATCTCTCCAACCAAAGATTCTTCTTTGGTTGAGGTTGTTGAGAAGACACCGAGGAGATTGAAGAAGTCTTCCTCGGTTAGTTTTTCTGAAGTCATTCCCCAGCTCCAAACTAGTGGAGCTGGTGTTCCAACCATTATTCCCCCGAGCTCTGCAATGAGCTCGGTAAAGACTTGGATCATTCCTGAAGTCCAAGGCATGTAGGAAAACATGCCTAGGGATATGCTGATATCCTTAGCTACTCATCACATCGCTTCAGTAAGTTTCTTCTTATCTTGAATTCTTATTTCCTTCTATCAATATATGTATCTCGGCACTAACTCATCACTACTTTCTTTTTCAGCTGGTGAGTTGCTTTAACACCATTATGAAGAAAGATGAAGCACTCAAGGCTTCAAGCTCCTCATCTGGAGTAGAGGATGCATTCAAGGGTTTGGCTCAATCCCTGAAGGAATCCCGTCAGAAGTACGAAGCGGATAAAGGTGAATGGGAGAAGAAACTGGCTGCATCTGAAGCAGAGAAGGTGCAGTTGGGAAATAAAGTGAAGGACTTGGAGAGGGAAAATAAGAAATACTCCGAGAAGCTCACCACCTTCGGGGAGCTTGAAAATAAACTGAAATCAGCTGAGGAAGAGCTGACCCTTCTGCGCGAAGAAAATCGTCAGAAGGAGGAGTTAGAGGCCAAGCTGAAAGCCTCCGAGGACTTTCTATCCGAGAAGCTCTCCTCGGAGAAAACGAAAAAAAAGAAGGCAATAAAGAAGTCTCTCAGCACAGGTTGGGACAAAGGGTGGAACAAGGGAGTAGCTGCTATGATGACTCAAGTGCAATATGGAAGTTTAAAGTACTTCCGAGATGGCTGGATTGCAGCTTTGCAAGAGTTGAAAGTGAGCGAGGACTCCGAGCTATTTCAACAGCATCTCCCTGGTCCTCTTCCAGCTATCGAGGATGAAGAAGAGGACGAATCTGCCTCAGAAGAATCTTCATTAGTTGTGGGTGATATCATCCTTACCCAGCCTGCTGACGAGGAGCTTTCATCTTTTCCAGCTCCTCCAGAACAAGTTCCAACTTTCGCCGACCAACTCCTTATTTCCACCGAGCAACCAAGCTCCTCGTCCCAGCCTCCCGAGAAAGTCTTGGGAAACAAGGAAAAGGTGTGAAGTTGTTCGGTATTCTCTTTCTGTTTTTCTTTTACTTGTACTTTGTATCTCAGATCTTTGTAACTTTGCCTTATGATCTAATAAAATTTGAGTTCTTTTCTTCCATATGATTGTCTCTTCGTTATCTGCACTCTGTCTTGATCTTCTTTTTCTTTCTCTGTTAGTTTCTGGCCAGGATGGATCTTTTGTCTGCTAATGACACAAAGTTGATGCAGCAATGCCATGAGTATTATAAAGCTGGTCACACAGACCTCAGTGCATCAGAAGTTGCCGACATCCTTGGCCATGATGCTTCAGGGCATGCAGTAGAAGCTTATCAATATCTGAAGGGCTTACTTGATCGAGTTGTTGCCAATAACGTGGCCTACTATGATATGATCGAGGAGCTTCAATATACTCTAGAAGATCTCAAGGATCAGTACAAGAAGTCATAAGCCTTGTTACATAAGGGGTATGAAAAGAAATATCAACAGCTTTCTGCCGAGAAGGGCTATGACAAACTCATTGCTGGGTATGATGTCAGGGAGAGGACCCTAAAGGGAGAAGTTGAAGCCTGTAGACAAATTGCTGAACTGCTGGAGCAAGAGAATAATAATTTGCAGAAAGAACTAGCACAATACAAGTATGCAGCCTCTTCTTCAACAGCGGTAATCCTAGTGACCGATGAGGGATTTTCCTTCTTAGAGGTTGAAAATGCCAAATTAAGGCAAGAGTTGGATGTCCTGCGAAGATCTGGTACTTTTACTTCTGCTCGGGGATGAGGAAGAGGTTTTCGTGGGCGAGGAAGAGCTGCCCAGGATGTTAACGAGGAACGAAGTACTCCAGCTGCTCGGGGTCGATCAAAAACTCCTCGTAGTATTGAAGAAGCTCGTACTCTGTCAACATTGGAAACCCAAGCATATCAACTGAATGCCAAAGATCGGGCTTTGTCTGAAATGTCCAAGAAAATCCTAACTCTGGAGGATCAACTTGCATCGACCAAATCTGCTCTGGATAATAAGGATGCTCTTGCCAAGAACTTTCATGAGCAGTTAGAGAAATTAACTTTCCAATTCCACAAACAACCTCGTGAGTTCTGGATGGCAGGCTATAATGAAGCCCTTTATCACTTGGATGCTCGCATTGAAAATGCCAATAATGAAGGTTATAAGCAGGGATGGTTGAACACCCTGGGTGTATTAAAATTGGAGCAAGGGCATTATTTATGGGATTATCATACTCCTGGGCTATTAGACTTGCCTGTGCCACCTTATAAATTGGACATGGAATGGATCCCAGCTCGTGCCATTCCTCGGAGCTTAATTGCAAAATACCTCGGCGACTATAATCTTCATTCACAAATCGAGGTATCTCGTCCCGAGCATCTACTGGATACACCTTCTGTGATGAACGTCAGAATGCTCAGAGATATTAACTTCATTAATTCTCCTCTTTGCCTGGAAGATCCTCCTGCTGGCGAGGAGCCTGTTTCAAAAGCTAAGGGGAAGAAACCAATAGAGTAGGAATCTCAATGTAATAGTTAGCACACATGTAATTTGTAATTCGTTTTGAATTTTAATGAAAGACTTTCATTTTCTGTTTGCAAATCTGTATTGCTATTGTTTTGTACTTGTCTAACACTTTTATATTTGTGATTGCATAACAATTCTTTGTGGTTCATCGACCAATCTAGTAATAAAAGATTACAAGTATCAAAAATGTTACTCGATCACTTAATAACAAAGTAATGAGTATAAAAAATGTTTAAAATTTTTCCAACCAACCACGGTTGTTAAATTGTGCTCATCGACCAATTATAATTAGTGAGAATTTTTATCCCCGACTAACCATACTTGGCAATTTTTTTCATAAAATGTGTCCGACCAACCAAGGTCGATCATTTTATCCTCGTCGACCAAATACAGTTAGTGGATTTTTATCCCCGACCAACCATACTTGGTTCAGTTTGGAATATTTTGTATTTTCTAGAATAGTTTTACCTTCCGACCAACATAAGTTGGCATATTTTGTTTCTTAACCAGTCGAAATTGGCATTTTTAAGAATGTTGTTCTTGCCCTTTTACCAACCGGAGTTGGTCATGGGTTTGAACTATCATGTCCACTAGTTATTTTACCAACCGGAGTTGATCACGCTAGTGTATGCCTCCTAACCAAAGGAGTATAGTTTGTTCTTGCTATTTTACCAACCGAAGTTGATCACGCTCGAACTATCAGTGTCCACTAGTTATTTTACCAACCGGAGTTGGTCACGCTAGTGTATGCCTCCTAACCAAAGGAGTATAGATTGTTCTCACTATTTTACCAACCGAAGTTGATCACGCTCGAACTATCAGTGTCCACTAGTTATTTTACCAACCGGAGTTGGTCACGCTAGTGTATGCCTCCTAACCAAAGGAGTATAGTTTGTTCTCGCTATTTTACCAACCGAAGTTGATCACGCTCGAACTATCAGTGTCCACTAGTTATTTTACCAACCGGAGTTGGTCACGCTAGTGTATGCCTCCTAACCAAAGGAGTATAGTATGTTCTCGCCCTTTTACCAACCGGAGTTGGTCGTGGGTCTGAACTATCGTCTTCTTTTTGCTATCGAGCAGCGTAGTGTTGTACACTAGTATTCCCCAAAAAACTTTCAATAAAAGGAGAGAAGATGGTGAAACATCATCGTTTTATTCATATTGATAGAACTGCTTTGCATTTTACATTACTGATAATACTTGCATAGGTGTTCAGCATTCCATGCATTCTTGAATTCCTCTCCTTCTAGAGTTGCTATTCGGTAAGTTCCTGGTCGAACAACTTCTGTAACTCGATAAGGTCCATGCCAATTTTCTTCCCATTTATTGTGCTTCTGAATGACCTTCTTTAGCACGTAATCTCCTTCCTTTAAATCGCATTTTTTCACCCTCTTGTTGTAAAACAAAGCTGTTCGTTGTTGATATGCAGCATTCCTAATGGCTGCTTCTTCTCTAACCTCCTCGAGCATGTTCAAATCTAATCTTCTCATCAAATCACTGACTGGGGAATTGAAATTCAGCACTCTATGTGTTGGTAGACCCAACTCGGCAGGTATTACAACCTCACTTCCAAATGCCAGCATATATGGGGACTCTCCAGTTGCTGCTCGGGGAGTTGTTCGGTAAGCCCACAATACTGACTGTTGCTCATTAATCCAATTTGCTTTAGCCTCACTTAGCCTCTTCTTCAAACCATTTAGTAATGTTTTGTTCATCACTTCAGTCTGCCCATTGCTTTGAGGATGGCCTGGTGCTGAATGAACCTTCAAAATGTTTGATTGATGACAATAAGTGGCAAACTCCTCGTTATCAAATTGTGTTCCATGGTCTGTAATGAAGGCATGAGGGAGACCATATCGGCAGATGATATTCTTCCAAACAAACTGGTACACCTTCTCATATGTCATATCAATAAGTGGATCAGCTTCTACCCACTTAGTAAAATAATCCACTGCGACGACGAGGTACTTGAATCTTCCTCGTGTCGTTGGCAGTGGTCCAACCAAATCAATTCCCCATATGGCAAATGGCCAAGGGGAAGTTATGGGTGTCAACAATGCTTGTGGAGTACGTCGGATGGAAGAAAAACGTTGGCATTTATCACATTTCTTAGCATAGGCTATACAATCAGCCCTCATTGTTGGCCAGTAGTATCCTTGCGTCATCACCCTTTGCAAAAGTGTTCGACCTGCTACATGGGCTCCACAGGACCCTTCATGGATCTCTTCAATCAATTATTTCACCTCGTAGGGATGTACACATCTTTGCAAACCTGCCATAATTCCTCGTCTATACAAAACACCATTAGTTAGTACATACCGAGCAGCTTTAAACTTCAATTTCTTGGCAGCGATCTTATCCTCCGATAATTCTCCTTCCTCGACATATGCCCTGATGGGATCCATCCAAGATGGTCCTAAATCAAGGGAAATAACATTCATCATCAGGCCTTCATCTATGCTTCGACTTTCTAACACCTCAATTGGTATCGTTCTTCGCAACTCGGTACGAGTAGCTGATGCTAGTCGGGCCAGTGCATCTGCTTGTGCATTCTCCATTCTTGGTATTCTGATCAACTGAATGGCATCAAATTCTGCCAATAAATCCATCGCCTTTTCATGATACTTGACCATTAATTCTCCTTTAACTCCATACGTTCCCATCATCTGATTCACAATTAATTGAGAATCACTGAATACCATCACTTGTTGCGCTTCCATAATCTTTGCTAAATTAAGACCTGCTATCAAGGCTTCATACTCAGCCTCATTATTGGAAGATTTGAATTGGAATCGTAAGGCATATTCCACGCCAATCTCGTCTGGGGTGTTCAAAACAATCCCTGCTCCACAACCTGTTGTACAAGATGACCCATCTACATACAATCTCCACGTAGGTAACTCGTCTTCAAAATTCTTATCTGACAGCATTCCTCGATGAAATATTTGTTGTTTTGTTTCATCCTCCCCTGGTATCTTTCGCTCCTCGTCGACCATCTATTCTCGCCCTTTTACCAACCGTAGTTGGTCTGGGTTTGAATTTGATGATCTTTCTACATCCACGAGCCCTTTTACCAACCGGAGTTGGTCTGGACTCATGTCTGTTGACCCTGTAACATCCACAGGTTGGTTAGCGAGAAACTTTTGTTCCTCGGGGGTATCAGGATACGTAAACTCTGCTATAAAGTCTGCTACAGCTTGCCCTTTTAAGGATGATCTGGGTTCGTACACAATATCATATTCACCGAGCTCTATTGCCCAATACATCAGTCTCCCTGACTTTTCTGGCTTATGAAGGGCTTGTCTTAATGGCATGTCGGTATACACGATGATGGTATGGGCCTGGAAATATGGCCTCATTCTTCTACTTGCTTCAATTAATGCCAATGCCAATTTTTCCAACTTTGGGTACCTGATCTCTGTACCTCGGAAAGCCTTACTTGTGTAATAAATTGGCTTCTGGACTCCATTCTCCAATCTTATCAATGCCGAGCTGATCGCATTTTCTGATACGGCCAGGTATAAGTACAACTTTTCTCCCATCACTGGTCTGGACAGCAATGGAGGTGTTCCCAGATATTTTTTCAAGTCTTGAAAGGCTTTTTCACATTCATCATTCCACTCGAAAGTTTTTCGCAGTGTTTTGAAGAATGGAAGGCACCTATCAGTTGCTCGAGATACAAATCTATTGAGCGCTGCAACTCGTCCTGTAAGACTCTGCACTTCTTTCTTCGTCGTTGGAGATCGCAACCCTAAAAGAGCTTTTATCTTTGCTGGATTTGCCTCAATGCCTCGCTGGTTGACGATGTACCCGAGGAACATTCCTTCTCGTACTCCAAAGGTGCACTTCGTCAGATTGAGCTTCATCTGGTATTTATCCAGTTGATCAAAAGTCTGACCTAAGTCAACTAGATGCTCAGCAGCTTTCTTGCCCTTTGTCAGCATATCGTCGACATAGACTTCCATGTTGCAACTGATTTATTCGGCAAAAACCTTATTCATCAGTCATTGATACGTCGCTCCTGCATTTTTCAAACCAAAAGGCATAACATTATAACAATACGTTTCCCTAGGGGTAATAAAAGAAGTGATTTCCCTGTCTTCAGGTTTCATTTTGATCTGGTTGTAACCAGAGTAAGCATCCATGAAGCTGAGCAGCTCGTGCCCCGAGGTAGCATCCACTAGTTGGTCAATTCTGGGCAATGGTAAGTGATCCTTTGGGCAGGCTTTGTTGAGATCAGTGAAATCAACACACATTCTCCATTTATTGTTTTTCTTCTTTACCATCACCACATTTTCCAACCAGTCCGGATACTTCACATCTTCAATGAATTGGGCTTTCTGGAGCTTGTCGACCTCCTCTTGAATAGCTTGATTCTTCTCGGGGCTAAATACCCTTCTTCTCTTCTTTACAGGCTTAATCTCCTTATTCACATTGAGCTCATGACACAAGAAGTTTGGATCTATTCCTGGCATGTCTTCATGACTCCACGCAAAAGTTTTCTTTCTGTTTCTCAAGAAAGTTATTAACTCCTATTTTATTGAAGCATCCAACGATGAATCTATATGGGTTACTCGTTCAGGGTGTTCGTCGTCCAGAATGACATTTTCTGTAGATTCTACCACCTGTCCTTTTACAAGTTGGGCTTCATCTCTTGGATCAAGTGTTTCAATTTCTGTACTTTCATCCACCTGGTAAGTAGTAGTCTTTTTCCTTGATTCTTCAAGCTCCTCTTGCTCGGCAGATGAGTAATAGCATTCTCGAGCTACTTTCTGATCACCTTTCACCACTCCCACTCCGAAATTTGTTGGGAATTTTAAACATTGATGTACTGTAGATGGGACTGCTTCGAACTTCTTCAAACCAACTCTTCCCATGATGATGTTGTAAGCTGACTGCACATTTTTATCCATCACAAAGAAACGTATTCTTTCTGTTCGGCAAGCAGGCCAAGTTCCAATGAATATATCCAATTTGATCGTCCCAAGTGGAAAAACTTTCTCGCCAGCGAAACCCAAAAGAGGTCTGTGATAAGGCTCCAATTGAGATAACTTCAAATTTAAACTGTCAAAGCACGAATAGTACATGATGTCTGCCGAACTGCCATTGTCTACTAGCACCCTTGAAATCACTACTTCTTTCATCCTCATTTTGATCACCAAAGGGTCGTCGTGAGGGTAAAGAACACCTGCCAGGTCATTTTTTGAAAAGCCAATAACTAGCTTCTCTTTGTTTACCTTCCTCGAACGATCCTCCTCGGCCAAATTTATTCGCTGAACGTACGAGCAAGCTTGTGCCTCTCAGAGGTAAGCTTTTCTTTATGCAGTAAGATCTCCTCCTCCTGCATCTCCTCATGTAATAACATTACAATCAAATGATCCAAAACATATGGAAAATACCACTCGTTCTGGCTGCCTTGGTTTCTTAGGAAGATCGGGGTCATCCTCGGCATCATCTTCATGGCCTCTCTTCTTTTTCTCCTCTGGTCGACGAGGAGATCTAGATCTCTCTCTAGTTCGATTATTATTTCTTCTTTCACCTCCCCGATCAACATACTTTACTAGCTTTCCTCTTCGGATGAGTGTTTCAATCTCGTTCTGAAGAGCTATGCAATTTTTAGTCATATGGCCATGATCTTTGTGGAACTCGCAATATTTGTCCCTGTTCCTCGCATCAGGATCTGACCTCAGTTTCTTCGGCCACTTTACTTCCTCGCTATTCTTGATTTCTTCCAAAACATGATTAATACCCATTTTCAAGGGAGTATAATTATCGAATTTCTTCAGGACTTCCCATGATGACTTATTATTTCTGGAATGCTTATCACTGCCATTGCCCTTATGCTCTTTATTTTTAGACTTGTCGACGTCCACCTTTGTGTCTTTATCTATATTCTTCTTTGCAGCCATAGCTTCTTCGGCATTCATGATTTTGGCCGCTTTTGCTATCAACTCTGACATAGTTTTAGGTGGATCTTTCGCCAAGGTGTAATACAACTTATTAGGCAACAACCCACTCATCAAGGCGGTGATTGATGTCTTCTCCTCGTAATCTATGACTTCCAGCTTCTCGTAACTGAAACGAGTTATGTAATCTCTAGTACTCTCACCAGATTTTTGTCTAACACTTAACAAGTGTGCTACTCGTTTTACTGGCTTTGCTCCGAAACAGAAATTGTCGATGAACAACTCGGCCAACAGAAAGAAAGTTGAAATCTTACCCCGAGGAAGATTGTTGTACCATATCTGGGCAGCTCCAGTAAGAGTTCCTGAGAACGCTCTGCATCTCATCTCGTCAGGGACAGCATAGATATCGGCGTCAGCTTGATATTGCTCTATATGAAGAACAGAATCTGTCTTTCCATCATATTTAGGGGTCACTACTGGTGCTTTAAACTTTGACGGTGTAGGAAAATTCACAATGGCTTGGACAAAAGGTGTCCCTTGAACAAAAGTTCATTGTAGGGGATTCTTCGCCCTAGCCATTTCTCCCAATCTATCCTCCAATCACTGAAGGGACCCTTTCCACGCTTCATTTCCTTCCTCGGGCCTATTGGTTCGAGCAATAGATCGTTCTGAAGTAGCCTCTTGAGAATTATCTTGACGAGCAACTGGTCGTGATTGTGCTGATCCTTCTCTTAGATCTGATGGTTGTCGAAAACTCCTCGACATGGTCTTAGGTGGACTCCTATTCCTCCTAGGGCCTAATCGACTGAAAGGAGACACCCTACTCAGTCTTTCTAAGGCACTAGGTCTTTCTGGAGAGAGAGTGATACATTGATCAATATCTGTAGCCCTTATTGACGAAGTTCGCCCAGGTTGATAAGAGAAATCATCAGACTCCTCATTACGATATGACTCAGTACGCCTGGATCGTGAAGAAAGTAAATAAGTTTGCCTCTGACCACTTCGCTGTCCTGAACGTGCAGGTGCACCGCCATGAAGGGTTTGTATGAGTTGCCTCATTGTGTCTTGCATGGAGGTTTGTCCTTAAGCCAGATTCGTCATAATCCCGGCCAGATCTGGAGGTGCAGAGGGATTTGGAGGATTTCCAGCATTTCCAGCGTTTCGATTGCTAGATTCTGGATTATTCGCCATTGATGATGAATGATTTTTGGTGAAAAATGATAATAACAATCGATTCCCACAGACGGCGCCAATCTGTTGATGTAAGAAACTAGATTACTCTAATTCTTTAATCACAGATAAATAAATAAATAAGACAAAAGATTTTAAAGTGGTTCAGCCTTATATGAATGGCCTACATCCACTGTTATGTTATTGCTGAGTGTTTGAGAATTCTCGATTACAAGTGCTATCAAGAAATTCCGGTCCCTTTTAATGAGGGTGATACAAGGTATTTATAGCCCTTAGGCTGTATATAAAAGGGTGTTACATTAAATGATACACATATGAAAGGGTAATTCATTTAATGTTCTTCAAACGTGCGCGTCAAGATGATAAGCATTCAACGAATAGTTGAACTGTTGATTATCTGGAAATTAATGCTGTGGTCGAGGTGCAGCTCGAACCGCCTTAGTTGCTCGTCGTCCAAGAGCTCCTCGGAGCATTGGAGTTCCTCGAAAGATAAGAGTTCCTTGGAGGGTTGGTGTTCCTCGGAAGACTGGCGTTCCTCGGAGTGAGTATGTTGATTGGGGAAACAATCTTCCTCGTTGCTATTGTGCCACGTCGATTGACACATGTCTTCTTATTATTCGTCCACATCAGCATACTAATTTTGGTATCAACAGATAACATTTTGGAAAATCAATTAAACAGACTTGTTGGCTTTTATTCTTTTCTTTTTGCCTCTTATTTTTTAGGCTCTTGTTAACAGTGGCTTTCCCTCAAATGATATTTTCTAATTTCATAAACCTTTCCCGTGCACCCTCATATTTTCAATAAAAATCATCGTACTCACACACAATGATTCTTACATGAAAAAATCCCCCATACTGAACATGTACGTAGATGACAAGATTGATGGGAGAACATCTCATTTAGCTCAAATATAACATGTGAAGTTACAATTCAAAATAACTCGTACATATATGTGTGGAGGCATATACAAAGTGAATTCATTAAGCAAATCAAAATCGAACAACTCCATGGAAGAATGATTAAGAATAATCTAAGCATTGAAAACCATAATCAAATGTCCTAGCCATATGAAAACATGGAATGAAGATGATCTAAACTAGGGGTGGACAAAAGAAAGACCGACCTGATTGACCCGATTGGATCGAACCGGACCGGTCCCGCATATATAGGTTTTTTTATAAATTGGTCCTAATTCGGTCCTAAATTAACAGACCCGAATATATTCCGTCCGGTCTGAAATGGTCATATTAAATTCGATCTTAAGACCGGACCGGACCGTTTAATTTAATATTATTTAAAAATATTATATATATATATATATATATATATATATATATATATATATATATATATATATATATATATATATGTGTGTGTGTGTGTTATTAGTAAATAAAGAAACCTAAAACTCTAACACTCATTTAACCTGGCCGGCCGCACACAACACATCACAACTCTCCTCTCTATCAACTTCGTCACTTTCCTTTCCTCTCTCTCTCTCAATTATCTCACTTACCTCTCTCTCTCAATACGTAACATCCTCCTAACAAAAATGGCGGGGACGACGAGGACGAGGACGACTGATCGATCGTCTCAAAAAAATTAAGAAGAATACACGATCATCTTAACAGCCGAGTATTCTTCTTAATTTTTTTTATATGAGTTTTTGGTTTGTTTCATTCTTTATCTCTTCTTCTATTCTGTTTCATTCTCTTTCATTTTTCTAAGAATTTTTTATGCAAGTATGGGATGTATTCTACTGCTATTGATAGTTGTTTCATTCTTTATCTTTTCTTTTATTCTTTATCATCATTTCATTTTCAACACGAGTAGTTTTTATCTGTTTGTGGCTTTGCTTCTGATTTTCGATGCAAGTATGGGATGAAACTTTATGATGTTTGTGATGGATTTCTCTATTCTATGCAAGTACGTGATGGATTTTGTTATTTGTGGCTTCCAAATTTTCAATGCAAGTTTGGGCTGGATTTTATGGGACGCAAGTATTTTAAGTTTTCAGTTAGTTTTATGGCTTTCATGTTTTGTGGCCATAAAACACCAGAATATCTAAAAAATGAAAGAACATCTCAAAAATATATCCCATAAATCAGAATGTCTTCCGAGTTTCAGTTTGGACCGATTATTAACCGAACCAGACCGAAAATAGCCTAGACCGAATAAATAGACTAAACCAATTAAATTGGTCCGAATTCGATCTTCTCAAATATAGGACCGAATAATTCGGTCCGACACTTGAAATGGCCAAAAATCGGACCAGACCGGACCGCCCCCACCCCTAATCTAAACACACAAATATGCCACACAATACGTGTAAAATAAAAGTACACATAAAAAAAATCTTTTTGAGTTTTTAAAACAATTTTCAAAATGATACCAATTTTAAAAAAAAATAACTCAAAAGACAAACAAAATATTTTTTGTTTTTTCAATAAGACCTAATAAATGAAAGATCCAAATACAACTAGAAAACGTGTATAAGTTGAAGAACAAACGCTAATGTATACAAACATGCAAACACAATCAACCATTAGACATAGCATGAGAAGTATCATAAGAAAGCGTTCGAGAATGAACAAGTCTTACATGTAAAGCCTTTAGATTATATTTCCTAACCCACATAGGTGTGACATGATGATTTAGGATTTGGGGAACCTCGGTGATTCTAGACTTAGACTTTCTAGGACCGTTTCTAAGATCAAAGCAAAAAATTCCTAAGGTGACCTTTCCTACCGCAATGTGTGCATATGTAGACATGACGAAGGGTGTTACCTCAGGGTTGACCTGCATTAACGTTCCTAGTAACGTTTAACCCTCTTAAAATGATGGTATTGGCTTTAGAGGAAGCATTTGTAATATCAAAGACAATCCCACACTTGTCATCTTTGATTCGGAGGGTCCCTAATATTTTATCCAATATTTTTTACCTAGATTCCAAATGAAACTTGACATGACTCGAGTCTCTCAATCTCTCTTCTAAATCAACTATTCAATACTCGAGTAAATGCCTGGAATATTTAAAATAAAAAAGATCTTCCTTCATACCTCCATCAAACCTCGAAGGCTATTTCACTCACCCTCGAAATATTTGAGCTTCTCCTTAAAAGTCCTCTCACATGCCCTAAGATCCTCAATAAATTTAGCATTATCCTCAATACATAATGGCCTCGAAAGTGTCATGCTCAGAATTATCTTCATGGGAATATTTTTCATTTGGGCTATCATGACTAACCATGAACACAGTGTAGCTGTGCTCAATGGAAGAATCAGATCCCTCTTCCGGATCACTATCGCTAAAGGTGGCATTATACACCTTCGATTTTTTTTAGTTTACTTGGACACTCAACTGCCCTATGTCCATAACCCTCACACCCAAAGCATCTATACGACTCATCCCTATTAAAATTACCATTACAATTTTTAAAGAATTGCTCGGAATTTTTATACTTATTTTTCTCAAACTTATTTACATCTTTCGATTGTTTTTTAAACTTGAGAAATTTTCTAAACTTCTTTGTAAACATGGCCATATCATCGGAATCGATGTCAGACTCATCATTCGAAACATGTGTTTCCTCCTTTCGGGCTTTCAAATTAATGCCCTTATCTTTCTTTTGCTTTCTAAAGGAAAACATATCAAGCACATAAGTTCGAAGATCACCTACAATATCTTCGAGTTTTATAGAGGCTAAAGTACCTAAGGAATTCAAAACTTTTGCTTTTTCATTAAATCTTTTAGGCAAGGACCTTAATATTTTCTTGGTTACTCGATTTTTGTGTATTCTCTCTTCCAAGTTAAAAGATGAGTTCACAATATCAGACAATCTAGCCTAGAACTCATCGAAGGTTTCACTCTCCTCCATCTTAATGTTTTTAAACTGAGTGGTGAGGTTTTGTCCTTTGAAACCTTAACAGAACTAGTAATTTCATGGGTGAGTTGGAGTAAGTCCCAATCCTCTTTTAACATTTCACATGTCATAATATGACGGAACTCCTCCGGTGTGACTCAATAAAATAGTGCACTTAAACCTCGATAATTATATTTTCCTAACCTATGCTCTTCATCACTCCATAATTCTACAGGTTTGGGAATCCTATATTCACCATCTAAGGTTGTGAGTGGGGACGAACCATTAAGAACCGCTTATTGTACCCTCTCATCTATTGCCTTAAGTTCTGTTTTCATACGCATTTTTTATTGTGCATAATTGGACCCATCAAACATCGGTGCCCCAGAAACTGAATGATCCTCCAAATAAAAGCTGCTAAAACTCATGCCTAAACATGGATCTAACAAAAAAACTTAGTGTTCCCGCTCTAATACCAACTTGAAAGCGCGTTCTAGGTAGTTTATGGAGGGATGTTCTAAACAACAAAAGTTAATTTTTAAAATTTTCAAATTAAATATATACAGTTAAACAAAAATAACCCATGTAAAACTTTTCACCAATTTTAAACCAAGTTGTTATGATAAAACGATTTACCAAATTTTATCTTAACCTAAAACATTCATATAGGTGATAGAAGATAAAATAATAAATCAAACCACAACATGATGATGCACACAGAAACCCATAATGGAAAATGCCTCGAATGACGAGCCTTGACACTATTCAGTCTTCAACATCTCCTCCACATTGCAATGAAGGAATTCACCCATGCAAGTTTTCATAACATGTGAGTCCACACACGCCTTGGTATCCACCGATCCAGGCTCAGTAACCACCTAGGGATAAGAACATGGAATTCACCTCTTCTTCACTACAACACCACACCACGGAGTCCATCATGTGTAAATAGCAAAATGTGTACGGAGTGAACCGCACAAAACCTTTTTCTATCAAGATGATGAGGAAAACAAGATATGGTGCCCACAAAAAAGATCTCAAAGCATATAAAACAATGAAACTTAGATCTTGAACACTTTAGGTAAAACTAGGGTTTGGGAGCTTGTGGATATGTATGGCAAAATGATTTTTGCCAAAAGCCTCTCTAAAAACAAATGCTTAAAACCCTTTACATAGAAAACACGTTTTTTATGGCGACACATTTTTTTAAGAAATCTCATTTGAACAAAAACAATAAATCATTTGAACGTAACTACTAACTCATTCTAACCAACTCAAAACTCATTCAAACGAACATCCAATCTTGTTCGAACCAGCTTTGAACAATCTTCGAACGATATTTTTTATGTAAACAGAAAAATCTCATTTGATGTTTTTTTGAAGTTCATTTGAAAGAACTGCTAAACTCGTTCAAACAAAACCTATAAAGCTGTTTGAACGACTTTAAAATAAAAGTTTTTTAAAAAAAAATAATTTAAAAATATCTCCAAACTATTTATAAAAGAATGCACCCAAAAATAAAATTCTAAGGATCAAAACTCATATGCATTCATATATGAGAAATCCTCGAAAACTCAAAGACGAAACGTGGAACGAAATAGACACGATATGTAATCTCTGAAGCTTTGCTACTATGTCTTTAATCAAACATGTCATAGGATTGAAAGGTAAACAACACAAAGCCTAACCTATGACTCAAAATATTTTGTTCAGAATTAAGTCAATATATACAATTTGACTAAATTGAAAATTTATCCTTATGTTTCAACCAAACAATTATATCATAGTTCTTTAGAAATTGATAATTTAGCCCCTAGAGTTCCACATATAGTAATTTGGGGTTAGTTAACATCATTTTTAGCTATTAGTAGTTTTTATGAATTTAACGAAGCTATTTGGTTAACAAATTTATACTTCAAGCGTTATTGAAACAAATGTATATTTTGGTTAAGGGTCAACCATTTGAGTTAATACCCCATTGCATATATGACTTCATTAACATGGTTATAAAAGTAAATCACAAAAAAGAAGAAGTGTTGAACTATTGAACCTGGGTTAAATAATGCATTATTTTCTTTTGTGTGATTTAAATGAAATATTATAGTGTCTTAAAATGAAACTAAAGGGTTAATGGATGATTTAGGGGTTTGACAAATGAAGTAGGGCATCAAGGCCTTGGGTGAAAGAACCATGGTGATATTCAGCAAGCAGCGCGGATGAAATTTAACATTGATAGGGAAAGCATGTGAAACTAGGGGGTTGATATACCAAAAGACTAAATGTGAAATAAGTGGAGCTTGATGCTAAAGGATAAAGTGCTGGAAAACATCATGTTTAGTTCTTAACAAATATTTATGAACTAAACCATGGTGTTTCGTTACTGAAATGGTACTCAAGGAGTTATCAAGATACATATGCATTTTGGTTACCATTTGTGTGAATAAGAAATTGCATATGTGCATGGCAGGGGTGGCCATGGGCCAGGCCTGGGCAAGCCCGCTCGGACTCGAGCCGGGCTTATAAAATTATGAGCTATCCCAAGCCCGCTCGGGCCTGAATCGAGCCTTATTATGTAATTCCAAGCCCGCCCATATTTGAAAGCTCTTTACCCAGGCTCGTTGGCCAAGCCCGGTTAATTATTTTTTTAAATAAAAAATATATGTTTTCTTAATCAAAGACTTATTTTTTTAATTAAAAACCTGTTTTAAACTTTATATATTACAAAGTCTATATATAAAGTTCCCCACTCTACATAAAAAGACTTAGTATATGTTTTTATATTTATAAAAGTTACCCACTTTATATATTTATTTATAACTTTGTAGTCTTAAACTTTAATAATAAATTAATATACACACACACACATATATATATATAATTCTCGAGACTCGGGTCGGGGCGGGCCTCATCGGGCTTAAGAATTCATGCACAAGCCCGCTCGAAAAAAAATCGAGCCTATCAAATTTTGATAAGCCCGCTTTGCGGGCCTATTCACCTTACCCAACCCTATTTTTTTATTGGGCGGACTTGGCAGGCCTCGGGCCTATGGCCACCCCTAGTGCATGGTAACAAAAGTAAATGATGAAAAAAATAAGTTTCAAGACCGCGAACCTCGATGAAATAATATATTATCCTCGTTGGTTGGGTTAACATGAAAGTAGTATTTAGTCCCGCTCAATACGCAAGAGTTTTAAATGAATGGAACGAAAAAATGTGAATAAAAATTAATTTAAAAATAATCACAATAAGTAAATAATAATGGAGAGAAAATATTTATCGTATATACAAGGGCCCCGAGTAATTTTCTTCCTTGGGCCCCTAAAATCTCCGGTCGGCCCTAATAAGCATAGAGGTCGGTACTTGATGTACTATTATTAAAATACTAGATTGGAATTTACATGAAGTAATTATTTAAATGGTAGTTTTTTACGAATAACTAAAGTACACGATTAGTAGTTGATGTTATTAAGATTAATAATGTTGAAAATTAAAACTCGAAGGGATCAAATTCAGTTGTCTTATCTAAATGTTGTGACTTCAATTAGATAGTTAACTCAATATGATTTTAAATGCATTATGGCTCTGCCATGCATGGATTTGTAAGTACAAAAGGAATTGACAACATATTCATCTTTGCTGGAGCTTAGGATATTGATGGAAGTGTTAATAAAATTAGGTTGTCTGTGAGTCGGGATTAAGGTTAACACTAAAAATGTTTTCACCTAATTAAACTACATGTTTGATTAATGCATTGCATTTAGATAAGGAATAATGCTGCTCTACCTCGCCCCAAGTACATACTTAGTACAGGGCCCTAGGTGGACAACACTAACCAAGCAAAAAAATACATCTTTTGCTTAGAAAAAAAAAAAAGAAAAAATGATAAGATGATGTGAAATGAGATAAAAATAATAAAAAAAATTATTAAATTAGTAATTTTGTTTTTTTAATTACTTTTTTTTTTGTTTTAAAAAAAAATAGTTTTAACTCATTTAGTCCCTTAAACACTCATTTATCGAATATTCTCTTTTTACAAGCCGCACCAGCGGCACCCATTATTTTTAAACTTATTTTTTTTAATTAGCCCGGCACTATCTCTCGGGTTGTCTAGTATTATTCTTTTGCTTTTTTAAAAAAAATTATTTTTAACTCATTTAGTCCTTCAAACACTCATTTACTCAATATTCTCTTATTTTTAAAGGTCCGCGCCAGCGGCACCTCTTATTTTTAAACATAATTTTGTAAAATTATTTTTGACTCATGTAGTTCCTCAAACACCCATTTATCAAATATTATCTTATTTTTAAAGGTCCGTGCCAGCGACTCCCCTTATTTTTAAACTTAATTTTTTAAAATTATTTTTAACTCATTTTGTCCTTCAAACAATCATTCACCCAATATTCTCTTATTTTTAAAGGTCAACGCCAGCGGCACCCCTTATTTTTAAACTTATTTTTTTAAAATTATTTTGAAATCATTTAATCCCTCAAACACCCATTTACCCAATATTCCCCTATTTTTAAAGGTCCGCGCCAGCGGCACCCTTTATTTTTAAACTTTTTTTTTATTTTAATTTTATAATATTTAAAACATTTTTTTTATTTCTTAAAACTGTTTAAAAATGTAAAAAAAAAATATTTTAATTTATACAAAACTAACTTTTATTTTTTAAAACAGTTTTTCTCAAAAAAAAAATATTTGTTATATTATAATAGTGTTTTTTAACAATCTATTCTCTCCTAATTTGTGAAAAATATTTTTTGCTATTAGAACATTTTTTTCTAAAATAAAAAAACAAACAAAAAACCTTATTAAATCTATACCATATTTTCTCAAAAAGAAAAAGCAGCATCCAATAAAAGAGTACCACTTACCAATGTGTACTAAGTGTGCTAATGGTAAGCCTAGCAGCACTCTTAGATAAGTGATGTTTAATGAAAGGATTTCAAAATCTGAATTATAAACACACACACAAATATATATATACACACACACACATACACACATACACACACACACACACTTGATATATGTTATTCAAAAAGCCTGCTTTTTTTGTTCTTTCCGAAAATCCAACCTATGGTGCACCGGTTATTATTCAATCTTTACCATAATAGGTCTCGGCGGATGGGAAATAACACTCAGATAAGGCGCATAAAAGTATATATATATATACTGTTCTAAAAAATCCGCTTAGGCTTAACGCTTGGGAGAAACCCCACGCCTTAGGTTTTTTACGCCTTATTTTTTGTAAAACCCTTAAGGCACACTTTTTTCTAAAAACGACAATACTTTAGTGAAACGATATCGCCTTTTAAAGAATATTTTTACTAATCGGACCATTATCTCATCCAAAACAACCAAATAGTATCAATTTAGTATTTTAATAGCCTTGTTATGGTTAAAAAAATATTAAAATATATTAAGAAGGGTTAAATGCTTTTTCACGTTTTTTTTCACCTAGGTTTGTAACGCTTAAGGCTTGGCCTCCACGCCTCGATCACGCCTCGCCTTTTTTAGAACCTTGTATATATATATATATATATATATATATATCATTCCTGCATGACTCTATGATCCTATTTTTTAAACCTCCATGACTATGCTCCTCCTATTTATTTACATAAAAGGGGACAATTTAAGAGGCGAGGGAAAACAAGGTTAATAAATTGATTAATTTCTTAAGCACTTGGAGTTGTCACCACTGATTGTAGTTTTATCTTTACATTAAGCAATAAATATATTATATTAGCATGCGTCAGTTAAATAGGTTGAGAAAAACCTATTGAACTTTCATATGTGATGCAAATAGATTCTAAGAAAAAGAATTAATAATTTTAAAATTGGTTAAGAGTAATAAATTACAGTGCAAGTGCTAAATGATAAGGCATTGTACAATTATCCTCAGAATCATGATAAGTTAATTTTTGAATGAATTCAATATATATATATATATATATATATATATATCACATGTGACTGGGCGTCTTAGATGATAATTTAGAAAGTCAAATTCTCTAAAACACACGAAACTGTGTGGTGTTCGAGGAAAAACTGATTTTTTTTTTGATACGTAAATGATTCAATAAAACAAACCCGCCTAAGGGGGCGGAATCCCGTATACAGGAAGTATACAAAGCAAAAAAGCGCAAGGCCGAAACTCAATACAAACTACACAAACCCCTAGATCTCCTCCAAAAACTCAAGAAAGTGAGACAATGACGAATCATATCTCCTCCTATACCAAGTAAGAAGAAGACTCAGAAAACTGTAACGAATCCGAGAAGGAGCAAAATCGACTCCCTCAAAGCATCTCCTGTTCCTCTCCTTCCAGATGGTCCAAAAAATACAATGAGGGACCAACATCCAGACTCGGCGAGGGCCAGTCCATCCCCTAGGCATCCTCCAGGTCGTCATCATCTCACACACCGTCCGCGGCATAACCCAACCAATCTGGCCTAATGAGAAAAACAAATCCCAGAGTCCCCTCGTTATCTGACAGTGTAGAAGAAGGTGATTGGTCGTCTCCTCCTCCTTCCGACATAACCAACATCGACTGGCCAACCTCCTACCTCTATTCTGAAGCCCCTCAATAGTCAAGATGGCCTGCCTAGCAGAGGTCCACACAAAGAAGCAAACCTTAGGAGGTGTATGGCACTTCCAAATGGCCTTCCACGGAAAAGAAGAACCCCCACGACCCCTCAACACATCATAATGACTCTTAACTGAAAACTGACCATCCTGAGACTGCGACCACCACAACCCATCTGCCCCCACAGACGGGATCGGCGCCAGAAACTGAAAATTGTTAATTCTCTAATAGAAACTGATTTTACTAGTAGAGAATTAACAATTTTCAAAAAGGAAATATATAATTCCATTATATTGGTTTACACAAAGGGCTCATAACTTAAGACACCATGTCCACTTCTTAGCCATGTAAATTTGATTGTCGGTCTTAAGAAAGTTAAAGATCATAAGCTAGTTATCAATGCAATGACATTTCATAGTAATCTCTTAGGTTTTGGCAAAATCTATGACGTGAATCCAACAAATATTCTTTCATTTAAGGGATTGTTGAGAAACATGTATTTGGAGCTTTATAAAAGTGGGTGCACATTGAATTTGTTCTCCTCTACGAGGATATATATTTACTTGTACAAATCTATTGAGGATGTAGAATTTTAAATATGGTAAAATTCTCAGTATATTGATCATGCATACAGTAGGATTTTTAAAGCCCTGAATATATAGATGATTGAGTGCATAGGTTGTTACAATTGTAGTGAGAAATCATAAGGATTCAAATTCAAATGACTTCCTAAACACCTATGGTTGTTCCACAAATCTGGTAGTCCTAATATTCCCATGCATTGACTGAGTTAAATGCTTATCATCCCCCCGCAACCTGAGCATATTATAGGACATGATGCCAAGTATAGTGCGAAGATTAGACAATGGATCAGTTGGGAGCGGTTTAGTTAGAATATCAGACACCTAAGAACTAGAGGCAACTAACTTAGTGACTAGTTTGACTTGTGCCACCTTTTCATGAATAAAACGATATATACTTAGTACGCGTATGGAGAACAAGATTTATTGTCATGTAGAGTGCACTTAAATTATCACAAAATGACACGGGATGAGAGGAAAGTGTAACCCCAGGTCATGCTATATATATATATATATATATATATATATATATATATATATATATATATATATATAATAGTGTTCTTGTGCGGATTAATCCGTATTTTAAGAATGCGGACCGGACATGTGTCACCTAACGGTGCGTCTAGAAATTATCTCCTAAATTATAGGCACACTCTCTCTCTTTTCTGGGCTCACCACCAGGTGACACATATCTGGTCCGCATTCTTAAAATTCGGATTAGTCCGCACAAGAGCAGGACTATATATATAGGATGAGAGGAAAGTTTAGATGTAGCAGCAGTTAGGGCACGGTATTCAGCTTCACAAGCGTGCAACTGTGGTTGAACGTTGCGAAATAGGGCAACCTCCCGAATCTGAGTCAGAAAAACCATAAAGGGATGAAGAGGATTGAGCAAGGGCCCTCGACATATAGAAATAATGTCTTCACAGCTTGAAAGTGGATAAAACAAGGAGCATGCATAAATTGAGAGTTATTAACAACACAAGTGAGGTCAGGTCTAATTAGGGTCAAATATTATAAAGCACCAATGATAGATCGAAACTCAAAGGCATCAAAATGAGAGGAATGAGAAAGCAAAGGGGACTCGTGTTTAGTAGCAGCAGGTGTAAGCATGGCTTTGGATTCTAACATATTGCATTTTTGAAAAAGTTGAGTGGCATACTGACTCTGATTAAGAAATAAACCCCCAACAAAAGATTGAACTGAGATGCCCAGAAATTAGTGTAGCAGGCCAAGATCTTTAATGACAAAAGTAGATTAGAGCTTGTTGGTTAGCGTAGAAAGTAAGGCAGCACTAAAACTTGTGATGATAATATCATCGTCATAGTTGAGGAGAACTACTTTGGCAATTGATGATTGAAGAATAAAAAGAGATGAGTCTCTGTGACTGCATTAAAACCCCAAGTGAAGTAAAGAAAAAGAACTAATTTTATGAAACCAAGCACGTGGTGCTTGTTTTAGGTCATATATGGCTTTATCTAGTCTACACACATGATGAGGAAAAATAAGGTGGATAGATCTAGGAAGTTGTTTCATAAATATAACTTCTTCAGGATCACCATGAAGGAATGCATTCTTAACATCCATTTTCAAATTTCCCAGTGTAAGGAGACAACAACAGATAAAAAAAAATCCTAAGTGTAGCATGTTTAATGACTAGACTAAATGTGTCTACAAAGTCAACACTAAAAATTTATCTATAGCCTTGAGCGACCAAATGAGCCTTATGTTTATCTAGAGAACCATCAGACCTAAGTTTAGTATTGAATAAATGCATAGAAGGATCATAAGGGACAAGATCCCAGGTATAATTGAGCTTTAGTGCAATGAGTTCCTCATCCATGTCTTTGACCCATTATGGTTGAGTGATGGTAGTTTGAAGAGAAGTTGGCTCATGTGAAATAAGGTCAGGGAAGCTACAAGAAAATGAGGTGGGTAGTGTGTTTGGCTTTGGAGCGAGTGACCATAGGATGGGAAGGAATGTAATGGGGTGTAATAGGAGCAGTAGGTGGTGAGAGAGGCAAATGAACCTCAAGATTAATACCTGGGGAATTAGGGACAGTAGTTTGAGTAATGGGAGAGGAATCTGTATCAATGAAAGTATGTAGTCGAGGAGGTAATCCTGAGAAGAGTTTGGCAGTTGTACTTTTTCAGTAGTATTAGTAGAGGTAGGACCAAGAATGGGTAATGTAGAAGATTCAGGAGTGTGAGTAAATGGTTCAACTGGAATTAGTAGTGGAGATAATAGTTACTCAATAGTTTGACTTGGAGTTTCTACTAAAGAAGAAACCACAACGAGAAATTCATTAAATGTGACTAAATTTGTAGGCTCTTCTTGAATTCCCATATAGTGGTCAGGTTTTACATAAGGTAAAATAGACTCATCAAACACCACATGGCTAGAAATATGAGCTCTTCTAGTTGCGGGATTATAGTACCTGTAACCTTTGTGTAGGGTACTATAGCCAATAAAGACACAAGATTGAGTCTTGGGTCAAAATTTATGTTAAGTCTTGCTTTTCAAATAAGGAGAACACCTACAACCAAACACTATAAGAGAGCTACAATGAGGATATGTGTCATAGAGTTTAAAGAAAGGTGTTTGGTTATGAATTACTGTTGAAGGTATCCTTTTAATTAAAAAAAATAACTGTGAGAAAAGCTTCCACCCATAAATAGAGACGAAGTTTGGCATGAAAGAGTAATGTCAAGCCAGTTTCAACAATGTACCAATGTTTTATTTCTGCAACTCCATTTTGCTCAGGTGTACCTGGGCATGAAATGTTCTTATGATCCCAAGTGATTCAAGGTATTTGAGGAATTCACCCCCACCATCACAGAAAATTTTTAGTACTGTTGGAGAATTAATTTTGTATCATTTTTTGAAACTTAACTAACACAGGGAAGAATTCAGACTTGTGTTTGATGGAATAAATCCATGTATACCTGGTGCAATCATCCATAAATAATACATAGTACCTCATTTAGTGAGATGAATGAATAGGAGCAGGCCCCCATAAATCACTATACAATTTTTGAAAAGGAACATTACTTACATGATTAATCTAATGAAATGGAAGTCTACAACTTTTTCCAAGTTGACAACTAGCACAAATTCTAGGCATTTTCTTTTAATCACTAATTTTCAAACAAGTTAAATTATTGAAAATATAAAAAGACTTCAAACTTGGGTGCCCAAGCCTTTGGTGGCAAAGATTACTAGAAGTATTGTTATGCACTGCCATGAGAGCTGACACATCTTCTCGATTTAGTGCATACAATCCTTTTTTCTTACTTCCCTTTGCTAAAACATTTTTTCTCTGATCCTTGATAAAAAAATCATTGATAGTAAACTCAATGGTACAATCATTATCTTGAGCCAACTTTCCAATAGACACTAAGTTTTTATATAAGTCGGGAACTAGAATCATATTCTTCAACTTCAAGTGTTGGTTCAAATCCTTGTCTCTCATATGAGTTATATTCAGTTTATTACCGTCACCAATGACCACTTTATCAATGCCATTATATGACTGTAAATTAGTAAAATTACTTGGTGAGTTAGTCATGTGGGTGGTAGCACCTGAATCCAAGTAGAATGTATCATATCTTGGACCTTTTTGTGTTCCTGCCATCATGCTATGTTGGGATGTGCCATCTGCTGGTTGGTAGGAGAAATCCCATCTATAGTAGCATCTCATTACTGAATGGTTGTTCCTCCCACATATTTGACATCCACCAGTTCTATAATTCATGCCCTCGACATTGTTCGATCCATTGAATTAAGTCTGAATTTTGGTTTGTGGCTGATTAGACTCATATTTGGTATTGAACATTTGTTAACCAAATGGCTTGAATACTGATAGGCTGGGGTTTTTTCGCGGCGCGAGAGTCACCTACGTGCCGATCGTTTTATGTATTCGGCTCACCACTCTATACAAAAACCTAAACTATGACTAAACTCTTTTAAGGGAGTATAGCGGCCAGTCCGGGTATCAAATCCACAAAGACAAGTTGCTAGAATTTAATTGGTTTAATACTTCTAAAATAAAAGTGTAAAAGATGATTTTCTACCTAAAAAAGAAAAGATAACAAAAGGAAAAGATTAAACTAGGCGAGTGTATTTAAACTACGTTAACAAAGCGAATAAAAACTATAGGTTGTGTCGAATATCCCTCACCCGAGTTAATTAGTATAAAATGATTACATGGATCGACGAGTTATTAAGATTGAGTCTCGTTTCGATAGTTAATTAAATCATGAGTTGTCACACCCCTAAATTTGCATAAAAGTCTAATAAGATTTTGGCGTCAACAAATACCCCGGAAATTACGCACGCAATATACCCCGTCAAATCTCCTAGGCGTAATAACTAGGACAACCCACTCGAAATAAATCGTAAAATCCAGCACCAAGAGAAACATGTCAACCCAAAGTGAGTTCAATCCGACACAACCTAGATTAAATTAGCTAGAAAGCATGATAAAAATGTAGTAAAGGAAAGCAGTAAATAAACGCGATAAAACTACACTAGAAAGCAACTAAAGAAAGCATGTAAATCTAATTAAAAAATCAAGAGATAAAGAAATAAAAACAATGGAACTTGGATTAATGGAGAAGATGATGAATAGTGTTCTACACAACGTCGACGGATCAAACCCCTTCTATACGAGCAAACCCTCGAAGGGAGAAAATGGCACACCCATGAAATCTCCAAACCCTAGCTCCCAAAACAAAAAAAACTAACATAAGAATATATTTTGATATGTTTTGCAAACCAAAATTTGGCTTAAATAGTAAGTGGAAAAAAAATAAAAGAAAAAGAAAAGAAAAGGAATGAATTGCCAAATATGTGGCAGGGTCGATCGGTCGACCTAAAACGTCGATCGATCGATCGAGCAGGGCCAAACCATCTGGTTGCTTCGCAAGGCAAAATCTCAAACCGCGGTCGAACGGGGGTCCCAAGGTCGGTCGACCGGTACTCTGTTTCTTGGCCTTCTTGGTCCATGAAGGGGGGGGGGGGGGGGAGGTGTACAAATGGAAATGGCCATAACTCCACCATCTGGACTCCAAACGACGCGCCGTTTGTTTAAAACTGAATAATATAGTTGCTTAAAAGGAAGATTTCATTTAGTAACAAAGCTCCCATTTTAACTTTATTTATTAATAAAGTTTCCCACTGTCATATTATACTTTTTCAAAACAAGTATTTCCAATTTGATTCATCATACATGTCTTACTTACCATATCACAGTAGGTAGTTCCAAATTTCAGAATTTCATATATATATTAAATACTCGTATAATATATATATTCTAACAGCACCCCACATAAAAACTATGGTGCGGGCATACTCTGCTATCCAATCCCCGTATCACTCGTACTAAGGGAAATACAAATTCGGAATCACTCTCGATCTGTACTAACACATACACAAACAATATTGAGGTGAAGCATAGATTCCAAGTCTCTAAGAGGATGGCACATGCCCGCTTCTCTTAGGACCGTCTGAACTATCAATTCGATAGCCTGTACCAAGGATTTATATCTTCTAGGGTACGAGTCAATATCCCCCATAAAGGTCCCATCGAGATAAGACTGTCCCAGCGCGGTAACCTCAGGAATAGCAAGTAGCGCGGGCAGAATTTTCACATGTATATAATATATGCATACACACAGTCATATAAATATACTACTTTTATCATATCAATTTAGGTACATCTCTAATCCCATAATTACGACATTTATCCTTATTTTCCCATTATTTGTTATCACGTATAACGGTTCGTCTCTAACTTTAATTTGAGGGATTATTCCAACTTACTACGTAACACTCATCGACTCTATCCTCCCAAGTGTAGAATTCAGTAGGTACTCATCTAATTTCCAACGTAACTATCTTACGTGTCTCTCCCCTTAATGCACAATTTCATCGTCCCTTATATGTAAATATCCCAAAAATACAACTCTCATCTTACATTAAAGGTCCCATAATTATTTATAAGTCCTACTAGTCTTCTTCATCTCCCAAAATATTTGAATAAGGGTGTCCAATAATTATTTCTCATTAAATTGAATTCAACTAATTTAAAAAGGTAAAATACGAGTCTGCCAGAAGGGGTCGATCGATCAAGGTCTGGGGCTCGATCGATCGAACCTTCGATCGATCGAAGCTCTTGGCTCGATTGATCGATCAAACAGGTACGACGAATTCTGCAGTTAATCAGTTACGGGTTCTATCACATAACGTCCTCCAAATCCAAACTTTTCATTCCCAATCACCCAAAAATTTGTACTACTAACATTATAATCTCATTTTATGTATCTTGTACGTAAAGCATGTAAATTTCCGTCATTAATCATGGATTTATAGGCAAAAACTTCATAAAAAACTCAAGAACCCTAGAATTCCTTAAACATGGTTCTAATCAATCTTTTCCAGAATT
This sequence comes from Sambucus nigra, assembly GCA_949130495.1. Taxonomy (NCBI): domain Eukaryota; kingdom Viridiplantae; phylum Streptophyta; class Magnoliopsida; order Dipsacales; family Adoxaceae; genus Sambucus; species Sambucus nigra. Next base: position 422,156,832 of record OX422211.1, on the reverse strand, counting down.
TTCTTCTTCTAAAACATCATAATTTCGTGGTTTAATCCTCTACATGTGAAGGGGTTTCCATAATAACATTCAAATCATTACTACATGCGGTTTCCTATCTCAAATTTGGGTTTTTCTTCCATAAAACTCATCCTAATCATCCCTAGACTAACATGAGTGATGCATTAACGAAAATAAGCAAGATAAACACTTGCCTGGGATTTTTGGCGTTCTGATTTGCGGACGATTTTGGTGTGGTTGCGTTCCCCGTCGCGCGATCTACGCGTTGGTGGTGGTGGTGGCGGTGCAAACGGGGGTGGATTTTGGGCCTTGGATTGCTTTGGAAGCTCTCTCCTTCCCTCTCCTATGGCCGTCACTTGTCTTTGGTTGTTTTAACCCTAGAAGGCAACCTTAGACATCAGATATACCCCTTGAAATTTCGTGGGTTTAATTACCCAAAGATACGAAATGTCCAAAATGCCCTCCCGGGGTACTAATTAAGCCTAAAAACGCCCCGAGACCCAAACTAAACCCCCGGGTACACTTTTCTGACTATCTCGACCCTTCCGGACACTTTGACGTACTCAAAATGACCATACAAGCGACTTATAATATATTCACTTTTATTCATCAATATTTAGTCCCGACGCGACACGGGCGCGTCCTGACTCAAATTTCCAAAATTGTCATTTTATTCACTCATGACATTTAATATAACCAATATTATATATTACTTTGCTCATTAGTAATATTCAACAAATTTTTCATAATTACTAACTCTCATCACGTTAATAATTATAACATAATTAATTTCCGAATTTATATTAAATAATTAATTCACATTAAATTTAATAAATCCCCAAATTAATATAGCATAAAAATACGGGGTATTACATACTTCCCCCCTCATAACGGAATTTCATCCCGAAATTCGAAAAATAAGGTGTACCTGGTAAGAATAAATCTGGGTATCTCTCGCGCATATCTGCCTCGCGCTCCCAAGTGGACTCCTCCACATTATGATGCTCCCACTGGACCCGTATAAGTGGAACTACTTTCGACCTCAATATTCTCTCGCTGTGGTCTAGGATAGCCACCGGTCTCTCCTCGTAAGAGCTGTCAGGCTGTAAGTCTATCTCATCTATCGCAATGTGGGTATGGGTCATATCATCCCGAAGATATCGTCTCAATGACGAGATGTGGAATACATCGTGAATGCGATGTAAATGCTCTCGCAGTCCCAATCTATATGCTACCGGCCCAATCCTCTCGATGATGGGAAATGGTCCCACGTACCTCGGGGCCAATTTCCGTTTCTTTCTGAACCTCATCACTCCTTTCATAGGAGATACACGTAGTAACACTTGATCCCCCACATTAAACTCTCGGAAGAACCGTTTCGCATCGGCGTAGCTTTTCTGCCTGTCCTGGGCTACTCGAATGCGACTCCTGATCATCTCAATCCTCGCAGAGGTGTCCTGAATCACCTCTGGTCCTAGCAACTTGTTATCCCCCACCTCGAGCCAACAAGTTGGGGAACGACAAGGCCTGCCATACAAAGCTTCGAATGGAGCCATGCCAATAGTGAACTGATAAGAGTTATTATAAGAAAACTATACCAGTGGAAGATGTGGATCCCAACCTCCCCCAAAATCAAGAACGCACATGCGTAGCATATCCTCCAACATCTGATTAGTACGCTCTGTCTGTCCATCTGTCTGTGGGTGATAAGCTGAACTCAACCTCAACTCAGTACCCATAGCCTCCTGAAAGCTTTCCCAAAAACACGACACGAAAATCTTGTCTCTGTCTGACACAATATTCAGGGGCACCCCATGTAATCTGACAATCTCAGCAATGAACAACTGAGCATACTGACCCGTGGTATAGTCTGTCCGCACCGGCAGAAAATGAGCCACCTTGGTCAAACGGTCTACAATCACCCAGATAGAGTCGTGGCCCCACTGTGATGTAGGCAACCCTGTAATAAAATCCATGGAAATACTTTCCCACTTTCACGCGGGTACTTCCAATGGCTGAAGTAACCCTGACGATTTCTGATGGTCCGTTTTTACCAACTGGCAGGTAGAACACTTGGACACGAACTCAGCTATGTCCTTCTTCATCCCACTCCATCAATATTGTCGCCTCATATCCTGGTACATCTTATCTCCTCCAGGATGTACCGCAAATCGGGACCTGTGAGACTGAGTCATCACTGCATGACGTAAATTCTGCTCCTTCTGGAACCACCAATCTCCCATTAAACCTCAAACCCCCATCAGAACTAATAGAATAGGACTCAGCACCCTCGGCTAAAAGTCGTACACTCTGCTCCTGGCAAAACGGGTCTGTGGTCTGTGCCTGTATCACCCTCGTAACAATATCGGGTGTCACTGTCATAACAGATATGAAGGAACATGCTACAACGTCCTGGTGACCCAACTCCTTCCACTTTTCTTTCCAGACGTCCGCTACATCGTCTACCGGTCTACGGCTCAACGCATCAGCAACTACGTTGGCCTTCCCCGGATGATACTGTATGTCGAACTGATAGTCCTTCACAAACTCTAACCATCTGTGCTGACGCATATTCAGCTCTCGCTGAGTGAGCAGGTACTGCAGTGACTTGTGGTCTGTGAACAAACGGAATTTCTCCCCCAATAAATAGTGTCTCCATATCCTCAATGCAAAAACGACCGCTGCTAACTCCAGGTCGTGGGTGGGGTAATTCTTCTCATGCGTCTTAAGCTTGCGGGAGGCAAAAGCTATAGCCTTCTCTTCCTGCTGAAGTACTCCCCCAAGTCCCCGTAAAGAGGCATCGGTGTAAACCAGGTACTACACACCCGGCTTCGGTAAAGTAAGGACTGGTGCTGAAGTAAGCTTTTCTTTCAGCTCGTCGAAAGCCAATTGACAAGCATCATCCCAAACATATGGTACCCCTTTGCGAGTCAGGTTCGTCAATGGACCTGCTATTTTGGAGAATCCCGGAATGAATCTACTGTATTATTCGGCTAACCCCAAGAAACTTCGCACTTCCGTCGGTGTCGTGGGTTGTCCCCACTCCCTCATCGCTGACACTTTACTCGGGTCTACTGCTATCTCCTGCTCAGAAACAACATGCCCTAAGAACTGTACTTCTCGCAACTAGAATCCGCACTTCTCGTACTTAGCATACAACTGATGCTCTCGTAGAGTCTTAAGGACCTGTATCAAGTGCTCGACATGCTCCTCGGAGTGTGAATATATCAAAATGTCATCTATGAAGACGATGACAAACTGATCCAAGAACTCTCTAAACACTCGGTTCATTAAGTCCATGAACACGACTGGAGCATTTGTGAGGCCGAATGGCATCACTCTGAACTCGTAAGACCCATATCGCGTCAAGAAGGTAGTCTTTGAAACATCCTGCTCCCTAATACGTAGCTGATGGTACCCCGACCTCAGATCTATCTTCGAAAAGAAAGTTGCTCCCCTCAGCTGGTCGAACAGATCATCGATTCGAGGCAACGGATACTTATTCCATATCGTGACCTTGTTCAACTCCCGGTAGTCCACACATAGCCTCAGTGAACCATCCCTTTTCTTCACAAACAAGACTGGAGCGTCCCAAGGTGAGGTACTCCTACGAATGAAACCCTAACCTAACAGCTGCTTTATCTGATCTCGTATCTCTACCGGAGCCATACGGTATGGAGCGCGTGCTATCGGTCTAGTATCCGGTAATAAATCTATGACAAAGTCTATCTCTCGACTGGGGGTAGGCCTGGTATCTCCTGTAATACATCGGAATACTCACGAACAACTGGGATCGAGTCTAAGGGAATCACAACCTCCTTAGAGGTATCCTCCTCTATGTAATACAAATGAGCAGTCGAGCCTCCCTCTGGGCGAGGCATCGCCACTACAAACATCTCTTGCCCCGGAATGGCAAAGACAATACTCCCACCGAAACAATCAATCATGGCTCTGTAAGCTGCGAGCCAATCCATACCGATAATAACATCGTGCTCATGCATATCTAAGACTAACATGTCTGCACGTAATACCAAGCTACCAATCTCTACTCCCACTCCCCGGCATATAAAGAAAATAAGTGATCCACTCCCCAGTGGTGAGTCTACACACGTCATAGTTCTCTCTGTTGTGGCTAATAACCCTAAGGACTTCACAAAATGAGTAGCTATAAAATAATGCGTCGCCCCAGTATCAAATAAAACTCGACCCATAGTACCATGGATATGAAACATACCCTCAATCCCGGGTGGTGCCTGCGGAGCTGCTGCCTGGTGGACGTTATAGACACGTCCATACTATAACTACCCCTGTTGTACTGGAGTTGCTGGAATGGCTGGTAGGGCTGGTACCTGGGCTGGTTCTGGGAGGGCAGCTGGAAAAAGTGGCCTCTGTGGCTCATTACGGGCACCCTGCTGCTGTGGGGTCCTATCACCCTCTGGGAAATCCTGGCGCTTATGGCCATGCTTGTCGCACACAAAACATCGGCCTTTGAAGTTACTCCCCCTCTGACCCTGCTGCTATCGGTGCCGGCCTTGCTGGCCTTGCTTACTTGGGGCTTTATTCCTCTCTCGAAACTGCTTCACTTCACCACGTTGTTGACTAGACTCGCCTTTTCCTTGGTCTTGCTGGCCTTAAGGGGAAATTTACGGAAAGACTATGTCAGGGTGAGGACAATCCCTCCACTTGTGACCCGGCTGTACACATTTATAGCAGAGTTCCGAAATTCTTCGTTGGTCGGATTGTAGTTTATCCCCAGTCTGATTCGGACAAGATTGACCTTTGTGACCGTCCATTCCACAACTGAAACACCTCTTTGTGATTTCATTCTGAATCTGACTTCGTTGGCCCTGACACTTTTGGCCCTTTACATAAATTTTGTTACTTCTGGAACTGACTCGGTCTTGGGTGGTTTGTTGTAGCAATTTCGGTGTCTTCGCACAATTTTTAACTTTAGTCACATGCATTTGGTTAACCTCTCTAGATCTTTTGCCTCCTCTAAGCTGTATGCTGCGTTCTTGGTACTGTAAAACTGCAGTGGTAACTGCTTGTGCCACAATGCCCACAAATTCGGCGATTGGTACCCTTTTTGGAGACACCTAAGGCGTGAGTTGTCCTTGCTCATTAACTTCCCCAGTGGTATTAGCTTGTTCTTCCTGACGGGCCATCTGAAAGTTTTAAAATTACATCAGAATAAGTTTAACATTCGTATCGACAAGTCGCAGAAGCACGAATTTCCAACGCATAAGGATGAATACAACATTCCTAATGTTAGGGCTCTATAGCAAAAATGTTAAGCTGAAAGCGAAATAAGCCGTACAGATCCTAAGGACACTAGAACCTAATGCTCTGATACCACCTGTGACACCCCGCCTAATTAAATACCGGGCGATCACTCCTTTATTAAATTAAAATCAAGGTGAACAGTTGGTTCATTCTTAGCATCACTGTCGTAAAAATAACTTTTCCAATTTAAACACCCTAATTAATTAAGCTAAGTGTCAAAACAATTTTTAAACATTACTTTCCAAATTTTATTTTAAAAACAAAGATTTAATTGTTTGCAACAATTCAATATTAAAGAATCACACCACAATAATCCGGGAACATATAATCCAAATAATTTAAACATTCAACAACTAAATCCCAACATTAAAACTTAAAGTAAAACATCCAGACAGTAATAAATCCCAAAGTGACAATACTAGAAATAATTGAATCACAAAGTCCAATAAAATAACTGAATAATGGAAAGGGCGACACATGCCCCACTAAATGAATATGCTAGGAGTGGAATCAAATAAATGAAGTCGTCTAAGCAAGAGGCCTGTAACTCCCACCTAAGCTGCAGTGCGTTCCCTCCAAAGGATCCTACGCAAGACGCCCCTGTGGCTGGGCACCTGTAATATATACATATATATACAAGAGAGAAAGAGAAATAGAAACGAGTCAGATCCCGATAGTGTAAATGATTTAAAATTTGTTTAGCAAGTATTTAAAATGTTTATAGGTCAATGCAACAACATATTAGTGCGACACTCTCTTGAGAAATTCTCACCTCTCTTCTAATGTGCACGCCTATCGCACTAACCTTCCCAACAGATTTTCTTATCTTATATCGCACTAAACTTCCCAATGGTTTAACTTATCTTAGGTTACTCGTAAGATTTAAAACTGAACAATATAGTTGTTTAAAAGGAAGATTTCATTTAGTAACAAAGCTCCCATTTTAACTTTATTTATTAATAAAGTTTCCCAGTGTCATATTATACTTTTTCAAAACAAGTATTTCCAATTTGAGTCATCATACATGTCTTACTTACCATATCACAGTAGGCAGTTCCAAATTTCAGAATTTCATATATATATTAAATACTCATATAATATATATATTCTAACAGCACCCCACATAAAAACTATGGTGTGGGCATACTCTTCTATCCAATCCCCGTATCACTCGTACTAAGGGAAATACAAATTCGGAATCACTCTCGAACTGTATTAACACATACACAAACAATATTGAGGTGAAGCATAGATTCCAAGTCTCTAAGAGGATGGCACATGCCCGCATCTCTTAGGACCGTCTGAACTATCAATTCGATAGCCTGTACCAAGGATTTATATCTTCTAGGGTACGAGTCAATATCCCCCATAAAGGTCCCATCGAGATAAGATTGTCCCAGCGCGGTAACCTCAGGAATAGCAAGTAGCGCGGGCAGAATTTTCACATGTATATAATATATGCATACACACAGTCATACAAATATACTACTTTTATCATATCAATTTAGGTACATCTATAATCCCATAATTACGACATTTATCCTTATTTTCCCATTATTTGTTATCACGTATAACGATTCGTCTCTAACTTTAATTTGAGGGATTATTCCAACTTACTACGTAACACTCATCGACTCTATCCTCCCAAGTGTAGAATTCAGTAGGTACTCATCTAATTTCCAACGTAACTATCTTACGTGTCTATCCCCTTAATGCACAATTTCATCGTCCCTTGTATGTAAATATCCCAAAAATACAACTCTCGTCTTACATTAAAGGTCCCATAATTATTTATAAGTCCTACTGGTCTTCTTCATCTCCCAAAATATTTGAATAAGGGTGTCCAAGAATTATTTCTCATTAAATTGAATTCAACTAATTTAAAAAGTGGAAATATGAGTCTGCCAGAAGGGGTCGATCGATCGAGGTCTGGGGCTCGATCGATCGAACCTTCGATCGATCGAAGCTCTTGGCTCGATCGATCGATCAAACAGGTATGACGAATTCTGCAGTTAATCAGTTACGGGTTCTATCACATAACCTCCTCCAAATCCAAACTTTTCATTCCCAATCGCCCAAAAATTTGTACTACTAACATTATAATCTCATTTTATGTATCTTCTACGTAGAGCATGTAAATTTCCGTCATTAATCATGGATTTATAGGCAAAAACTTCATAAAAATCTCAAGAAACCTAGAATTCCTTAAACATGGTTCTAATCAATCTTTTCCAGAATTTTCTTCTTCTAAAACATCATAATTTCGTGGTTTGATCCTCTACATGTGAAGGGGTTTCCAGAATAACATTCAAATCATTACTACATGCGGTTTTCTATCTCAAATTTGGGTTTTTCTTCCATAAAACTCATCCTAATCATCCCGAGACTAACATGAGTGATGCATTAATGAAAATAAGCAAGATAAACACTTACCTGGGATTTTTGGCGTTCTGATTTGCAGACGATTTTGGTGTGGTTGTGTTCCCCGTCGCGCGATCTACACGTTGGTGGTGGTGGCGGTGCAAACGGATGGATTTTGGGCCTTGGATTGCTTTGGAAGCTCTCTACTTCCCTCTCCTATGGCCTTCACTTGTCTTTGGTTGTTTTAACCCTAGAAGGCAACCTTAGACATCTGATATAGCCCTTGAAATTTCGTGGGTTTAATTACCCAAAGATACGAAATGTCCAAAATGCCCTCCCGGGGTACTTATTAAGCCTAAAAACGCCCCGAGATCCAAACTAAACCCCCGGGTACACTTTTCTGACTATCTCGACCCTTTCGGACACTTTGGCTGACTCAAAATGACCATACAAGCGACTTATAATATATTCACTTTTATTCATCAATATTTAGTCCCGACGCGATACGGGCGCGTCCCGACTCAAATTTCCAAAATTGTTATTTTATTCACTCGTGACATTTAATATAACCAATATTATATATTACTTTGCTCATTAGTAATATTCAACAAATTTTCCATAATTACTAACTCTCATCACGTTAATAATTATAACCTAATTAATTTCTGAATTTATATTAAATAATTAATTCACATTAAATTTAATAAATCCTCAAATTAATATAGCATAAAAATACGGGGTATTACACACTTACAAGCTCATATTCAAGAAAATCAACTTTGGGGAGCTAATTGTCAAAGAAAAAGTGCTTTTAAATAAACTTGGGACTTTATCTAAACCCCGTTACAAAGAATGACATGAACCATTAATAATAACTCTGATTAGCTCTAATATAGATACAACCCATATCATCTAATTTGATAGCCCCTCTCACAAATCTAGGAAGATCTAATTTATTTTTGACAACCAGATTTGAAGATGAATAAACTCCAACATTTGCCAGACAATCCGCTTCCGTATTCGATTCTCTACAACTAAAGAGAAATGAATGAGGTTTAACTTATCTCAAATTTTCACTACAATTTTCAAATATTTCCAAGGTGGCTTCCTTTCCTATTAAGTACATTCACTACCATTTCAGAGCCAGATTCAATCTAGATGAAGTCTAAGTTATACCTCAAACAAAGTTGAATGCCCTTATACAAGCTATTAAGTTCCATATCTGAATTTGTTGCAGTTCCTCCTGGACAAGCTTAAGCCAACACCACTGCACTCTTATGATCTCTTAAAATTCCACCAAATCCACTCGGGCCTGGGTTACCTTTTGAAGCTCCATCCACATTCAATTTAAGCCAATCTATAGGTGGGGGTTGCCATTTGATTTGAACAATGCTATTGACCTTCTTCTTAAAAGAAAGATTAAACACCTCCTTGATTTTGTCATCTACAGATCTGCAATTCGATTTGAAACTAATACATTTGCATAAATTATTTAATAGAAACAAAGAATTGAAAATGAACATTTGAGGATTGATTCTGGAACCTTAAAAAACACAAGAATTTCACTTCTTCCACACCTCCCAATAAACCACCAAAGGAATACTTCTACTCAAAATTCTTGAATAGTCTTCATTACCGGTTCTAATCCACCAACACATTAGAAGAGAAGCAAAATTGGATCTGTCTATATTGATTCCCATTAAATCTGAGAAGTATTTTCACACTTGGACTACCACATGACACTTTAATAACATATGATCGAAAGATTCAACACTAGCTAGGCAGCCCTGCATCTAGAAGTAAGAGGAAAGCCTAAACTTTTAACATTTTCATTAAAAGGAAGGCAGTTGTTGGCAGCTCTCCACATTTTTATTAATATTTTTTTGGAATGTTCCTATCCCCCATTAAATCAACCACTGTTGACTTTACAAACCTGTTCATCATTATATTATAAGCAGAAGAAAGAGTAAATTCACCAGAATTTGATGGTTTCCATCTCCAATTGCCTTGACTAAAGATCATGTTTTACAAAGCTAAGTCTTTGACTTTCTTCATGTTCCTCCAAGCCAGAGATCCTCCATTTGGGAATTTATTCCAAGACTTGTATTTATTCTTCATAAATGAAGTCCAAAGAGAGGTCTCATAATAAAATTTCCTAAACAGTCTTAAACAAGAGGCTTGAGATAAGGTATGAAGATCTTTAAATCCCAGACATCATTCCTCTACTCGTAAAAAAAGCTTATACCATCTTGACCATTGGTATTTCGATGCTATCTTCTCAGAACCTCCACAGAAGAATTTGTTGAACAACTTATAAATTGAAGCAATGACTGCTTTTGGGGGCTGCATAACAGATAATACAAATATAGGAACTGAGCTTAGGACATGTTAAATAAGAGTATATTTTCCTCCATTAGATAATAAAGTGGATTGCTATCCCTCTATTTAGACATTGAAGTCTGAACCTCTAATACCATGTATAATTTTAAATATGGTAGAACTCCCAGTATATTGATCACGCATATAGTAGGATTTTTAGAGCCATGAATAAATAGATGACTGAGTACATAGGTATAGCTGACTGAGTACATAGGTTGTTACAACTGTAGTGAGAACTCATAAGGATTTCAAAATTCAAATAACTTCCTAAACACCTATGGTTGTTCCTGATGTAAGTGACGTCAATGGGAGCAAGAAAAGATAATTCTCTCTCAAACTCTCTCTAATCAAATCTCAAAATATTGAAGAATGACTCAAATGAGTCTAAAAAATAGGTCTTTATAGGAAGGAAGTTGCTTGGCCTATAAGATAACAACCTAATTACAATGATACCCTTAAGTGCCAATTAACCTTCCTTCTTCTAAATACTACCAAAAAAGAAAAATACAATGAAATACTAAAAATGATAAAATGACGACAACGGCCCTGATTCACACCACTCTCCCCCCTTCAAAAGAGTTCGTTCTCGAACTCAGAGGGGATGGCCATCGGTGTCACCATCAAGGATCGTGATGAGATCTGGCTGAGATGGTATCTATGGTGCCTCCTCAATGGAGTCAGGGTCCCCAAAAGCTAAGAGAGCTCGACGACGAGGGAGAGAAAAATCGGAGGCGCAATGGCCCATCACCCTACAATTGTAGCATTTGAAGGTGACCGGATGAGCCAGAGCAGGAGGAGGAACTGTGGTAGCAGGAGGTGCAGTGGTAGAAGGAGTCCCAGTAGGTGCCGAAGTCACGGGTGCTGGAGGAGTAGACATGGAGCGACTACGCAGTAGAGGGGTAGTCTGGTGGAAGGACTGAACCTTGGTGGCATAATCCACCGCCTTGGCAAAGGAGGTGACCTCACACAAAGCAAGATTACGCTGGATGTAGCCCTCAAGTCCATGAATATATCGGCTAATTTGCTACTCCTCACTCTCGTCTAGGCGGGCGCGAGTACATAAAAGCTGAAATCGCTTAGTGTAGTCCAAAACTGTGGACTCCTGACAAAGGGACTGAACTCGAAGAAATAAGTCGCGCTTATAAGTGTAATACCCCGTATTTTTATGGCTTTTAAATTTAGGGATTTATTAAATTTAATTGAGATAAATTAATTTAATTTTAATCCGGAAAGTTGTTTTATATATTTACTAGCGTGAAGAGAGTTAGTAATTATTGGAAATTTGTTGAATGTTACTGGATGAGTATAGTAATATATGAGATTGATTTTATAAAAATTGTCACGTGTGAATAAAATGAAAATTATGAAAATTTAAGTCGGGACGCGCCCGTGTCGTGTCAGGACTAAATGTTGATTAATAAAAGTGAATAAATTATAAGTTGCTCATATGGTCATTTTGAGTGCCCCAAAGTGTTCGGAAGGGTCGAGATAGTCAGAAAACTGTACCCGGGGGTTTAGTTTGGATCTCGGGGCATTTTTAGGCCTAATTAGTACCCCGGGAGGGTGTTTTGGACATTTTGTAATTATGGGTAATTAAACCCACGAATTTTCTAGGGTTATATCAGATTATAAGTGTTGTCTTCTAGGTTTACCATAACCAAAAAACTAATGACGGCCATTAGAGAAGAAGAGGAGAAGAACTCCAATGGGTTCTAGGCCAAGAACTCCTCCGGTTGCACCACCACCGCCAAATCATAGATCGCGCGAAGGGGATCACAACCACACCTTTTTCTTCCACAAATCAGAGACTAAATTTCTAGGCAAGTATCTATCTTGCTTTAATCAAGTTAATACATCCTTTTATATTGTTCTAGGGTTGATTAAAATTAGTGTTCTTGAAAGAAACCCTTAATTGGAGAAAAATTGCATGTTGTAGAGATAGAGATCATATTTCTGGAAATCCATTTCACATGTAGAGGTTGAATCATGAATTTCCATGGTATTAGCGATAGAAAATCTAGAAAAGAATGGAAGAAACTAAGTTAAAGAAAATATTAGGGTTCATGAGAATTATATAGATTTTGGCCCTTTTAACCCATGATTCTTAATGAAAACTCGCATGCCTTACGTAGATTATTAATCATTTGGGTTTATTATGTTTGTGGTATCAATATCTGGGAGTTTAGGAGTTAAAAATTTGGAATTGGATGAGTTTGGATGATAGAACCCGTAATTGGTATTCTGCAGATTTTGCCATACCTGTTTGATCGATCGATCGAGCCCATAGCATCGATCGATCGCCGGTTCGATCGATCGACCCCCATTCATCGATCGATCGACCCTTCCTGGAAAACTGCATTTTTTCTCATCCGATTTTACGCGCAGAAAACCTTGATTAGGGTTGCAAGACATAATGGAACATAAAAAGGACCAGTAGGGTCAAGATAAACCCTATTAAGTGGGACTTTAATGTGAAGCGAAATAAAGGGTTACGTGCATTGATTTAATAATCGAAAGGTCTAGGAAGTTGGAGTAGAAAGTAAGTGAGGGCCTACTGAAATTGTACTTAATTAAAGATAATACTTCGAGAGACGAGAAGTGAGTTTAGAATGACTTAATCACGAGAATAAAATGACCGAGTCCGTTATATGAAATAATCGAGTAGAATGTGTAATAATGGATAATTATAATTATGGGTCAAGAGCGCACCTAATTTAATAATGTGGATGTGAATAGATATTTATATATGACGGTGTGATTGTGCATATATTATTTATGTGTAAAAATTGTACCCGGGCTACTTGCTATCACGAGAGTTTCCGCGCTGGGACAGTCTTATCTCGATGGGACCTTTATGGGGGATATTGACTTGTACCCTAGAACATAAGATTCCTAGGTACAAGCTATCTGATTGATAGTCAGACGATCCTAAGAGACGTGCGGGTATGTGCTGACCTCTTAGAACTTTGAACTATGCTTCGCCTCTATTTGTATGTGTTTGTGTTAATGCAGTTCGAGAGTGATTCCGAACTATCATTTCCCTAAATATGTGTGATACAGGGACTTGATAGCAGAGTATGTCAGCACCATAGTTTTTATGTGGGGTGTCGTTAGTATATATGTAGTATATGAGTGACTGGTATATATATACTTATTCATGGAAACTTTGCACCATAGATTTTATGTGGGGTGCCGTTTGTGTATATATGATATGTGTAATTAATATATATACGTGTATCTATATGAGAACTTTCTACTGAGTGAAATAGTAGTTAAGTACTGTATAAATTGTTCAGCTTCACTATAAGTATTCGGAAACGTTATAACAATACGGAATTATTCTAAATAACGTAAGAAATCTTGAAGAGTTAGATTTTCTAAAGTGAATATCATAACCTTAATCCCACGTGTTAAGACTTATGGAGAATAAGTTAGAGAGATATATGAGATTCATTAGTACGGTAGACGTGCACACTAGATGAGAGGTGAGAATTCTCAAGAGAGTGTCGCATACTAATATGACTATTGCATTAGCCGGTAAGCATCTTAAATACTTGCTAAACTATTTTTAAAACTGTTTTACATTTGGGCTTTGACCCGTTTGCTATTACCTCTGCTCTCTTGTGTATATATATATATATATATATATATATATATGTATTACAGGTGCCCAGCCACAGGGGCGTCATGCTTAAGATTCTTTGGATGGAACGCGCAGTAGCTTTTGTGGGAGTTGCATGCCATTACTTAGACGACCTCATTGTTGACTCTACTTCTAGTTCAGTTTTATCCAGTGGGGGCATGTGTCACCCTTTTCCATTATTTAGTTGGTATTGTCAGAGATTGTAATTCTTTTACTTTCAACATCTTCATTTCGAGATTTATTACTGTCAGGATGTTTTCCTTTAGTGTTTTAAAGTTGGGGTTTGTTATTTATGGTTAAACTCTTGAATGTTCATTTTTTATTCTATACTTATGAGTGACTCTTAAAATGTTAGTGGTTAAAGGCTTCATAATTGGATTTAATAAAATGGAAATAAGGTTTTAAATGGTTTTGACACTTAGCTTAATTAATGAGGGTGTTTAAAATTTGAAAATTTTCATTTGCGACAGTGATGCTAAGAATGAACCAACTGTTCACCTTGATTTTAATTTAATAAAGGAGTGATCGCCCGGTATTTAATTAGGTGGGGTGTCATAGGTGGTATCAGAGCATCAGGTTCTAGTGTCCTTTAGGATCTGTGGGGCTTCTTATGCTTTCAGCATTGCTTTGTTTGATATAGAGCCCGATGTTTAGGATTGTCAATTTCTTTGATGAGATTTCGTTCTCCTGCTATAACGTATATACATTAGTGAGTTCTAATTTCGTTCGGATGTGTGCATGTGCCGAGCGATGATGGATGTCAGAAGAGGACCGTCAAGCGGACATCAGGAAGCAGGGCTCAGTTGAGGTTGTAAAGTATATTCGAGGATGATGACCGTAGTCGGGGTCACCTCCATTATGGCACGAGAAGTCAAGACTAGAAAGGTGACTGAGGCGCAGCCATGATTTTCAAATGCTGCTCTAGTCGAATGAGGTGCGAGAGTAAACTCACCCAACGTGTTACAAAACGTGTAGAGAACTGTCAGTGAAAAACTCTAGAAATGCGGGAATTGTATGAGTTTACCAAAAGAGGTAAAGTATCCAAAGGTTTAGATATAGGACGGAGTGTGGCTAACTGAAAGTGAAAATTTAGAAAAAAAATTCTTGGCTGTCGGAACGAAGTTATAATGATGGGAGTCAACCACCAATTTTAGAAGAAGAATGCTATGTCTATAGGGGAACCTTAGGTACAGTGTTGACCGTATGTTCCTTCATCAGATGTTCAGAATTAGAAGTGAACGTTGTTCCTGAACTCATCACAAGGGGACGTGATAGAGGTCCATTTGTGAATATGAATCTTAACCGTTAGCGAATTTTGTATCGGAAGATGTAGATACAATTGGAGGAAACGACTCCAAGTGGGAGATTGACTCGTAATAATAGTTGATAACACTCAAAGAGGAAATTCTGATGGACGGCCGATTCAGGGGTTGGCAATGTCGTATTTTGTCAATAAAGATGGTAATGCTCCTTTGTGGGGGGAAGCTAAAAGAATCGAAGAATTTAGTCGAGAATAAGACCGAATGCAACGGTGGTGGTTTAACACCACAAAGGGGTGTGGATACACATCAGGGGACCCATTTAGATGATTCAGATAGTTGAATTCTTACCAAGGGATGGTAAAATTCAGTTGGAATATTATAGACATTGATATGTTCTTTAGGGCCTAAGAGGCTAAGGGAATAACCGAGGTGTCCAACAGGAATCGAGTCTACTAAAGTCTGAGAGAAGGACAATCCTAACATGGTTAGTAGGACAGGTGATAAGTGGATTATGTGTTGAGGTATTTTGTGGGGAGTGAAATTGCACGTCATAATAAAGGGACAAGAATATGGTGCCTAGTAAAAGACAACGATTAAAGTAGTTTTCTTTTGGTTTGGGCAGACGTGTTACGTCCAGAGACCATTTGTGCAGTCAAGATGATTGGCAAGGTGGAAGTATAAGTTATACCTCAGAGGATGCGGCGTGTTTATGTGACACTAGCGAGTCACTATATTTTGTTCATTGCTAGATTAGCATGTGAGACGAGTTTATTAAGTATAATTATAAACGTTATTATTATGTGAATATTTTTCCTTAGTGTAGCGAGATTTTTCTTTAGTGTTATCCGCGGAGGATGAATGAGTATATTAACAGTGTTATGTACTTTATTGAGGTTACTCGTTGTAGTGATGCGGTATGCGAGTATGATATTATCTTTGTTACAACGTTATAGAAATGGTTAGTACGATAGTGGGCAATTATTGCAAGGCTATCGGAGTGGTTGCATTAGTGGAGCATGTTTTTGTTCTGGCGAGTATTCACATGTAAGAAGGTCGGACTCGCACTAATATTATCTATCCTAGAGACTTCGGAGGGGATAGTGGGATCGAGATATTCGATACCGATGTATGTATGGACTTTGTCATTAGGATTTAGTATGTATCGGGTTTACGGTTGAGCAAAAAGATTTAACCCAGTATTGTGTGTAGCACTCAGAACTTGGTGATAGGAAGAGTGCATTGTTATATCTATTCTCCAGAGATGTGGGAATTAAGAGTTATACCCCTATTATTAGGGAAAGGGATTCCGAGAATTACGATTGTATGTATTTGAGGTTTATAGAATACAATTACCACCAACCAATACTGAACGATAGTACTTTTGGTGAAATGTTCTTTGTTAAGTGTAATTACGGGAGGAAATGTAACTTTTCTGTCAAGAGACGGAATAAAGGGGTACATGCTATAGACGGAGGACCTAACGGATTTCGATAACCGACAATGCTAGGTAGTAGTGTATGGGAGGGGTTCCTTGTTTGTATTTCGCTTTGCGAGACATCCCACGCATGAAACTTAGCGTAAGGTTGGAATTAGGGAGATGTTTGGTCATTAGTCCGTGAGTTCGGTACCTCGGTCGTACTAGGGGTAGGTAATTATATCTGTAAGTTGGAAGTTGAATCATGATTTAAGGCCAGTGGAGCCGGTTATGTGGTAAGAAAGCATTGGAAGTTATCCTCGCGAGTTGAGGGGTGGAACGACGATAAGGAGGATTTAAAAATTTCAATTTCTAGGGTGATTGAGAGTATCCAAGTGTTGTAACCGCGTTCAAAACACAAGGTAAATAAATATTTGGGATGATTTTAGCATGGTGTATCTGGAAAGAATTTTTATTATACAAAAGAGATGACTTGTATTTATTTTGATGAATAGAGCGTTAGTGATTTATTTTGGTTGTTGTACCTGTTTGTGAAAATTGTTGTACTTATCTGAAGGAGTTTGAGATTTGTTGTCCCTCTTTTGTTGTCATGGAATGTGAATGCCCTATTCCTTATATTTTGTTGGATTTAATTAGTTCTACAGATGAGTAGCGCTCCGTTCGCTCTCCCAGGGCGGTCGGGGTGTTACAAAAATGCGAGCATCTTGGTTAGTTGATGTTAAAATCGTCCGAATTGAAGGGACGTGGTAATAGACGTGCGAAATATATGTTTGTGGGACTAGTATAACGAAGTGGAAGTGATAGAGAGGATTAAACGTCACACGAGGGGCGCTAATCCATACATAAGTGTGCAATTAGAATAGCACACCCTAATTTCATTGGAAGGCTGTGGGAAGCTATTTAAGAAGGGGTATTCCTTGAATATAGTAGAATTTAATTATTATGAAGAACACTCGTAGAGGAGTTGTTATTAGTCAAGTGTGAGAGCGACTTGCGCATACAAAGAGTGATGAGGTTAGTATAGTATAAAAGATTCAGAAATACGCATCGTGGAGAAAAGAGCACGAGTCGGAACTTTCGGCATACACCAAGGAAGGAAGGGGAGTATTACGTGCCACTTAATGTGAGACATTTCAAGGAAATAAAATTGATGTTTAGCGGGACGTAGTGAGTAGTCTCTACATGCACCGCCCATAGATAGGGTTCGATTGGAAGAGGAGAATAAATCAGAAAATTTTTGTGTTTACCATCCTCAAAACAAGATCAAGGGTTCATCCGAACATGTGAATTAAGTCGCCCGAGAAGGAAGAGATTGATATTCCTTTGGAGTGGTTTACAATATTAACTAGTATGCCCCAGACTTCCTTTGAAAGGAAGGGTCCCCCCAGTACATGGTACGGCACAGTATTTATTTCTAAATCGGGATGAGATTTGTGAATCCCACCTTTAATATGTGATTTCAGGAACCAGCAGAGATAAGGTTTCGTTTCAAGTAGGATGTATCACCCTTAGCCAGGGAATAGGCGCACGGTGATTAAAGATTAGTGGAGCCACGTGAAGGAAATTTTGGAATCTTGGTACGATGATTTCTGGAATGCTCTGTAGAAGCACTCGTACCTGTTTGTTGCGTACGAGGTGCTTATTAAGGTTTTGGTATGGAAGAACCTCGACTATTCTCCTTCCGTATGTTTGGAAGTGAGCGAAAAATCAGAATTTTGGATCGATCGAGAATAATCCGATAACTATGGTGGAATTCCACGACTGTTTTAGGCGAACAAGAGTGGTCAAATGTTCGTATGATTTTTTTTCTTAGAATGAAAGTTTTGTATATGAATAAATCCGAGTAGTTGTCATGTAGTGAGGTGCGGCCTCCCAATGATATTGAAATAATGGGAATTAATAGTGTATATGCGTGTCTTATGCGAATGTTGTCGTGTGGAGCACAACGTGAAGTATCTTTAATGAAGAGTGTTAAACAAGCTTGCTGTGAGGCGGGGGCTATAGTGATTGAACGCCTTACTATGTGGATAGGTTGCGTACTGTTAAGGTATAAAAAAATGTGTTTTACCAGGTAGGCCTTATTTTCCGAATATCGGGACGAAATTCCGTTATTAGGGGGGAAGTATGTAATACCCCGTATTTTTATGGCTTTTAAATTTAGGTATTTATTAAATTTAATTGATATAAATTAATTTAATTTTAATCCGGAAAGTTTTTTTATATATTTACTAGCGTGACGAGAGTTAGTAATTATTGGAAATTTGTTGAATGTTACTGGATGAGTATAGTAATATATGAGATTGATTTTATAAAAATTATCACGTGTGAATAAAATGACAATTATGGAAATTTAAGTCGGGACGCGCTCGTGTCGTGTCAGGACTAAATGTTGATTAATAAAAGTGAATAAATTATAAGTTGATCGTATGGTCGTTTTGAGTGCGTCAAAGTATTCGGAAGGGCTGAGATAGTCAGAAAAGTGTACCCGGGGGTTTAGTTTGGGTCTCGGGGCGTTTTTAGGCCTAATTAGTACCCCGGGAGGGGGTTTTGGACATTTCGTAATTATGGGTAATTAAACCCACGAATTTTCTAGGGTTATATCAGATTGTAAGTGTTGTCTTCTAGGGTTAGAATAACCAAAAACTAATGACGACCATTAGAGAGGAAGAGGAGAAGCTCTCCAAGGGGTTCTAGGCCAAGAACTCCTCCGGTTGCACCACCCTCACCGCCAAATCATAGATCGCGCGAAGGGGATCACAACCACACCTTTTTCTTCCACAAATCAGAGACTAAATTTCCAGGCAAGTATCTATCTTGCCTTAATCAAGTTAATGCATCCTTTTATATTAGTCTAGGGTTGATTAAAATTAGTGTTCTTGAAAGAAACCCTTAATTGGAGACAAATTGCATGTTGTAGAGATAGAGATCATATTTCTGGAAATTCATTTTACATGTAGAGGTTGAATCACGAATTTCCATGGTATTAGTGATAGAAAATCTGGAAAAGAATGGAAGAAACTAAGTTAAAGAAAATATTAGGGTCCATGAGAATTATATAGATTTTGGCCCTTTTAACCCATGATTCTTGATGAAAACTCGCATGCCTTACGTAGATTATTAATCATTTGGGTTTATTATCTTTGTGGTATCAATTTCTGGGAGTTTGGGAGTTTAAATTTTTGAATTGGATGAGTTTGGATGATAGAACCCGTAACTGGTATTCTGCAGATTTCACCATACCTGTTTGATCGATCGATCGAGCCCATAGCATCGATCGATCGACGGTTCGATCGATCGATCCCCTTTCATCGATCGATCGACCCCTCCTGGAAAACTGCATTTTTGCTCATCCGATTTTATGCGTAGAAAACCTTGATTAGGGTTGCTAGAACATAATGGAACATAAAAAGGACCAGTAGGGTCAAGATACACCCCGTTAAGTGGGACTTTAATGTGAAGCAAAATAAAGGTTAAACGGGGAGATATTTATACTTAGAAAATCATATGTGCGTTGATTTAATAATCGAAAGGTCTAGGAAGTTGGAGTAGAAGGTAAGTGAGGGCCTACTGAAATTGTACTTAATTAAAGATAATACCTCGAGAGACGAGAAGTGAGTTTAGAATGACTTAATCACGAGAATAAAATGACCGAGTCCATTATATGAAATAATCGAGTAGAATGTGTAATAACGGATAATTATAATTATGGGTCGAGAGCGCACCTAATTTAATAATGTGGATGTGAATACATATTTATATATGACGGTGTGATTGTGCATATATTATTTCTGTGTAAAAATCGTACCCGGGCTACTTGCTATCACGGGGGTTTTCGCGCTGGGACAGTCTTATCTCGATGGGACCTTTATGGGGGATATTGACTTGTACCCTAGAACATAAGATTCCTAGGTACAGGCTATCTGACTGAAAGTCAGACGGTCCTAAGAGACGTGTGGTTATGTGCTGACCTCTTAGGACTTGGAACTATGCTTCGCCTCCATTTGTATGTGTTTGTGTTAATGCAGTTCGAGAGTGATTCCGAACTAGCATTTCCCTAAATATGTGTGATACAGGGACTTGATAGCAGAGTATGCCAGCACCATAGTTTTTATGTGGGGTGCCGTTAGTATATATGTAGTATATGAGTGACTGGTATATATATACTTGTTCATGGAAACTTTGCACCATAGATTTTATATGGTGTGCCGTTTGTGTATATATTATATGTGTAATTAATATATATACGTGTATCTATATGAGAACTTTCTACTGAGTGAAATAGTAGTTAAGTACTCTATAAATTCTTCAGCTTCACTATATTTATTCGGAAACGTTATAACAATACCGAATTATTCTAAATAACGTAAGAAATCTTGAAGAGTTAGATTTTCTAAAGTGAATATCATAACCTTAATCCCACGTGTTAAGACTTATGGAGAATAAGTTAGAGAGATATATGAGATTCATTAGTACGGTAGACGTGCACACTAGATGAGAGGTGAGAATTCTCAAGAGAGTGTCGCATACTAATATGACTATTGCATTAGCCGGTAAGCATTTTAAATACTTGCTAAACTTTTTTAAAATTGTTTTACATTCGGTCTCTGACCCGTTTGCTATTACCTCTTCTCTCTTGTGTATATATATATATATATATATATATATGTATTACAGGTGCCCAGCCACAGGGGCATCATGCTTAGGATTCTTTGGATGGAACGCGTTGTAGCTTTTGTGGGAGTTGCAGGCCATTGCTTAGACGACCTCATTGTTGACTCTACTTCTAGTTCAGTTTTATCCAGAGGGGGCATGTGTCGCCCTTTTTCATTATTTAGTTGGTATTGTCAGAGATTGTAATTCTTTTACTTTCAGCATCTTCATTTCGGGATTTATTACTATCAGGATGTTTTCCTTCAGTGTTTTAAAGTTGGGTTTTGTTATTTATGGTTAAACTCTTGAATGTTCATTTTTTATTCTATACTTATGAGTGACTCTTAAAATGTTAGTGGTTAAAGGTTTCATAATTGGATTTAATAAAATGGAAATAAGGTTTTAAATGGTTTTGACACTTAGCTTAATTAATCAGGGTGTTTAAAATTTGAAAATTTTCATTTGCGACAGTGATGCTAAGAATGAACCAACTGTTCACCTTGATTTTAATTTAAAAAAGGAGTGATCGCCCGGTATTTAATTAAGCGGGGTGTCACAATAAGTGGCTGGGACAAAAGCGGACATCAACTGTGCACGGAGCTCGGTTTAGGATTAGATGGGGGAAAGGCCCTCAATGGCACGACCTTGCTCCAAGTCATTCCATCACACACTAGCGGAGCCCTGAAACTTAGTTGCTGCCAGAAGAACACATATATGACCCTTTAGCCGTTTATACTAAAAAATTCACTCCACGGCGGCAAACCAATCAACAACGGCATCAGGCTGTAGGTGGCCATCAAACATGGGAACATCCACTCTGATATCACCCTGCATGCTCCTTGATAATAACTGAAGGTTCAACTGTGTGACAACATCACCATCAGGAAGAGCAAGGGTGTCCTCATCTAGATCATCATCGCCTGGCGGAGGCTCGGTAAGTAAGGCTCGCTGTGGGGGCCTCCAGGGCGGTGGGTGAGGAGGGTCAGGAGCTGGTAGAGAAACTAGGGGTGAAGGAGCGGGTGGGGGAGCTGGAGCTGGGGGAGGATTGGTATGAGGTGGGAGAGTCTCACAAGGTGGGGAAGGAGGAGGTGGTGAAACCAATGGCTGGCGGTAGGGGCATTGATTCATTTGGTGTCCTTTCTGGTGGTAAACAAAGCAATGACGCTCAGAGATGGGGACATAGGGTGTCACCTTGGGGTTGAGGGAATCAAAGGGGGAGACATGCGTGCGCCACTCGATAAGAGGGGGTGGTTGAAACTCTGGATTGGAGTGGGGACAGGGGGAGGGAGGATCGGTATGGGGTGGTCGGGTAATCCACTCCCGTACCCGCTCATGGGAATCAACGGGTGTGGAGTGAAAGGAACGGGTATCCCACGTAGGTGGATGATGCGGGACATAGAGTGGGTGGTCGGGTAGGGGTGATGTGTGTAAAATAGGTGGGGGCGGAAGCATGGGGAAGGTGGAGTGAGGCGGGTAAGGGTGTGTGGTAGTGGGTGGGGTAGGGGGTATTTAGGGATGTTCAAGGTGTTTTTGCGGGTGGTGTCAAGGGTAAATGGAGATAGGGGCATCGAATGGTCATGGTGGGGTGGGGTAGAATATGTGGGTGGATATGGTGACGGGGAGTGGCGAGGGTTAAGAATCCGGGGTGGGGGAAGGAGAGGAGAGGGCAATTGGTGGTGTGTTGATATATTTGGGGGTGGAGGGGGAGGTATAGGGGTGGTGGTGAATTTTTGGGGTCGAAATTATTAGGATTGTGGGAAGATGAAAATTCTAGGGTTTGGGGTGCAAGATTGGGGTCAAACGGCATAGGTTTTGTTACATTGGGATGTATTTGAGGCGGATTTAATTTTTTTGTGTGCCGAATGTCACGGATCATTTCGAAAATTGTGGGAGAGTAGGTTCCAATCAATGGTGGTGCCAATTGAACACATAATGGAGACAAGTTTACCGGAGAATTTTCGGGAGGGACGAAAGGCATCAAACGACCCTCGGTAGGTGTGTCCAGCCCCATGTGGGATCGGGTTTGGTCGGAAGACCCTGGTAATCCCCTCAGCGGATGATTTGAGGTTGTTTGGTCTTGAATCGGAACTGTACGGTTGCGTAAAGAATAATCGACTGCTGGAATTTGATTTCCAATTTGTTGAGTTATCGACGAGTGTAAATAGGCTTGTGGTTGAGGTCGATTTTGAAGTTCCAACAGCTGTTGAGTCGGTTTTAGTATTGTGGCTTGGATTAGTGTCGGGACTAGTGGAATTAGGGCTGGAGGAGGGTCGAAATAGGATTGGGGTGTTGCGGAGGGGTGTAGGGGGAGATCTAGGTCGGAATAATGATGGGGTTAGAGACGGTTTGGGGGAGGGTTTTGGCTGGAGCAGCGGCGGGGGTGGTTGAGGGTATGGCGAGGGTTTGGGGGTCCGCCTGAGTATTTATTTTGGATTTTTTTGTTGTTTCGGCAGGTGGGGGTGGTGGTGCAGCGGTTATTTGGGTGGTGGTGACTGTTGGGATGAATATGGGATTAGTGGTTGATGAACTAGGATTTTTTTGAGGTAAAGGTGTAGAATGGGTTGATCTTGAAGAATTAGGGTTAGGGTTTTGAGAAATTATCGGGGCGATTTGGGGGCGGTCCGTGGTGGTTGCCGGTGGTGAAATCAGAGCGTTCATATCATCCATTTGAGCCTTCAATTGTTGAAAAGCTTCCATGATTTTCTCAAAAGGGTTTGATGCGGAGTTGTTCATCTTTCTTTGACCCACGTGACGTTGTTTACGAGTTTTTTTCTACACAACAACAACAACTGGGTGGAGCGACGAGGCTCTGATACCAATTGACGTAAATGACGTCAATGGGAGCAAGAAAAAATAATTATCTCTCAAACTCTCTCTAATCAAATCTCAAAATATGGAAGAATGACTCAAATGAGTCTACAAAAGAGATATTTATAGGAAGGAGATTGCTTGGCCTCTAAGCTAACAATTTAATTACAATTATTCCCTTAAGTGTCAATTAACCTTCCTTCTTCTAAATACTAACAAAAAAGGAAAATACAATTAAATACTAAAAATAAAAGAAGTACTAAAAATGACTAAAAATGATAAAATGATACCACGTCCCTAATTCACATCAGTTTCACAAATCTGGGAGTCCTAATATCCCCACGTGTTGATTGAGTTAACTGCTTATCCGAGGAGTGAATGAGAAATTTAAGTATAAAAAAATCTCTTTGAAATAGTTGAGATTGTTTGAAGGTGGCAAAATTGTCCCTCACAGGAAAATTGTGGAAGACGTACAATGAATATAAATGTGTGGTGTAATATGGGTTGGGCCCAAGAGACATCACTTTCGTAAAAGTTAGAGGGCCTACGTGCATGTGAGTTTAACCCTTGAAAACACTCGGGTCGCTGTCGGTCTCCGATATTCGAGTGCCCATTCAAGAATTCACAAGGGTTGACAATAATCTTTTTATTTAGGTTGTGTTTATAATATCTAATACAAAATTCATATTTCCTCTGCTCTTCATTTTTGTGCATTATTACAATTCTTCTTTTGTAATTTCATTTACATTAGAAGAATACACAAACATTTCTTAGAGAATAGGTGAAAACAATGTTGACTTTAGTGGAATATATTTCAACCCAAACTAAACGGGCTAAGAATCAATTAAGACATAAGAAATTAATTGGTTACTCTAATTCCTTTTACATAGTCCTATTGAATTATAAGATTCCACTCATCCCCCACAATATCACCATGAATACTTTAATGCTTTAATACTAACATAGAGTAAAACAACCTACAACTGTACAAGTTGTATATGATATATGGGTCTTCCAACACACACGTAACTCTTAGCTAATCATATAAGTATTTTACTTCTGGGGAACCCAACATCCATGGAGACCATATGGAAGACCATATGGGAATTTTGCTCTTGCGATTTCTTCGAATGTTGATCCGTCTAATAACAATGCATATCCTTCACCATTTTTGTCACTAATCATCGAGATCACTACCCCTGCAATCACATATTGAATAATTTTTTTGAATTTAATTACGATCGATATATATATATATATATATTATGAAGAGGACTAATACAAATATAAGCAACAATCTGCATTTCAATATCATACAATTTATCGTACAATCAAAAGGCCCATTTGATTGCCCACATTTTCCTTGATAAATAGGGAAAATGAGGACAATTGAGGATGTTGGCCAGTTTTATGTGCACTTGATACCAAATGTTTGTGATGAAATTTTTTACATGCCTATATGCCATTCTTTTCTCATTTTTTTTGTGAAAAAATTTAATTGGTTGTACAAAAAAAATCCACCTCAACATTTGCCTACCTTTATTTTTGTTAAAATAAAGCTATTTTTTTTTTCAATTTTTAAAATATCTATGGTTTGTTTTTATAACATAATTTTTTTATATCATATTCTGCTTTATGAATTTTTTTTTTATATCAAACGCTTTTAATACCAAACTTTTTCATTAAGTCCCTCGCCATATAAAAAATATATAACATTTTTTTAATCATAATCACAAAAAAATAAAACAAAAGGGATTTGACACCACAAAAATCAATGTTATCAAACAACGCACCTTAAAAAGTTATAGGAATTTTTTTTTCATGTTTTCATGAAAAATTTACCTTTCAAGACATTTGCTCACTTTTGTATTAAACAGACTCTCAGTGTATATAAGTTCTCATCTAGACTTTCTAAGAGCCAAACATATAAAATAGGAGAATTGAGGACAGATGCTAATATTAACTCACCATCATCTTCCTCGGTTGCTCCTGGCCGAGCCACAAAGAATGGTTCAGAGGGCACAGCTCCTTTGTCACACCAGTTCTTTGCCTTTTTCTCTACCAAATCAATCTGCAAATCAATATGAAAACATTAACCTCATTTGTAACAACAGTGAATTTGAAGGAAGGATTGATATACAATTAGAAAGAAATATGATAAGCATTTTTTTTAAATTACTGGCATTAAAAAAAAATTGGGTCATTTACTGTTTGGAGTACGTTTGTTTATAATATTTTGTTCTTGGAGTATGTTTGTTTCCGTATTAGTTCGTTGGGTATTATTTTAACGATTTAGGCTAATATTCGTTAGGCAGCAGTATATTTTTTTGTTAACTACCCAAAATACCCTTATTATTTCAGAATCTCTCAACCTTTTTTTTATTAATAACCAACCATTTTTCTCAGAACCCACAAAATCATTCAATATCTCTCTATAAGAAAACCCAAAATCTCTCTGCCCCTTGCCGGATTTCCCCTCCCCCACTGCCCCCGACCACTCCCTCTTCCACGTCGGGCCTGCTCCATCTTCTTCTTCTTCTTCTTCTTATAATTTTTTTTTTCTCTTTACTGTCATGGAAGAAGCTTTAAGTTTCTGTAGCTTCTGTAGCTTTAATGATCGAAAAACAAGTAGTGGTTCACCCAAATCAAAGGTGTGTGGTTCTTCCTTTGATTGAATTTGGGAAAAAAATTTTGGCCCGAGGTTTGAGTTTTGATTTGTTTTGCCGGAGGTTTGGGTTCGATTCATTTTGATGGCCGGAGCTATTTTTTTTATGGGCGGAGCTTTTTTTCATGGTTGAAATAATTTTTTTTTGTAGTTAGAAATCTTTTGTTGAAATCAGTTCTATGGCCGGATAGATTTTGTGTATTTTCAGTTAGAATTCTGGCCGGATGGATTTTTTTGAAATCACTTATCATCTTTTTGTAGTTAGAATTTTTTTTTTTTTGGAAATATAACCTTTTGTTGAAATCCGTTTTTTTTTAAATAACAGTTTTTTGTGGAAATTATTTTTTTTTATAGAAATTATTTTCTTTGTTGAGAACCGTTTTTTTCTAGATTTTTTTTGGAAATACTTTTTTTGGCTAAAATCAGTTTTATTTTTTATTTTTATGCTGGAATATATTTTTTTGTTTATGAAAATTAGTTTTAAATATTATACAAACAATATATATATATATATATATATAATCTATTTATATAATTTTTCTTTAAAAAAATGAAAATTTTATATATTTTTTAACAATTTTTAACAAGTTTTTGAAAATATTGAAGAGTTTTTCCAAATTTTTAACAATTTTTAACAATATTGAAGAGTTTTTACAAACATTAAACAATTTTTAACAACTGTTTTCATAAGTTTTAAATGGTTTTTTTAAATCATTTTGTAGATAGTTTTTGTTAACTAAAATCATTTTTAAACATTATATAGAGTTTTTTAATATAATTTTGTTTAGATTAAATAATTTTTTTAAAGTGAAATAATTTTTTGTTTATATATATATATATATATATATATATATATATATATATATATATAGAGAGAGAGAGAGAGAGAGAGAGAGAGAGAGAGAGAGAGAGAGAGAGAGAGAGAGAGACTCATGTGTACACTAAGTTTGCACACAAATCAGTTAAAAAAACTTTTTTTTGCTATTTTTAAAAAATCGGTCAAACTTTTGCTGCTTTTAAACACTTTAAAAGCTGTGAAAGTTTGACCGATTTTTAAAAAATAGCAAAAAAAAATTTTTTGAGTTGATTTTTTTTACATGGGTCCGTTGAAATATTTAAATATCACATAAAAAAAATCAACACACTATTTTTAATGCTTTAAAAAAATTGGTGTGCGCGCGTGTCGCTCTCTCTCTCTCTCTCTCTCTCTCTCTATATATATATATATATATATATATACAGCTCAAGGGCAAAGATGTTATTTACCATGTGAGTGACAATTGTTAAAGATGTCAGCTAATGGTCAAATGAGGCAACTAACGGTTTTCGTTAGTTTTGAACCCAACGATCTAATACGGAAACAAACGTACCCCAAACAGTAAATGATCAAAAAAAATTCAGATGGGAGTAATTTGGGGATGTTCTTGACTTTGATAACTCACTAATTTGCATTTGGAAACCTTTTTACGTCTTTTTTTTATTTCGATGCCTTTTTCGTCGAATAGTTATTGTTTCACCGTTGAGGACAAAATTCAACAATGAACAAAATTACCAAAGACCAAAATGTAAATTACCGAGGTAACAAAATATATAAATAAATAAAACGAGACTTGTAAAAAAGATAAAAAATGACATACTTGTAAATATTATTTCAATTTAAGAAAAAAACTATATATTTATATGGGAGGAGGAGGAGGCAATTAATTAATTAAATAATTTACCTTAGTTAGGGTGTTAGGAAAATTGCATGGCCTTTGAGCTCCACAAGCATAAGCATATCTGTATTTCTTGCCCAAGTAGGCTGGGTTTATGCTGCACATGTCCATCCCTCTTCCATGTTCATTTGGGTTTAATGCTGCAACTAGCTTCCCTCTTGGACTCCCATCAAATGGTATTATAAATCTACCAACCCTGTTTAATTTCATCATATCCACAACCATGTTAAGTACTTCTTTGTGGACATGCAAATCTATAAAATTTCATTATGTCCAACTTTTTATTCATGTTGGTCCACCATGTATAAGTGAACATTTAAAAAAAAAATTAGAAACTGAATCGAGAGTGATATATTGACTATTTTAGTGAGAATTTAGGATCCATTAACATGATACCATCGTGAGAAAAAATAATAAATTTGAGTTTAGTCTTAACGAGTTTGGATCATTAATGCTTCTTTTAAAAACGTCCCGGCATCTCCTATAAAAAAAGTATAGATAAGCAATAGGGTTTTCATACATAAATTTTATAATCACACATAATCAACAAAAAAGTTTGGTTCTTTTTATGAAGTTGATGTCACTAAATCCGTGAGTCTAAAAATTTATTTCGGACAATTGAACCTTCTCGATCTGTTTATACAAGTATATAAGCTTGTCAAAAGTGACAAATATATGAGTTGAATATGACATTAATACAATCCTAATATAGAGCTTGGTATGAGAGATACATGAGTATTTTTTTCGATAAATAACAAATTGTATTAAGAACTTGCGCTTAGGGAGAGCGAACCCATATACAGGAAG
Source organism: Sambucus nigra (assembly GCA_949130495.1). Lineage (NCBI taxonomy): Eukaryota > Viridiplantae > Streptophyta > Magnoliopsida > Dipsacales > Adoxaceae > Sambucus > Sambucus nigra. The sequence goes on along the minus strand of OX422211.1, from coordinate 422,127,824 downwards.
TATACAAATAAAATAAACTAAAACATGAGTATTATTTGCATTAAAACATGTAAACACATGTATACCTAGCATCTGGCAAGATGTCTTGGGTGCCGTTATATGAACGGAGATTTTGAAGTCTCAGCTTGTCTAGAATGGTGGTATCAGCATAATGTTCACAACAATCCGCAACAAGTCCTATCACCCTTCCATCTTCGTCTCTCTCTTCGTATGCATTTATGAAGTGGAATGTCACAAATAGTGGAACTTCCACACTTGCCATCTTCACCAATTTATTCAACCAAATCAATTATTAGAGGATCCACAATGGTGGAGCTAAAAGACATACGAATGATTAAAGTTACAAACTGAAATGTTCACAGGTGAGCGAAAGCCAACAAATTTTATATGAAAAATGGTAGAGATTCTCTAGTTTTGTTGAATGACTACTGAATGTTTAAACCTTCTTACGAACTTCATTTGTTCATAGGAATTCCTTCAAACTTCTGAAATTCGTTGGATCTCTTACGAACAAACGAAGTTTGTAAAAAACTCGTATCAAATATAAATACTCAAATTTTATTAAATATTTAAGTTCTTTTAGATTCCTACTAGATATTTTTTTTTGATAAGCAAATGATACCATAAAACAAACCCGCCTAAGGGGGAGAAATCCCGTATACAGGAAGTATACAAAGCAGGAAACAAAGGGTCAGAACCCATAACATACAAGGCAAGCATCTAAAACTCCTCCAAGAACTCCATAAAATCAGCAAGCGATGAAGTATGCCTTTTCCTATAGTAAGTAAGAAGAAGGCTAAGAAAGTTGTACTGAAGTCGAAAGGGGACAAGTTCGATCCCCTCGAAGCATCTCATACTCCTCTCTTGCCAAACAGTCCAGAAGACACAGTGTGGGACCGACCTCCAAACCACCTTTGGTCCAATCCAGCCCCTAGGGCTCCTCCAAGCCTCCATCACTTCGAGCACCGTAAGAGGCATAACCCAAAGAATCTAGCAAAGAGAGAAGAATAAGTCCCAAATACCCCTAGTCACCTGACAGTGGAAAAGAAGATGATTGGTTGTCTCCTCCTCCTTCTTACATAACCAGCATCTGCTAGCCAACCTCGTCCCTCTCTTTTGAAGCCCCTCAATAGTCAAGATAGCCTGTCTGACAGCGGTCCACACAAAGAAGCAAACCTTTGGAGGCGCATGACTCTTCCAAATGGTCTTCTATGGAAAAAAAACACCCCCATGACCCCTCAACAAGAGATAATATTCCTTAACTGAAAATAGACCATCCCGAGACCTCGTCCACCTTAACTTATCTGCCCCAGAGGTCGGAACAGGCGCCAAAATCAGCCACTCAAAGAACTCCTCCCCCTCCTCTAGTTCCCAATCTCGAAGGCCCCTCCTAAACTTCGGATCCCACACCTCCCTATCCCCTACCCTCTGCCTATGATCCTCAACTAACCCCTCACTGTCTCCCCCAATTTGAAACATTCCCGGGAAGAGATCCTTAAAAGACCCCCCTCACCCCATATATCCCTCCAAAACCTTATACGACTCCCACTCCTTAACTGGTAAGAAGTGAACCTAGAGAACTTCCCCCACCCAGTTGCAATGTGCCTCCACCACCCCACCCCATGAGAACCGCGTCCCACAGAAGGACCCCACCCATAAGGACCGGCCCCATACCTAGCTACCACCACTTTCCTCCAGAGTCTATCGCCTTCATTATTAAATCGCCACAACCACTTGCCCAGTAAAGCCGTATTGAAATGGGCTAAACTCTTCACCCCATCCCCACCCATTTCCAATGACTTGCACACCTCATCCCAACTCACTAAGCAGTGCTTAAACTCGTCATCATGACCTTTCCACAGAAAGTTCCTCATCAATTTATCGAGCCTCTTACCAACGGAACCAGGTAAAGGGAGAACAGACATAAAATAAGTCGAAAGGCTCGATAACACACTTTTGATCAATGTCAACCGCCCCCCTTTGGAAAGGTAACTATGCTTCCAACCGGATAATCTCCTTTGGACCCTCTCAAGTATCGGGTCCCACATCGAAGTAGACTTAAACTTAGCCCCCAAAGGGAGGCCAAGATAAGTAGAAAGGAGCGAACCGACCCTATAACCAAGAACAGTAGCTAAGTAACCCAAATTATCCACTCCTCCAACTGTCATCATCTCACTCTTCCCGACATTGATGTGTAAGACCGACACAGCTTCGAAACACACCAGGAGCATCCTCACCGTCCTCACCTCACCCACTGTCACCCCACAAAAAATAATAGTATCATCCGCGTACAGTAGGTGAGAGATTCCAACCTGGTGGGAGACAGCGTTCCCGATCAAAAAACCTAAGACCAAACCACCCTCCACCGTATGACTCATCATCCGAGAGAATGCCTCCATAACCAGGATAAATAGGAAAGGGGACAAAAAGTCACCCTGCCGAAGACCACGAGAGCTAGGGAAGAAACCCTTAGGAACCCCATTGACAAGGACATAAACTTTGACAGATGAAATACACCTATACATCCACCTGCACCACCTCTCCCCAAATCCCATCCTTCTCAACAGATATAAAAGGAAATCCCAATTGACATGGTCATAGGCCTTCTCAATATCCAGCTTACAGATAATCCCCAGCTCACCACCTTTCAACCTAGATTCGATGCACTCATTTGCCACCAACGCTGCATCAAGGATTTGTCGACCACCCACAAACGCACTCTGAGCATCCGAAATAAGATGATCAATCATTTTTCTAAGCCTAACTGACAAGACTTTAGAAATGAGCTTATACACACTGCCGACAAGACTAATAGGCCTAAAATCTCTCACATCTACCGCTCCCCCTTTCTTAGGAACCAAAGTAATGAACGTGGCATTCAAACTCCTCGGATAGTACCCCCTATCATAGAACTCGTTAAAAACAACCATCACATCCTCCCTGAGTACCGCCCAACAATGCTGGTAAGAAACCATAGTGAACCCGTTTGGACCAGGAGCCTTGTCACCGCACATCGACCTTAAAACCTCGACAACCTCCTCCTCTGTGAACACCCTTTCCAACTGCTCCACCTCATCCCCGAAATGCTTGCCAAAGGAAGCCCATCAATCTTGGGGCGCCAGGGCTCCTCCTCCGTATATAACCTCTCTTAGTACTCACTGATCTCCCTTCGAACCTCATCCTCCTCGGTGAACTCCATCTCCCCTACTACCACCTTCCCGATATGGTTAAAGCGACGATGGGAATTAGCTGCTTGATGAAAAAATTTAGTATTGTTGTCCCCTTCCCTAAGCCAAAGAGCCCTAGACTTCTGGTGCCATCTAATTTCCTCCTGAATCAATCTCTTCCCCACCTCCCTTTGTTTCTCTACCCTCACCACCCGCTCCTCCCCCGAAAGCCCGCCCGACCCTTCCTTCCTACGGGATATTTTTTATTTCCTATGAACAACATTAATTCTTAGGAATTTGAGATGCAAATTCCTTACCCTTCGCCATTATGAGCTTTATCTCCGGGGAAAAATATTTTCACTTTTACATTTTGTATTCTTATCTTTCTTGAGCATCCTTATTATTTGTATTTTTATGTTATGAAGAATAAAAAAAATAACCTTTTAATCACATAAAATATTTAAAAATTCACTTACAAATATATTTTAATACTTTACATGTAAACCAATACTATCAATTTTTTCATAGCTTAATGTCATATATTCTCAGCTAACCTTATTTTAGTAGCTCATAATATAATGAAAAACAGTCTAATATATTTTTGAAATGACATCTAATTCCATAGCGATCATATTGCAAAAGAATAATGGCATTAGTTTAACGCCATGTCGATGATACCTACGGTGTTAAAAGGATTAAAATAGCATTACCAGATAAGTATCTATGTGGATGTGACACTACTAGTCGATACTGATGTAACCTTCCTCAGCCATACAAAAAGTGGTGGATGATTAAGCAGTGAGGCCATGGAGGATAAAGAAATAATAATGATTAGCAGTTGGCTTTGTGTTACGGGCTCTATTAAAATTTCTCCGCATTATCACTTTTATCAGTTTTTGCATATAATGTACAGTTACTATAATGTGAATAAGTAATAAATGCCTTCCCCAATCGGTATCTTAAAGATAAAAGCATTTTAAACGATCAATTATATTTTCTGATATTGAAATTTTAGTGTGAGAGAAAAATGACTCACAATCTTGCCACTAGCTTTGCACATAACATGCATGAATGCTTTAGACTCGGGGTGCCACTCAAACTTATATAGTGGGGTGGGCTCAGCCTTGAGCAGATTTTGGGCACAATACCTCAATGGCATCTCCGGCACAATTACGTAGTGCTCGGTCACCGGAAATGAGTGGACCCAACCGGCAGCCGGTCCCCCTCGGCAACTCACCCGTCCGATCACCTTTCGCTCATTTGTCCCTGCTTCCATCCTCACCACTAGATACCTGTTGAAATAGTTTAAAAGATTGTATTTATTGATTTATCCAATTGATGTTAATATACTCTCTGAGTTACAAAATACTTGAGTGTTTTTTACTTGAATATAAGGTCTCACATCGGAATTTGAAAAATATTTTGATATTTATATGAATAAACCGCTGACAAATATATTTAATCTAAATTTTTTAGAAAAACGACCATTAATATCTATATTTTTTACAAAACAACCGATGTTACCTGTATCTTAACCATTCAAAGTTAAGAGTAAAAAATTCGAAATCCCCTTATTCTTTTTGTCAAAAATGAAGAATCTACAATTTTCATTATTTTTTGTAAAGTGAAGTGACACTTTTACATGACCAATGGTTAAAACTAAAATTTAGTTGAATATCGTGGAAATTAGTTCAATAATTTTAACAATAAACTCTTGATGTGAAATGTAACAAAAAGATTTAAGATTCTTAATTAAAAAAGGATGGAGTATTTTTACAGTACCCGGGATTGACCAAATCTGGCAACAACGTTAAAAATTCGTCATCTGTCACAATAGGGTGAGCCGAGTGAATTAACCCTCCCAATGAGTCACTATACTCGAACTTCCCCACGGTGTCCAAAGTGTTGGGATCGATCACAATCGACCCTTTTATTGTCTCAGTGAGGCACACAACTCGACCGTCACCAAGTTGAACCACTCCGGTGTTAGCATTATCGGTGAGAGATTGTCCGGAAAATAGATTGGCTAGGTCACCGATATATGACAAGAAATTGTCGTATTTAGGGACTTCCGAGAATTCGCGGTAGCAAAGCTTGTTGTTCTTTTTTGCTGCCTTATATGCCTCCGATTCAATTTGTCGGTGCCCCATAACTAACCGCCCGTTGTCGAAGTGGAGGCGGACTATGGTGGCGTAGCCGTCGAAGAGGTGGCGAAAATCGTAATCACCTAGGTGCCACAATCCGGGTCCATTCCTTAAATAGGTCCCACTCTGCATGAACATATCAAAAGCACTTGTCAATCACTAATTTGAGGTGCATTAAAAAAAAACTACTATTTTGATGTCTAAAAGAATAACGCGCACATTTTTTCTAATATTTAATAAAACAATACCAATATTTCAATTTTCTTCTCTTTATTTTCTAGGATTTACTAGGTAAAATCTATATTATACATAAATATGGAATTACAACTGCAAAAACATGTTTATTGCAGTGTGTATGTGGGCTGTGGGGTTACTTATTTACTCCAGGCAGTATAAGTATTCACAAAAACAATTTATCTGTATAAAATGGAAAAAAATATTGGATTTATTTTCAAACATAAAAGAGTGAAAATTCAAACAATATTTACTTAAAAATATTAATAGGAAATTTTATGGGGATCTTCTTATTAAGTCCTGTTTACATGAGACATTTTCTAATAGGTCCTATCGCAACATTTTTTTTAATAGGTCATATTTGTACATATAGTGAGTATTCATTGTATGTTTACAAATAGGACCTATTGAAACAAAAATATTTCTTCATGGGAGCTGATGGACAAAAAAAAATGTTAGAACCTATTGAACTACATAATTAGAAAAGGAGACTAATTGATAAAAAATCCTCTATTGTTATTTTTCAAAATAAAAGGTGGTTAGGCTTGCCATGGGTTGTCACCTCCTGTCGGTTTGGTGTCACAGTTTAAATATAAATTGCTATATTTCTCTTTGGCTCGCGTATCCTTTTCTTAAAAAAAATACATCTCTAAAAAAAATCCACAATTTATGAATTATTTGGAAAATCTGATTTTCCTCAGTGGACCTCCCAGTTATAAGAAAATGTACAGAATTTTGAATATTGTGAATGGTTTTGAAACTTTTTTCATTCGATAATTTATTTGGTAAAAACATTTTGCAAAATTACTGTTTTCACATATAATAGAAAGAGAGAGAGAGAGAGAGAGAGAGAGAGAGAGAGAGAGAGAAGGAGAAGGAGAAGATGTATCTCGAATGAGGGCATACACGTATGGCTTACGCCATGCAACAACATATTCTTAAAGAACATTGTGCATGATAATGATAGCAATATAAACAATATCTATAGTACAGTGGGTGAAGATTAAAGTATAAAAAACATGAACTGATGGGCGAGATTTGCATTGGGTGATGTTTAATAAAAAAAATCAAGTAGGACAGCGGTGTACTGTTCAAGGCATACACGAAAAAGGAACACTTGTGGACAAAATCGTCCTATGCTCAAACTTCGGAGAAGATTAAGCTATGATAATGGCATCATATATTATATACCCAGGTTTGAAATTTTAACTCGTAAGCCTTTTGATATACACTATTACAAACCGATGTAGATCAACCTGTACATGAAATATTGTAACATAGAAGTGAGCAAAGCCCCAGGGTATGTTTTTTTTGCACGAAGTATGATTATTGAAAAGTGAGCAATGTCGAGATTTATTTTAACTCAAGTTTTACCCTAGTTTTGACCCTGGTAATCTTTGTAATAGATTTTGTAGAATCAGGACTTAATAATTATTCAAAACTACATAGGTAAAAAAATATAACAATACAGTAAACCTCGTGAACTGATTTTACTACAAGAAACCTTCTTAATTATAATCGTAGTAATTCCGATTATGTCAAAATATTATGTCTCCAGCAAAAAGTATTAGTAGTATTTTTGTTAATAATAATAACTTTAACCTGTTAAATTAATAATGTGAATAACTTTGTAGCTTGATAATAAAAGAAGGAAAAAAAGGAAATTTTTTACTTCTATATATTTTTAGCACTGCTACGTTATACATATTATACATGTACATAAGATGAATTATAATTTTACAATAAATAGATAAGATGAATTATAATATACAAACCAGCCATAGTGGAATTTGGCCTTCAACAACAAGCTCTCCTTCCCATCTCTCCTGCCGGACACTTGTCCATGCAGCGAGCTTCCGGTGATGATCACCGCCGGCTTCTCTTTTCGGTGGTGAAGAAACAACCGCCGGTGGCAATTTGGTAGCAACATTAGTCACAATTAAACCCTTGGTTTTATTTAACTTATCAAAAATACCTTTCGCAAAGATAAACCCGTCTCTCGGAACATTCGATTGATCAGAAACCGCCATGCGCGGCCGCAAAACATGAGTTCCGGTGGCTGAAAAAGCTAAAGAAGCCATGGGATATCAGTAGGGATATGCTAGTGATGTGCTGAGATGCTTAAATAAAACTAAATTAGTAGTTGGGATTTGTTTGTTGAAAGTTGGAGTACATAGGGTTATATTTATAGTATTTTCATGGGACCTTTGAACTATGTATGGAATATGTTGGAATCTTAATTGATGGAATTCGTTTACACTAGTGGACAGTTTATCATGGGTACAAAACAATTGAGCATCCTTAGAACGAATCAAGTGGAGTACGGTGGATGCGGATTTTTTGGATATAGGTGGGGGGTTTGGGAGCTGAAGCCCACGAAACGATTTTTTTAAGGTTATTTTAATTTATTTGACAATCTTTTAATCCTAAAAATTTAAATATTCGTCAATTTTGACTCCTACTTTGTTCACAAATTTATTTTAAATACCTGAACATATCTGAAATAACTATTAAAATACTTCAGCTAATTGCCCTAAATTTGAAAAAAAAAAATGAAAATAGTCTGGTTTTATAGTTGTTCTTTCTCCCCCACCCCCCCTATTTTAATAATTCAAGATTGCTTATGCTTCGCTTTTTCCATTTTATTTTACAAAAGCAACATCAAAATTTCCAAAAAACTCCAGAATTTTTTTTTATAGTAAAGGGCATAAACATTTTTAGTGAGGGGTATAAATTGGTGAATATAGTCAAACCCAAACATCAATGTACAAAAGTTCTTATACAAAAGTTTTAACTGCTGATCAGGGTCATTTAAAATGTACCAGACTACAAATATATAGCATCCCATGTAAAAATTAAAATAAAAGGTAGGCTTCAAAATGAAAAATAATAAAGGGCTCAGAGGCATTTAGTCCTGCATTGAGATATTTTTTAGTGAACAATCCTGAGTTTTTTCATTTTGGATGTGTAATACCCCGTATTTTTATGGCTTTTAAAATTGGGAATTTATTAAATTTAATTTGAGATATTAATTTAATATTAAACCGAAAATTTATTTTTATATTTACTAACGTGATGTGAGTTAGTAATTATTGGAAAATTGTTGAATATTACTAGACGAGTAAAGTAATATATGAGATTTATTTTATTAAAATTGTCACGAGTGAATAAAATGGCAATTGTGGAAATCTAAGTCGGGACGCGCCTGTGTCGTGTCAGGACTAAATTATTATTATATAAAGTGTAAATTATAAGTTGCTCGTATGGTCGTTTTGAGTGCGCCAAAGTGTCCGGAAGGGTCGAGATAGTCAGAAAAGTGTACCCGGGGGTTTAGTTTGGGTCTCGGAGCATTTTTAGGCCTAATTGACATCCCGGGAGGGTATTTTAGACATTTTATATTTTTGGGGAATTAAACCCACGAATTTTCTAAGGATATATCAGCCTTTAGGAGTTGTCTTCTAGGGTTAACAAACACAAAATCAAAGGACGACCATTAGAGAAGAAGTTGGCAAGCTTTTCAAGAAATTCAAGGCCAAAGACTCAACCGTTTTCACCGCCACCACCACCAAAACGTAGATCGTGCGACGAGGAACGCAACTATACCATTTCATCCACGAAATCAGAACCTTGAATTTCAGGAAAGTATCTATCTTTTTTTATTTTTGGTTAATGCCTCACCCATGTTAGTTTAGGATTGTCAAGATCATGTTTTATGAAAGAAATTGTTAAATTAGAGACTTTAAATCGCATGTTTAGAGAGATTAAACATATTCTGAATATGCCCATCACATGTAGAGGATTACCCACGAATTACTATGAGTTTAGAAATAAGAAATCTGGGAGATAATTAGAGGAATGGATAATTCTTCCAAAATTAGGGTTCTTGAAGATTATGTAAATTTTACCTCATTAATTCGATATCGTTGATGTTTTTATACATGTTTCACCTAGGAAATCTTGTATATATGTATATAGAACTTGTAGTATCGTTATTTGAGAATTTTAGACTTGTAAATGATATTTTTGGAGAAATTGGAAGATGAAACCCGTAGGTTTAATTTGCAGTTTCTGGGAAAGAACTGCTTGATCGATCGATCGAGCCCAGAGCATCGATTGATCGACTGATCGATCAATCGACCCCTTTTATTCGATCAATCGACCCCTCTTGGAAAACTGCATATTTCTCATTTGTTTGTTTAATCCGATTACGATGTATGGGAACCCTTGATTGTTTCTTGGAGTATAATGGGATATAGAGATGACCAGTAGGGCCTAGGTAGACCCCGTTGAGTAACATTTTAGTGTAGGGTGAGATTTTGGGTTAACGAGGAATGATTCATGTGTATAAGAAATCAGGCGGTTATTTAATAAAAAAATCGGGACCTGTAAGGGAGTTAGACCGGAACGTAAGGGAGTGAATGTCTACTGAAATTATACTTAGAATACTTCAAGAGAGGAGAAGTAAGTATGAAGTGTATAATAAATGAGAATACAAATAACGAGTCCGTGATATGAAATAATCGAGTAAAATGTGTAATAACGGATAATTGTAATTATCGGTCGTGAGCGCACCTAATTTAGCAATGTGGATGTGTATATATATATATACGACTGTGTGATTGTGCATATATTATATATCTGTAAAAATCATACTCGGGCTACTTGCTATCACGGGGTTTCCGCGTCGGGACGGTCTTATCTCGATGGGACCTTTATGGGGGATATTGACTCGTACCGTAAAACATAGGATTCCTTGGTACAGGCTATCTGATTGATAGTCAGACGGTCCTAAGAGACGTGAGGGTATGTGCTGACCTCTTAGTGACTTGGAACTATGCTTCGCCTCCATTTGTATGTGTTTTATGTTATTACAGTTCGAGAGTGATTCCGAACTAGCATTTCCCTAAATATGTGTGATACAAGGACTTGATAGCAGAGTATGCCAGCACCATAGATTTTATGTGGGGTGTAGATAGTATATATATATTATATGAGTGATTGGTATATATATACTTATATATGGGAACCTTGCACCATAGATTTTATGTGGGGTGCAGTTAGTATATATATTATATGTGTAACTAATATATATACACATATGTATATGGGAACTTTCTACTGTGCGTATAAGTAATTAAGTAATGAATAAATGTTGCAACTTTCTAAATGGGTTCGGGAAATTTATGACGGTACGGAGTTATTCTAAATAACGTAATAAATCCTGAAGAGATTGATTTTTTCAAAGTGAATATCATAACCTTATTTTCAAGTGATAAAACCTTATGGAGAATAAGTTAGAGAGACTTAGGAGATTCATTAGTACGGTAGGCATGCACACTAGGCGAGAGGTGAGAAATCTCAAGAGAGTGTCGCATACTAACATGGTTGTTGCATTAGCAGGTAAGCATTTTAAATACTTGCTAAACTAATTTTAAAACTATTTTACTATTGGGATCTGACCCGTTTTCTGTTATCTCTTCTCTTTTGTATATATATGTATATATTACAGGTTCCCAGTCACAGGGGCGTCATACATAGGTTCTTTGGATTGGACGCGCTGTAGCTTATGTGGGAGTTGCAGGTCCTTGTGGTAGACGACCTCTTCATTGATTCGGTTCTTATTATAGTTCTTCATAGTTAGGGCATGTGTCGCCCATTTTCCCATTCAGTATAAATTTGTCAGAGATGTATGTTCATTTATTTTCAGAATTCGTTACTCTTTGAGTATTAACTCTTGTCAGGATGATTTCATTTGTAGTTTAAATTTGGTTTGGTTAATCTAGATGGATTAATTCTTTTGTGTTGATTGCTATCTATAGCATTTATGTGATTCTTAAACTGTTGGTTATTTAAAAGGTTTTCAAATTAGAATTTAATAAAAATGGAAATAAAGTTTTAAATTGTTTTGACACTTAGCTTAATTATTTAGGGTGTTTAAATTGGGAGATTTTATTTTGCGACAGTGATGCTAAGAATGAACCAACTGTTCACCTTGATTTTAATTTAATAAAGGATTGATCGTCCGGTATTTAATTAGGCGGGGTGTCACAGGTGGTATCAGAGCATCAGGTTCTAGTGTCCTTAGGATCTGTGCGACTTATTATGCTTCTAGCGTTACTTTTTTGATATAGAGCCCTATGTTTAGGATTGTTGTTTTCTATCGTGAGATTCCGTTCTCCTTCTATAATGTATATACCTTAGTGAATCTTAATTGCGTTCGAACGTGTTCGAACAATTAAATATGGAAGGCAAGGGCCATTGGGCGGACAACAGGAGGCAAGGATTAGTTGAGGTTGTAGAGCATATTCGAGGATGATGACCGTAGTTAAGGTCACCCCTATTATGGCACGGGAAGCTAAGACTGTAAAGACGGCTAGGGCGCAACTTATGATTTCCAAATATTGCTATAGTCGAAAGAGGTGCAAGAGTAGACTTACCCAACGTGGCATGACGGGAAGAGTCAGATGAAGCATTGTAGAGAACTGTGAGTGGAAATTCTAGAAATGAAAAAATTGTGTGTTAGCCCAAGGAGGTAAAGTATCGAAAGGCTTGGACATAGGACAGAGTGTGGCTAACTGGAAGTGAAAAATTGGAAACAAATTTTCTTGACATGTCGGAACAAAGTTATCACGGTGGGAGTCAGCCACTGCTTTTATAAATGAAATGCTATGCCTATAGGAGAAGCTTAAGTACAGTGTGACCGCATGTTACTTCATCAGATGTTCAGGATAAGAAGTGAACATAGTTCTGAACTCATCACAGGAGGACCTGACAGAGGTCCATTTGTGAACATGAATCTAAACCGTTAGCGAATTTTGCATCGAAAGATGTAGATACAAATGGATGAAAGGACTCCAGGTGGGAGATCGACTCGTAAATGTAGTTAATAACACTTATAAGGAAATTATGATGGATGGTCGATTCGGGGTTGACTATGTCGTGCTTTGACAATGGAGATATTAATGCTTCTTTGTGTGGGAAGCTAAAAGAATCGAAGAAGTTAGTCAAGAATAAGATTGGATACAACGCTGGTAGTGTAGCACCACAAGGGGGTGTGGATACACGTCAGGGGACCCATTTAAATGATTCGAATAGTTGAATTCTTACCAAAGCGATGGTGAATTCAGTAAGGACTATTGTAGCCAGTAGCATGTTCTTTAGGGCCAACAAGGCTAAGGGAACCACGGGGGATAGCCAACATATATTGAGACTACCAAAGTCCGAGAGAAGGACAATCCTAATCTGGTTGGTATGACAGGTAATAAGTTGATTATGTGTAGAGGTATTTTGTGGAGAGTGAAATCGCACACGTTGATGTGTTCCTGAAGTGAGTAAAGGGATAAGAGTATGGTGCCTAGTAAAAGACAACGATTAAAGTAGTTTTGTGTTGGTTGGGCAGACGTGTTACGTCCGGACACCATTTGTGCAATCAAGACGATTGGCAAGGTAGAAGTATAAGTTTTATCCTCAGAGGATGAGGCTTGTTTTTGTGACACGAGCGAGTCATTATATTTTGTTCATTGCTATATTAGCATGTGAGACGAGTTTAATGCGTATAACTACAAATGATATTATTATGTGAATATTTTCCCTAGTGTAGCGGGATTTTCCTCAGTGCTATCCGGGGAGGATGAATGAGTATATTAATAGTGTTATATTCTTTATTGAGGTCACTCGTTTTAGTGATGTGATATACGAGTATAATATGATATTGATTACAACTTTATAGAAATGGTTAGTACGATAGTGGGCAGTAACTGCAAGGCTATCGAAATGGTTGCATAGGTGCATCATGTTTTGTTCTAGCGAGGCCTCACCTGCGAGAGGGTCGGACTCACTCTTATATTAGCTATTTTAGAGACCTCTGAGGGGATAGTGGGCTCGAGATATTCGATACCGGTGTGTGTAGGGACTTTGTTGTTATGATTCAGTATGTATCGGGTTTGCTGTTGAGCAAAAATATTTAACTCGGTATTATGTTTACGCTCAGGGCTTGGTGATAGAAAGAGTGCATTGTTATATCTATCCCTTAGAGATGTGGGAGTTAAGATTTATACCCCTATGAATGGGGAAAGGGATTTCGAGAATCCCGATTGTATGTATTCGAGTTTTATGGAATGCAATTACCACCAATTCTGTACAATAGTGCAATTGGCGAAATGTTCTTTGTTAAGTGTAATTTCGGGAGGAGATGTAATTTTCTGCCAAGAAATGGGAAAATAGGGGTACATGCTATGGATGGAGGGCCTAACGGATTTCGATAACCGACAATGCTAGGTAGTAATGTATCGGGGGGGTTCCTTGTTTGGATTTCGCTTTGCGAGACATCCCACGCATGAAACTTAGCGTAAGGTTGGAAATAGGGAGACGTTTGGTCATTAGTCCATGAGTTCGGTACCTCGGTCGAAATGGGATCAAGTAATTATATCTGTAAGTTGGTAGTTGAATTATGATTAAGGCCAGTGGAGCCGGTTGCGTGGTAAGAAAGCATTGAAAGTGTTGATGTAAAAAATTAGATTATATCTAATTATTTAATCACAGATAAAATAAATGAGACAAAGAAGTTTTAAAGTGGTTCAGCCTTATAAGAATGGCCTACGCCCACTGATTCTGTTTTTGATGACTGTTTGGGAATTCTCGATTATAAGTTCAATCAAGAAATTTCGGTCCCCTTACAATGAGGGTAATACAATGTATTTATAGCCCTAAGGCTGTAATGTGAAAGGGTAATACATTCAATACTGTACATGTGAAAGGGTAATACATTCAATGCCCCTTAAGTGTATACATATGAATGATAAGCATTTAATGAACAGTCAAACTGTTGGTTATCCTGCTATTAATGCTTTGTTCGAGGTGCAACTCGGACCGCCTAAGCTGCTCGGACCGCCTAAGGTCCTCGATAATCAAAAGTTCCTCGGTACTCAAAAGTTCCTCGGAGAGTTCTTGTAGGTCGAAGCGTCTGAGTTCCTTGGGGAAGCAGTGTTCTTCATTGTAGTATGGTTCCTCGGAGCGTCTGAGTTCCTCAGAAGTGTTTGTTGTTGCCACGTAGATTGCCACGTGTCTTCACTCGATTAAGCCATGTCAGCAGACTAAATTTGGTATCAACAGAAGCCCCCAATGTTTCATAGTTCGAAATTTGAGGAGTGTGGACCATTCTTTCTCGGAATATGGTAGTTTTAAATGGTCCTCATGATTTTTAGGAGTGTTTCCTTTGTATTTATTTTCCCTTCCAAATTCGTAGAATCAGGCTTTTTTGAATTTTCATAACCGCCTCGATCTCCGCGTACTTTTTGTCCTTCTAGCCGCCGGTAGCGTAATCATTTCTTTTTGTAATCATTAACTTTACCGTTTCCCAAGATAAGGTATTTAAGCGTCACAGATAATCCCATCTTCTTCTACTTTTTCAAATTTGTATCTTCGAGTTTTCCATTATCTTACTCTCTTGTGCGTTCATCCTTTTCATCGTTCGTTGTCAACAGATCACTCTTTTTCTGTAAGATCTTCTTCCTTCTTCTTCATTTCCTTTACTCATCATGGTTTACCTTGTTGAATCTCTTGATAAATTTCGTTCTGATTTTTCTATTCCTTCATGGGTTGTTCTGGAGGAACTTTCTGAACCTTCCGATTATTTCCGTTTGGCTGAGAGACATTGGTTCCCCAGTCTCTTTATTGCTGAATGTGGCTTTTGTTTTCCTCCAAATCCTTTATGTCTGGAATTCTGTCAATATTTTGACGTTGTTCCTGCAAGAATATCCACCAATACATGGAGAATAGTTAATGGGGTTCATAGACTAAATCAAATTCATGGAACTCGCATAGGAATTCCAGAAATCATATTTTGTGATAGATGGGTTGTTGGTGATAATACTTTTTATTTAAAAACTAGATTTTTAAATAGGGATTTAGTGGTCAATCTCCCGGATGCCAATAGAGACTATTTTGAGCACGAGGTTGTTATAAAAAATTGGCAACATGCTCCTTTATCTGGAGATGAAGTGTATCAGGGTCCCAGATGCCCTCCCTATGGCAATGGGATAGGTTATTTTTATTTCATTTTATTTATTTTGAAATTATGCTTCTTTTATGTTTGATAAAATGTGTCACTGATATTTTAATGTTTATTTATTTCCAGTTGACAATAAAATAAAGTCTCCAAAAGAGGCAGACGTTAATATAAGGCATTTAAAACTTATTTGGAGTTTGCATCAGACTATTACCGACGAGCACATTAAGTCAGCTTCATATTTGCTGCAGTACAAGAGTTACACCTCCTCTTTCACTGCTCGTCCGGTGATAAGCGACGCAGAGCCAATACCTGCCTCTATAAGTTCTTCGCCTGAATCACATATTCCTTTGAGTGAAAGGATGAAGAAAAGAAGACCTCCCACCCTTTTTGAGAAACCTGCCTCTGGTGCTGGAGAGGCAAAAAGAAGTAAGATTGGCATCCCAGGAGAGGGGACAAAGAAAATTGATGCACCCCCTCCGGCTCCTGTGAAGGTTGCCGAGAAGCCCCCAGTGGCCCCGAGCAAGACTGATGCTCCAAAATAAGTGATTGTTATATCACCGACCAAGAGTTCCTCCTTGGTCGAAACTATTCCTGTTCCCCCGAGGAAGCTGAAGAAGAGCTCCTCGATCAATCTGGCTGAAACCATCTCTCAGCCCCCAGCTACTAGAACTGGTATTCCTACTTTTGTTCCCCCGAGCTCTGCCATGAGCTCGGTGAAGACTTGGATCATTCCCGAGATCCAAGGTATTGAAGAAAACCTTTCTCGGGACATGGTTACCTCATTGGCTGCTCGCCATATTGCTTCTATAAGTCTTATTGTTTTGAACTTTTCATCTTTCCCTTGTTATATCTGTCTCTGACTTGATTTCATTTTCTTTTCACAATTGGTGAGCTGCTTTAATACAATTTTGAAGAAAGATGAAGCTATTAAAGCTTCAAGCTCCTCATCTGGTGTGGAGGAAGCTCTGATGGGTCTGACGCGGTCTTTGGAAGATTCTCGTCAGAAGTATGAGGCTGACAAGGCTGCTTAGGAGAAGAAACTTACCTCAACCGAGCAGGAGAAAGCTCAAGTTGTTGAAGTCTCCAAAGGGTTTGAGAAAAAAATAAATGATTTGGAGAAGACGAATAAAGAGATCGAAGGGAAGCTCAAAAATGATGGGGAGCTTGAAAATAAGCTCAAGGTTGCTGAGAAGGAGTTGGGTCAACTTCGGGAAGTAAGTCAGCAGAAGGAGGAAGTTGAGAATAAACTGAAGGCTGCTGAAAATCTTCTGTCCGAGAAGCTTTCCTCGGAGAAGTTAAAGAGGAAATTGGTTGTGAAGAAATCTTTCAGCGCCGGCTGGGATAAAGGGTGGAACAAAGGTTTGGCTGCCATGATGTCGCAAGTAGAATATGGCAGCCTCAAATACTTTAGAGATGGGTGGGTCGCTGCTCTTCAAGAGATGAAAGTTGTTGAAACTTCTGAACTATTTCAGCGGCACATCCCTGGCCCCCCTCCAACTCCTGAAGACGAATAAGAGGATGAAGCTGCCTCTGAGGAGTCTTCCATGGTGATGGGAGATCAAGTTTCTCATCCTCAGCCATCCAGCCTACTAACGAGGAACTTCAGCAACTCGTTACTTCATCAGAGCAACTGCCAGTGCTCCCTGAGCAACTCTCTGTTCCCTCCAAGCAACCTACCTCCTCATCCCAGCCTCCCGAGAAAGTTTTGGGAGACAAGGAAAAGGTGTAGAGTTGTTCGGGTTACTCTCTATTTTCTTTTTCTTTGTCAAATGTAACCCTGAACATGTAACTCTGAACTTTATGATATAATAAAATTTGAACTTCTGTTTATGCATACTATTGTTTTCTCCTCTTCATGCTCTGTTGGTACTCTTATTGATTATTGCTTTTCCTTCCTCTACTAATTTTTGGCCAGAATGGAATTATTGTCTGCTCATGATACAAAGCTGTTACGATAATGCAATGAATATTTTAAGGCTAGTCACATAGATCTGAGTGCAGCACAAATCGTCGACATCCTCGGCCAAGATGCTTCGAAACAGGCAATTGAAGCCTACCAATATTTGAAGTGTCTGCTTGATCGTGAAGTGGCCAATAGTGTAGCTTATTATGATATGATTGAGGATCTCCAAGGCACTCTTGAAGAACTTCAGCAACAATGTAAGGAATCCACTGCCCTTTTGCACGAGGGGTACGAGAAGAAGTATCAGCTAATCATTGCCGACAAGGGATATGATAAACGATTTGCTGCTTACGATGTGAGGGAAAGAACTTTGAAAGCCGAGGTCGAGGAGCACAGGAAAATAGCCGAGTTGTTAGAGCAAGAAAATAACAACTTGCAAAGAGAAGTATCTCAATTAAAATCTGCAGCTTCCACCTCAAATTCTTTGATCCCAGTGACTGACGAGGGATTCTCGTTCTTGGAGGTTGAGAACGCCAACTTGAGGGATGAGTTGGCACTACACCAAAATGGCCAAATTGTCACCTTTCAGCCGGCCACCCTTGTCAAGGTCATTGACCGTGATAAAAAAATACGTGTTTTGTGTCACGGTCATTGACCTTGACACGACCGTGACAAGAAATTGTCACGGTCATTGATCGTGACAAGCCCGTGACAAATTTACTTATCAGGGACTTGTCACGGTCAATGACCGTGACAATTCTTTAAATAATTGTCATGGTCAATGACCTTGACACGACCGTGACAATGTTTACAGCAAAAACCCTTTCCCCCTTCTTTTTTCCCTCCCGCACCGTTCCCTCCCTCTCTCTCTCTCTCTCTCTCTCTCTCTCTCTACTTTCAGGTTTAATTCTCTCTCTCTCTCTCTCTCTCTCTCTCTCTCTCTCGCTCTCTCTCTCTCTCTACTTTCAGGTTTAATTCTCTCTCTCTCTCTCTCGCTCTCTCTCTCTCTCTCTTCCATTTATATATATGTTTGTGTGTATATATATGTGTGTATGTGTGTATATATGTGCATGTGTGTGTGCGTGTGTGGGGGTGGGGTAGGGTGGGGTTAGGGGGTGGGGCATGGTGGGGGGTAAGGGTGGGGCAGGGTGGGGGTAGGGTGGGGGTAGGGGGTTAAAAATGTAAATAAATAAGTAATTTTCTATAAATTTCCAAAAATAATATCCAAAAATGTAAATGTAAATAATATCCAAAAATGTAAATTTGTAGTAATTGTCATCCGAAGTTGCTAAAAGCATCCGAAGTTAAAAAAGCATGAAAAATAAAATATTTTTTAAGATTTGTGGTGAATAACTAAAGTTAAAAAAATTATTACTTTAGTGGGGGTGTGGAGGGAGGTGGGGGTGTGTGTGTATGTGGTGAGTGGGGTGTGTGGAGGGAGGGGTGTGTGTGTGTGTGTGTATATTTGAATTAACCCATGAATTTGTATTTTTGTATTTGAATTAACCCATGAATTTATTTTTGTATTTGAATTAACCCATGAATTTATTTTTGTATTTGAATTAACCCATGAATTTATTTTTGTATTTGAATTAACCCATTATATGAAACATACTTGAAATTAAATATAGTGCGCATAGATACTAGCATTCTAGTTCTTATGCGTACGCATTCAATAGCCCTTAGACCCGTTCGAGAGTCATTACCCCTGTAATGAGATCTCTCGAATTGTCCCGTTTGGACAGTTTGAGACTGTATAATTTCTGTATAATATTCTTATTGGCTTAAAGTTGTTACTTTTGGAGGAAGTTCTGCAGTCGTATCTTAATGTTCTCTGGGTACGTACTAGATTGACAAGTGTGACTGTTATTTCAATTGACCAATTGAAATAACACTCACACCTGCCAATCTACGTCGTGTACTTGGAGAACTAAGGGGATATGCTGTCGAATTTTGTTCAAATCGTAACAATGTGCATGAGCTGTTAAGTATATTACATAAAAATGCAGTCTTGAATGGGATAGGACCACTTACCCTTTAATAGGATAATTAAATGATGGGATAATTAAATAAAACATACTATAAATCTAAGTTTTGTTTACCTTTAATAGGTGTTTAGTTGTGGTAGCTGTGATGGGATATCCGAAATACAAAGAGTGGATGGGTGAGTCTAATAGAATGGGGGATGTGTTTCGCAGAGGTGCTAACGAATTTGTGAAATATGCAAAGAGATGTCGTAATGATGAAGAGTTTCCGTGTCCGTGTGCTCGGTGTAAGAATGGTAAGGTGTTTGAGTGGAAAACAGTTGAACTACATTTGTTAAGATCGGGTATGCAAGATAGTTATCGATTTTAGAGTTTTCACGATGAATTGAAAGTTCCTTTTGTCCCCGACCAACCTTCACAACAACCTTCAACAAGTAGAATAGATGTAGAAGGGGACGACGCAGATCATAATATGTTAGAGGATTTAGTTGATGATGCGTACGGAGTTTATGAAGCTGAGGAGAATGAGGTTACCGATGATGTAGAAGATTCAAGTGCTCGTGAAGATAACACGATAAAACTTGCCGATGACTACCAAAGTTTAAAATTTAAGGCGACCCAACCATTATACTCTGGTTGTGAGAAAGATCAAACAACTTTACATGCCATGGTTGGTTTGCACAGTTTGAAGACGCAGTACGGTTTGTCTGGCAATAGCGTGACGGGAATTCTGAAATGGGTGAAGGGCTTATTACCCAAGGTGAATACACTTCCAAATAGCTATCCTGTTATGAAGAACAGTTTGAAGGGTTTGGGAATGAAGTATAAATCGATTCATGCTTGTGTGTATGACTGCATACTATACCGAAAGGAGTATGAAAATCTCGATCGTTGTCCGGTATGCGATGAACCTAGATATGTCCAATCTACTAGTAGGGAAGGCACAAGCTCAAAAGTGCCTCAAAAAGTATTGAAATATTTTCCCGTTGGGCCTAGATTAAAGCGATTTTTCACAGTACCATGGATTGCAGAGGTAATGACTTGGCATGCTAGGGTAGAAGTAGGGGGTAATATCATGCGTCATCCTATTGATTCTACTGCCTGGCGGAGGATGAATTTTGAGTATCCCGATTTTGCTCGAGAACAACGCAACATTCCTTTGGATATATCAACAGATGGTTTTAATCCATTTGGAAATCTAAGCACCAATCAGAGTGTATGGCCAGTGATCCTAGCCCCACTCAACCTCCCTCCTTCATAGTGTATGAGACCTGAATTTTCGATGATGGCTTTATTGATACCTGGGCCAAAGGAACCAAGTGATGACATTGATATCTACCTAGATCCTTTGGTAGAAGAATTAAATGAGTTGTGGGAAGAGGGTGTGCAATCATTTGACTCTTTTAGAAAAGAAGAGTTTACGCTGAAAGCTATGTTGATGTGGGCAATTCATAATTTTCCAGCTTATGGGACATTATCCGGATGTGTAGTACATGGTTATTTGGGGTGTCCTATTTGTGGAGAGGAGACTGAATCTCTTCGTCTATCCTCTAGCTTAAAAAATGTATACCATTGCCACAGGAGGTTTTTACCCCCAACTCATAGTTTCAGATTTGAGAAAGGTTCCAATTTTTTATTAGGCGGAGTTGAACATAGGCTACCGCCGAGACAAATTTCGGGTTCAGAAATTGAAAGTAAATCTTCTGAATGTGGCCCAAATATTCCAGGTAAGAATCCAAAATTTAAGAATGTCAAGCATAAGAAGACCCCAACTGGGAATGAAACTGAGATAAGAAAGGCATGGTCTCGGAGGTCAATTTTATTTGACTTGCCTTATTGGAAGAAAAACCCGGTGCGCCATGTATTGGATGTGATGCATGCAGAGAAGAACTTCGGTGAACATATTGTGGGTACTTGCCTTGGGGGGAGTCATTCGAAGGATGTAGAAAATGCACGAAAAGACCTTAAAATGTTAAAACTTAAGCCACAACTATGGTTGAAAGAAGATAGTAGGGGAAGGACAATAATTCCCCCTGGTGCGTTTAGTTTGACGAGTGGGGAAAGGAAGGTGCTTCTAGACACAATATATAATTTGAAGGGCCCATCTACTTTTTCGTCCAACTTGCAAAGGATTGTGAATTATGCTACTCATGATTTACATAAGTGTAAGTCCCACGATTGGCATGTGATCATGCAATTGGTTCCTCTATTGTTTTAGCACTGTTTCTCCAAGAACAAGGATTTGCGTAGGGCTATTATGCAAATTAGTATTACCTTCTCCCTCTTGTGTGAGAAGGTAGTGAATCGAGAACACATAGTGGCCGCAAAATTGGCTGTGAACGAAGCAATTTGTGTATTGGAGAAGTACTTTCCCCCAGCATTCTTTGACATAAGTGTTCACTTGTTGGTACACCTATGGGACGAGGCACTTCTTTGTGGTCCAGTTAGATATTGGTGGATGTATCCGTTTGAAAGATTGATGAAAGTTTTTAAAGATTACGTCAATAATACGTGATATATTGCAGGATCAATTGCAGAGGAATACATCACCGTGGAGTCATCAATATATACTAGGGAATATATGCCTGACTCGACCAGCGTTGATGACACTGATGAATTCCTCGATGATGGTGGTAATGTGATGGAAAAACGAGTGAAATTAACGAGTTTGCAACATGAACAAGTAGCTCGTTATCTATTTGACACACATGAAGATATCGAAGAATGGAAAAAGTAAGTTTCGAATATTATAATGTTTAACATTATTTTAGATTATTTTATACATGATTAATTTTGTAATATGCAGTAAATATGAAGCCTGTGAGAAAAATAAAAGACGAAAAACAATGGTACAATCAGACAGCGAATTTAGGCTATGGTTGACAGAAGAGGTAATTATAATGAAAACAGTCGTTATATAACGTTACATTACACTCAAATTTTACCACTAATATAATTAATTTATCTATATTCTCAGCTCCTAAAGATGGGTGATGCGACATCAAGGCTTGCTCGTCTAGCCACTGGACCCTTGTTCGTGGCACAAGAGTACAAAAAGTATCGATTGAACGTAAACATTTTCGGCGCTAAAGTGTACAAGGAAAGTACAAATGTACAGAACTCGGGAATTTCATACAAGGCTCTTACTTTCTTTCGAGCGAGCGCAAAAGATAAAAACCTCGTTGAAGTTGAAATGACTTACTATGGTGTAATCCAAAATATATTTGAATTGGATTATATAAGCTTCAAAGAGGTTGTATTTTACTATGAATGGGTAAGAGTTGAGGATAAAAATGCTTGTAAAGTTGATACTGTCACCAATTTGATCATGGTTGACTTGTCCAAGTTGAAGAGTAACGACCACCTGAGCGATGAGCCGTTTGTTTGTGCATTTCAAAAGGTTAAGCAAGTGTTTTACTCGGAGTATATCAACAACGAGCCGTGGTCAATTGTCCAACACGCGCCAAGGCGTCTAAATAGTAGTGTGGATGACTTGGCTGCTCCTACCGAATATCAATCCATTTTTTATGATAACCTGAATTTGAAACAATTTTTCAATTTGTAATAAATATTTCAATTTGTACCGAAACATCCATTTTTAATGCTTTTAATTGATCTGCACTTTATCATTTTCACTCTTGTGTAGTGTGCGTGTGTGGAGAGGAGATTAATACATAAATATTCCAACTACATCTAAGTTTTGTTTATACTAATCCATGAATATACGCTTCTTACCTTTAATAGGTGATTAGTACATAGTTATTTGGGGTGTCCTATTTGTAGAGAGGAGACTGAATCTCTTCGTCTATCCGAACACTAAGAAATGCCATAATCCTATGGAGCGATGCTCCGCAAATTCCTCCCAACCGTTATGTAGACAAACATCACCAGTAGAAGTTGTCAATTCCACTTTTCATACCCCACCACTTGGAACTTCTAGCAAAACATGGGAGACCATTGAAAGGTGGAATTGACAACTTCAACTGCTGATTTTTGGCTACACAATGGTTGGAAGGAATTTTCAACGCATAACTCCATAGGATTATGGTTTTTCTTAGTGTTTAGATATGAACAAAATTATATTTGACACGATTGCTCGGGGTACATTAGTTGGAAGGAGGTGCCATATGAACTCAAGTTAGCTGTTTGAGTGACACTATAGGTAATGTATTTATATTTATATGTCAATTTCGATTTCGATTTCAATTACGATTTATATTTATCTATATTTGAGGGGAGGATACTAATTTTACTTTATTTCAATTCAGGGGACAGGGAGTGGCCCTATGGGTAGGCCACATATGCTCTATACTTATGTGGCTATTCGGACGAGAAGGGAAGGATAAAGAGGTGTTCCCGAGCGTCGTGGTACACAATCTCTTTTCCATGGAAATAGTTTGTGGATTTGAGATAATTGATGGTGATGTTGTTTCTTCTTAAATAGTTTCTTATTTGAATATATATTTGCATTATCTTTAGTTTGTTCAGATATATGATGTTTAGAACAGGTACAACGTTGCTATAACAGGTACAAATATACTGCTGGGCAGTGGCAGTGACCAACTGCCCAGTAATTTTTTTTTAAATTCTGGCCAGAATTGTCACGGTCATTGATCGTGACACGTCCTTGACAAAAAGTTATCACGGACGTGTCACGGTCAATGGCCGTGACAATTTTTTTAAAAAGGGTCACGGCTTTGTTACGGTTTATAACCGTGACAAACGTATCACGGTTATTGACCGCGACACGACCGTGACACAAAACGCGAGTTTTGTGTCAAGGTCAATGACCGTGATACGACCGTGACAAAAAAAGTTATCTCGCCTCGAAATGTCACGGTCATTGACCTTGACAAGTTGGATTTGTCAAGGTCAATGACCTTGATAAATTGGAAGATTTGGTGTAGTGTGGAAACCTTGAAAAGAGTTGGCCCTTCTACATCTTCTCGTAGACGAGCAAGAGCTGCTCGGATTCCTGTCGAGGAACAGAGGACTCAATCTTCTTTAGAGAACCAGGCCTTCCAGCTGATGGAGAAGAACCAGGCATTGGCTGAGATGTCTAAGAAAATCAGGAACCTGGAAGAGCATCTTTCTGCGCAGAAGTCTGTCTTGGAGAATAAAGAACTTTTTATCAAAAATCTCCACGAGCAGCTGGAAAGATTGACATATCAATTCCACAAGCAGCCCAGGGAGTTCTGGATGGCTGGCTACAACGAGGCTCTCTACCACTTGGACGATCGTATCCAGAATGCAAATAATGAGGGCTACAAACAGGGATGGCTGAATGCCTTAGGTGTGCTGCAACTCGAACAGGGTCATTACCTGTGGGATTACCATAATCCTGGGCTGCTCGACCTACCAGTGCCACCATTCAAGCTTGATATGAGTTGGATCCCTGCTCTGACCATCCCTCGATGTCTGATTTCCAAATACCTCGGTGATTACAATTTTCACTCCAATGTCGAGATATCTCGTCCTGAGCACCTACTAGATCGACCATCTGTGATGAATATCAGGATGTTAAAAGATCTTAACTTCATAAATTCTCCTTTTGCTTTAAATGATCCACCTGCTGGCGAGGAGCCTGTTTCAAAAGCAGAGGGGAAGAAACCAATAGAATAGGAATATTGATGTAATAAATTTGTATTTCATTCCTGATAATTTTATTTGAAAATCATGACTGCCATTGTCTTGTAACTGTTAAAAAGATAATAATATTGTGTTATTTGTCGATCAACTTATTGTCGAGTAATTTGAATTTGTGGTAGTCACTTGGCAAAAATGATGTTTTGTTTCTCGACCAACTTAGTAGTAATTTAAAAAGTTACGAGTATCAAAAAATTTTCTCGATCACTTTCTCGTATTCATAAATTGTTTCCGACCAATTAAGGTCGGTAAATTTTCCTTTTCGACCAACTACAGTTAGTGGGTTTTTATTCCCGACCAGGCATAGTTAGTGGATTTTTTCTTAACGAGCAACTTTGGCACTTTCTATAATAGTTTTACCTCCCGACCAACTTTAGTTGGCCTTTTCGAGAATACATTTACTTCCTAACCAACATAAGTTGGCATTTTTAGGAATAGTTTTACTTCCCGTAGGAATACATTTACTTCATAACCAACATAAGTTGGAATTTTTAGGAATACATTTCCTAACCAACATAAGTTGGCATTTTTAGGAATAGTTTTACTTCCCGTAGGAATACATTTACTTCCTAACCAACATAAGTTGGCATTTTTAGGAATACATTTCCTAACCAACATAAGTTGGCATTTTTAGGAATAGTTTTACTTCCCGTAGGAATACATTTACTTCTTAACCAACATAAGTTGACATTTTTAGGAATACATTTCCTAACCAACATAAGTTGGCATTTTTAGGAATAGTTTTACTTCCCGTAGGAATACATTTACTTCCTAACCAACATAAGTTGGCATTTTTAGCAATACATTTGTTTCCCGACCAACCTTAGTTGGCGTTTTTGAGAATAAATTTGAGTAGTCCGAGTTTTTCCGAGTAGTGTGTAGCACTAGTATTGCCCAAAAAACTTTCAATAAAAGGAGAGAATTTGGCAGAATATCTTCATTTTATTCATACTGACAGAACTGCGTTACATGAGAATATACATCACTGATAATACTTGCGCAGGTGCTCTGTGTTCCATGCATTCTTAAAATCCTCCCCCTCTAAAGTTGCTATTCGGTAAGTTCCTGGTTGAACAACTTCTGTAACTCGGTATGGTCCATGCCAGTTTGTTGTGCTTTTGAATCACTTTCTTTAGCACAGAGTCTTCTTCTTTAAATTCACACTTCTTCACTCTCTTGTTGTAGAACAAAGCTGTTCGATGCTGGTAAGCAGCATTTCTAATGGCTGCTTCTTCTCTAACCTCCTCGAGCATGTCCAAGTCTAACCTTCTCATTAAATCGCTGACATGGGAATTGAAATTCAGTACCCTGTGTGTTGGGAGACCCAATTCGGCGGGTATAACAGCTTCACTTCCAAATGCTAGCATATATGGAGATTCCCCTGTTGCTACTCGGGGAGTAGTTCGGTAAGCCCATAGTACTGATTGTAGCTCGTTGGTCCAATTTTCTTTCGCATCATCCAGTCTTTTCTTCAAGCCATTCAGCAGCGTTCTGTTTGTCACTTCAGTTTGTCCATTGCTTTGAGGATAGCCTGGTGCTGAGTGGATCTTTAAAATATTTGACTAATGACAATAAGCAGCGAACTCCTCATTGTCAAATTGTGTTCCATGGTCTGTGATGAAGGCATGAGGAAGACCATATCGATAAATGATGTTCTTTCAAATAAATTGATACACCTTGTCGTACGTCATATCAATGAGAGGTTTAGCTTAAACCCATTTAGTAAAATAGTCCACAGCGACCACGAGATACTTAAATCTTCCCCTGGTCGTCGGTAGTGGCCCGACCAAATCTATTCCCCATATGGCAAATGGCCAAGGGGAAGTAATGGGTGTTAATAATGCTTGGGGAGTTATTCGAATGGAAGAGAATCGCTGACACTTGTCACATTTCTTAGCGTAGGCTATACAATCAGCCCTCATCATTGGCCAGTAGTATCCTTGCGTCATCACCCTTTGCAAAAGAGTCCGACCTGCTACATGGGCTCCACAGGACCCTTCATGGACCTCTTCAATTAAATCTTTCACCTCGGTGGGATGCACACATCTCTGCAAACCTTCTATAATTCCTCGTCTGTATAGAATACCGTTGGTCAGTATATAACGAGCAGCCTTAAACTTCAGTTTCTTGGCTGCCAGTTTGTCAATTGGTAATTCCCCTTTCTCAATATATGCCCTGATGGGATCCATCCATGATGATCCTAAATCGAGGGTAATAAAGTTCATCGTCAGATCTTCATCTATACTCCGACCAGCTATAACTTCAATTGGGATTGTTCTTTGTAGCTCGGTACGAGTAGCTGATGCTAATCGAGCTAGGGCGTCTGCTCTCGCATTCTCCATTCTTGGTATTCTGACCAGCTGAATAGCAGTAAATTCTGACGCCAGTTCCTTTGCCTTTGCATGATATCTGATCATTAATTCTCCTTTGGTTGCATATACTCCCATCATTTCATTTATGACTAATTGCGAGTCACTGAAAACAATAACTTGTTCTGCCCCCATGGTTTTTGCCAAACTAAGACTTGCAATCATGGCTTCATATTCAGCCTCATTATTGGAAGCTTTGAATTAGAAGCGTAGGGCATATTCCATGTCGACCTCGTCCGGACTGTTCAAAAATATTCCCGCGCTACATCCTGTAGTGCAGGATGAACCATCCACATACAGACTCTATATAGGCAACTCGTCTTCAAATTTCTGATCTGACAGAGTTCCTCGGTGGAAAATTTCTTGCTTTCTTTCACCATCTCCTGATTTTTCTTGCTGTTCATCGATCATCTTTTCTTGCCCTTTTACCAACCTGAGCTGGTCTGGGCTTGAATTTGATGATCCTGTAACATCTACTTGCCCTTTTACCAAGCTAAGTTGGTCTGGGCTTGCATTTAATGATCCTGTAACATCCACAGGTTGATCAGCGAGCAACTTTTATTCCTCGGGGGTATCAGGATAGGTGAACTCTGCTATAAAATCTGCTACCGCTTGCCTTTTTAGAGATGATCTGGGTTTATAGACTATATCATATTCACCGAGTTCTATTGCCCAGCACATCAATTTTCCTGACTTTTCTGGTTTATGAAGGGCTTGCCTCAATGGCATATCAGTATATACTACTATGGTATGAGCTTGAAAGTATGGCTTCATTCTTCTACTTGCCTCGATCAATGCTAGTGCCAATTTTTCCAGCCTTGGATATCTGATCTCTGCTCCTCAAAAGGCCTTACTTGTATAGTAGATTGGTTTTTGTACTCCATTCTCCACTCTTATCAATGATGAACTGACTGCATTCTCAGACACTGCCAGATACAAGTATAATTTTTCTCCCACCACTGGCCTAAATAACAGTGGAGGTGCTCCCAAATATTTCTTTAAGTCTTGGAAAGCCTTCTCATATTCATCATTCCACTCAAAAGTCTTTCGGAGCGTCTTAAAGAATGGTAGACATCGATCAGTTGCTCGCGATACAAATCTGTTGAGTGCTGCTACTCGTCCTGTAAGACTTTGCACCTCTTTCTTCGTCGTTGGGGATCGCAGCCTTAACAGAGCTTTGATCTTTTCAGGGTTATCTTCAATGCCTCGCTGATTGACAATGTACCTGAGAAACATACCTTCTCGTACTCCAAATGTGCACTTCATCGGGTTCAACTTCATTTGATATTTATCTAGTTGATCAAAAGTCTGGCTTAAGTCAACTAGATGATCAACAACTTTCTTGCTCTTTGTCAGCATATCGTCAACATAGACTTCCATATTGCAACTAATTTGTTCTGCAAACACTTTGTTCATCAGCCACTGATATGTTGCACCTACATTTTTCAAACCAAAAGGCATAACATTATAACAATAAGTTCCCCTAGGGGTAATGAAAGAAGTACTCTCCCTGTCTTCAGGTTTCATTTTAATCTGATTGTAACCAGAATAAGCATCCATGAAGCTCAGCAGCTCGTGTCCTGAGGTAGCATCCACTAGTTGATCAATTCGGGGCAGCGGAAAATGCTCCTTTGGGCATGCTTTGTTGAGGTCGGTGAAGTCTACACACATCCTCCATTTGTTGTTCTTCTTCTTCACCATTACCACATTTGCTAACCAGTCTGGATATTTAACATCTTCAATAAAGAAAGCTTTCTAGAGCTTCTCGACTTCCTCCTGTATAGCTTGATTCTTCTCGGGACTGAATACTCTTCTTCTCTACTTCACAGGCTTGATCTCCTTATTCAAATTGAGTTCGTGACATAAGAAATTTGGGTATATCCTAGGCATATCCTCATGACTCCACGCAAAAGTTTGCTTTCTACTTCTTAGGAAAGTTATCAATTCCTGTTTTAGTGAGGCTTCCAATGGCGAACCTACTTGAGTAGTTCGTTCAGGGTGTTCGTCGTCCAGGATGATGTTTTCAGTAGCTTCCACCACTTGACCCTTCACGAGTTGCGACTCATCTCTAGGATCCAATGTTTCAATTTCTGCACCTTCATCCACTTGATAGGCAGTGGTCTTTTTCCTTGATTCCTCCAGTTCCTCTTGCTCGGCGGATGAATAATAGCATTTTTGAGCTACTTTCTGATCACCTTTCACAACTCCTACTCTAAAATTTGTTAGAAATTTTAGGCACTGTTGTACCGTAGATGGTACAACCTCGAACTTCTTCAATCCTACTCTTCCCATTATGATATTATATGATGATTGAACATTCTTATCCATCACAAAAAAGCGTATTCTTTCTGTTCGACAAGCAGGCCACGTACCAATGAATATATCCAATTTGATCGTCCCAAGAGGAAATACTTTCTCGCCAGCAAAACCGAGGAGGGGTCTATGATAAGGCTCCAGTTGAGATAACTTTAGATTTAAACTGTCGAAGCACATGTAGAACATGATGTCTGCCGAGCTACCATTGTCTACCAGTACTCTTGAAATCATTACCTCCTTCATCCTCATTTTGATCACCAATGGGTCATCACGAGGATACAAAACTCCTGTGAGGTCGTTCTTTGAGAAACCAATGACCAATTTATCTTTGTTTACCTTTCTCGGGCAATCCTCCTCAGCTAGATTTATTCGTTGAATGTATGAGCAAGCTTGAGCCTCACAGAGGTAAGGTTTTCTCTCGGCAGTAAGGTCTCCTCCTCCTGCATCTCCACCTGTAATAACATTACAGTCAAATGACCCAAAGCGTATTGAAAATACCTCACGTTCTGGCTGCCTTGGTCTCTTGGGAAGATCGGGGTCATCTTCTGGATCAACTTCATGGTCTCTCTTCTTATTCTCCTCTGCTCGATCGTTGTTTCTTCTATCATTCCTCCGATCAACATACTTTGCCAGTTTTCCTCGTCTGATGAGTGTTTCAATTTCATTCTGAAGAGATATGCAATTTTTAGTCATATGGCCATGATCTTTGTGAAACTCGCAATATTTTGCCTTATTTCTCCTTTCGGGGTCTGCCTTCATTTTCTCTGGCCAATTTAATTCCTCGTTGTTCTTGATTTCTTCTAGAACGTGGTTGATGTCTTTCTTCAAAGGAGTATAATTATCAAATTTCTTCAATACTTCCCATGACGACCTTGTTCTTGAGTGTTTGTCACTACCATTGTGCTTATGCTCTTTCTTCTTAGCTTTATCACCTTCCACCTTAGTTTCTTTGGCATCCATATTCTTCTTTACAGCCATAGCCTTCTCGGCATTCATGATCTTGGCCGCTTTTCCCATCAGATCTGACATGGTTCTAGGTGGATCTACGGCCAAAGTGTAGTACAACTTGTTGGGCAGTAGTCCACTCATCAAGGCGGTAATCGCTGTCTTTTCCTCATAATCAATGACTTCGAGCTTCTCGTTATTAAAACGAGTTATATAATTTCTGGTACTTTCACCAGTTTTTTATCTAACACTTAACAAATTCGCTACTCGTTTAACCGGCTTTGCCCCAAAACAAAAATTCCCAATGAATAACTCGTCCAGTTGAAAGAAAGTTGAGATCTTACCCCGAGGAAGATTATTGTACCATATTTCGGCAGATTCGGTAAGAGTTCCTGAGAATGCTCTGCATCTCATCTCATCCTGAACAGCGTAGATGTCGGTTGCAGCTTGGTATTATTCTACAGGGTCTGTCTTTCCATCATATTTGGGGGTCACAAAAGGTGCTTTGAACTTTGATGGTGTTGGAAAATCTACAATGGCCTGGACAAAAGGTGTTCTTCCAACAAAAGTTCATTGTAGAGGGTTCTTGGCTTTAGCCATTTCCCCTAATTTATCCTCCAGCCTCTGAATAGTGCCTTTCCATGCATTATTTCCTTCCTCGGGCCTGTTGGTTCGAGCAACTGATCGAGTTGATATGGCTTCCTGGGATCTATCTTGACGAGCAGCTGGTCGCGACTGGGCAGATCCTTCCCTTAAATCTGATGGTCGTCGAAAACTCCTCGATGCGACTTTAGGAAGACTTCTACTCCTTCTAGGTCCTAATCGATCAAAAGGTGATACCCTGCTTAACCTCTCTAGCACACTAGTCCTTTCTGGAGAGAGAGTGATACGTTGTTCAGTATCTGTGGCCCGCACTGACGAAGTTCATCTAGGTTGATAAGAAAAATCTTCAGATTCCTCAGTACGATATGAATCAGTACGCCTAGTACGTGAAGAAGGTAAACGGGTATTTCTTTGAATACTTCGCAGTCCTGAATGGGTTGGTGCACCGCCATGGAGGGTTTGTATGAGTTGTCGCATAGTTTCTTGCACGACTGTCTGGCCCTGAGACAGATTTGTCATTATTCCAGCCAGATCTGGAATATTTGGCTGAGCAGATGGATTTGGAGGGCTTTCATCATTTCGATTGCTGGGTTCTGGAATATCAGCCATTTGTGATGAATTATTTTTTATAAAAAATGATATTACCAGTCATTTCCCACAGACGGCACCAATCTGTTGATGTAAAAAATTAGATTATATCTAATTATTTAATCACAGATAAAATAAATAAGATAAAGAAGTTTTAAAGTGGTTCAGCCTTATAAGAATGGCCTACGTCCACTGTTTCTGTTATTGATGACTGTTTTAGAATTCTCGATTACAAGTTCAATCAAGAAATTCCGGTCCCCTTACAATGAGGGTAATACAATGTATTTATAGCCCTAAGACTGTAATGTGAAAGGGTAATACATTTAATACTGTACATGTGAAAGGGTAATACATTCAATGCCCCTTAAGTGTATACATCTGAATGATAAGCATTTAATGAACAGTCAAACTGTTGGTTATCCTGCTATTAATGCTTTGTTCGAGGTGTATCTCGGACCTCCTAAGCTGCTCAGACCGCCTAAGATCCTCAGTAATAAAAAATTCCTCGATACTCAAAAGTTCCTCGGAGAGTTCTTATAGGTCGGAGCGTCTGAGTTCCTCGGGGAAGCAGTGTTCCTCGTTGTAGTATGGTTCCTCGGAGTGTCTGAGTTACTCGAAAGTGTTTGTTGTTGCCACGTAGATTGCCACGTGTCTTCACTCGATTGAGCCATGTCAGCAGACTAAATTTTGTATCAACAGAAAGTTTTGTTTTACCACCACGAGTTGAGGGGTGGAACGATGTTAAGGAGGGTTTAGAATTTCGATTTCTAGGGTGAGTGAGAGTACCCAAGTGTTGCAATCATGTTGTGAACACTAGGAAAATAAAGAATTGGTTATTAAGTGTGATGCGTATGTGATGCTTACGCTAGTATGCACGGTTTATAAGGTGTGTCGACATCCTGGTTAGTTGATGTTAAATATCGTCTGAGTCGAAGAGACGTGGGAATAGACGTGTGGAATGTATGTTTGTGGGACTAACATAATGAAGAAAAAGTGATAGAGTGGATTAAGCACCGTGTGAAAGATAATAAATCCATATATACGTGTGCAATCAGAGTAGCAGACCGAATCTGGTTGGAAGGTTGTGGGAAGCCGTTTACAAAGGGGTATTCCTTGGGAAGGGTAGAATTTAACTATATGGAGAACACTCGGGACGGAGTTGTAATTAGTCAAATGTTGAGAGCGAGTTGTGCGTACAAATAGTGATAATGTTAGTATGGTATAAAAGATCCAGAAGTGCGCATCGTGGAGAAAAGTGCACGGGTCGAAACTTTCGATATACACCAAGGAAGGAAGGGGAGTATTGAGTGTCACTTAATGTGAGACATTTCAAGGAAAGTTGATGTTGAGCGGGACATAGTGAGTAGTCTCTCCATGCACCACTCATAGACAGAGATCGGTTGGAATAAAGGGATCAACTAGAGAATTTTGTGATTATCAACAATTCCTGTAACGGAAGAAGGCGGTAAAGTAGGTAAAGTCCTTGAATGGGTTTCCATATTCAAGGTAAGATCAAGGTTTCATCCGAACATGTGGAGTAAGTCGGCCAAGAAGGAAGTGTTTGACATTCCTTTGGGGTGATTTACAATATTAACTAGTGTGCCCCAGTCTTCCTTTGAAAGGAAGGGATCGCGCCGGTACGTGGTCCTACACGGTATAATTTCCTGAATCAGGATGAAATTTGTGAATCCCACCTTCAATATGGGATTTCAGGAAACAACGGAGATAACGATTCATTTTGAGTAGGAGGTATCACCCCTAGCCGAGGAGAAGGCTCACGGTGATTACCGAGTAGTGGAGCCGCGTGAAGATAATTTTAGAATCTTGGTGATCATTTCGTTTCCACAACGGTTATAGCTAACAAGTGGAGCAGTACGGTAATTGGGGGAGGATTACCTAATGATGGAGTTCCGTGGAAGTACTCGTACCTATTTGTCGTGAACGAGGTGATTATTGAAGTTTTGGTGTGGAAAAACCTTAACTATTCTCCCTCTGCGTAGCGGATAATCAGAATTTTGGATCGATCTAGAATAATCCGATGACTATGGTGGAATTCCACGATTGTTTTAGGCAAACAAGAAGGGTCAGATGTTCGTATGGTTTCTCTCAGAATGGGAGTTTTGTGTTTAGATAAATCCGAGTAGTTGTCATGTGATGAGGCGCGACCTCCCAATGATATTAAAATAATGGGAATTAATAGTGTATATACGTGTCTTATACGAATGTTGTCGGATAGGAGCACAATGTGAAGTATCTTTAATGAAGAGTGTTAAACAAGCTTGCTTTGAGGCGGAGGCTATAGTGATTGAGCGCCTTACTATGTGGATAGGTTGCGTACGGTTAAGGTATCTAAAATGTGTTTTACCAAGTAGGCCTTATTTTTTGAATTTCAGGATGAAATTCCGTTATTAGGGGGGAAGAATGTAATACCCCGTATTTTTATGGCTTTTAAAATTGGGGATTTATTAAATTTAATTTGAGATATTAATTTAATATTAATCCGAAAATTTATTTTTATATTTACTAACGTGATGTGAGTTAGTAATTATTGGAAAATTGTTGAATATTACTAGACGAGTAAAGTAATATATGAGATTTATTTTATTAAAATTATCACGAGTGAATAAAATGGCAATTATGGAAATCTAAGTCGGGACGCGCCTGTGTTGTGTCAGGATTAAATTATTATTATATAAAATGTAAATTATAAGTTGCTCCTATAGTCGTTTTGAGTGCACCAAAGTGTCCGGAAGGATCGAGATCGTAAGAAAAGTGTACCTGGGGGTTTAGTTTGGGTCTCGGAGCATTTTTAGGCCTAATTGACATCCCGTGAGGGTATTTTCGACATTTTATATTTTTGGGGAATTAAACCCACGAATTTTCTAAGGATATATCAGCCTTTAGGAGTTGTCTTCTAGGGTTAACAAACACAAACTCAAAGGACGACCATTAGAGAAGAAGTTGGCAAGCTTTTCAAGAAATTCAAGGCCAAAGACTCAACCGTTTTCACCGCCACCACCATAAAAACGTAGATCGCGTGATGAGGAACGCAACCATACCATTTCATCCACGAAATCAGAACCTTGAATTTCAGGCAAGTATCTATCTTGCTTTATTTTTGGTTAATGCCTCACCCATGTTAGTTTAGGATTGCCAATATCATGTTTTATGAAAGAAAATGTTAAATTGGAGACTTTAAATCGCATGTTTAGAGAGATTAAACATATTCTGAATATACCCATCACATGTAGAGGATTACCTAAGAATTACTATGATTTTAGAAACAAGAAATCTGGGAGATAATTAGAGGAATGGATAATTCTTCCAAAATTAGGGTTCTTGAAGATTATGTAAATTTTACCCCATTAATTCGATATCGTTGATGTTTTTATACATGTTTCACGTAGGAAATCTTGTATATATGTGTATAGAACTTGTAGTATCGTTATTTGAGAATTTTAGACTTGTAAATGATATTTTTGGAGAAATTGGAAGATGAAACCCGTAGGTTTAATTTGCAGTTTCTGGGCAAGAACTGCTTGATCGATCGATCGAGCCCAGAGCATCGATCGATCGATCGACCCCTTTTATTCGATCGATCGACCCCTCTTGAAAAACTGCATATTTCTCATTCGTTTGTTTAATCCGATTACGATGTATGGGAACCCTTGATTGTTGTTGTTGGAGTAAAATGGGATCTATAGATGACCAGTAGGGCCTAGGTAGACCCCGTTGAGTAACATTTTAGTGTAGGGTGAGATTTTGGATTAACGAGGAATGATTCATGTGTATAAGAAATCAGGCGGTTATTTAATAAAAAGATCGGGACTCGTAAGGGAGTTAGACCGGAACGTAAGGGACTGAATGTCTACTAAAATTATACTTAGAATAATTCAAGAGAGGAGAAGTAAGTATGAAGTGTATAATAAATGAGAATACAAATAACGAGTCCGTGATATGAAATAATCGAGTAAAATGTGTAATAACGGATAATTGTAATTAGGGGTCGTGAGCGCACCTAATTTAGCAATGTGGATGTGTATATATATATATACGATTGTGTGATTGTGCATATATTATATATCTGTAAAAATTATACTCGGGCTACTTGCTATCACGGGGGTTTCCGCGCCGGGACGGTCTTATCTCGATGGGACCTTTATGGGGGATATTGACTCGTACTATAGAACATAGGATTCCTTGGTACAGGCTATCTGATTGATAGTCAGACGGTTCTAAGAGACGTGAGGGTATGTGCTGACCTCTTAGTGATTTCGAACTATGCTTCGCCTCCATTTGTATGTGTTTTATGTTATTACAGTTCGAGAGTGATTCCGAACTAGCATTTCCCTAAATATGTGTGATACAGGGACTTGATAGCAGAGTATGCCAGCACCATAGATAGATTTTATGTGGGGTGCAGATAGTATATATATATATATTATATGAGTGATTGGTATATATATACTTATATATGGGAACCTTGCACCATAGATTTTATGTGGGGTGCAGTTAGTATATATATTATATGTGTAACTAATATATATACGCATATGTATATGGGAACTTTCTACTGTGCGTATAAGTAGTTAAGTAATGAATAAATGTTGCAACTTTCTAAATGGATTCGTGAAATTTATGACGGTACGAAGTTATTCTAAATAACGTAATAAATCCTGAAGAGATTGATTTTTCCAAAGTGAATATCATAACCTTATTTTCAAGTGATAAAACCTTATGGAGAATAAGTTAGAGAGACTTAGGAGATTCATTAGTACGGTAGGCGTGCACACTAGGCGAGAGGTGAGAATTCTCAAGAGAGTGTCGTATACTAACTTGGTTGTTGCATTAGCAGGTAAGCATTTTAAATACTTGCTAAACTAGTTTTAAAACTGTTTTACAATCGGGATCTGAACCATTTTCTGTTATCTCTTCTCTTTTGTATATATATATATATATGTATATATTACAGGTGCCCAGTCACAGGGGTGTCATACATAGGTTCTTTGGATTGGACGCGCTGTAGCTTATGTGGGAGTTATAGGTCCTTGTGGTAGACGACCTCTTCATTGATTCGGTTCTTATTATAGTTCTTCATATTTAGGGCATGTGTCGCCCATTTTCCCATTCAGTATAAATTTGTCAGAGATGTATGTTCATTTATTTTCAGAATTCTGTACTCTTTGAGTATTAACTCTTGTCAGGATGATTTCATTTGTAGTTTAAATTTGGTTTGGTTAATCTAGATGGATTAATTCTTTTGTGTTGATTGCTATTTTTAGCATTTATGTGATTCTTAAACTATTGGTTATTTAAAAGGTTTTCAAATTAGAATTTAATAAAAATGGAAATAAAGTTTTAAATTGTTTTGACACTTTGCTTAATT
Source organism: Sambucus nigra (assembly GCA_949130495.1). Lineage (NCBI taxonomy): Eukaryota > Viridiplantae > Streptophyta > Magnoliopsida > Dipsacales > Adoxaceae > Sambucus > Sambucus nigra. Next base: position 422,090,529 of record OX422211.1, on the reverse strand, counting down.
ATTTAGGGTATTTAAATTGGGAGATTTTATTTTGTGACAGTGATGCTAAGAATGAACCAACTGTTCACCTTGATTTTAATTTTATAAAGGATTGATCTTCCGGTATTTAATTAGGCGGGGTGTCACAAGTGGTATTAGAGCATCAGGTTCAAGTGTCCTTAGGATCTGTGCGACTTATTATGCTTCTAGCGTTACTTTGTTTGATATAGAGCCCTATGTTTAGGACTGTTGTTTTCTATGGTGAGATTCCGTTCTCCTGCTATAATGTATATACCTTAGTGATTCTTAATTGCTTTCGGACGTGTTCGAACAATTAAATATGGAAGGCAAGGGCCATTGAGCGGACAGAAGGAGGCAAGGATTAGTTGAGGTTGTAGAGCATATTCGAGGATGATGACCGTAGTTAAGGTCACCCCTATTATGGCACGGGAAGCCAAGACTGTAAAGACGACTAGGGCGTAACATATGATTTCCAAATATTTCTATAGTCGAAAGAGGTGCAAGAGTAGACTTACCCAACGTGGCACGACGGAAAGGGTCAGATGAAGCATTGTAGAGAACTGTGAGTGGAAATTCTAGAAATGCAAAAAAATGTGTGTTAGCCCAAGGAGGTAAAGTATCAAAAGGCTTGGACATAGGACAGAGTGTGGCTAACTGGAAGTGAAAATTTGGAAACAAATTTTCTTGACATGTCGGAACAAAGTTATCACGGTGGGAGTCAGCCACTACTTTTATAAATGAAATGTTATGCCTATAGGAGAAGCTTAAGTACAGTGTGACCGCATGTTCCTTCATCAGATGTTCAGGATAAGAAGTGAACATAGTTCTGAACTCATAACAGGAGGACCTGACAGAGGTCCATTTGTGAACATGAATCTAAACCATTAGCGAATTTTGCATCGAAAGATGTAGATACAAATGGAGGAAAGGACTCTAGGTGGGAGATCGACTCGTAAATGTAGTTAATAACACTTATAAGGAAATTATGATGGATGGTCGATTCAGGGGCTGACTATGTCGTGCTTTGACAATGGAGATATTAATGCTTCTTTGTGTGGGAAGCTAACATAATTGAAGAAGTTAGTTAAGAATAAGATTGGATACAACACTGGTAGTGTAGAACCACAAGGGGGTGTGGATACACGTCAGGGGACCCATTTAAATGATTCTTATAGTTGAATTCTTACCAAAGCGATGGTGAATTCAGTAAAGACTATTGTAGCCAGTAGCATGTTCTTTAGGGCCAACAAGGCTAAGGGAACCACAGGGGATAGCCAACATGTATTGAGACTACCAAAGTCCGAGAGAAGGACAATCATAATATGGTTGGTATGACAGGTAATAAGTTGATTATGTGTAGAGGTATTTTGTGGAGAGTGAAATCGCACACGTTGATGTGTTCCTGAAGTGAGTAAAGGGATAAGAGTATGGTGCCTAGTAAAAGACAACTATTAAAGTAGTTTTGTGTTGGTTGGGCAGACGTGTTACGTCCGGAGACCATTTGTTCAATCAAGACGATTGTCAAGGTAGAAGTATAAGTTTTATCCTCAGAGGATGAGGCTTGTTTTTGTGACACGAGCGAGTCATTATATTTTGTTCATTGCTAGATTAGCATGTGAGACGAGTTTAATGCGTATAACTACAAACGATATTATTATGTGAATATTTTTCCCTAGTGTAGCGGGATTTTCCTTAGTGCTATCCGGGGAGGATGAATGAGTATATTAATAGTGTTATATACTTTATTGAGGTCACTCGTTTTAGTGATGTGATATACGGGTATAATATGATATTGATTACAACTTTATAGAAATGGTTAGTACGATAGTGGGCAGTAACTGCAAGGCTATCGAAATGGTTGCATAGGTGCAACATGTTTTGTTCTGGCGAGGCCTCACCTACGAGAGGGTCGGACTCGCTCTTATATTAGCTATTTTAGAGACTTCTGAGGGGATAGTGGGCTCGAGATATTCGATACCGGTGTGTGTAGGGACTTTGTTGTTATGATTCAGTATGTATCGAGTTTGCTGTTGAGCAAAAATATTTAAATCGGTATTATGTTTAACGCTCAGGGCTTGGTGATAGAAAGCGTGCATTGTTATATCTATCCCTTAGAGATGTGGGAGTTAAGATTTATACCCCTCTGAATGGGGAAAGGGATTTCGAGAATCCCGATTGTATGTATTCGAGGTTTATGGAATGCAATTACCACCAATTCTATACGATAGTGCAATTGGCGACATGTTCTTTGTTAAGTGTAATTTCGGGAGGAGATGTAATTTTCTGCCAAGAAATGGGAAAATAGGGGTACATGCTATGGACGGAGGGCCTAATGGATTTCGATAACCGACAATGCTAGGAAGTAGTGTATCGGGGGGTTCCTTGTTTGGATTTCACTTTGCGAGACATCCCACGCATGAAACTTAGCGTAAGGTTGGAAATAGGGAGATGTTTGGTCATTAGTCCATGAGTTCGGTACCTCGGTCGAAATGGGATCAAGTAATTATATCTATAAGTTCGTAGTTGAATTATGATTAAGGCCAGCGGAGCCGGTTGCGTGGTAAGAAAGCATTGAAAGTTTTGTTTTACCACCATGAGTTGAGGGGTGCAACGATGTTAAGGAGGGTTTAAAATTTCGATTTCTAGGGTGAGTGAGAGTACCCAAGTGTTGCAATCATGTTGTGAACACTAGGAAAATAAAGAATTGGTTATTAAGTGTGAAGCGTATGTGATGCTTACGCTAGTATGCACGGTTTATAGGGTGTGTCGACATCCTGGTTAGTTGATGTTAAATATCGTCCGAGTCGAAGAGACGTGGGAATAGACGTGTGGAATGTATGTTTGTGGGACTAACATAACGAAGAAAAAGTGATAGAGTGGATTAAGCACCGTGTGAAAGATAATAAATCCATATATACGTGTGCAATCAGAGTAGCACACCGAATCTGGTTGGAAGGTTGTGGGAAGCCGTTTACAAAGGGGTATTCCTTGGGAAGGGTAGAATTTAACTATATGGAGAACACTCGGGACGGAGTTGTAATTAGTCAAATGTTGAGAGCGAGTTGTGCGTACAAATAGTGATAATGTTAGTGTGGTATAAAAGATCCAAAAGTGCGCATCGTGGAGAAAAGTGCACGGGTCGAAACTTTTGATATACACCAAGGAAGGAAGGGGAGTATTGAGTGTCACTTAATGTGAGACATTTTAAGGAAAGTTGATGTTGAGCGGGACATAGTGAGTAGTCTCTGCATGCACCACTCATAGATAGAGATCGGTTGGAATAAGGGGATCAACTGGAGAATTTTTTGGTTATCATCAATTCCTGTAACGGAAGATGGCGATAAAGTCGGTAAAGTCCTTGAATGGGCTGCCATCTTCAAGGTAAGATCAAGGGTTCATCCGAACATGTGGAGTAAGTCACCCAAGAAGGAAGTGATTGCCATTCCTTTGGGGTGATTTACAATATTAACTAGTGTGCCCAGGTCTTCCTTTGAAAGGAAGGGATCGCACCGGTACGTGGTCCTACACGGTATTATTTCCTGAATCAGGATGAAATTTGTGAATCCCACCTTCAATATGGGATTTCAGGAAACAACGAAGATAACGATTCATTTTGAGTAGGAGGTATCACCCCTAGCCGAGGAGAAGGCTCACGGTGATTACCGAGTAGTGGAGCTGCGTGAAGATAATTTTAGAATCTTGGTGATCATTTCGTTTCCACAACGGTTATAGTTAATAAGTGGAGCAGTACGGTAATTGGGGGAGGATTACCTAATGATGGAGTTCCGTGGAAGTACTCGTACCTGTTTGTCGTGAACGAGGTGCTTATTGAAGTTTTGGTGTGGAAAAACCTTAACTATTCTCCCTCTGCGTATGTTTAGAGGTGAGCGGATAATCAGAATTTTGGATCGATCGAGAATAATCCGATGACTATGGTGGAATTCCACGATTGTTTTAGGCAAACAAGAAGGGTCAGATGTTCGTATGGTTTCTCTCGGAATGGGAGTTTTGTGTTTAGATAAATTCGAGTAGTTGTCATGTGGTGAGGCGCGACCTCCCAATGATATTAAAATAATGGGAATTAATAGTGTACATACGTGTCTTATGCGAATGTTGTCGGATAGGAGCACAATGTGAAGTATCTTTAATGAAGAGTGTTAAACAAGCTTGCTTTGAGGCGGGGGTTATAGTGATTGAGCGCCTTACTATGTGGATAGGTTGCGTACTGTTAAGGTATCTAAAATGTGTTTTACCAAGTAGGACTTATTTTTTGAATTTCATGACAAAATTTGGTTATTAGGGGGGAAGTATGTAATACCCCGTATTTTTATGGCTTTTAAAATTGGGGATTTATTAAATTTAATTTGAGATATTAATTTAATATTAATCCGGAAATTTATTTTTATATTTACTAACGTGATGTGAGTTAGTAATTATTGGAAAATTGTTGAATATTACTAGACGAGTAAAGTAATATATGAGATTTATTTTATTAAAATTATCACGAGTGAATAAAATGGCAATTATGGAAATCTAAGTCGGGACGCACCTGTGTCGTGTCAGGACTAAATTATTATTATTATATAAAATGTAAATTATAAGTTTGCTCATATGGTCATTTTGAGTGCACCAAAGTGTCCGGAAGGGTCGAGATAGTCAGAAAAGTGTACCCGGGGGTTTAGTTTGGGTCTCGGATCATTTTTAGGCCTAATTGACATCCCGTGAGGGTATTTTAGACATTTTATAATTTTGGGGAATTAAACCCACGAATTTTCTAAGGATATATCAGCCTTTAGGAGTTGTCTTCTAGGGTTAACAAACACAAACTCAAAGGACGGCCATTAGAGAAGAAGTTGGCAAGCTTTTTAAGAAATTCATGGTTAAAGACTCAACCGTTTTCACCGCCACCACCATAAAAACGTAGATCGCGCGACGAGGAACGCAGCCATACCATTTCATCCACGAAATCAGAACCTTGAATTTCAGGCAAGTATCTATCTTGCTTTATTTTTGGTTAATGCCTCACCCATGTTAGTTTAGGATTGCCAATATCATGTTTTATGAAAGAAATTGTTAAATTGGAGACTTTAAATCGAATGTTTAGAGAGATTAAACATATTCTGAATATACCCATCACATGTAGAGGATTACCCACGAATTACTATGAGTTTAGAAACAAGAAATCTGGTAGATAATTAGATGAATGGATAATTCTTCCAAAATTAGGGTTCTTGAAGATTATGTAAATGTTACCCCATTAATTCGATATCGTTGATGTTTTTATACATGTTTCACGTAGGAAATCTTGTATATATGTATATAGAACTTGTAGTATCGTTATTTGAGAATTTTAGACTTGTAAATGATATTTTTGGAGAAATTGGAAGATGAAACCCGTAGGTTTAATTTGCAATTTCTGGGTAAGAACTGCTTGATCGATCGATTGAGCCCAGAGCATCGATCGATCGATCCCTTTTATTCGATCAATCGACCCCTCTTGGAAAACTGCATATTTCTCATTCATTTGTTTAATCCGATTACGATGTATGGGAACCCTTGATTGTTGTTGTTGGAGTATAATGGGATATATAGATGACCAGTAGGGCCTAGGTAGACCCCGTTGAGTAACATTTTAGTGTAGGGTGAGATTTTGGATTAACGAGGAATGATTCATGTGTATAAGAAATCAGGCGGTTATTTAATAAAAAGATCGGGACTCGTAAGGGAGTTAGACCGGAACATAAGGGAGTGAATGTCTACTGAAATTATACTTAGAATACTTCAAGAGAGGAGAAGTAATTATGAAGTGTATAATAAATGAGAATACAAATAACGAGTCCGTGATATGAAATAATCGAGTAAAATGTGTAATAACGGATAATTGTAATTATCGGTCGTGAGCGCACCTAATTTAGCAATGTGGATGTGTATATATATATATACGACTGTGTGCTTGTGCATATATTATATATCTGTAAAAATCATAATCGGGCTACTTGCTATCACGGGGGTTTCCGCACTGGGACGGTCTTATCTCGATGGGACCTTTATGGGGGATATTGACTCGTACCCTAGAACATAGGATTCCTTGGTACATGCTATCTGAATGATAGTCAGACGGTTCTAAGAGACGAGAGGGTATGTGCTGACCTCTTAGTGACTTGGAACTATGCTTCGCCTCCATTTGTATGTGTTTTATGTTATTATAGTTCGAGAGTGATTCCGAACTAGCATTTCCCTAAATATGTGTGATACAGGGACTTGATAGCAGAGTATGCCAGCACCATAGATTTTATGTGGGGTGCAGATAGTATATATATATTATATGAGTGATTGGTATATATATACTTATATATGGGAACCTTTCACCATAGATTTTATGTGGGGTGCAGTTAGTATATATATATTATATGTGTAACTAATATATATACGCATATGTATATAGGAACTTTCTATTGTGCGTATAAGTAGTTAAGTAATGAATAAATGTTGCAACTTTCTAAATGGATTCAGGAAATTTATGATGGTACGGAGTTATTCTAAACAACGTAATAAATCCTGAAGAGATTGATTTTTCCAAAGTGAATATCATAACCTTATTTTCAAGTGATAAAACCTTATGGAGAATAAGTTAGAGAGACTTAGGAGATTCATTAGTACGGTAGGCGTGCACACTAGGCGAGAGGTGAGAATTCTCAAGAGAGTGTCGTATACTAACGGGGTTGTTGCATTAGCAGGTAATCATTTTAAATACTTGCTAAACTAATTTTAAAACCGTTTTACAATCGGGATCTGACCCGTTTTCTGTTATCTCTTCTCTTTTGTATATATATATATATATATATATATATATGTATATATTACAGGTGCCCAGCCACAGGGGAGTCATACATAGGTTCTTTGGATTGGACGCGCTGTAGCTTATGTGGGAGTTGCAGGTCTTTGTGGTAGACGACCTCTTCATTGATTCGGTTCTTATTATAGTTCTTCATAGTTAGGGTATGTGTCGCCCATTTCCCCATTCAGTATAAATTTGTCCGAGATATATGTTCATTTATTTTCAGAATTCGGTACTCTTTGAGTATTAACTCTTGTCAGGATGATTTCATTTGTAGTTTAAATTTGGTTTGGTTAATCTAGATGGATTAATTCTTTTGTGTTGATTGCTATCTGTAGCATTTATGTGATTCTTAAACTGTTGGTTATTTAAAAGGTTTTCAAATTAGAATTTAATAAAAATGGAAATAAAGTTTTAAATTGTTTTGACACTTAGCTTAATTATTTAGGGTGTTTAAATTGGGAGATTTTATTTTGCGACAGTGATGCTAAGAATGAACCAACTGTTCACCTTGATTTTAATTTAATAAAGGATTGATCGTCCGGTATTTAATTAGGCAGGGTGTCACAGGATGTTAGTCCCATTTTCTACAAAAGTGCTCATTGTGAAAAAAATGTCAATCCATAAAAAGTGGAGCAGTTGATTCTACAAAATCCACCAGATGGGTATAACGGTTGGGAAACTAGGACTCCTAACAAAAAAAAAAGATGTGGGATCGGAGCCATAGAAAACATATTGGTTCAGGACTAACCACAAAATATCTAAATAATAAATTAACTTTATCATCAGGATCACCAGACCATTTTCCAATAGTGTATTTACAAATACCGCTTGAAAATTTGAAGGGGGGGAGGAAGGTGGCGGGTGGGGGGGCAGATGGAGGGTCGGAGTGAAAGAGAGGAGGTTGAGAGATGGTTAGTGAGAGAAAGAGGGAGGAGATAAAAGATGTTTTTTAAAATAAATTTTGGAAACAAGCATGTGTTTTCACTTATGGATTTGAAATATTACGTTTTTCGCCGTTGAGTTTTAAAAATCACAGAAAAGCAATGCCTTTCATTTCATAAAATTACAGCTAGGTCAAAAAACAATTAAGATATATTGCGAAAAAATCTTGAAAGTTCAGGGGGGCAGCTGTCTACCCTCGGGACATTGTTGGTCCGCCGCCTTGTGGCGGAGGTAAGTTCCATTCATAATTTATTGGGTTATTTGGTCTTTGACCCCATTAACTATTCAATACTGAGTTAAGCTTTTATAATTTTCACTCTTTAGAGTTTAACCTACAAATTTCATTAAGTGACAAGTGGTCAACTCATCCAATATTTGCTTTGCCCCAATATGTTAATTATTATTTTCCACTTGTGTATTTTTGGGTACATAAAATAAATAAACAAGATTTTAAAAATTAATTATGCATAAAAGTTAAACTTACAATGAATTTGAAGATGCAAAATGCAAAGTTTTGACTAATAATCTAGGCTAGTGTTTTAACACAATGACCTTAAGACAAACTCATCCCACGGCGACGCTTCACGGTTGTTGGCGTCTCCCTTCCTAGTTATAATGATATTCTTCTTCTTGTAGTATCACTTCAAAGGTCTTTGCACGAGAATCCTGCTTCGTAAGCAAAAGTCCTTGCACATAGTGGCCACCCTGGATCGAACGAGGGCCTATTTCCTTGGATATAGAGTTGTACATTATATCTTATACTGCAAAGTATAGATAACAATATAGATGTGTCTTTCAAGATATGCAGCCCACTTTTCTCAAAACCCTAAATATTTTTATGAGAGTTTTCTTATGTCCATTTGACCAAAACCCTACGTATGGGCATAAGCATTTGATCAGAATCCTTGGGGGAGACTTGAAGTCGATTATCATTTTCTTATATGTAAGTTGTGTCTGTCCATTTGAATAATTGAATTATTAGTATTAGTTGACTTGTTAGGTTGGGGCGATAATGTTTTTCTCATGAGGATTTTCACTCTAAAATCAATTTGCAATGTGTGTGGTTATTTTGAAAGCTTCCACATTCATATTTGGGATCGCCCACATGAAAATTTAACTAATTGATTTTCTTTGGTAAAATTGTAATTTGATTCAATATAAAAAGAATTTGATTCTTATTGGATGTGTTAATTAATTAAGATAATAATTAATTTGACTAGATCCTTAAGGCACATATTTTTTCAAAATAGAAAAATTGTTTAACCAAGCGTTAGTACTGAAATTTGGGTACTTATGTCGTTAGTTATTGCTAGACTAGGATGAGAACATATGACTAAGATTCCCTTAGATAGAGTGTGATTAGATACTTTGGGAATGAATGTTGTTGGGAACGATATGAGACGTCAATAAGTCTCATTAAAAAATTACGAATGTATGAATCTATTTACATAACTTTGTTTTGCTTATTTTTATGTTAAGGAATTAGAGTCATGCATTATCAATCTAAAATGATTGATTTCATATAGGCGTTGTTTAGTAGAGAGAATATCTTTCATTAGACATCGGTAATTCAAGATCAAATATGATTGTTATACATAAAAAGACGTTTGTTGCATCGAATTTAAAGAATATCCTTTATAGATTGTTGGTTAGAACGTCCAAAAGCCTATGCACACACCCATGTATTTACCTTTAGCTTTAAAAATCGTTTTTGAAATGCAACAAGTGATATTGTATTTGAGAAGTGTTTTGTTTAACCTAAAGGGAAAATCCATGTTTGAAAATGAAAAATGTAAAAATATTTTCTTCCTTCAATCATTTGTACAGAAGTATCTTAACCCCGTGCTCATGGCTAATTAGGTTTTAGGCATATCTTTCTATTTGCCTAAAACCATGTGCACAAATGGGATTTGTTCCCATGAGCACAAAAGAAAGTATTTCGCATGCGTTACACATTGTCAAAAACCATGCTTAAAGTGGTAATTTTCAACCGTTCATATAAAGGTATTTTCAACCATAGGCACGACGGTGTCAATTTTTGGAAAACATCTATAAATAGAGTCTAAACCTTCCATTTGAAATATCACAAATTCCTCTTTACTTCTCATATATTGAGAGAGTATTTTCGAGGTTAACAACAATATTATTTCTTTTCTTTAAATAAATTCATTTGTTCCATTTACAATTGATAGAAAACCAATATATATACTTGACATAGAGTTTTTGAGTAATTGAGAGTGTTTTATGATCAAATCCACTTATTATATATTCAATCTAGCTAATTCAAATCAAAATTAAATATCAAAACTTACATCTAAAATATATTTTTTAGTTATTGGGAACTTCAAGCATGGTGTGATCATTAGGAGGAGAATGATACTTCCTTGCTCATCCGATGGAGCTTAGTGTGGATAACTCATTGTTCCCGAGGGGGGGGGGGGGGGGGGGGGGGGGAGAGTTCAATGTTCATCAGATAATTTTTTTCCAGGACAGGGTACAGGTATCTTTTTATATTATATAAAATCTGTTTTTAAGTTAAATTAGGGATTAGGATGCATCTAATTTTTATCACTAAGTGTTTTTAGTCATAAATTTGTCTTGTGGGTTTTGTGTTTTTACATTGATTATCACTATGCTATCCTACATAACATTTAAATATTTATTAGATCTATGAAGATCCATGAAATTGAATTAGGGCTTGCATATAGTTAATTTATTTATAATTAACTTTAAATCACTTAATTGATGGTTTGATTGTGGATCTAATTGCTTCATTATCTCACCTAGTTGTATATTTAACTAGAATTGCTAAAATTGGTAAGGAATTTCAAAATTGGACATATTTTTTAAAGGGAAACATATTCACACCCCTTTTAGGTTTATTTGAGTGCACACACTTACATCTTTTAATGGGTAGTAGAGAAATTGTCCGTTTAATATCATTCACGTGCTAGAGTCGATATGTGCTCATTTTTATTGCTAGCTTGTTTTTGCTCATTGATCTAGTTTGTTGGTGTTTAGATCTTTTTTGAGGAGATGTATAATTTAAGAGATGCAGGTTTTACAAATATACCACCTCATTTGGATGACACCAATTATGGTCATTGGAGTGTGAAAGTGAGAGCTCATTTAAAATCTAGATATGAGAGAGTGTGGATGAGCATTGAAGATGGATGGTCGTGTCCACAATTGATGTTGGAAGACTTAAATTGAACAAATGAAGGGATGATTGGGTTGGATGAATTTAGTGCATGAAATTATAATCTATATATTTAAATGCATTATTTGCCTCATTTAGCAAACAAGAGTACAATCGGATACCGAATTCTGAAATAGAGAAAGAAGCATGAAGAATTCTAAAAATCACACACGATGTCACTTTATGTACGGAAAAAGCTTAGTAAAAACAAATTGCAATTACTTTATAAGTGATGAGTATGAGTAAACAAGAAACGTTAGATGATTATTACACTCACTTCATTGAAGTCATTAAGGCCTCATATAATCTTGGGGAGAGTATTCCAGAGAAAATGTTGCTAAGGACCCTAGTTATCCACTTCAAGACGAAGGTCTCTATCATGAACAAGATTAAGGTCACCAGCAAGCAAGTGAATGACACAAGCATAAAACCTAAGAAAGACTAAACTTTCAATGTCGTGTCAAGTGAGAGGGAGAATGTGAAAGAAGGTGAAAATAAGCATTCTGAAAGTATTTATGGAGATATTGATTTATTTATTAAAAGATATAAAACGTTCTATAAAAATAAAATAAAAATGTTTAATAATGAGAAAAACTTTTAACTGAATTGACAAAAATTATTTAAATGTGATTTTAAATGTAACTATGAGAAGAGTGCACCAAAGAGAGGAAATGTGAAACATGAGGACAAAATTTTTGGAACTCGTGGAGTAAGTGACCATCTGAATGTTTTCCCCACAAATTTGGGAAATGTAAAGAAATCTAAGGACATTGATAAAAAAAGAATAAAGTTTAGAAAGCTAGCTTAAGTGATTCCAATACCAAAACTGATGAAAGTTCTTTTAATGATGAGAATGCAAGTGAGATACCATTCATAATTAAGTTATAAGGCGACATATGAAGAGATTGTGAATACTATGATTCTCTTGATGTGTCTGTGGTTAAAGGAATACAGAAAAAGTATATCCATAGGTCTCTTAGTCATGTGTTAGTGTATGTTCAAACACATTAGGTCATAGATCGTCTTATGATAGTGATGATTTAGAGGAGAACATTCTTGAAGAATTTGATCAATTTTATCAATAATCTCTCAAGCTCAACAAGTCTAATAACAAAATTTTAACGAAGATAATAGTTACTCATTGTGAATGAGAAGAGGAAAATAAAAAATTAAGTGTGATATTAGATAATGATAATCTTAATTAAAATTGTGTTAGCTTGTTAGACAAAATTTATTCATTGAATAAGATGAATGGTATTCATGTGAAGGAAAAAGAACAAATTATTCTTTAAAAAAGGATTATAAAGTTGATTTTCAAAAGTTGCAGCTTGAACTTCAACATGGCAAGGAATTAAAATATGAATTGATTGAAAGAACCAATGTGATTAACAATATTATTTTTGCAATATGGCCAAGTAAAAAATGATAAACATGATCTTGAATTTGTTGATTCAAAAGCAAAAGAAAAAAACATTATGAAACTAATATTTACATCATCTTCTTGTAGGAGAATTGTGACCAAGATCCATACTTCCAAATTGAAACATGAAAAGGTTGTTCTTAAATCTTTACAAAGGTCTAATACCTTTGGTTTCTCATTTTGTGGAAAATAAACTATTGCCATTTTTTATTCAGTTGAAGGAACCTTGTAAAATAAGAAGAAATGAAAGCTCATGAATATAAACCTAAGCCTATTTATACCAGAAATGAGTCATATTAATCCCACTTAAAATATATGGACATTCTAATAAAACATGAAGGTGGTCCTTGGCTATAAAGAAAATATTATAAGGGTGGTTATTGAAAAGAGAGATCCTTTGAGAAAACTTAAGATTGAGATTAAAAATTTCATGTGGAAGATTGATTTTATGGTGAATGAATAAAAAAAAACTAGTAGGTTTTCTTTGCCAAGGTTTAGAAACACATGTCCTAATAATAGATTTACTTTGGGAGAAAATGGTGGGTACCTAGTATATAGACATAGAAATTATCCTAGGGAGAGAGTTGAAATTGACATTCATTTAAAGAAAGTTTCAAAGAAGAATGATGTAGTCTTTATACCTCCCAAGTATCCAGGATATGAAACACCCTCCGCTACATAGATCGCTAAGTAAATATGATACATAGGGTATTTTTTTAATTATAGTCCCATTCCTTGTTACTCTCTTATTTATTTGGGATCATTGGATGTGCGGGAGAACTTTTATTGATAGATTCGAATCTTTTATGTACTTTTGGTGAGGATTTTCATGCATATTCAATTAATGCATTTTTTATATGCTTTTTCCTTACATAGTATTTATGTACATATCATAATCCTTGAAAAACACCATTTTTTTTTAGTTTTTGATTAAGTTCTATGTATACTTGTAATTCATTGTATGATCTTACTTTGCTAAAGGATTGAAAAATAGATTATAAACGATGATACTATTTTCAATGATAGGTTGGAATTCATAGGGAAAATCACGATAAGTCAAATTTATTAAAATCTTTTGTACTGATTTCATCTGAACATGAACTTTGCATGTCATTGAATCATTTGATTAATTTGAGTGAAATTTATATGTATTTAATATTGTTTATTGACGAGTCATTTTACAAGATACAAAGTGATTCCATTGGTGAGATAACGTTGGTTTAAATTTTAGTATCGACAATAGGTATCTACCATAGTTTGTGTGGAAGTTCCTGTAGAAAAAATCATTTATATGATGAAAAGGGCCAAAGCTAGTTGCAAGAAAATTCATAGCACGAAAACAGGATTGGGCTTCAAGAATCATTTTGAGGGATGCTATGTGGTTAGAATCTACCATTGGAAAATTTCAAAAGATTTTGACGATATGATATAATTAAATTTGATTTGTAATTTATATGAAATAATTGTGTGCATTCATTTGATATCGTAATCTATTATTTGTTAACATAATGCCATGATTAAAATGGAAATTTTCTTAATTGATTTAATTATAGTTTGAACTAATATGGTTGATTGATTAATGTTTGGAAGTATTTGAGTTTTATTCATGTCGTTAATCCTAGTTCAAAATAAATTTATACAAAGAATCTATTTTATCATTGATATCTTAATACTAATCACTTTACATTTTGTTTGTGTTACATGTGTGTGTGTGTGTGTGTATTTGTTTGATTTTTGAAATCATCAAAAATTTGTAAAATATAATTTTTGAGCATGCATATACATTTTGGAATTCATATTTTAAGATATTATGGAATTTTAGAATTTATATCATGTCATTTTTAGAAGATTTTCTTTCCATGTGTATATTAGAGGATCCCATGCGCACGAATCCTATTTTTTCCATTCGTTCGAAGAAGGTTATGAGTAATTTTGATGTCACAACCCAAATTCATTTTCACGTAGAAAAACCAAGATTTAAGATATTCGCATGATTTTTTTGTTTTTGAGATATGTTGAACAACATTCACACGATGCTATTTTACATCCATGTTTGCAGACATTGCCAGCAAATGCAGGAATTATGTTTTGTGTATAAGGGCTTCAAATCCTATTATAACCCATATTTTATGGCACTAAAGGCTCTTATAGGTGTGTTTATAATTCATTTGGTGAGTTCATTTCTTATTTAAGGATTTAACATCATATAGTGGGTTGATTTCAAGATCTAGGGTTTTAAACCTAGTTTTTTAAAAACTTGGGAATTTTTGGATTTCACTTCATGTAATGTTTTAAACTCTTTCCTTCAAGATTATGTGACCGCATTTTAGCTGTTTTTTTAGATTATTGATTGTTATTCCTATAAAGTAACATATTTTGATCAGTTATTAGAGTTTTTTATACTCAAGTGCACTTTTCTACACTTTGATCTTTGATTTCATCATTTTTGCACTTGATTGAGTACCTTTGTTGGTATTTGATCTTGTTGGGTCGTTATTGCTGGAGGACTTAAAATAAAATACTGGATTATTTGATTTATATGATAATTGGGTTTCAAAAAATTAATTAATGTATATCTATATAGGAGATTCAAGATCTCATACCTTTGTAGTTCCTCCTATCATGAACCGTAGATATATGATCTCTTTCGTGTAACACTAATCCGTGTCGTAAATCTAATGGTATGGCAGCCTCAAATATAAAATGATTTTTTAAAAAATCTTAGCAGCGTCAAAATACAATCTTTCACGAGTTTTTATATATTTTATTTTCTGAAACTTGTAGAAAAAATTGCAGTCCCATCCGATCAATGATTCTCAAAGTATGGCTCTAACAAGTAGATACTATGACGTGTCGCACATTTGTTTGGGCAGATGAAATCGTGTATTTTTCAATTGATTTCATCCCCAAACATTCAAATCCATGAATCCAAATGTATTATATCAGGGTTATATATATTATAATACTTTCTTAAAAATTTAATTCACTTTCGTGATCCGTTTTTGATTCGATTCCAAATCTAATCTGTGTTGTCAGATCTGCTTCGTGAATCATTATTTTGTGAAGATGCGTGAAGCAGGCGGATCAAACGATATCCAAATTACTTGAAATTTCTTCTGCCTCTTCCTCTATATGTGAGAAACTCATGGTTCTACTTTCAGAATTTTTGAACTCTCCAATTGCCCATAATAGATTTTACAACATAAGAGCTTTGAAAGAGACCTCGAGATCTTCCATGCTATTCCTTTAAGCCAATACATGTCATTATTGTGTGGGCATCGAGGATCATGATGCTAACACTCCTTTTTCATGTATTTTTAAGATTTATATTGATACCACATTCATTAGGAGACAAGGGGTTGCTTATATAGGCTAGCACGGGGACCCCCATGAGAAATAGGAGAGTTAGCTTCCTAAAGAATTAGGAGTCCTAATTAAACTCTATAATTATGTGACACCCCGACTAATTAAATATCGGGTGGCTACTCCTTTATTCAAATTAAATCAAAATGTCAAGTTGGTTCAGTTCGTAGCATCACTGTCGAAAACATTTTTATAATTACTAGCCACCTAATATTTAAAAAGAGAGTTGTAAATTTTAATTAAATCCGATTAACATGCAATAAGTAGATTATGAAATACTAACATAACCACCACAACATAGTCACAATAGAATAACCGTAAAATAATAATGAAACCGGAGGAATACTCCTCACAACAATCCAAGTAACTGAAATAAAAAAAATACCAAGTCCACATCCCTAAATTAATTACAACCCAAAATCTGAAATAACTGAATATATGAAGTATCTCTAAAAGGAAATAGGGCGACATGCCCAACAGATGAGAGAATCTGATAATATGGAGTTAAGAACGAAAATGGAGGCATCTACTGTCAAGGTCCTGTAACTTCCACAGCAGCTACAGTACGTCACCTGAATGGAACTCCTATGCTTGGTATCCTTGTGCCTGGGCACCTAAAAGGTTTTTACAAGAAAATATATTTGGAAGCAAACGGGTCAGAGCCCGATTGTGAAAACAGTTTAAAATATATCAAGTGTTTAATATCATTAAAGAGTGAATATAAAGTACATGATAGTGTGTGCACTCACATGAGTTCCTCACCTCTCAACTAATTGTGCACTCCTATCGTACCCGTACCCATTCTAGTTATTCCCATACTTAACTAGTCTAATATAAAATCTAACATTATTATTTGATTCACGATTTAATTCCAGCATCTTCATTTAAACAGAGTGTCTTACATTTCTTCTCGGTTTCCCATATTAGTAATACTACTTACTAGAGGGTTTCCATTTTTATCTACTTTACGAAAACGTTATTATTATTATTTACACTCACATTTATACATAACAATGCATTTCAAATTACAGTATATTGTTCTCATCATAAATATACAATACTAGCACCCCGAGGCTAAGATACGGTGCCCTCATACTCTGCTATCAACTCCCGATACATCACGTACATTAGGACCACGCATTCCGAATCTCTCAGGAATCGTTCTCAAATGACAACAATCACACATAATGGAGGAGAACATAGTTCACGTCACATGGGTCATGCACATACCTACACTCCCATGATCAGCAGACTTATTAACTTATCAATAAGTCCTTCTCTGACCTAGGTCCTCGAGGTACCCATCTAAATCCCCCCGTAGGCACACAAAGATTAAATGGCCCTGATCGAACGCCGACCTCCCATGATAGCAAGTACGGTAGGTATGTTATACACAGATAACTACATATACTAAGCATTTGCACATCTTAGATATCTCAATATATTAATAGAGACATACTTCTCGTTCTTGTTTCATCATTTAATATCATATACTTATAAGTCCCCGGTTTATATACATTAAAGTAGTCAACTCTTCTCACATCGTAATTAGGCACTCGTTTCCTAATTCATAAGGGTCATTCGATTTACTACAAGGTTCTAAGTTTTACTTCTCAACGTACTCCAATCTCCCAAATATACTCACTAGTCAATAAGGGAAGGTTATTACTCCATTAAATAAGTCTACGGGACATTTGAAATGAAATCAGGCCTAAAAGGCCATTCTGTCAACTCGTTAGAAGTCTCGTTCGAACGAGGTCATTCGAACGAGCGTCGTTCGAACGAAAGGCTTCGAATGAACTACCCACTCGTTAGAAGGGGTACTGTCATCTCGTTAGAAGCTCGTTCGAATGATGTCGTTCGAACCACCTAGGCAGGTCTTCTAACGAGATGGGAGTTTGCGCCCAGAATTTTCCCCAATTCGTTTTTCTCAATTTTTCTCTTCTCTAAATTCACCCTAAGGTCATCCCAACCGCATTTTAATGTTCTTAAACTTCTCTAAATGCTCTTAGGTCATTTCTTAACATATTTTTGGGGTCAAATCCTCCAAATCAACATGTAATTAACATAAATCCCCAAATATTACCCCAAACTGTATGAACATGAACCCAGAATTTGATA
The DNA here is from genome assembly GCA_949130495.1 of Sambucus nigra. Lineage (NCBI taxonomy): Eukaryota > Viridiplantae > Streptophyta > Magnoliopsida > Dipsacales > Adoxaceae > Sambucus > Sambucus nigra. Next base: position 422,072,643 of record OX422211.1, on the reverse strand, counting down.
GTGCCCAATTACTCATCATAAATCCATTTTTAAATCATCATATTTAAGTCTTCGAATATTAAATTAGTCCATAGTCATTCTACATGCAAATCTTATCCCAATTTAGAGATTCTCCAACAATTTCATTAGTTTTCCTCAAAACTTTCAAGACAAAATAGTTCTTACACTAAACATGGAAGAAATATTCAATGCACTTAAAAATATCAAATCACTTGCCTTAGATTTGTTTCTTTTGGATTGATGTTGGTGAATGAAGGCTGATTTCTATCCTTTCTCTACAAAATTCTCCCAAGGATGGTGATGGTGGTTGGAGGTTTCTTTTGGAACCTCTTCAAACTCTCCCTTTAACTCCCGTAGCCCTCTAACTCACCTAATGCTGATAATGGACTTAGTGGGTTCATTAGTAATATTTTATTTAACCCTAAAATTCGTGGGTTTTAATTATCATATTATTAAAATTACCAAAATACCCTTCTAGGTTGCCGGTTTGGCCTAAAAATGCCCCGGGACCCAAACTAAACCCCCGGCTAGTGTTTTCTGACTATTTCGACCCTTCCGGACACGTTGTTGCACTCAAAATGACCATTCGGTTGATAAAAATATAATTCACTTTTTTATTTAAATAATTTGTTCCTAACGCGACTGACACGCGCGTCCCAACTAAATTTCCAAATTATCGTATTTCAGTCTCGCGACAACTTTAATATTTTCAATACTCATGTATTACCATACATACTCAGAAATATTAAATTTTAACATCATAATCAAATACCAACTCACATCTCGCTAGTATTTATACCCGGATTAATTCCCAATTAATTCTCATTTAATTCAATTAATCCCTTAAATAAAATCAATAAAATTACGGGGTATTACATACTTCCCTCCTAATAACAGAATTTCGTCCCGAAATTCGGAACGAAAGAGTACCTGGTAAAAATAACTCCAGATAGTGCTCGCGCATCTCATCCTCGCGCTCCCATGTGGATTCCTCGGCATTATGATGCCGCCACTGAACACGTACTAATGGTACTATCTTCGACCTCAGTTTCCGCTCGCTTCGGTCCAAAGTAGCAATCGACCCCTCCTCGTAGGAACTATCAGACTGAAGATCGATGTCCTCCAAAGCAATGTTAGTATGGGACAAATCATCCCTAAGATATTTCCTTAGCGAGGAAATATGGAACACATCATGAATCCTATGCAAGTGCTCCGGTAACCCAAGTCTGTATGAAACTGGCCCAATATGCTCGATGATAAGAAATGGCCCCACATACCTTGGTACCAGTTTCCCCTTCTTCCCAAAACGCATAATCCCCTTCATAGGAGATATTCTGAGTAACACCTGGTCCCCCACCTTGAATTCTCTAAAGAACCTCTTTGTATCAGCATAGCTCTTCTACCGGTCCTGAGCTACCCGAATGCGACTCCGTATCATCTCTATCCTTGCCAAAGTGTCCTGAATCACTTCCGGTCTAAGGAGTTTGTTATCCCTCACCTCTAACCAACATGCTGGGGGAACGACAAGGTCTACCATACAACGCTTCAAATGGAGCTATGCCAGTGGTGAACTGGTAGGAGTTATTATAAGAAAACGCCACCAGTGGAAGATACTGCTCGCAACCACCTCCAAAATCTAAGATGCACATACACAACATGTCTTCCAACATTTGATTTATCCGCTCTGTTTTCCCATCAGTCTGCGGGTGATATTCCGTACTCAGCCGTAACTCTGTACCCATGGCCTCCTGGAAACTCTCCCAAAATCGTGAAACAAATATATTGTCTCGGTCAGACACGATATTTAGAGCACCCCGTGAAGTCTCACTATTTCAGCAATGAAAAGCTGGGCATACTGTCCCGTAGTGTAATCTGTCCTTACGGGTAGAAAATGAGCAACTTTGGTCAACCTGTCCACAATTACCCATATGGAGTCGTGACCCCTCTGTGACGTAGGTAACCCCGTGATAAAGTCCATGGATATGTTCTCCCATATCCACGTCGGAACCTCTAATGGTTGTAGAAGTCCTGTCGGTTTCTGATGGTCCACCTATACTAGTTGACAAGTGGTACATTTAGAAACGAACACGGCGATATCCCTCTTCATACCTCTCCACCAGTACTGTCGTCTCATGTCTTGGTACATCTTATCCCCATCAAGGTGTACCGCGAACTGTGAGCCGTGAGACTCTGCCATTACCTCGTGTCGCAAGTCTTCCCCTTTCGGAACAACTAGTCTTCCATTGAAGCGTAATCCCCCATCTGAACTAACGGTATAGGACTCGGCTCCCTCTGTTAGTAATCGAACTATCTGCTCCTGACAAAACGAGTCATTTGCCTGGGTATTTATCACTCTCGTAACAATCTGTGGTGTAACAGTCATCAGAGACATGAATGATCGGGCCACTGCATCCTGGTGTCCCAACTCCTTCCACTTAGCTTTCCACACCTCGGCCACCTCATCTACCGACCTATGGCTCAACACGTCTGATACCACATTAGCCTTCCCTTGGTGATATTGGATATCGAACTGATAATCCTTCACAAACTCAAGCCACCGACGTTGACGCATATTCAGCTCCTTCTGCGTGAAGAGGTATTGTAGAGACTTTTGGTCTGTGAACAACCAAAATTTCTCCCCCAGGAGATAGTGTCTCCAAATCCGAAGAGTGAATATGACTGCCTCTAACTCCAAGTCGTGTGTGGGGTAATTCCTCTCGTGAGACTTAAGCTTATGGGAAGCATAAGCTATGTCCCAACTCTCCTGTTGCAGCACACCTCCAAGTCCTTGCAAGGACGCATCGGTGTAAACTAAATACTCAACTCTCGGTCTGGGCAATGCTAACACAGGCGCTGAGGTCAAATTGTCCTTCAACTCATCAAATGCCAACTGACAGGCATCGCTCCAGATGAATGGCACACCTTTTCGAGTCAGATGTGTCAAAGGACCCGCTATCTTTGAGAAACCCTGAATAAACCTTCTTTAGTATCCAGCTAGGCCCAAGAAACTACGGATTTCAGTCGATGTCGTGGGTTATCCCCACTCCCTCACTGCGGATACCTTCCCCGGATCAACAGATATCCCCCGGTCTGAAATGATATGCCCCAAAAACTATACCTCCTTCAGCCAAAATCCACATTTCTCATACTTTGCATAAAGCTCGTTCTGACGTAGCGTCTGCAAAACCTGCCTCAAATGCTCGGCGTGCTCCTCTTCTATCTGGGAGTAAACCAGGATGTCATCAATAAAGACGATGACGCACTAGTCTAGGAACTCTCTGAACACCCTATTCATCAAGTCCATAAACACGGCTGGAGCGTTGGTTAAGCCAAAAGGCATAACCCGAAATTCGTAGGAACCATACCTCATCAAGAAAGCAGTCTTTGAGACGTCATATTCCCTGATACGCAACAGATGGTATCCTGATCGCAAGTCAATCTTTGAGAAGAAGCAAGATCCTCTCAATTAGTCAAATAAGTCATCGATTCGGGGTAACGGATACTTATTTCGTATCGTGACTTTATTCAACTCCCGGTAATCTACACACAATCTCAACGATCCATCCCTCTTCTTTACAAACAATACAGGGGCACCCCACGGCGAAGTACTCCTTCGGATAAACCCCTGACCCAACAACTGCTCTATCTGATCCCTTAGCTCTCTCATCTCCGCTAGAGCCCTACAGTATGGTGCGCGGGCAATGGACCGAGTGCCCGGCATCAAATCAATAACAAAATCTATCTCCCTACTAGGGGGTAATCCAGGTATATCCTGAAATACATCAGCGAACTCTCTAATGACTGGAATCGAATCAAGTGGTATCACCACTTCCTTAGAGGTCTCCTCCTCTATATAGTACAAATGTGTGAACGATCCTCCCTCGAGATGAGGCATCGCCACTAAAAACATCTCCTGCCCGGGAATGGAAAAAATAATAATCCTACTAAAACAATCAATCATGGCTCGGTACGCAACTAGCCAATCCATACCAATAATCTCACCATACTCAGTCATCTCTAATACTAGCATATCAGCGGGTAAAGTAAATCTCCCTATCTCTATACCCACACGTCTACAAATAAAGGAAATCACGGAACCCTTACTCAATGGTGAATCTACGCAAGTAACCGTGCTCTCTGTAGTGTCTAACAACCCCAAAGTGCGTGCAAATCTCGTGGCAATGAAACAATGTGTGGCCCTCATATTAAATAAAATACGCCCCATAGTCCCCTGAATAGAGAACATACCCTCAATAGCAGGTGGATCCTGTGGGACTGAGACATGCTGGAGTTGATACACTCTCCCATACTGAAGTTGTCCCTGCTGAACTGGGACCGCTGGGATGAGTGGTAATGCTGCCATCTGTGGTGGTGCTTGGAGGGCGGCGGGAAACATAGGCCTCTGTGGCTCATGTCGAGCACCCTGATGCTGCTGTGGTGGGGCCCTGCCCCTATCAGGACAATCCTGGCATTTGTGACCAATCTTACCACAAACAAAGCACTTCCCTGGGAAGTTTCCCCCTCGTTGTCCCTGCTGCCCACTGCCCTAATGGCCGTTACCATTCCTACCTTGACCATACTGGCCCTGCTGAAACTGTTACTGCTAACCATTTTGTCCCCGATTGCCATTCTGACCCTGATGGCTATGTCTGAAACCTCCCAGACCATTCCTGAAACCCCCAGATCTGAATCTCTTAGGATCCCCCTGTTGGGAACCCTGATCACCCTGCCTGTGCTGACCCTGAGCAGATTGTGCCCCGCTGGCACCATTCCCCCTGTCCTGCCCTGATGGTTGGACTCTCCTAATCTCTTACTCTCAGACATGTGAAAGCGGTGGTCCTGGCAGTGAAGCAGTATTGCGTTAACCACATCAGAGTAAGTGGCCAATGAGAGATTTCCCAACAAGTGCTGTCGGATCCTCTAAGTCAATCTGTCCATAAACTTTTGAATCTTCTTCTCCTTAGTCGAAATCTCATCGGGAACAATGTTCAAGAGATTAGTGAATTCGGCCTCGTACTCGGCCACGGTCTTCCCCTCTTGCTTGAGGTTCATTAAATTCCTCCTCATTTCAGTGTGAACAGCTGATGGAAAATATTTACGGTCGAACCGCACCCAGAACTCCTGAATAGAAAGGGCATCTCTCTCCTCCGCGGTGGTAGTGGACTCCCACCACTGCAACGCTGATCCTACTAGTTTGAAAGTATCCAGTATCTTCTTCTGAACATCCGTGCACTCGTACATCCTTAAGTTCCTTTGAATGTCGTTTCTTCAATTACTGGACACAACAACGTCGGAGCTACCCGCAAACTCCGGAGGGTGTGCTTTCTGAAAAGCATCATGAACGCATTCCCAAGAAGACGGGAATGCATGAGCCTGAACTGGCGTGGATACCGGCGCCTGAGGTGGTGCCTGCTGCACAACTGCGAGGGTGACATTTACCACTTGGGCTACAATGGCTATAACCTCTGCGGCATTCATGGTGCCCTGAAATGGTGCAAGCTGTGGCTCGGGCTGAGCATCCCTAGAAACTCGATGTGCACGTCATGGAGGCATCTGTAATGAGAGTAAAGTCTTATAAGTTCGCAGTTATTATCTCAAAATAGCTGAAGAGCGAAACATACATAAAAGAATACAACACTCCTAAAATATTGGGCTCTACATCAAAGAAAGCACACCGAAAACATAACAAGCCGTATAGATCCTAAGGACACTAGAACCTGATGCTCTGATACCACCTGTGACACCCCAACTAATTAAATACCGGGTAGCTACTCCTTTATTCAAATTAATTCAAAATGTCAAGTTGGTTCAGTTCGTAGCATCACTGTCGAAAACATTTTTATAATTACTAGCCACCTAATATTTAAAAAGAGAGTTGTCAATTTTAATTAAATCCGATTAACATGCAATAAGTAGATTATGAAATACTAACATAACCACCACAACATAGTCACAATAGAATAACCATAAAATAATAATGAAACCGGAGGAATACTCCTCACAACAATCCGAGTAATTGAAATAAACAAATACCAAGTCCACATCCCTAAATTAATTACAACCCAAAATCTGAAATAACTGAATAGATAAAGTATCTCTAAAAGGAAATAGGGCGACATGCCCAACAGATGAGAGAATCTGATAATATGGAGTCAAGATCGAAAATGGAGGCGTCTACTGTCAAGGTCCTATAACTTCCACAGCAGCTACAGTACGTCACCTGAATAGAACTCCTATGCTTGGTGTCCTTGTGGCTGGGCAGCTAAAAGGTTTTTACAAGAAAATATATTTGGAAGCAAACGGGTCAGAGCCCAATTGTGAAAACAGTTTAAAATATAGCAAGTGTTTAATATCATTAAACAGTGAATATAAAGTACATGGTAGTGTGTGCACTCACATGAGTTCCTCACCCTTCAACTAATTGTGCACTCCTATCGTACCCGTACCCATTCTAGTTATTCCCATACTTAACTAGTCTAATATAAAATCTAACATTATCATCTTCATTTAAACAGAGTGTCTTACATTTCTTCTCGGTTTCCCATATTATAATACTACTTACTAGAGGGTTTCCATTTTTATCTACTTTACGAAAACGTTACTATTATTTATACTCACATTTATACATAACAATGCATTTCAAATTATAGTATATTATTCTCATCATAAATATACAATACTAGCACCCCGAGGCTAAGCTGCCGTGCCCTCATACTCTGCTATCAACTCCCGGTACATCATGTACATTAGGACCACACATTCCCAATCTCTCAGGAATCGTTCTCAAATGACAGCAATCACACATAATGGAGGCGAACATAGTTCACATCACATGGGTCACGCACATACCTACGCTCCCATGATCAACAGACTTATTAACTTCTCAATAAGTCCTTCTCTGACCTATGTCCTCGAGGTACCAATCTAAATCCCCCCGTAGGGACACAAAGATTAGATGGCCCTGATCGAATGCCGACCTCCCATGATAGCAAGTACGGTAGGTATGTTATACACAGATAACTACATATACTAAGCATTCGCACATCTTAGATATCTGAATATATTAATAGAGATGTACTTCTCATTCTTGTTTCATCATTTAATATCGTATACTTATAAGTCCCCGGTTTATATACATTAAAGTAGTCAACTCTTCTCACGTCGTAATTAGGCACTCATTTCCTAATTCATAAGGGTCATTCGATTTAATAGAAGGTTCTAAGTTTTACTCCTCAACGTACTCCAATCTCCTAAATATACTCACTAGTCAATAAGGGAAGGTTATTACTCCATTAAATAAGTCTACGGCACATTTGAAATGAAATCAGGCCTAAAAGGCCATTCTGTCAACTCGTTAGAAGTCTCGTTCGAACGAGGTCATTCGAACGAGCGTCGTTCGAACGAAAGGCTTCGAACGAACTACCAACTCGTTAGAAGGGGTACTTTCATCTCGTTAGATGCTCCTTCGAACGAGGTCGTTCAAACGACCTAGGCAGGTCTTCTAACGAGATGGCAGTTTGCGCCAAGAAATTTTCCCAATTCGTTTTTTTCAATTTTTCTCTTCTCTAAATTCACCCTAATGTCATCCCAATCGCATTTTAATGTTCTTAAACTTCTCTAAATCCTCTTAGGTCATTTCTTAACATATTTTTGGGGTCAAATCCTCCAAATCAATATGTAATTAACTTAAATCCCCAAATATTACCCCAAACCCTATGAACATGAACCCAGAATTTGATAGTGCCCAATTACTCATCATAAATCCGTTTTTAAATCATCATATTTAAGTCTTCGAATACTAAATTAGTCCATAGTCATTCTACATGCAAATCCTATCCCAATTTAGACATTCTCCAACAATTTCATTAGTTTTCCTCAAAACTTTCAAGACAAAATAGCTCTTACACTAAACATGGAAGAAATATTCAATGCACTTAAAAATATCAAATCACTTGCCTTAGATTTGTTTCTTCTGGATTGATGTTGGTGAATGAAGGCTGATTTCTCCCCTTTCTCTACAAAATTATCCCAAGGATGGTGATGGTGGTTGGAGGTTTCTTTTGGAACCTCTTCGAACTCTCCCTTTAACTCCCGTAGCCCTCTAACTCACCTAATGCTGATAATGGACTTAGTGGGTTCATTAGTAATATTTTATTTAACCCTAAAATTCGTGGATTTTAATTCTCATATTATTAAAATTACCAAAATAACCTTCTAGGTTGCCGGTTTGGCCTAAAAATGCCCTGGGACCCAAACTAAACCCCCGGCTAGTGTTTTCTTACTATTTCGACCCTTCCGGACACGTTGGTGCACTCAAAATGACCATTCGATTGATAAAAATATAATTCACTTTTTTATTTAAAAAATTTGTTCCTGACGCGACTGACACGCGCGTCCCAACTAAATTTCCAAATTATCGTATTTCAGTCTCGCGACAACTTTAATATTTTCAATACTCATGTATTACCATACATACTCAGAAATATTAAATTTTAACATCATAATCAAATACCAACTCACATCTCGCTAGTATTTATAACCGGATTAATTCCCAATTAATTCTCATTTAATTCAATTAATCCCTTAAATAAAATCAATAAAATTTCGGGGTATTAGAAATTAATTCCATAATTCTATAAATTATTATTCATTCCACTAAATAATAATAATTGCACTCTAATATACTATCTCAAAATTATAATTTCGAGCTCCTCGTTATTAAATGCTTAATAATCTCCCCACGTTAAGATCACAAATACTTGTCGATTAAATTAAATTACTGACAATTATATTTAATCGACCTCTCTTAAATTCTCTGAGACAACCCGCTTAACTTATTTGATATGCGGGTAATATAATCCAACGTCCGGGTTTGACATAATAAAAAATTATAATCTACATCAAGAGGGTATCCATCAATCTCTATACGTAGACGTGGATTCCATTCATAATTAACTTTCACCATACACTAATTACCATTATCCAATCTAGCAATCTTATTGATCCATAAATGAATCTCACTCAATAGGTCAAAGTAATGAAAAATTGATGCATGTTTCTATTAATTATGTCCGGATTAAGGGATTAAGCACTCATAACAACCAAGAGATATGTATTATCTTATATAGTCATCATAAAGACAATTATCTCTAATTGGTCCCGTTCAATACAGACACAGTGTACCAGCATAATAAGTCGAAACTATACCATTTTTCGTAATCAAGATAGACCTACTAAAATAGTGTTCTACAATACTACTAATGGTGTATCCATCGCCATCTAAGATTGTGAACCAGACTTGTATTCAATAAGGATCGATGACCTGATCTTCCATGTGTAAGCCGAACTCTACACACCAAATAATCTACTATGTAGAATAAAAGACACATATGCATAAATATATAAACTAATATGATGCAAATATCACTTGTGAAGATTCTCATTAAATAGACATATTAAAATTCACTAGTGAAACATGACTTTTAGTATACACTCCCAACAGTTATATAGTGCTTGAGAGATATTTTTGACATTTCTTGAGTTTCTATGACAGAACTTAAGAATTTAGTAACTAAGAGACCCCCAAGTGGTCTCGATAGTACATGTAGATCTTGTGATGAGATTAGTGATACAGAAAACCATTTTGATATACATACGCACTTGTGTTTTAATCATATCACTAATCGATCATCAATTTGGACCTTAATCCGTCACTCATTTTAACCATTACAGTATGCCTCTTAGGGCAGGCTTTGCCTCTTGTCTGACTTATACTGAGAGAGATGTCGATATTAAGCATCTCAAGAGGACACCTGAGGGCATATAATACGAGGAGGGTGATTAGTCATAAACACTGTAGTTATTACCTTTTATTCTTCCTCATTCTAGCATCATTGTGTTCATTAATTACTATATTTGAGCTCTTAGATTGTATAACGTTTGTTCATTATGTTTATATGTTTTAAGGTTTATTTGAGATTTTATTATTATTAGGGATGCATAGTGTGAGGTTGGATGTAATGCAGGAAAGGTTTACCAGAAAATGAGACTTCAAGGGAATTTTCGTAATTTCATACTTCTGAATTTGGACAATAGGTTTCAATGCTTGTGTATCTCTTTGAATTGTCTTTGCATGGTCGCAAATCGCGCATCATTCCGAGTCCGAACGATCAATTTATGGACATTTTTGTGAAGCATTTTGGAAATTTTCACATTTTGCCCACGAATCAATCCACCATTTCCCCAAACCCTTTGCAAGAAGTTAGTTGTTGATATTTTTTCCACGGATCGATCCGCCAATTTCATGGATCAATCCACGGGACCACAAATTTTTTAATTTTCCCTTTTTTATGTTTCTTTAGTTTTTATTTTTGGCACTTTCTATAAATAACAAGTAGCGTTAATTTTAGGGGAATATAACTAATAATTTGGGGACCTTCTCTCTCCCTCCCTCCCCTAAGGTTGGGATATCTAAATGGGTATTATCTAATTGTCTATCTCTCTTCCACCACTTTTAATGTTTTCTTAGTTAGTTTCCAAGGTTTGTAACCTATATTTCTTTTCAACACAAGTAATTGGTTGTGTTCATCTTACTTTTGCTTTTTCTTATTAGATTTTGTAGTTAGCTTTATAATGTTTTGTAAATAAAAAATAAAATCGGGTTGATATTGTTGCACTCACCTTGGTTATTTGGTTGGTTTTTTTATGGTAGGATGGAATAAGCTCGTTTTGATGGATTGATTATTCTTGATTTTACACATAAGAATATTAATGGGATATTATTAGCTTGTGTGAACAGATTTAACAAATAGAATTATTTAAACTTACATGGAAAAGAGATAAATAATTACCTGTAATTTTATTGTTAATAACTGCAGTACAACATTAAATTATAGACTTACAGAATTGGAATAAGTATTAAAGACTTAAAGAAACTTTCTAGGATCTAGGATACTATAGGACAATGTTTCCCTAAGATAATTACGCCCCTACTATGGTACTCACTGCTCTATGGGCGATTGGCTTTCAGGGTATAATGATCTTGCAATGTTAAAATATTACTCCAATTAACATTGCCTACGAACCAATATTATGTGATGGACTTTCTTTTCTTAATGCAGACGCGGAGAATATTCGATGGACAGAATGACGGGAATAATTTTATATTTAAGAATAATGAAATGCAGGGATGAAATGGAACTATATATATAAGGAAATGTATGAAAATGCCCCTATATGATTTTTTTATACAAGGGATGGTCTGAACATGCACAAAGTCTATCTTTAGATTTTTCCACTTTTACAGATCAAAACTTTAAACAAATTAAAGCCAATAAACTTATTCACAAAATTATACGATTTTGTTGCGAGAAACCTATTTACCCAATTTTATCTTTCTTACCTAAAACATGAATCTAGGTGATTGTAATACCTCGTAATTTTGTGGCTTTTAATTATGAGATTAATTAATTGAAATTATTTTTAATTATGGTATTAATTAAATTAATTTGGGATAATTAATTGGAAATTAATTCGGATTTAAATAACTAGTGAGACGAGAGTTAGTATTTGATTATGATGATAATGTTTAATATTACTGAGTGATTATGATAATATGTGATTATTGAATTTATTAATATTGTCGCGAGTTATAAATACGTCAATTCAAAAATTAAGTTGGGACGTGAGTGTTAGTCGCGTCAAGAATTAATTTAAATGAAATTATAAGTAAATTATATTTGTACCATCCGTATGGTCATTTTGAGTCGGCCAACGTGTTCGGAAGGATCAAAATAGTCAGAAAACACTAGTCGGGGGTTTAGTTTGGGTCCCGAGGCATTTTTAGGCCTAACCGGCAACCCAGGAGGGTATTTTAGTCATTTGAATTTTTAATTAATAGTAACCTACGAAAATTAGGTGTTATTTATTAGCCAACCTTAGGGCGACTATAGCCATTATCTGTCAAAACCAAATAGTGGGCAACGTGAATAGAGAGGAGAAGTTCCAAGGGTTTTCATGGCCATTACCAGCACACACCACCTCTATCGCCGGAATTGTGACCGGAAAGTGGAAGAGAAACAACCTTTATCATCTTCAAAGGATCATAATCATTATCCCCAGGCAATTGATTTAACTTGTTTTGATTCAGCAAATATATATTATCCATGTAGTTTAAAATTGGAGACTAGACTTGGAAAATTGAGAATTTTATGAATTATGAGAATTAAACATTGAATATGGGTAGGCTTTGCATGTAGATGAACTTCTGGTATGTAGAGGCAACGAAATAATAATCCATGTGTACAAATTTACGAATTAATGTTGAGAAATTGGATTTTCTTGAAGAAATATTGAAGAACTGGGTTTAGAGGATTATTTATGACTTTTGATCCAAGAAACTTTTAATTCATGATGGTTTAATGATTCTAAAATGTTAGAGAGTGTGGAAACATGTTGGTGTAATGAGTAGTATACTTGGTTGGGAGTTTAGGGCGTTGTAATGGAAGTTTTGGGGTGTAAATTTGGAGAATCCGTAACCGTGTAAAGAATTTCTGGGCAAACACCGGCTTGATCGATCGTTCGACTCAAGAATGTCGATCGATCGACTGATTCGATCGATCAATCTTTTGCCTTCGATCGATTGACCCCTCCTGATTTTTGAAAGCTTTCCCCTTTAAGGATTAATATAAATCCCAAAACCTATAATGATTCTTAGGGTGATTAATATAGTATTATGGGACATAGTTAAGGTCATTCGGGTCTTAGTTGATGCCCGAAAAAATGGTTCACCTTTTGGAATTGGATATTATCACTTACGAGGGTCTACTGAGTGGGATACGGTTAGAAATCGTTCGATTTGGGACTATAATGGGAATGAATGTTAATTTAAGGTTAGGACCAGTAGAAGAGGGACTTGGAATTACTGACATAACCTTAGAGACTAGTGGGGGACTTAGTAACCTTATGAGGTAGGTTTAAGTATTCAGACTTATACGACGAGGTTTGTTGCGTTAAACATATCATGTGGAATATTCGGGATGAAACTATGATGCGTATGAGACTTAAAATATAGGGCTAGTGTATACCCATATTAATGTGATGATTACCTAAGTTGTGTGATTACTTAGTATCTGGATGATTGTGTGTATGACATACGTACCATACTTGCTATCACGGGAGGTTGACTTTCGAAAAAGGACCATCTTATCTTTGTGTGCCTTCAGGGGGATTTAGATTGGTACCTTAAGGACATAGGACTGTGAATGACTTATTTATGAGTTGATAAGTCAGCTGACCATGGGAGTGTAGGTATGTGCATGACCAATGGGTATGTGAACTATGTTCGCCTCCAATATGTGTGATTTGTATTGAGACGGTTCCTGAGTGATTCGGAACACATGATCCTTACATACGTGATGTACTTGGATTTGATTGAAGAGTATTCGTTCACCGCAGCTTAGCCTAGGGGTGCCTTATATGTATATATATATATATATATATATATATATATATATATATATATATACTGAGAGTGATTTGTATATGTACTTGTGACTGGTTCACTGTTGCTTAGTAGATGTGAATGACTAAGATATTTAAATGGGATAAAAATGTGAAAATTTATAATAGCACTTGAGATAAGTAATTTGATTAAAGTGAAGGTGAGTTATATATAAGACTTGCTTGAGTAATACGAGTACTCACCCTATATTAGAATGTGAAACCAAGAGTTAGTACGGACTAGTTAGATAGTGGCATAACTAGAATGGGTTAAGAGTTTACGTTAGGCGTGCACATTAGTTGAGGGGTGAGAAACTCATGCGAGAGTACGCAACTAACATGTATATAATATTTACTGTTTAATGAAATTAAATACTTGCTATATTTTTAAATTGTTTTCACCTCGGGTGCCCAGCCACAGGGACACCAAGCATAGGATATTCCATTACATTGACGTGCTGTAGCTACTGTGGAAGTTATAGGATCTCTGTATTAGACGCCTTCACATTATGCACTTGATTCTATTCAGGGTGACTCATATGATAGGGCATGTCACCCATTTCCATTTAGAGATATAACATTCTCAGACTTTCAGTTTTATCTCAGTTTTGAATTTATTTACCTATTCAGACTTTTGTATTGGAATTTATTCAATATTTGGTTTATTCAGGGGAGTGTTACTCCAGACTCATTTTATGTATTCCATTTTTATTCTGTTGTGGTTAGGATATGGATGTTGTATGGTTAGTTTAATTTAATTGGTTGCATGTTAATTTAATTTAATAAAATTTGGCAATTCACTTTTTAAATATTAGGTGGCTAGTAATAAATTAAATGTTTTCGACAGTGATGCTAAAACTGAACCAACTTGATATTCTATATTAATTTCATAAAGGAGTAGCTACCCGGTATTTAATTAGTCGGGGTGTGATGATGCTATAAATAACACCACCTAGTAAGGTGTTGACAAGCTCAAGCAGGTGATAACAATGGCAACACAAGAGTATATGTATATATGATAGAATGAGGTGAGGAGAAGCGGATGAACACCTATATGTAAGTGGTTCAACCAATCTGGCATACGTCCACTGTGAGTGTGTGAGTAATATCACTAAATGAAGGCACTAACGACCATAGATACAAGCTCTCAAACTTTCTCTCTCTACTGTGTAAAATGCCAGAGTTTCAGCTAGGGTTGAATATTTGGATCCTTTTACAAGGTAGAGGATGACCTCTATATATAGTTCTTGGGGATTGTAATGTACCCCCCAAGCAGGCAATGTGCATGTACAAGAATATCGAACGAGTATGGGAGTGACACCTGGATGAACATTGGTAGATAATGATGACCTCAATATTCCTCACGTGGAGGGAATGATTCGGTTATAACAGATTTGTCCATGTGTTCCAAACTATGCATGTGCTTGTAAATGCTCAGCCTTGCCTTTAATTGGTAGAAACCTCGGCCTGGAGGAGTACGAGGTTGGTAAAGTCTGACTATATCTTTGTCCGAGGTCAATATCCATGATGACCTCGACCCGAAGGGCTGGCCAAGGTTAGGTATGAGGTAGATGTAGCGTCATCTAGGGCCGATGATGATGTTAGCAAATGACTGAGCCCATGAGATATTGCTGATGTCGGCTGACGAATGCAACGTCGGCTGAGGCCGATGATGACGTTGGCAGCTGACTACCCATGAGACCTTACTGACCTCGACTGATGACTAGCCGAGGTTGATGTATACGGGGCCGACCTTATGAGAGATGACCTTAGTGATGATTGTCATAGGCTTCTGGTCACCTCGGTTGTGAAACTGACCGAGGTTAGTTTCTCTGAGTAAGAGGGTGTACTTTGAGCATATCAGGGTGTCACATTGATAAGAAAGTAAAATGAATAAATCCAACACAACACGGCGATGTACGAGAAAAAACTCAAAAGGAAGAAACGTCAGATGACCCAGCCAAAAGGTTCACTATGATAAGGTTTTACAAAGATATACAATAGATTAATGACTTGTCTCCCTCGTAAGCCTTATCGCTCTTCTATCTTTTACCTCTATTCCACAGTGAAATGCAGGAGTCCACTCATGCAATTTTCCATAACGTATGAGTCCACACACGTCTCGGTATCCATCGATGAGGCTCAACAACCATCTACAGATTGGAACACAGAATCCACCACTTCTTCACCACTATAATACAAGCACGAAGTCCATTGTATGTAAATAGCAAGTACGGATTCCACCGCATGAAACACGTTATCTCAAGATATAGATAAAAAAACCGCGGTGCCTAAACAAAATATTTTAAATCATATGAATATGTGAACTTGGATCTTTATACACAAAGGGTGAAACTAGGGTTTTGGCACTTTGGTAAACTGGTAAGGAATTATTGTTGCCAATAGTTCTTAAAGAAACTCAGTCGAACACGACTTAAATAGTAAAAACATGAATTTAGAGGCGGCAAACTCGTTCGAATGAAAACGCATGTCTCATTTGAACGAGAATACCATGTCGTTTTAAGGAAACTCGAGTTCGTTCAAATGAACTGGATTTTTCGTTCTAACGTGCTTCCAATAAGCTTCCAACGAGTTTTCCACTAAATGAAAATAGTCCTCGTTTTATGCTCATTCCAACAAGATTCTAAATTCATTCTAACGATATCAAACTTCATTCTAGAGAAAGAAACTTTTCATTTTAACGAGGTGCAAAACTCGTTCTAACGAGATGTAACCAAAAAATATTTTTTCTTCAAAAAAAACATTTTAAGAAAGGTTCCAAACAATTTTGTTCAAATCCAAATGCCTTTAAAAAATATTCAAGGACCATATTCAAAATTCATCTATACCTATGCGATCCTTGGTAACTGTGAAGACAAACTTGGCACGATAAACATGACAAGATGTGTATTAAACTTTGATGCTTGGCCGCTACGTCTTAATCAAATATATCATAGGATTACGAGATCGACAATAAAGAGCCTAACCTATGACTCAAATGCTTTTTACTAAATTAAGCCAATTACAAAAAAATTGTCTCGATTGGAAATTTGTCCTTACAAATCTCCACCCTTTGGCTATTCTAGGAAGAAAGAAAAACAAAAATCCAATGGGACGTCAATCTCTATAAAAAGAATCAATACCTAACCCCAAAAAGGAAATAGTACAATTTGACCGACTCATACACTTGAGTAGTTTTTCATGCTTGAAATTATTTTCGCATATTGTAAACCTACATGCTTAAACACACATTTAAGTGCAAAGAAAATATAACAAGTATAAAATCCACATAAGAATAAATATCTAACAATGTTTAAAACAATATCAACCTAGGCGAGACATCTCCCCTCAAGACAAAGATATCCTAATCATGAAAGGAAAGGTACCATTTCTCCCCCTTTTTGTTCAAGAGTGGACAAAGTAAGAAAAGACAAAACTATTACTCCCCCCAAAACCAAATTTCCCCAAAATGTGTGAACATGATATACCAATTTCGAAATATGGGGAGGTAATAAAATCATGCAATGGTGTAAAGTGTAGCAAACACACAATATGGCAACTCAAGCACAAATAATCCACACAATTATCAAAGATTGTTAATATCGATGGAAAAAGATACTAATGTGAATAATCATTGAAGTATGATATCAATTTTGAAATTATCAATTTGAGATTTGAAATTTCAATGCACCTAGTAAGAGATACCAATATGATCACATAACATGCCAAATATAATCCAAAGATAAAGCATTTGGAAAACATGGACTAAATGCAAATCGCAAAGACTCAAAACAAATGATACTATATATAAAATATGCAAAATATACCAATGAAATATCGACATATATATATATATATATATATATATATATATATATATATATATATATGGCTGTGAACTAAATACAAATAAATTATGATCCAAACACTCAAATATGTTCAAGGAGTTCTATTTAACCGCATAATGTTATCAAACTATGATTTAACCTCATGTGACAAGATATAGTGAACTCTATGAACAAACAAGCACAATGCACACACGCCTAGAATATTGATAATTCTACAAATCAATAGTATCATGACAAAATAGGCATAACTAGGATTCATTGTGCAAACATGTTTGTCTTCAACTAAACACCCTCAAAAGATAAACATATATCATTTTTTTCTCTCAATTCTTTTGAAGCTATCACTTTTGAAAATCAAACAAACAAATTAAGTTGGCCTTGGAATTTTTTTTATTTTTATTTCCTTTAATATTTTCATTAGCTCTTTCCAAATGTGGCTTTCTTACAAAGAAAATTTTCTCATTTTGTAGCCCTTTCCCGTGGACCTTCATATTTTTTAATAAAAATTAAATATTATCAAGGACAATGATTCATACATGCACAAATCCCCCGTTGTCACAAAATATGCAGGTGATAAGATTGATGGACGAACATCTCACAAAGCTCAATTATACATATGGAGTTAACATTCAAAAAGCTCATACATGTGTATGCAGAGGCATATACACAGTCAATCCATTAAGCGAATCCATACAATCATGACAAAGAACAAATCTAAGTATTAACAATCATAACCAAATGTCCTGGTCACATGGATAACACATAATGAATTGAATTCAAACACTCCAATATGCCACAAGAAATGTGTAAAACTAAAATACACAAAAATCAAAAATCTTTTTGAGTTTTTATAAAAAAAATTCAAAAGAAAATATCAATTTTTAAAAACAGACTAACTCAAAAGACAAACAAAGTCTTTTGTATTTTTCAATAAGACCCAATAAATGAAAAGTCAATATACAAAAGATAAAAACAACATACAAGTAGAAAACATACATAATAAAGAAAAAATATTGTATGTAAACATAACATGCAAGCAATTACCCATAAGATATAGCATGTGAAGAGTCATGTGCAAGAATGTGAGAATTAACCAGTCTAACATTTAGCTCCTCCAAAATTATTTTCCTAATCCAAATAGATGAATACTTAACGTGATGATTTTCGGTAACCAAAGGGACATTAGACTTCGACTTCCAAGGATCTATTATAATATCAAGTAAAAATACCTAAGGTGACTTTAAGAATCTATTATAAGATCAAGTAAAAATACGTAAGGTGACCTTTCTTACCGCAATGTGTACATTTGTAGACGCGATGGGAAATAAGACCTTTGGGTTAACCTTTTCTAATACTTTGAGATGTGGTTGACCATCTAAAACAAATAATGATCTTGACTTTAGAAAAAGAAGCATTAGAATCATGGAATCCAGTACCATCACTTTCAACACTACTTGAATCTCTTAGATCATCTTTTAACTTCAATATTCTAGACTCAAGTAAAAAATTAGTCTCTTCAAGTGATAGGGACTCCTTCTTTAAATTTTCAATCATTCCTAGAAGGTTATCCCTCTCCCCCTCAACGCAAGCAAACCTATTCCTAACAGTCTTCTCACCTTCCCTCAAATCATTAATCAATTTATCATTATCCTCAATGGCATGGACACTAACCTTAGAAAATTTTGAGTCCTATAATTCTTTCTCTAAAAGTCGGACTCTATCTTCACCCTCATTCTTGGAAACTTCTAAATTTTTAAAATACAATCCATGCCCACAAGCTTCGCACGTAGGATATCTCTTTCAGTTTGAATATATTGTATATATTCAATTTTAGCTTTAAAACAAAATTTTCTTTTTAAGGAATTTTAATTATTTTTGCAAACTTCAAATTTAAACGAGTTAATTTTTCATCACAGTTATGAAGATCATTAAACTCCGCTTGAATATCAAAGTCGACATCAGTAAAAACATCGAACAACTTATCACCATGAGGATCCATTAAGAAGAAAAACACACAAAAACTAACACGAAAGAGAGAGGGACACACGGACCACCCTAACTAAGTGCAACCGACTCTGATACCAATTTAAAAAATTGGTACCATAAAAGAATCTGTAAAAATCAGGAGCACCCGATAAATTAATGTGACCAACTCTGAATTTGAAAATGCCCTTATACGGTGTGTGTGCTTAGGCAAAGGATGGTTTGAATAAACAAAAATCTATTTTTCAATTTTTTTAATTTTAAAGTTAAAAAATTTAAACAAATTAAACCCAATAAACTTATTCGCCCAATTAAACCATTTTGTTATGAAAAACTAATTTACCAAATTTCAGCTTTTTAACTAAAACATGCATCTAGTTGATAAGAAAATAAAATTAATAAATCCAATACAACAAAATGTACGAGGAAAATAACAAAGGAAAAAAAACCTTAGACGACCTAGCCAAACAGTTCACTATGATAAGATTTTATAAAGACAGACTGTAGACTTACTCAACAACTCATCTCCCTCATAATCTTTGATGCTCTTCTATCTTCTACCTCTCCTCTACAGTGCAAACCATGAGTCCACCTACGCAAGATGCCATAATGCATGAGTCCACGCACGCCTTGATATCCACCGATGAGGCTCAATAATTATCTATCGACTGGAACACGAAATTCACCACTTTTTTGTCACAACACCACACGCATGGGGTGGACTGTGTGTAAACAACAAGTACATAGTCCACTCCACGAAACAAGTTCTCTCAAGATGTATAGAAACAAACCTTGGTGCCCAAGCAAAGATCTCAAAGAATATGAATATGTGAAGTTGGATCTTTAATCACAAAGGGTGAAACCAGGGTTTTGGAACTTTGATAAACTGGTAAGGAGTTAATTTTTGCCAAAATTTCTTGAAAAAATCGAGCCCAACACGCCTTAAATAGTAAAAAGACAAATTTTTAGGTGGTAAACTCGTTAGAATGAAAACACATATCTCGTTCGGACGAGAATCCCATGTCATTCTAACGAAAGCCAAGTTCATTCGAATGAACTGACTTTCTCATTCAAACAAGATTCCAATGGGCTTCCAACAAGATGTCCACTGTTTGACAGAGAATCCTCGTTTTATGTTCATTTAAATGAGATTAGAAAGTCATTATAATGAGATCAAACTTCGTTCTAACGAAAATAACTTTTTTGTTCTAACGAGGTGTAATACTCACTCGAACGAGATGAAATTAACTTCCATTGAAATTGAAATCAATTATCTACAAAATGAACTAGTGGGTCGGGTTAAAAATGTGTACTGGGTCAAAAATTCAGGCCCATGTAATTCTAAAAAAATTAAACAGAAAGACCAATTTAATAGAAAAATTTTGAAAAAAAATTGAATAAATCGTAGCCTAAGAACAAAGGACAAGGCCCAAGCCCACGATCCATGGATTAAGGATTCAGGCCGGGCGGGTAGGCAGCGGCAGCGCGCGCTAGTGAATTTTAGGCCATAGCCCAAACCATGCATAGTGGAGGTCATTTCCCCTTCAAAGGGTTAGGATAACCAATTAGCATCCATGCCATAAGACCAACTATTGAGTAGATATAATAGTCATTTTTCTTCTATTTTTCCCATATGTGACTCTCTAAATTTGACCAACTAATTTTACACTAGATTACCCTTTTTAAATTAGGTACTTTGAGGTTAATTTGTCATTCACCTCTTTATGGTTTTTACATGTGAATATACCACGGTAATCTCCTCTTAAAGAGGAATTCCTTAGTTAGTGGACCAACACTAAAAGGTATGTGGGTTCAACATTTATTTGGGCTAAAATTTAGCCCATGTCAAGTTCATATACCATTAATTTTTCAGTAATATCCCATATGAATGAAATTGCCTTATAAAGTCCAAAAACACGTGCTGACACTAAATAGAGTTCAAATGAAAATTCTACGCATGAGGAGAGGTATCTTTGGAACCTTCCCCAGTGAGATTCTATCATATTTACTTGCTAAGTAGTGAACATGATTTCTTAAACTGTTAGACGTTTATGTAAACTAAGACAATATGTCTACACATATCAATAAAGCACATAGTTGGTTCTTATGGCTATGTTCATTTTTTACCTAAACATTCCCAGGTCTCATGAGTTCTTTTGAGAATCAAGGATTTGAGATTCTCATAGAAGAGACCCCACATAACAAGGAATATTAATCATTAAGATCATTGCTTAACCTATCTTACAGCAGGATGCACTTCATACATCATAGGAATTGGTAGGATACATAATCTCCAATGTACAACTGGAGAGTCATTCACAACTTTATTGTCTCATTGAACCTAGATCTTGGAATATCAAGTTAACTAGGTTGGGTTTCTTTATGGAGAATATTTTTTATAGTCTTTTAATCCCATTCCCCTCAATGTTGAATAAACTTGCTCACTTGGTAAAGATTTTACAAATGGACCCCCTTATTTATTCTTTTACTGTACAAAGTCTACATAAATAATTCCATTAGATAACAATTGTCTAATGGTATTATGTCAATGTCGAATATATCTAGACTTACCGTTAGATGCAAGTCTATTTTGAGTGTTTCCAAGATACATATTCACCTACTAATTTGAATATATATTCACTTGTGAATTTTGACTCCTTCATGTTTGATATATAATTTGCATCACTATATCCTTCAAGTACTATAGGGTACCTTGTTTCATGCAACCCATAGTTTAAGGTGTAGCATAAGTACTTAGGACCCTTACTAACGCTTCTTAATGTTGAATCTATGGGTTACATGTGTATCTACTTAATTTTGTTATGACATAAGCAATGTATGGTCTTTGTACAATTCATAATGTACATTAGACTCCTAATAATTTGAGAATATTCTAGTTTATAAACTTCATTCCAATTATTCTTTTTTTAAGTGATGCTCTAATGAAAAAAGTGTTCTAGAAACTTTTTCTTTATCTTTGTCAAACTTCTTGAGCATATTCTTAATTTAATGAGATTGGAATAGAGTTAGACCGCTTGGGGTTAGAATGATCTTTATTCCCATAATGACATCTACTTTCCCACGGTCTTTCATGTCAAAATTTCTTGTTAAAATTTTCTTACTAGCATTTATTTTGTTAATATTATATATCATCAGCATAAAGACAATGAATGACATATGTATTATTAATTTGTTTAATATAAACACATTTAACAAACTCATTAATTTTGAATCCATTAGTCATCACAACTGTCGATGTAAAAAACTAGATTTGATCTAATTAATTAATCACATATAAATATGAATAAAGAAATAAGACAAATGATTTTTAAAGTGGTTCAACCTTAATGAAATGGCCCACGTCCACTATTTTGTATTGCTGGGTATTTGCCTTAGTCTTTCGTTTGTGTCCTTTGGAAGCTTGCCCCGCTAGGGGGGTGTTACAAAGTATTTATAGCCCTTTGGGCTCTCAGTATGAATAGACAATATGCCGTTATTTAATAGACATATACATCTATACACGATAAGAATGTTCATTAAATTTGTTTTTATCGTTTGATCTTCCTGACTAGATGCTCGGTACGCTGAGTAGCTCAGGACTATGAGTTGCTCGACACTATGAGTTTCTTGATAAGTATATTTCATGCCACATAGGATGACACGTGTCTTCATGTAATTGGTCCATGTCAACTGACTAATTTTTATATCAAGAGAATCCCCCAATGTTTAACAATTGAGGTTGGATATGAGAGTGTGGAACATTATGCCCAGAAGTTATTCGGGCATGTTTACCCAGTCTTGTCAGATTACAGATCTCCAATACTTATGACATTTTAATAATTTTGAGCGTGAAATGGTAAACTCATAAATATTTTGAATATTTAACAGACGCTTGGGTATTTGCATTTTTTTCATCATTTAGCCGCCGAAAACTCAATCATCGTCTCTAGTGATCATTACTTTTACCGTTTCCCGAAGCAATGCATTTAAAGGCGATAAAATCAAATCGTCTTCTACCTTTTGCCTTTTAGATTTCCAAACTCTTTATCTTCTCACTTTTTCTTCTTACGATCGTTCCTTCTATCATCCGCCTTAGCTGAATCCTTGAGTTTCTGTAAGAATTTTCTTCTTTCTTCTTTCTTTGCTTTAGCCACCATGTTTTACCTTATCGAATCATTGGATACATTTAGGGATGATTTTGCGAATACTTCTTGGGTTATTCTGGAAGAACCTCCTTGCCCTTCTGATTTTTTTTCTCTAGCTGAGGGACATTAATTTCCTTCCATTTTTGTAGCTGAATGTGGTTTTTCTTTCCAGCCGAATCCCTTATGTTTGTAATTTTGCCAATATTTTGATATTGTTCCTGCAAGAGTAGTTCCAAATACATAGAGGGTAGTTAATGGCATACATAGGTTGAATCAAATTCACGAAACTCATTTAGGGATTACTGAAATTATGTACTGTTATAAATGCGTTACTAGCGATACCACCTTTTGTTTAAAAACTAGGTATTCTAACAGAGCTTTAGTGGTCAATCTCTCTGATGATAATAGGGAATATTTTGATAATGGGGTTGTGATGAAAAATTGGCAACACCCCCACTAAAAGGGAAAGACATGTACCAAGGTCCCATATGTCCACTTTATGGCCATTGGATAGGTTGTTTTGTTTTTCAAATTAACTCTATTTTTGTTTCATAAAATGCGTCACTCACACTATTGTTTCTGTTTTGTAGTTGATAATTGTGTCCATCCCTGATCCTCGCCGTGCGGGCGGGCGCGCGGAGGAAGGATCCATTGGGTCCCGTGCTTCGGCTGGCGTCGTTTGAGATGAGGTGTAAAAATGTAGAGAGATTGAGAGTCGCCAGTCTATTTTACTCAAAACAGACAAAAGAAAAAGGGGAAGCTATCCCGAAGGATGGCATCCAAAGACATACTGGTGCATGCGAAACCAAAATGATTCGAGAAGGGTTTGGAGGCTTAGTTATGAAATGGGAAGGAGTTAGGCACCCATTCCGCCCTTTCGGTCTCTCATGGATATTTGCTATTTTCCTTTATTTTCCCCCGTGATATGTGTGCATGTGTATATATATAGTGGAGATAGGAATCCTCGACTTGTATCATGGAATAGATAAAGCGAGTCATCTGTAGGAAGGTATAAGAGTAATATTAGAAAATAAGATTTACGCGATTACCCTTACGTTGATCGTTATAATGGAACGATAACGCATATGGAGTAATATGTCACTGAGAGAAAGTATATAGAATATAAGGAAAGTGGATTTAGAGAAGATATAAAATGAGAGAAAAAGTGAGAAAAGGACTCGAGTCTCGGGTTTTACCCTGAGATGCCTACGTAGCCTATAAAGGCATCAAAGTCCATGTAGTTCGTATACAAAACGAGGGGTGGGGTTTATCCCATAAATCCAAATGGGAGATCTCTTATTTGTGAGTGTGTGTGTGTGTAGAAAAAAGTATTTTATATCTGAGAAAAGTGTGAGAAAAGTATGAGAATCCCTATTTGAAATTTATGAGCAAACCCTCCTTTTCTTGTTTTTTGGGTTTTATTTATATGAAAATAAGAGATGTGCAATAATACTAAATAAAAAGTATATTAGGATGTGTGAAATGAGGTAATAAAAGTGCTAAGTAATAAAACAAGTTATTGCGAATTTAAGAGAATTTGAAGAGGAAATTGAGAAAGATGGACCTTCTTGGAAACCTTGAGCTTGATCTTGAATGTTGGAGAGCAGCCCTTGCACTTGGATGATGATGGAGAGTTGTTAATTCACCAAGTTTGATGAAAAGGATGATGAAAAGTGGAAGTTAGGAAGGGATTTGGATGTTGAAATCGCGCTGCCATCGAGAGAGGTTTTTGGGATTCACTGGGAGCGATTTGTATCAGATCTGGGATCGACTTGCAAATGAGGTGAAGGACTCCTTTTATAGGCCTAGGTCACTGCCGATCGGCATAGACCTGGTCCTGCCTATCGGCACCTGTCGTTTGGTAGTGTGTTTCAGGCCTTTTTGGAAAATTGGTTGCCGAGGGCAAACCGTTGGTTAGAATCGTGCACGGGGAATACCGTTGGAAAGGTAATTCAAATACCTTTGAAAGTCCTTTGGACCTCTCCTGGGTTCGATAGTTGACTTTGGGTCAAATATGGCTCGGAAGCGTTTGCCGGTCCATTGAACGGGGAATCGTTCGGACGTAAACGGATCGTTCATCCGAATGGTAAGCTCGAATCACGCACGGGGTGGACCGTTGGAAAGGTTAGGAGATGTACTTCGACATTCTAAAGAGTTTGACCTAGTTTGGAGAGTTGACTTTGGTCAATCGGGCCCTAGAAGCATCCGATGACCTCTTGGAGTCAAACGGATCATTCGTCCGTATGGTAAGTCAGAATCGTGCACGGAGTAGACCATTTGAAAGGGGTTTTAGTGACCTTCGAAGATTAATTCAGCCTCGGTCATGCTGAAGAGTTAAATTATGTCAAACAGAGCCCGGGAGCGCCCGGTGGCCTCTAGATCAAGTTTCGAACGCAAATGGATCGTTCGTCCGCATGGTAAGTCAGAATTATGCATGGGATGAACCGTTGGAAAGGGAATTCAGTGCCCTTTGAAGATTCATTCAACCTCAATCGAGCTGAAGAGTTTGACTTTTTGGTCAAATGGAGCCTGGGAGTTCCCGATGGCTTCTAGGTCAGTACTCAAGACATGACATGGGTTTGTAGTGATGAAAGTAGGTACTAGGGACATTAGTAAAGTTAGGGGGTAACATAATGGGGTGTCTCCAGAGCCCCTCGACGGGTGAGTTTGGAACAAATGAGAACCGTCGAATAAACACCATATGCTGCTTTTGAGTATGATCGATTCAGAGGGTCGGGGCCGATTCTAAGGACCTGAGGGGTGTGCCGGGGATGACCAATTTTATGGGTAGAAGATGAATCTGTGGGATTAAGTGATGAGGGTGACCGATTTTGCGGGTCAAAGCCAATTTTGTAGGCTTGGGGTGAAGATCTAATAACCGAGGTCAATTCTGACCTAAGAGTGGTGACGACCGAGGACCGAGGTCATTTCTGACCTAACTCAGGTGACGATCCAAGACGGAGGTCAATTCTGACCTAAGAGTCGTGACGACCAAGGATCGAGGTCATTTCTTATCTAACTCAGGTGACGATCTAAGACCGAGATCAATTCTAACCTAAGAATGGTGATGACTGAGGATCGAGGTCAATTTTGACCTAACTCAGGTGATGATCCAAGACCAAGGTCAATTATGACCTAAGAGTGGTGACGACCGAGGACCGAGGTCATTTCTGACCTAACTCAGGTGACGATCCAAGATCGAGGTCAATTCTGACCTAAGAGTGGTGACGATCGAGGATCGAGGTTAATTCTGACCTAACTCAGGTGACGATCCAAGACCAAGGTCAATTCTGACCTAAGAGTGGTGACGACTAAGGACCGAGGCCAATTTTGACCTAACTCAGGTGAAGATCCAAGATCGAGGTCAATTCTGACCTAAGAGTGGTGACGACCGAGGATTGAGGTCAATTCTGACCTAACTCAGGTGACGATCCATGACCGAGGTCAATTCTGAGCTAAGAGTGGTGACGACCAAGGATCGAGGTCAATTCTGACCTAACTCAGGTGACGATCCAAGACCGAGGTCAATTTTGACCTAAAGAGTGGTGATGACCGAGGACCGAGATCAATTCTGACCTAACTCAGGTTATGATCCAAGACCGAGGTCAATTCTGACCTAAAGAGTGGATAAAGATTGAATTTTGATTTCGCTAGAGAAGGTGCCTTATGATTTTGATCTGAGCTGGGGATTTGATAGCTGGGGAAGCTTTTGTTTCTTTAGGAGACCTCGCAGGGGGGGGGGGACAACCTATTTTGATGCTGTACGAATTACACTGGGGAAGTGATCAGGCGATCCTTAGAGATCCTCCGGAGCTTTGTCGGGAGGAGATTCACTTGGTTTTTGAGGATTTTGCTAGGAAAGAGGGGTTCCGCTTAAGGGAATGTGATATTTTCTTGGTGAAAATGTTCTAAATCCTTTCTGAGATTTTTAGGAATTTTTCGAGGATTTTTCGGGGATTTATGGTATTTTCTGCGAATTTCTGTACGAAATTTAAGGGAGGTACCGGTCGTCATGGTACGAGGGGTGCCATTCGACAGTGGCACAGACTTTTGGACTGCCTCGGGAAGGTAAGGAGTCAGTGCCAATCGGTTATAGTGGGGGGAAGTGCCGATCGACATGGCGCTTGGCATCCTATAAAAAGGGGACGAATCCCTTCATTTTTTCACAGCTTCTTTGCTTTCTCTCTTTCTGCGATTCTTCTGCAAATCATTCTAGCATTCCGATCTTCAAGAAATGGCTGCTTTTGTGAGCACCGCAGTCCACAGGGAGTGGTTGACCGTTGATGACTGGGCAAATGTGGATTGGAGGGCCAGGGCGCCTCTTTCTTTGGGGAGTGAGAACTCCTTTGATGCGTTTGAGCCTGTTGCGGATGAGCGGACCTTGCTGCGGGAGCCATCGCTCCTCGAGAGTGAGTCCCGATGGTTATGTAAGTAACTTGACCTTTGGCATTCCTTTCTTTTTAGTGATTTTTCTTTCTTTCTTGACCTCTGATGAGATTTTTCCTTTTTGCCAGTCTGATATTTCTTTGAAGAACATGCGCGCCCGCGGGACGACGGGGCTCAAGGATGTCTGGGAGAATCTCCCACCTGTGGTGCATTGGGTGGTATCATCAGCGAGTTTTGAGAGGTTGGCATCTGCGCTGGATGAGACGCCTCGTTCGACAGCGGTCCTGTGCGCTTTGGGGGAGAGGTGGTGGGATACTATGCACACCTTTCATTTCGGGTTCGGGGAGATGACTGTGACTCCCATAGACGTGAAACAGCTATTGGGGTTGGATTGTGATGGAGAACAAATAGAGGTGGATCTCTCTTTGCAGGTAAGACCAGAGGCAGTGCGTGCGGCACTTGGTGATGTAGGGAGGATAGTCTCTGGGGATTCTATTCGGCTGTCCCTGTTGAAGGATGTTCTGTTGGGCAGGGTGATTGATGTGGAGGATGGGCTGCAAGTGAGGCAGATGGATCGGTTAATCATTTTGCTGGTGTTGGGAGGTTTCATGGTGGCATCGAGCGATGACGTAGTCCATTTGTGGTTCTTGTCATACCTGAGGATTTTTTCGAACATCCCTTTCTATGATTGGGGGAGTTTGACTTTGGCGACCCTTTACTCTTCTCTGGATGCATTCAGTCGGTGCTACCGGCAGACCTTCACTGGGGCCACGTACCTTCTTGAGGTATTCTTTAGTTTGCGCATTTCTTTTCATGCACTCGCATTTTCCTTTCATGCATTCGTATTTTCCTTTCATGCATTCGCATTTTCCTTATGCATATCTTTTTGCTTGTGAATTCAGACGTGGTTCTATGAGGTGATTGGGTGCAATACCCCACTGATCGCTCTGAAGGACGATACTGTTGGTGACTTTGCCGATTGTATCGATGGCGTAAGGCCAATCGTTAGTCAAAGGGATCTCTGTCCCTGGAGGCGGTGCGTCAGGTCTTGAATGACCTGACCAGTGGTAGGGTAAGACACTTTCTATTTCAGTCTTGGTTTTTGGACCTTCTGATCTTGTATTGATTTATGCCTACTTGGAGATTTTCAAGTGACCTTTTATCCCCGGGGGACTGCCATTCAGGATGTGGGGACGACCGGGGTGAACGTGCGGATGAGGCGTTTGCTAGGGCATGAGTTCGGCCATTCTTGGTATCTCGGGGAGAGGGTGGCTCGCCAGATTGCTGAGGAAGAGGTGGTGGTGCCACCTGCGCAGCCTTATACGTCTATGAGGTGGGAGCGACTGCTTTCGGAGGATGAGAGGATCGTGGTGATGATCGGCGAGTCCTACTTGCTATACACCGATACGGCTGCTCCGTATGACTATATGAACTTTGTGACGAGCTGGTTGATGGCGCCCAGCATATATGATGCCCTGCCTTTCCCTCCTGTGGGTTCGAGTCGAGCGGTGGGATCTTCCCACAGTGGCGGTGGCCCGACGGCATCTGCTGCGTCGGCGACCTCGGAGGTTCCTTTCGTGCGGTTGCATACCCCTTCGTACAACATTCGGCGGGCTTATAGAGGGATGATGCCTATGCTGCATCGTCCTCATGCGATTGATCCAAAGGAGTTGGGTTTGACAGAGGAGGTCCTCCGACCTGCGGTATACCTTTCTGTTCTTCTCTTTCTTTCTTTTATGTTTTGGTCATCTCTGCCTTGATACTGATTTTGCCTTTCCTTGCAGTAACTCCGGGTGTCGACCACTTGGCTAAGGGACATCCGAGATTGGATATCCTCGGTGACTGCCCATATTCGGGATACGGTTCCTGTTCCTTCTTGCTTGCTGCTGTCTGCTTCATCCGAAGAGGACTCTGGCTCGTGTAGTGATGGTGCATCATCCCGCCGTAAGGGGAAGAGAGCACGTCGCAGGGGTGGAAGCTCTTAAAGAGAAAGGTGGGTGAGAGAGAGAGAGAGAGAATCTGGGTTCGGGCTGAGTCCCGCTGTTTTTGCTTTTTCTTTTTATTTCCTTTAAAGATGTACCACAGAAACAAATGGATGCGATGCAATGGAGTTTTTTAGTATCTTTTATGAATGATGAATGAATGCATGCACATGCACTTTTTACTTTGCTGCTGAGACCGTAAAAAGGAGTATTTTTGGAATTTTTTAAAGTAAAGTTTTTAATTAAAAGGGGAAATTATATAAAGGGGAAAAGGGATTGTGAAATTTTGTTGAGAATATCAATTTATTTTTATTGAGTTTTCTAGTTTGAAAAAGAGGAAAAAGGGAAATTTCTAAAAATGGGGGGGGGGGGGGGGGGGGAGGGGTTGTCGATCGGCAAACACCCTGTCCTGCCTATTGGTAGTTCAGTCCAGTCCCATCAATTCAAAGCTTTGAATGGTAACCTCTTCAGCCTTTTGGTACCTTGCGGGGTAGGATTCCCTCCGATTTCTGCAGGGATTATGTCTCTTGTGAGGGTTCTCAAGTATAAAATGGGGCAAGGGTGGAGTGTTTTCATCACACCTTTGCATTCTTTCCTACTTGCCCACTATCTCTTAGCCTTGCAAGATGGCTCTCCCTGGTAGCATTGAGTTTGCTAACTACCTCGAAGCCTTGGAAGCAATGTGCTCTTCTAATGTCGAATATAATGCTTTCAACATGCGTCGAGTCTCCATGTGGCGAAGTCGACCTATTGATTGGAACATGCTGATGACGGCGGTACAATTCTGGTACCCCAAAGACCATGTATTCCTCTTTGGGTTGGATGAAGTTTGTCCTACCTACGAGGAATTTTCTGCCATGCTGGGTGTAAATCCCAGCGTTGCTGCAGCTTTGCCCGAATTTTCCCTTTCTCCTAGGGATTTATTAGCCGGGCTTCTTCATATTTCACCTTCGGCGGTCAGACCATTGGTTGCTGGAGGAATGATCTCCCTGTGACACCCCGCCTAATTAAACCTTGGGTGATCAAGCCTTATTTTAATATAAACAGGTTTCTTAAATGGTTCATTCTTAGCATCACTGTCGAACGCCTTTTTAAAATTTCTAACCACCTAAATGTAATTAAAACGGGTGCCAAATTTTTATCTTTCTTAAAACAATAAATAATCCAAACCACACATAACCAAAACTAGATATGAATGCTCAGTATATAAAAATATGAAAGCAAATAAAGTCTTGCCGTAAACCACGGCCCAAAGACAACTACAAATCCATAACTAGAATAAACTGTAATAGTAAAGGTGGAACAACATGTTCCAACTAGAAATAATAAAACTGAGATCCTGCACTAGAAATGAAAAAGAGGAAGCGTCTAAACAATCCCTGCAACCTCCACACTGGATGCAGCTCCCAAATCTCTGACATGAAATCAAGCTGGGTGTCCTTGTGGCTGGGCACCTAAAAGGTTTTTAAAAATTTACATAGCAAGAGTTAGTACTCAAAACATTTGAAAATATTTTGCAAGCGGCTATCACAATTAAGTTATTGATTACACACATTAAGGTTTCGCACTCTCCCTTGGACCTCCTTACCTCTCTTACATAGTATATAACTATCGAGGAAACTTGGTCTACCTAGTTATACTGTCCATAACTGTAGTTAACTCAATAACTGCTCGTTACCTTATTCTTGTAATAATTACATCATGATATAAATTATTACTGAGACATTTACTTATCATTTCATTGTCTACTATTCTCAATTTATAGATTTAGCACATAAAACATTTTATCCCACAACAATGTATATAATATTAGTTACCACTAATATATCCTTTTATTACACACAAAGGACCCTTGGCTCGGAATAATTCATCGACTCCAAGTGAAAGTTGGTTCGGAATGGTTCATCGACCCCAACTATCTATAAATATAAATATAGACACATATTCTGGTTCGGGACTCTTTCATCGCGGCACCAGTTCAAAGTTTGGTTCGGCATTAAACATCGACCCCAAATTTATAATAGTCTTATGTTAGTTCGGAATGTCACATCGACCCTAACATAATTAATTTAGGTAATATTCTCTTAACCCAAAACTATTTATATAAATTTAGTAGGTACGCACCCGACCTAGTAAATCATACCCGTACGTAATATATTTTTCTTATATTCTCCGTACTTATTAATTACAACATATCTCACTATTGTATTTATTCGAGTATTCGCGTAACTCTAAGGGTACTAGTTACCCATCCCTTAATTCAGTAGTTAAGTTAACTTTAACCTACTGGTATTTTCTTTCCGGAATTAAGTCTCACTCTTTTCGTAATTAAATTAACCATTTCAACTCACGGCTAAGTCAATCGTTCTACCGTCATTCCATTTCTCCAACATTCCTACTCAATCATTAGTGGAGGAACCTAATGGTACACCTACTGGTAATTTCCAAGTCCCCTCATAGGAAAAATATCAATTCTAAGGTTCCCATTAAGTAACGGCAATTAAAGAAATTTCTACACAACTTTCTATAGTTCAGACAGGGTCGATCGATCGAAGGAAGACGGTCGATCGATCGACTGCTTCGATCGATCGATACTCCAGGGTCGATCGATCGATCAAGCAGTGACAGACCCAGTTCATCTTCTTCCTATGGGTTTCACCATTTATACATCTCTAACTTTCATGATAAGCCATCAAATTCACAACCAACAATTTCTAATCATTCCTACATGTTCTGGGATGATTACTAACGATTTAAAACAACAAAATCATTATAAATCTTGGCTAAATTCACTGAAAATATCCATAATATTCAAGAACCCTAAAACTGCATTCTTTATATTTTTCATCAAAATACCAGATTTTCATACGAATTTCTCATCAGATTTTCTATGATATAAACCTACTTGGTAATTCAAAAAATGTCCTACATGCAAATCCTAATCAATCATGGATTATTATCAACTGTTTATTCCCAAGAATATCATAAAAATCATGTTCTTCCTCAAGCTTAAACATGGGTATTATAACTCAATTATTTTGCAAATAACCACTTGCCTTAAGATTTGTAGGGTCTGATTTCGTGGTTGTTGATGATGATTGATGATATTGGTGTCTCAATCCTTCTTCCCAACAATCTTTGTGGTGAAATCTTCCTAAGATGATCCCTCCTTCCTTATTGCCTAAGGAATTTGCCTCTCTCTCTCTCTCTCTAATGGTTATGGTGTAACTCTAACTGTCTAACCCTAGCCACCACTCTTATAATCAGATATAGGGTTACAAAAATTCGCAGGTCTTCTTTCCCATAATTGTAAAGAGACCAAAATGCCCCTGAATGGTCCCGGTTTAGCCCGAAAATGACCCGGCACTCAACTAGTACCCCCGGGTACACTATTTTGACTAATTCGACCCTTTCGGAATCAACCGTAGACTCTAAATTATCATTTGAGTCTCGTAAATATTTTTCTACTCTCATTCTTAATTTTGTCGAGTTATATCCGGTACGTCCATATAGTCACTAGACCGTACATATCAGCATTGAAAATTTCTACTCACCTTAGTAAATTTTCTATAACACATATTCTTCTTTATCAATATAATATCTATTTAAATTACTCTACTCACGTAATTTAAATCAAACATATTTAATCACATTAAATTACTCTACTCACGTAATTTAATTAAAGCGTATTTAATCCCATTAAATTACTCTACTTACGTAATTTAGAATTAAGCAGAATTACGGGGTGTTACATACTTCCCCCCTTACAAAAGGAATTTCGTCCTCGAAATTAGGAAAAAATACCTGCTATGAATAATTCTGGATATTGTTCTCGCATATCCTCTTCCCGTTCCCAAGTGGACTCATCCATATTGTGGTGTCCCCACTGTACTCGTACTAAGGGCACCACCTTGGATCTTAGTTTGCGCTCACTATAATCCAGGATCGCCACGGGTCTTTCTTCATACGAGATATCTAGCTGCAAATCGATCTCCTCCAGTGGAATGCGCCAGAAGGCTCTCTCGCTCCTCTTATATTTCTTCAGCGATGCTACATGGAACACATCGTGTATTCACTGAAGATGCTCAGGGAGTCCCAATCTGTAAGCTACCGGTCCCACTCTCTCAATGATAGGAAACGGCCCCACATATCTCGGTGCTAACTTCCCCTTTTTGCCAAACCTCGTAACCCCTTTCATAGGAGATACTCGAATTAACACCTGGTCTCCCACATCTAATTCCACATGCCTTCTGCCGGCGTCAGCATAACTCTTCTGCCTATCCTGGGCTATTCGAATACGTCCTCGAATCAACTCTATTTTGGAGGAAGTCTCCTGTATCATCTCTGGCCCTAAAAGTCTGTTATCCCCCACCTCTAACCAACAAGCGAGTGAACGACAAGGCCTCCCGTAAAGCGCCTCGAATGGAGCCATGCCAATAGTGAATTGGTAAGAGTTATTATACGCAAACTCCACCAAAGGAAGATATGGCTCCCAATTTCCCCCAAAATCTAGAATACACATTCTCAGCATGTCCTCTAGCATCTGGTTTACTCTTTCTGTCTGGCCGTCCGTCTGTGGGTGATATGCCGTACTCAACCGTAAGTCGGTGCCCATGGCCTCCTGAAAACTCTGCCAAAAGTGTGACACAAATATCTTTTCTCGGTCCGACACGATATTAATAGGAACTATGTGCAGCTTAACAATCTCTGAAATAAAAAGCTGCGCGTATCGCATCGTATCGTAATCCGTACGAACCGGTAACAAAATGTGCGACCTTAGTCAAACGATCCACTATCACCCATATGGAATCGTGGCCCTTCTGCGAGGTTGGTAACCCGGTAATAAAATCCATTGAGATACTCTCCCACTTCCACACGGGAATCTCTAGTGGTTGTAGCATTCCTGAAGGCCTCTGATGGTCAACTTTTATGAGTTGGCATGTAACACACTTTGAGACAAATTCTGCAATATCTCGTTTCATACCTGACCACCAATATACTCGTCGCATATCCTGGTACATCTTGTCCCCACCTGGATGTACTGAGAATTTTGACCCGTGCGACTCTGTCATAACGGCATGCCTCAAATCATCGTCTTCAGGTACTATCAGTCTACCGTTGAAGCGTAGTCCACCCTCTGAACTGATGGAGTAGAACTCTGCCCCCTTGGCCAGTATATGCCGTACTATATCCTGACAAAATGGGTCTTCTGCTTGTGCCCTCACTATCCGCATAACGTTCTCGGAAGTGATAGCTAGAACTGCCATACATGCTCTTGCCATATCATCCTCGTGTCGGAGCTCACTCCACTTTGCCTTCCAGACTTCTGCTAACTCTCTGATAGGTCTTCTGCTTAACGCATCTGCCACCACGTTAGCCTTACCAGGATGGTACTGTATATCAAATTGGTAGTCCTTCACGAATTCAAGCCACCTTCTCTGCCTCATGTTCAGGTCCTTCTGAGTGAACAGATATTGCCATGACTTATGATTCGTGAATAGCGTAAACTGCTCGCCCAGAAGATAGTGTCTCCAAATCCTCAAAGCAAAAACAACCGCTGCCAACTCGAGGTCGTGGGTGGGGTAGTTCTTCTCATGTGGCTTAAGCTTTTATGACGCATAAGCTATAGCCTTCTCCTCCTGTTGTAACACACCCCCAAGTCCTTGTAAGGACGCATCAATATAGACTCGGTATTCCACTCCGCTCTTAGGCAAGGTAAGAACGGGGGCTGATGTCAACTTGTCTTTCAATTCGTCAAATGCTAACTGGAAACTATCACTCCATACAAAGGGAATTCCCTTCCGAGTCAGATTCGTCAACGGTCCGGCAATTTTTGAGAATCCCTTGATGAAGCGAAGATAATAACCAGCCAAACCCAAGAAACTGCGAATTTCTATCGGTGTCGTGGGCTGTCCCCACTCCCTCACCGCCGATACATTACTCGGGTCAACAGCAATGCCCCTGCTAGATACGACGTGGCCTAGGAACTGCACCTCCCGAAGCCAAAATCCACACTTCTCAAATTTGGCGTATAACTGATGGTTCCGCAATGTCTGTAGGACCAATCGTAAGTGTTCTACGTGCTCCTCCTCTGTACGGGAGTAAATCAGAATGTCGTCTATGAATACAATCACAAACTGATCCAAAAACTCCCTGAATACCCTGTTCATGAGATCTATGAATACCGCTGGTGCATTAGTTAGCCCAAAAGGCATCACTCTGAACTCATATGACCCGTACCGCGACAGGAAAGCGGTCTTAGGTACATCCTCTTCACGAATGCGCAATTGGTGGTAACCCGATCTCAAATCGATCTTTGAGAAGTATGCAGCCCCTCTCAATTGATCAAACAAGTCGTCAATCCTCGGTAATGGATACTTATTACGTATCGTTACTTTGTTCAACTCTCTGTAATCTACGCACAGACGAAGTGAACCATCCCTTTTCTTCACAAACAGTACTGGCGCACCCCATGGAGATGTACTCCGTCGAATAAAACCCTGTCCTAACAGTTGCTGGATTTGCTCTCTCAGTTATCGCATCTCTGAAGGAGCCATGCGATATGGTGCTCTGGCAATCGGTCTCGTCCCCGGTGTGAGATCAATTACGAACTCTATCTCTCTGCTAGGTGGTAACCCTGGTATCTCCTGAAAGACATCCTCAAAGTCCCTCACAACTGGGATTGAGTCCAGAGAAACAACCACCCCATGTGAGGTCTCCTCCTCAATATAATATAAGTGAGTTCGCGATCCTCCCTCGGGAAGTGGCATAGCCACAAGGAACATCTCCTTCCCCGGGATAGAGAACACGATGGTCCTCTCATAACAATCTACCATTGCCCTATTATGTGCCAACCAATCCATGCCTAGGATGACGTCATATCCCTCCATATCCAGCACTAGAAGGTCCGCCGCTAGACTCAATCTCCCGACCATAATGTCCACACCCTTACAAATCGAGTGTATGAGGGACCCACTACCCATCGGTGACTCCACGCACATAAGATGAGTGTTTGCTGTCGCTAATAGGCCGGCTGCCCGTGCAAATCTAGTGGAAATAAATGAATGCGTTGCCCCAGTGTCAAACAAAACATTCCCCTCAAGCCCATGAATAGGAAACATACCCGCAACTGCCGGCGGTGCTGGCGGTGCCGGCTGAAATGGAATGTCACGGATGTTGAACACACGTCCGTACTGCATCTGCCCTGGCTGTGGGGCCTGTACTGCTGCTGGAGCTAACGGTGCCTGCTGACCACAAGTGAAGCACTGCCCCTGGAACTGTCTTTGTCCTTGGCCCTGTTGGCCCTGACATTGGCCCTGTCGCCCTTGGCCTTGTTGTCCCCCATTTTGATTAACCTGGCCCTATCGACCCTGAGGGACTGGTTGCTGAGGACCCTGCTGGCCCTGTCGGTCGAAGCGATACTTCCCGTGCTTAAACTTCTTGGCAGGGTTCCCCTGTTTGGAATCCTGTCCCAACTGACCCGCTGCCTGCTGCCGTGTTGCACTGCTGCCACTACCTCCATCCACCTTGCCCGGTTGGCTAGGCTCACCCCTCTTACTTCCCTTAGTATGAAAATGGTGATCCTGACAGTGTAGTAGAGCGGCATTGACGACATCTGTGTAGGTTACCAATGCCGGATTACCAATTAAGTGCTGTCTGATTCTCCAAGTTAGGCCCTCCATAAATTTGGACTTCTTCCTCTCCTCATCGCTCACCTCGTTTGGCACAAAGTTGGCCAAGCGGGTAAACTCCTCCTCGTAGTCAGCAACTGAGCGATCACCCTGAACCACTTCGCTGAACTTCTTTCTCATCTCTGACTCTACTGCTGGAGGGAAATACTTGCGGTCAAACCGCACCCAAAACTCAGAAATAGACTAAGTATCTATCTCCTCGGTGGTGGTAACTGACTCCCACCACTGTAGGGCCGCTCCTGACAGACGGAAAGTGGCTAGCATCTGTTCCTGCACTCCGGTGCACTCTAGCATGCGCAAGTGGCGCTGGATATTCTTCTTCCAGTTGCACGCTTCCACTATATCAGTACTACCCTGAAACTCAGGTGGGTGCCCCTTCTGAAATGTCTCCCTGACTCGTTGCCAAGTAGATGGTCCCGCCGGAACTTGCACTGCCGGTGCCACAGGGGGAGGTACTTGGGGCTGTGGAAAGTGAGCTGCCATTGCCCTCATTGCTGTCTCAACTGCCTGAGCCACTATCACTGCAACCTGAGTAGTGGAGATTAGCTCAGTGGGGGTGGTGGTATCGGTACCTGTGGCTCCTGATGAGCCTCCCTCACCTCCTCTCTGGCTTCAGCCCTCTCTGCTCTCAGTCTCCTTGGCGGCATCTGAAATAAGATTCAAATTGTATAAGTACACAGTTTACATTTAAGAGCAGAAGTACGATAACGCAACAGTTGGAAATTTATCAACAATCCTAATAGTAGGGCTCTAATACAAACAAACGTAACGCTGAATCGTAGTAAGCCGTACATATCCTATGGACACTAGAACCTGATGCTCTGATACCATCTGTGACACCCCGCCTAATTAAACCTTGGGTGATCAAGCCTTATTTTAATATAAACAGGTTTCTTAAATGGTTCATTCTTAGCATCACTGTCGAACGCCTTTTTAAAATTTCTAACCACCTAAATGTAATTAAAACGGGTGCCAAATTTTTATCTTTCGTAAAACAATAAATAATCCAAACCACACATAACCAAAACTAGATATGAATGCTCAGTATATAAAAATATGAAAGCAAATAAAGTCTTGCCGTAAACCACGGCCCAAAGACAACTACAAATCCATAACTAGAATAAACTGTAATAGTAAAGGTGGAACGACATGTTCCAACTAGAAATAATAAAACTGAGATCCTGCACTAGAAATGAAAAAGAGGAAGCGTCTAAACAATCCCTGCAACCTCCACACTGGATGCAGCTCCCAAATCTCTGACATGAAATCAAGCTGGGTGTCCTTGTGGCTGGGCACCTAAAAGGTTTTTAAAAATTTACATAGCAAGAGTTAGTACTCAAAACATTTGAAAATATTTTGCAAGCGGCTATCACAATTAAGTTATTGATTACACACATTAAGGTTTCGCACTCTCCCTTGGACCTCCTTACCTCTCTTACATAGTATATAACTATCGAGGAAACTTGGTCTACCTAGTTATACTGTCCATAACTGTAGTTAACTCAATAACTGCTCGTTACCTTATTCTTGTAATAATTACATCATGCTATAAATTATTACTGAGACATTTACTTATCATTTCATTGTCTACTATTCTCAATTTATAGATTTAGCACATAAAACATTTTATCCCACAACAATGTATATAATATTAGTTACCACTAATATATCCTTTTATTACACACAAAGGACCCTTGGCTCGGAATAATTCATCGACTCCAAGTGAAAGTTGGTTCGGAATGGTTCATCGACCCCAACTATCTATAAATATAAATATAGACACATATTCTGGTTCGGGACTCTTTCATCGCGGCACCAGTTCAAAGTTTGGTTCGGCATTAAACATCGACCCCAAATTTATAATAGTCTTATGTTAGTTCGGAATGTCACATCGACCCTAACATAATTAATTTAGGTAATATTCTCTTAACCCAAAACTATTTATATAAATTTAGTAGGTACGCACCCGACCTAGTAAATCATACCCGTACGTAATATATTTTTCTTATATTCTCCGTACTTATTAATTACAACATATCTCACTATTGTATTTATTCGAGTATTCGCGTAACTCTAAGGGTACTAGTTACCCATCCCTTAATTCAGTAGTTAAGTTAACTTTAACCTACTGGTATTTTCTTTCCGGAATTAAGTCTCACTCTTTTCGTAATTAAATTAACCATTTCAACTCACGGCTAAGTCAATCGTTCTACCGTCATTCCATTTCTCCAACATTCCTACTCAATCATTAGTGGAGGAACCTAATGGTACACCTACTGGTAATTTCCATGTCCCCTCATAGGAAAAATATCAATTCTAAGGTTCCCATTAAGTAACGGCAATTAAAGAAATTTCTACACAACTTTCTATAGTTCAGACAGGGTCGATCGATCGAAGGAAGACGGTCGATCGATCGACTGCTTCGATCGATCGATACTCCAGGGTCGATCGATCGATCAAGCAGTGACAGACCCAGTTCATCTTCTTCCTATGGGTTTCACCATTTATACATCTCTAACTTTCATGATAAGCCATCAAATTCACAACCAACAATTTCTAATCATTCCTACATGTTCTGGGATGATTACTAACGATTTAAAACAACAAAATCATTATAAATCTTGGCTAAATTCACTGAAAATATCCATAATATTCAAGAACCCTAAAACTGCATTCTTTATATTTTTCATCAAAATACCAGATTTTCATACGAATTTCTCATCAGATTTTCTATGATATAAACCTACTTGGTAATTCAAAAAACGTCCTACATGCAAATCCTAATCAATCATGGATTATTATCAACTGTTTATTCCCAAGAATATCATAAAAATCATGTTCTTCCTCAAGCTTAAACATGGGTATTATAACTCAATTATTTTGCAAATAACCACTTGCCTTAAGATTTGTAGGGTCTGATTTCGTGGTTGTTGATGATGATTGATGATATTGGTGTCTCAATCCTTCTTCCCAACAATCTTTGTGGTGAAATCTTCCTAAGATGATCCCTCCTTCCTTATTGCCTAAGGAATTTGCCTCTCTCTCTCTCTCTCTAATGGCTATGGTGTAACTCTAACTGTCTAACCCTAGCCACCACTCTTATAATCAGATATAGGGTTACAAAAATTCGCAGGTCTTCTTTCCCATAATTGTAAAGAGACCAAAATGCCCCCGAATGGTCCCGGTTTAGCCCGAAAATGACCCGACACTCAACTAGTACCCCCGGGTACACTATTTTGACTAATTCGACCCTTTCGGAATCAACCGTAGACTCTAAATTATCATTTGAGTCTCGTAAATATTTTTCTACTCTCATTCTTAATTTTGTCGAGTTATATCCGGTACGTCCATATAGTCACTAGACCGTACATATCAGCATTGAAAATTTCTACTCACCTTAGTAAATTTTCTATAACACATATTCTTCTTTATTAATATAATATCTATTTAAATTACTCTACTCACGTAATTTAAATCAAACATATTTAATCACATTAAATTACTCTACTCACGTAATTTAATTAAAGCGTATTTAATCCCATTAAATTACTCTACTTACGTAATTTAGAATTAAGCAGAATTACGGGGTGTTACACTCCCTCCCGACGGTGTTGCAGTCCGTGAATTTGCGAGAAGTAGGTAATGATGGCTATGCTAAAGCCGTTGTTATGGGACTGGTTTTAAAATTATTATTGGTGACTGGGGAACTGTTGATGGACCCGCAACTTGCAGCCATTACTTCATGGATGTCATACCGTCGCAATCCTGCGGCGGTGACCCTGAATGGACTGGATGCGTGGAGAGAAGGTCGTTCTGACCTTTTGAGGGGTAGTCCCGTGATGCGGTTCATGTGGTTGTCTGAAAGACTCCTCTTGGTGGTCCCTCTAGAGTATCCTTTGTCGGTTGTGCCCAACTTCTTTTCGCGTTACTTCATCAGCGTTGGTCTGTATGTGGAGAGATGGGAGAATTGGCTTGTGGAGTATGGGGCTCGGAGTCTGGACTGATCAGTGCCTTGGTGGGGACCGTTGAAGCTTGTTATGGAGCTAGGAGAGTACTCATATGTGCGGCTGGTTGGTCTCAGATAGACCTCTTTTTATTTCCCTTGGCGGATTCTGCGCCAATTTGGTTGGGCACAGGTCATGCCACCTCGAACCTCAAATTTCTTTCCAGTAGAAGATTTGACTGAGCGCCTACGTCTGTTGCTTGGATCTCTGTGGGAGAATCGGCATCCGTTGACCCATCCCTCTCAGTCTGTCGGGAGAGTTTGGCATGTCCCTAGGGATTATATGAAGTGGTTATGGAGGAAAGTAGTCAGCAAGATGTTGTCAGTGGAGACTGGACAAAGGTGGTTTATTTTATTCAATGCCGTGGAAGGGGGCGTTGTGGTATTTTCGAAGTTGGTTAAGGCTCATCGGTCCATGGAGTGTTTACGACACTCTATTCAGGCAGGGGAAACTTGGGGACCTCAGGATGTAGATGATGAGGGTGAAGGCTCCTCTGGTAGCTGTGGGTATGACTCTTGGAGAGTTTATTTGTGTAATAGGGAATAGACGTGGGGATTTTATTTGGCTTTTTATGGTAGTAGGGGGAAGGGAGTTATCCGCTCCTTTTCTTATGTAATCCGTATTGTAATTTCTTATTAATGAATTAAACAAGTTTTTAATCATCCAGCTGTGCCTTTCACTGAATTTTGCATTTTTGAATTATCTATACTGATCGCTAAGGCATACATAATCCTTTTGTTCAAGTATTTGTTAGAATGAACCGCCGTTTTCGGAGGTAAGAAGAGAATAGTATTTTGTGAAAAAGAAAGGGCCGCACTCATGTGAGGTGTATGAGCTTCCTACGTGCCTCTGGGTTTTTGAAATTTTTTTTTTATCTATTTGAAAATAGTTTTTGCAGAGGATTAGGCCCACGTAGTTTTGGGTAGTGGGAAATGAAGAGATTTTTTTTAGAATAGAAAGGGGATGAGAAGAGTCGTAGCGCACCGAGATTTCGGTCTATGGGTATAATTTCTTGAGACGGTCCAGGTTGACTGGATGATCTATCTCTTCTCCATCTAGATCAGTGAGCATGGCGGCACCACCGGATAAGATTTTCTTCACAATGTAGGGGCTGCTCCAATTTGGCTTGAATTTCCCTTTGGGGTCCCAGATGGGTTCTATTATATCCTTGAGGGATAAATCCCCCTCTTGGACACCGCGGTC
Organism: Sambucus nigra; assembly: GCA_949130495.1. NCBI lineage: Eukaryota > Viridiplantae > Streptophyta > Magnoliopsida > Dipsacales > Adoxaceae > Sambucus > Sambucus nigra. The sequence goes on along the minus strand of OX422211.1, from coordinate 422,029,901 downwards.
CTTGACTCTCTTATTGAATGATCGCGCTATTCGACGATGATACCCTTGTATGTGGTAAAGGGCTTTCAATCTCCTTTCATCTAGGAGGGTCAGCTCATCGAGACGTCTTTGGCACCAATCTTCTTCGCTAATTTTGCTTTCGAGAAAGACGCATAGCGAGGGTATTTCCAGCTCCACAGGTAGGACTGCTTCCATGCCGTAGACCAGAGAGTAAGGGGTAGCCCTAGTAGAGGTTCGAATTGAAGTTCGATAGCCCCAGAGGGCGTACGGGATCCGGTCGTCCCAATCCCTACAGCTTCCGGTCATCTTGCTGATGATGGCTTTGAGGTTTTTATTGGCGGCTTCAACTGCACCATTGGTTTGAGGTTGGTAGGGAGAAGATTTCTGTCTCTGAATCCCGTACTTGTTGACTACTTCTGTGACTTCCTCTTTGAAGTGCAACCCGTTATCTGACACTAGGACATGCGGGACCCCATATCGGCAGATGATATTTTTCTTGAGGAATTTGGTCACTTTCTTGGCATTCAATACTGCGTATGACTCAGCTTTGACCCATTTGGTGAAGTAATCAATGGCGACTAGGATAAAATCATGTCCGTTTGAAGCTTTTGGTGTAACCTTCCCTATGATGTCGACACCCCAGGTGGAGAACGGCTAGGGAGAGGTCATGTTGTATAATTCTCGCGGAGGCAAGTGTTGAAGATTAGAGAACTATTGGCATTTGAGGCATCTACAAACATAGGCGATGCAGTCTTGGGCCATGGTGGTCCAGCAATAACCCTGTCGGATGATCTTTTTGGCAAGCATGTGACCGTTCATGTGGGGCCCGCATTCCCCGCTGTGGATTTTTTGCATTATTTTCTCAATCTCAGCCCCTGCGATACAGTGTAGATGAGTTCCATCGGAGTTCCTTTTGAGTAGAGCTTTATGACAGATGAGGTACTGGGCAGTCAGTCTTCGGAGGGTCGTTCGGTCTTTCTTGTTGGAACCCTCAGGATACCTACCATGTTTGAGGAGGCACCAGATATCATAGTACCAGCAATTGGCTAGTTCGGGATCTTCGGTGGAGACAAGCTCAATATGGTAGCAGTGAGTTGGTTTGTCTTGGTTTTGGACTAGGAAGGGGGTTATTATTATTCCTTCGGGAATTTTGACCATGGAGGCCAAGGTAGCGAGAGCATCGGCTAGGTTATTCTTGGCTCGAGGTAGGTAATGGAAGGTGATATCTCAGAATCGGGAGGCTAAATTTTCTAAGTGGGCATGGAAGGATTGGAGCTTTTCGTCCTTGACTTTCCACTTTTTGAGCACTTGACCGATGATGAGGGAAGAATCCCCATAGACATCAAGGTATTGAATACCTTTCTTGAGAGCAACTTTGAGGCCTACTGTGCATACCTCGTATTCCACCAGGTTGTTGGTGCAAGGGAAATCCAATTTGATGGCGATGGGAGTGTGGGAGTCATCTGGGGAGATCATAAGTATCCCAATGCCATATCCCTTTTTATTGGCAGCACCGTCGACGAACATTTTCCATCGAAGGTTGTCATGAGCGGTTTAGAGGATATTTTCATCTGGGATTTTGTAGATCCAGACATCTGCTTCTTCTACGAGGTAATAAGGGAGGTAGCCATAGATGGCTCTTCCTTTAACAACTTTCTGTGTGACGTACACGATATCGAACTCGGCTAGGAGCATCAACCATCGGGCCATTCGACTGGATAAGGAGGGTTTCTCAAGCAGGTATTTGACGGGATCCATTCAGGATACAAGTTTAATGGGGAAGGCGAGCATGTAGTGTCGTAACTTTTGGGTGACCCAGACAAGTGCGACACACGCCTTTTCTAAAGCAGTGTAGTTGAGCTCGTACCCGACTAATTTGCGACTGGCATAATAGATGGTTCTTTCCTTGCAGGAGTCTTCAAGGTATTGGGCTAGCAAAGCCCCAGTTGCAGTGTCGATTATGGTTAGGTATAGGAGAAAAAGGAGACCAGGCTAGGGTGGCATGAGCACTGGAGGTTGGGTCAGATATTGTTTGATTCGGTTAAAGGCTTCTTGGCAGGCTTTGTTCCAAACCTTGGTTGAATCCTTTCGAAGGAGCTTGAAGATCGGTTCACAGATGGAGGTTAGCTGGCTGATGAACCGACTGATATATTGTAATTTCCCAAGAAAATCTCAGACTTCTTTTTCTGTTCGGGGCGGTGGCATCTCAAGTATGGCCTTTAGCTTTGCGAGATCTACCTCTATCCGCTTCTCACTGACCATGAATCCCAAGAGTTTTCCTTTTGTAATGCCGAAGACATATTTCTATGGATTGAGTCTCATCTGATACCGTCGCAGTCATTCGAAGAACTTCCGGAGAGCGGGAACATGACCTTCTCTAGTTTTGGACTCGATAATCATATCATCCACATAAACCTCGACTTCTTTATGAATCAGATCGTTCAGGATGGTTGTGGTAGCCCTTTGGTAGGTAGCCCCAACATTCTTGAGGCCAAATGGTATAACGGTGTAGCAAAAGGATCCCCATGGGGTGATGAATGCGGTTTTTTCTTGGTGGTCTGGGTGCATCTTGATTTGGTTGTATCCGACAAACCCGTCGACGAATGACTTGAGAGCATGACTGGCTGTGTTGTCCACGATCATGTCGATATTGGGTAGCGGATAATCATTCTTTGGAGAAGCTTTGTTTAAATCTCGGTAGTCCACACACATTCGAACCTTCCCTCCTGATTTCGCCACAGGTACTATATTGGCTAGCCATGTGGGATATTCGATCGCACGAATGAAACCCACGTTCAACTGTTTGACCACCTCTTCTTTGACCTTGAGCGACCATTCGGTGCTAAGTTTTCTCAATTTTTATTTAACTGACTTGTAATCTTGGAGAGTGGGGATCTCATGCTGAGCTATTTCAGGATCGATGCCGGGCATATCATCATAGGACCATGCGAAGACATCCACGAATTCCTTTAGCAATTCTTCGAGTTATGCGCGCTCATGCTCGTCCAGGGTGGCCCCTATCTTAATCTCGCACAGTTGCATACTAGAACTGAGATTAATAACAACAGTCTCTTATTCATTAACTTGAACGCGATTATGTTGTTTATTATTAACCTTATTTAGATCAGTTAAGAATTGTCCATTTGCAAAATCATCATCATTAAAAGTTCGATTAGAATCCAAACAATTAATGTAAGGCACAACAAGATACTCAAAATCTTCGTTTATTTCATTGATAGGAAAAATAGCATTGAGAACCTTATCAAAAGAGGTCTCGATTGCATTTGAACAAGGATATACATCAGAAGAAGAAATAGGGTAAACATTGGGGTTAGGGAAGATTTGAAGAGGTAGAACTAGCGCAACATGCCAGTTGAGGAGGGATGTATCAGCAGCTTTAATCAGATGGGAGGGATCCATTGATGTATTACCTGAATGAACCATGCAGAGTGCCAGCCCTAGTGTCTGTAAGTTGAAGGAATCTTCGGAATCACTTTCCTCAGTCTCTTCGATATCTTCGATGAGCGGTTGTACTCGGTGTTGGAAACTTTCTTCCCATGGGTAGCTATCTTGGAAAAAGATCTCCATCCCAGGCTTCATCTTCTTATCTGTGTGGTCATACCATGGTTCTGGAAAATCGTAAAAGGGGAAGTCTTCGCATTCTTTGATGAATCATCCATTCAAGGAATCTCCTGGGATAGTTGGGATGCATTCTAATCTTCTCTTTGGTCGAGACTGGTGGATCATTCTGAGTTCTTGTTCTGATGATTGATACCCCAAGCCATTAGGAGGGAAAGATTTTATCAGTTCGATGGACTCAAGTATCCCTTGCTGCCTTTGTCCTAGCTCCAGTCTAGGCATGAAGTGCATATTTCTGAACATCTGAATCACATTGACATTTCCATAAGGGTCATATTCTAGATAAACCCTTTCTTTGAAACCGTCCCCTGCTGGGAGTAGGAGAGGCTCAACTCAGAATCCTGATAGGAGCATATCATTTGACCTGTACTGTATCTCAAGGATTGGACTGCTGGTGCTTGCATCCTCGGCATTTTCGTCGTCGCCCAAAATGGTGATGACTCGCCCGTCGGTAAAGAACTTCAATTTTTGATGGAGTGAGGAAGACACACCTTTGATACTGTGGAGCCAGGGTCATCCAAGCAACGGTTTGAAACAAGCTGGGATGTCTATGACTTGGAATTCAACGACAGGGTTTATAGGGCCGACCCCTATTATAAGTTTTATGGATCCCATCACCTCCCGACGGGTATTATTGTAGGTACGCACAACGACGGAGGTCGGAGCGAGGTCTCTTTCTTTTAGGCCTAAACACTTGAAGCTTCTTAGTGGGAAAACATTCAAGGCGGATCCGTTATCGACAAGAGAGAGTGGCACGGCCTTTCCCATAACTTTGACGGAGATATTGAGTGAATGATTGTGATTTGGCCCAATTCTGTTGATTTCTTCTTCAGAAAATGATAGCATTCGGGTAGAGGTCAAGGATCCGACCAGATATATCGCTTCTTCTGGTGTGGTAGATGGAGGAACCGTGGGTCCAGTGAGCATCTTGATTAAAGCATTGCTGTGCAGCTGGGAAGACATGAAAAGTCCCCATAGAGTGATGTTAGCTTGAGTTTTCTTCAGTTGATCGAGGATCTTGCTCTCCTCGATGGTCATCTCTGGCATAGGAAGGTTTTCAACGCCCTTCCCTACGTCATTTGCTGGTAGTGAGCTTGGAACCTGGTAATGTCTCCCTGATCGGGTCATGTGATTAACTGACGAAGGGAAGAATATGAATCATGTTTCCTTATCAATCTCAGGTTATTATGTCACCCTGTTTATTTCTCCGAGGAGTTTTTCAAATGATATCATCCCACACATGTCAGCCACTGGGCCAGTTCTTCCTGAAGCTTGTTCTTCACTTGAATCTTTGAATTCTTCCCCCCATCCAGTGGTAACAATTCTGTCTTTCCATGTAAAGTCAATGCATTCCACAACTTCAACGGCTTCTTCATACAGGTCTTCCCATTCTATGGGAATATGTATGGTTGAAGGGACCAAGCGCCCTTGTAGCTTCAAAATGTCAAGTAACTCGGTAATACTACAAATACTATTGGTTTGCCCGAATAATTGTTCCATAATATAAACAACATCATCTAGGCTGACATCATCGGTTGGTACCACCCAATTGTCTGAATCTTGGGCCCATTTCCGTGCTTACAAGAACAGTGTACAGAATCTCTGGCAATCGACGACCATCTGTGAGGGCAATTTTAGCGCGAACTCTACGAGTTGGTTTAACACCTCTGACAATTCCATACTTCCATTTTCAGAATGGTTACGGACAGCGATGCATGCTCTGGTAAGGAGTGACAGTGCCTGATCAGCAAGGCTAGTAGGGTGTAGGAGGAAATATGGGCATATTTGAAGAGGTTTAGGAGAGTACATGGGTGTGATTTGAGTTGAGGGATTAAAATCTGGGTTTTCTTCTAAGAAGATGACATTATTATGATTTGGGAGTGGGTTGTGAGTAGTGTTTGGCTTAGGATTGGCTGGTGGGGCGATTGTACCCTGGTCAATGAGATCTTGGATTATGTTTCGGAGGTGAAAGCATTGGTCGGTGGTATGGCCGGCAGTTTGGTGAAAGGCGCAATGAGCATCGACCTTGAAGTTTCTTGGGAGTGGATTTGGCAATGGACGGGGATCCAATGGTTTGATGAGGTTTCGGCTTAACAGGTCTTGGTAAACTTTGGAGAGGGGAGCATGGAGCTCAGTGTATTCCCTTCGGACGGGAGCGCGGTGGCATTCTAGCGCTCATGATGTGGTTGGTTGAGAGATGTTGTTGATGGTTGAGACTGTAGCACTAGAAGGCTTGTCATACTTTCTAGGGGTGAACTGTCCAGACACCTTTTTCGGATCAACTTTTGTTTTAACAAGGCTTTCGTTGATTTCTAATCCCGCCTCTTTGAGAGCTCGGAAGTGGGGATAGTATTGTCCTCCCATCGTCACTCGGACATGGGACAAGAAGTTCTTCTTCACTATGTGGACCTGTTCCTCCTCAAATGGCCGGTTGGTCATGGTAGTTGCTTGCTCCCTCTACCGGGTTATAAAGTTACTGACTGATTCCCCAGGGTTCTGTTTGATCAGCTCTAAATCACGACGGGTGACCTCAAGCTCTTCGTTGTATTTGTACTGCGATATGAATTCTCGAGCTACATCCTCGCTGCTACGGATTATGGATTCCTCCAGAGACAAAAACCATCAGAGGGCACTATCCTTCAAAGTTTGCTGCAACAATTGGGCTATAACTTCTTCAGAAGCCCTTAGTAGAGTCATGAAACGGTGATAACTGCGAAGATGGACAATCGGGGGTCCACTCCCTCCGAACTTCTCGATATTTGGCATCTTGAACTTCTCGGGTAACCTTGCTTTAGGATAAGGGGACATGTAGGTGTAGTCCATGTAATTACCAGAGATTCTGACTTGGTCGAACTTCTTGATGAGAATCTTGAGATCCTCTTTGACTTTTTTCAACTCTTCCTCTTTTGGATCAGTGACCATAGGCAGGTTAGCCACAGGCAGGGCAATGTTTGGCATAGGAAGCTGGGCATGCGACGACACATTAATAAGAGGGGCACGCGGAGCATGCTGATATTCTTAGGGAATCCAAATAGGCTCGGGTTGACCCATAGCACGAGGGAATAGGGCCTCGGACTCTTGAGGAATAGGAACTTGGTTTCGTTGCATCTCTTGGACCTCAGTTTGGAGGTTGTCAATCTTGGACACGAGCTGAGCTAGGACTGGCATTAGATCCGGCTGTATAACTCGTACTTGATCTGTATTCTCCATGGAAATTGGATGGATTTTGGGCTTGGAAGAAGTAGTAGAGGAACAGACAGAATTCCGGGGTGATTTGACTGAAGACCGAAGCCAATAGGGAGCCAGGCCAAGGGCTTGCGATTGACCTGAGAAGGCGTATAATGGGATTTATTTTTGGAAAAAGAGAAGAAATTATTTTTGGATTTTTGATAAAGAAGGGAGAAATGTTTTTAGATTTTTGATAAAGAAGGGATAAATGTTTTTGGAGACGGAACTCATCATGATTATTATGATTACAATGTCCTCACTTGTATTTAATTCTCCTAAATGCAATGTCGGACGGGAGCCGAGCCTGAAAAAGTGGGGTTTTTAATATATACGAAGCTATGGATGGACTTGTAACCAGGCTCATGGATAGGGTCCCGTTTTAAAAATGCACAAAAATTCTGGCGGCAGGCCGACCCAAAATTTTGGCAGAGTTTCGGGTGAAAACCGGCAATCTAAAGTGCGTTTCCTAGGTTTGACACCTCTATGCGGGTATGCAGTTGGTTGGGTGAATTATAATGGATTCCCCCCTTTGGCATGACTTCCAAGATATACGTCTTGCTCTTGCGGGCAATCAGTACGTGTGGACAAGCCATTTGATATACCCGAGTGTACGTGAATTGCCTCACTATAAACCTCGTGGGGACGGTACATGTGAGAGAGAATTCGATATACTCGACGTACGTGAACGAATTCCCTACGATATACCTCCAGTCATGACTTTCGTCAAACGGTACGATGCAGGGGAACAGTTTGATATACGTCGAAGGTACTTGGCCAATGGAAGGTGAGAGTCATATCTCTTAGGCTAACTGCGACCTGCCAGACCAGCGCCCATCACGAAGTGACCCTCCAGTTACTGGGTAAAATTTGATCAATAACAATGCTCTTTGGTGATGTCATGTGAATCATGCATGATTCTATTATTAGTATCTTATGATGAGAATACCTTTCTTGATTATGCCAAATAGGGAGCAAAGTACAAGTACCAAAGGTACCCTAAGTACGGATGGGTGATGCATGCAACATGTGGATATATGTGATCCTAGGTGCACATGGTGTGAAGTGTACATGGAGAATTTTTTACAAGTGTGTAAATAGAAGCATAAGCATGGGATACACATGGAAAAAGGGAACATGCAGATATGGGGGAATATAAACAAATATAGTATCCATGTAAATAGAGTCAAGCCCTTAAAACATACAAGTCCCCAGCGGAGTCGCCACTGTGGCCATCCACGATCCTCACCGTGCGGGCGGGCTCGCGGAGGAAGGATCCATCGGGTCCCATGCGTCCTGCTCGGGAGCACTTCGGCCGGCGTCGTTTGAGATGAGGTGTAAAAATGTAGAGAGATTCATAGTCGCCAGTCTATTTTACTCAAAACAGACAAAAGAGAAAGGGGAATCCATCCCGAAGGATGGCATCCAAAGACATACTGGTGCATGCGAAACCAAAATGATTCAAGAAGGGTTCGGAGGCTTAGTTACGAAATGGGAAGGTGTTAGGCACCCATTCCGCTCTTTCGGTCTCTCATGGATATTTGCTATTTTCTTTTATTTTCCTCCGTGATATGTGTGCATGTGTATGTATATAGTGGAGATAGGAATCCTCGACTTGTATCATGGAATAGATAAAGCGAGTCATCCGTAGGAAGGTATAAGAGTAATATTAGAAAATAAGATTTACGCGATTACCCTTACATTGATCGTTATAATGGAACGAAAACGCATATGGAGTAATACGTCACTAAGAGCAAGTATATAGAATATAAGGAAAGTGGATTTAGAGAAAATAAAAAATGAGAGAAAAAGTGAGAAAAGGATTCGAGTCTCGGGTTTTATCCCGAGACGCCTACGTAGCCTATAAAGGCATCAAAGTCCACGTAGTTCGCATACAAAATGAGGGGTGGGGTTTATCCCATAAATCCAAATGGGAGATCTCTTATTTGTGAGTGTGTGTGTGTGTGTACAAAAAAGTGTTTTAGTTGTGAGAAAAGTGTGAAAAAAGTATGAGAATCCCTATTTGAAATTTATGAGCAAACCCTTTTTTTCTTGTTTTTTGGTTTTGATTTATATGAAAATAAGAGATTTGCAATAATACTAAATAAAAAGTATATTAGGATGTGTGAAATGAGGTAATAAAAGTGCAAAGTGATAAAACAAGTTATTGCGAATTTAAGAGAATTTGAAGAGGAAATTGAGAAAGATGGACTTTCTTAGAGACCTTGAGCTTGATCTTGAATGTTGGAGAGCATCCCTTGCACTTGGATGATGACGGATAATGGTTAATTCACCAAGTTTGATGAAAAGGATGATGAAAAGTGGAAGTTAGGAAGGGATTTGGATGTTGAAATCGCGTTGCCTTTGAGAGAGGTTTTTGGGATTCGTTGGGAGCGATTTGTATCAGATCTGGGCTCCCCTTGAAAATGAGATGAAGGTCTCCTTTTATAGGTCTAGGTCACTGCCGATCGACATAGACCTGGTCCTGCCTATCGGCACCTGCCGATAGGCAGGGTCTGGAACTTGCCGTTTAGCAGTGTGTTTCAGGCCTTTTCAGAAAATTAGTTTTCGAGGGAAAAACGTTGTCCAGAATTGTGCACGGGGCATACCGTTGGAAAGATAATTTAGAGACCTTTGAAATTCCTTTGGACTTCTCCCGGGTTTGGGAGTTGACTTTGGGTCAAATATGGCTCAAAAGCGTTTGTCGGTCCATTGGACGGGGAATCATTCGGACGCAAACGGATCATTCGTCCGCATGGTAAGTCCGAATCGCGCATGGGGTGGACCGTTGGAAAGGTTAGGAGATGTAATTTGACATTCCAAAGAGTTTGACCCAATTTAGAGAGTTAACTTTGGTCAACCGTGCCCTAGAAGCATTTGGTGTCCTCTTGGAGTTAAACGGATCGTTCGTCCGCATGGTAAGTCAGAATCGCGCACGAAGTGGACCATTGGAAAGGGGTTTTACTGCCCTTTAAAGATTCATTTAGCCTTGATCATGCTGAAGAGTTGACTTATGTCAAACAGAGCCCGGGAGCGCCCGGTGGCCTCCGGATCAAGTTTTGGACGCAAATGGATCGTTTATCCGCATGGTAAGTCAGAATCGTGCACAGGATGGACCGTTGGAAAGGGAATTTAGTGGCCTTCGAAGATTCATTCAGCCTCGATCGAGCTGAAGAGTTTGACTTTTTGGTCAAATGGAGCCTAGGAGTGCCCGATGGCTTCTAGGTCAGTACTCGAGACATGACCTGGGTTTGTAGTCATGAAGGGAGGTACTAGGGACCTTACGAAAGTTAGGGGGTAACATAATGGGGTGTCTACAATAATAAAAGAAAATCTCCAAAAGAAAGTGATATTAATATAAGAGATTTGAAACTCATATGGGGTTTGCACTAATCGATTGCTGGGGAGCACGTGAGAGCTGCTTCTTATTTATTGAGATATAAAAACACTACTTCATCCTTTATTGCTCGTCCTCTTATTTATCCTTTGGTGATTGATCTTTACCAGACACCAGTGTCTTCAGCAACTGTCGAAGAATCCTCCTATGATTTGGGTACTTCTATTGCTGACCTGATGACGAAAAGGAGGAAAGTACCCGACCTCTTTACCAAGTCTTCTCCTGGTATTGAAGGGGCAGGGAAGAGAAAAAAAGATTTCCCAGTTGAAGGGACTAGGAGAATAAATGTTGCTCCAGCTAAGGGAGCAATTTCAACTGTTAAGGAGTTCAGCAAGAAGCCCCCTGTTGCTCAAAAAGGGGAAGCACCTTTGATTGAAGTGGTTGTTACAAAAGAGGCATCACCTTTGATTGAAGCTGCTGTTATTCAAGAAAAGTCAGCACCTTTGATTGAAGGTGATCCTTTGAAAGGATTAAGAAGGGGTCCTGCTGAGAAAACTGTGGATGCTGCTGCCCAACCTTATGGGGTTGAGGCTCCTTCTTTGAGAGCTAGTAATCTAGCTCTCATTGTTCTTAGCTTGGCCAAAAACTTGATTAAGTCTTGGAATCTTCCTGACCACCGAACTGTTGAGGCTTCTTTTCCTCGGGAGAAGGTTACTGACTTGGCGTCCCAACATATTGCATCGCTAAGTATAATCACACCTACTATTTTACCTCCGTGTACCATGTTCATATTCTGATCTGAGCTTCTTATTTATTGTAGTTTATGATGTATTTTAACAATATCCTAGAGAAGGATGATGCTATCAAGGCTTCAACTTCATCCAGTGGGTTAGAAGAAGCTCTTACTGGCTTATCACAGTCTTTGAAGGAGTCCCGAAAGAAGTATGAGGAAGATAAAGCTTCCTAGGAGAATAAAATCCAATATGCTGAGACAACACGACAAAAATCTATTAAAGCTACTAAAGATGCTGATACAGCTCGATAAGAAGCTATTGCAGATCGGCTGAAGTCTGCCATAACTCTGTACCAAGCTATAAATGCTTCCAACGAAGCAGAAGAGAAACTAAAGGTTGTCATTTCTAGTAAGGTGAAGGTTGATGGCAAGCTTTAAGAGGCTGAACGGCGTAAGAAAAACCTTGGGGAGAAGGTGAAGTCTGCTAAGGAGCTTTTAATGGAGAAAACTTCCTCGAAGAGGGTGAAGAGGAAATCTGCTGTGAAGAAGTTCTTTAGCTCTAGCTGGGACAAAGGATGGAACAAAGATTTAGCTGCTGTCTCCTCCCAAATGGATTATGCCGGTTTGATGTACTTCAGGGATGAATGGGTTGTAGCCTTGAAGGAGTTGAATATTACTGATGATTCTGAACTATTTAAAAAACACACTCATGGCCCTCCTCCTACTATTGAAGAAGAAGAAGATGAAGTTAGATCTAATGAGTCTTCAATGTTGATAGTAGAATAAACACCTGCTGCTACCATTCCTCAATCCTCCGAGCAAGTTCAGCAGAAAACAACTTCTAGCAAACAACGGCAATTGCCTTCTGATAAACTAATTCCTTCCTCCAAATCGGCTGATGATGCTGTAGGGAATAAGGAGAAGGTGTAGAGTTGTTCGGCTCTTTACTTGTGTTGCTTTTCTATTTTCCCTTTTGTTGTATCTTTGGTTGTACCCTCTTCTCCTATGATTAATAAAATTGACTTTGTTAGTTATTCTGAGTTCCTCCCTCACTTGCTTGATATGATCGTTGTTGATCTGTTTTTACTTTTCCTTGCAAGTTTATTGCCAGTATGGAACTATTATCATCTCATGATACAGAGTTGATGAAGAAATGTAATGATTACTTCAAAGTTGGTCATGGAGATTTCACTCAGGCGCAGATCGTTGATATCCTTGGATCTGATGCTTCTGAACGAGCAATCGATGCTTACCAGTATCTAAAATCCTTGCTCGATCGGGCTGTAGAAAATAATGTGGAATACTATGAAATGATTGAAGATCTTCAAGGAATAATCGAAGAACTTCAACTGCAGCACAAAGAAGCCTTTGCACTTTTACATGAGGATTATGAGAAAAAATACCAACAGTTAAGCGCTGACCGGGGTTATGACAAGTTCATTTCGACCCATAATAATAGAAAGAGTGTCTTAAAACTTGAGATTGAAGATCACAGAAACATCGCTAAGTTTTTGGAAGAAGAGAATAATGCTTTGAGAGAAGAGCCGAGACAACTAAAACTGCCTCTTCCTCTACAGCTCTGGTCCCAGTTAGTGATGAGGTCGTTTCATTTTTGGAAATTGAAAATGCTGTATTGAGAGAAGAACTGGAGGCTTTGAAACTAGCTAGACCTACGTCCTCCTCCATGGGTAGAGTAAGAGCTGGTCAGATCAACATCAAAGAGGCTAGGACTCAACATGTTTTAACAAATCAAGTTGTTTAACTAATGGAAAAAAATCAAGCCTTAGTTGATATGTCCCAGAAAATTCAAAACCTTACCGAGCAACTTTCCAATCAAAGTTCTTCATTGGAGAATAAAGAAAACTTTGTGAAAAGGCTTTATCAAAATGTTGAGAGATTGTCATATAAATTCCATAAGCAGCCCGGAGAATTTTGGATGGAGGGATATAATGAAGCTTTATGCCATCTTGATGCCAGGTTGAAGTAGTCAAAAAATGAGGGGTATAAACAGGGGTGGCCGAATGCTCTTGCTGTGATGCATGTTGAGAAAGGAAATTCCTTGTGGGATTGGTACGAACCTGGATTTCTTGATCTACTAGTACCTCCTTTCAAATTAGATGTCAGCTGGATTCTTGTTCGCTCCATTCGTCAATGTTTGATCTCCAAGTACCTCGGTGACTACAATCTTCATGAAGATTTTGAGATATCCCGACCTCCTCATTTTCTTGAGCGGCGAAGTTCGAGCAATACCCGGATGCTGTGAGATTTGAACTTCATCAACTCTCCTTTTTCTTTAGATGATCCTCTAGCTGGAATGGAACCTGTATCAAAATCCGAAGAAAAGAAACCAATAGAATAGGGTATTTATTTTTTGTGAGCAGAGAAAAATCATCTTTTTGTAATTTTATTCCCTTGGAAATAAATTAATTGATTTATTATGTCAGTCTTTGTGAGATCAACTATAATAGTGTTGTTCTTCGCTAAATGTTTATATACATAGACAGTTTGTCATTTGTTTAATTTGATTGCCTAGACAATGGTGCGTTGCCTCATGTGTTTGCCTAGTTGTAGTGACTTATCACCTATAAGTGCCTAAGCAATGGAATAACTTTTATCCCATGTTCCTGATTACTTGTAACAATCTTATCTAGATTGCCTTAGTGCCTAGGCAGTGGATGCCCCTTGAGGTCACCCCTCTTCTTGCCTAGTTTTAGATGCCCCTTGAGGTCACCCATAATCAAATAGTCCTTGCCTGGTATGATTGTTGTGCCAACATTGTTGGATGCCGACCAACCTTAGCTGGTTGTTGTTTATATGCCGACCAACCGTAGTTGGTGGTTGTTAATATATCGACCAATCGTAGCTGGTGGTTGTTGATATGGAAATTGTTGTGCCAATATTGATGGATGCTTACCAACCTTAGCTGGTGGTTATTGATATGCCGACCAACCGTAGTTGGTGATTGTTGATATACCGACCAATCGTAGCTGGTGGTTGTTGATATGGACCATTGATATGGATGACCATTTGGTGTAGTGTGTAGCACTAGTACTCCGAAAAAAATTGGAACGAAAAAAAATATGGAGAAATTATCATTTATATTCATATTAAAATAATGGAATATATGTGAATCTACATTACTGATAATATTTGCGCAGGTGCTCTGCATTCCATGCATTTTTGAATTCCTCCCCCTCTAGAGTTTCAATTTTGTAGGTTCTAGGTCGAACAACTGTTGTGACACGATAAGGGCCATGACAGTTAGCCTCCAACTTATTGTGCTTTTGTATGACCTTCTTGAGCACATAATCTCCTGCCTTGAGATCACGATTCCTGACACGTTTATTATAGAACATGGCAGTCCGTTATTGATAAGCGGTATTTTGGATCGCTGCGTCTTCCCGGACTTCCTCGAGCATATCCAAATCCAAATGTCTCATCAAATCGCTTATCGAAGAATTGAAATTAATCACCCTGTGAGTAGATAAGCCTAGTTCAGCGGGTATGACGACTTCACTTCCAAAGGCTAACATGTAAGGAGATTCCCCAGTTGTTGTTCGAGGAGTTGTGCACAACACATAATGCAGCTCGTTAATCCAATTCCATTTCGCATCATCCAACCATTTATTCAACCCGTTCAGCAAAGTTCTGTTTGTTACTTATGTTTGCCCGTTACTCTGGGGATGACCTGGAGAAGAATGGATCTTTTGGATGTTAGACTGTAGACAATATACAACGAACTCCTCGTAATCAAATTGGGTACCATGATGAGTGATAAAAGCATATGGCAAACCATATATGCAAATGATATTCTTTTAGATGAATTGATAGACCCTTTCATATGCCATATCGATGAGAGGCTCGGCTTCTACCCATTTTGTGAAATAATCAACAGCGACCACCAAATATTTGAATCGTCCTCTTGTAGTCGGCAGAGGCCCAACCAAATGTATTCCCCACATGAAAAATAGCCAAGGAGAAGTGATTGGCGTTAACAATGACTAAGTACTTTTTCGTATAGTAGAAAATCGCTGACATTTATCGCATTTCTTAGCATAAGCTATACAATCAGCGCGCATTATTGGCCAGTAGTATCCCTGTGTCGTTATCCTCTGCAACAGAGTCCGACCTGCTATATGAGATCCACAAGATCCTTCATGAATTTCTTGAACTAGATCTTAGACTTTGGCTGGGTGAACACATCTTTGTAAACCTGCGATCATACCCCTTCTGTATAAAACTCCATTGTTTAAGACATATCTAGCAGCCTTAAATTTCAACCTCTTGGTTGCGAGTTGATCGGATGGTAAAATGCCTTCTTCAATGTAAGCCTTGATCGAATCCATCCAGGAAGGTCCCATATCCAAAGTGATGAGATTTACCATCAGATCTTTATCGATACTTCTACTAGCCAGTATCTCAATAGGAATTGTTGTTCGTAGATCGGTCTGAGTGGCTGAGGCTAGCCGAGCTAGTGTATCTGTCCTTATATTCTCCAGTCTTGGTATTCTGATCACTTGAACTGCTATAAAATTGGACATAATCTCCATGGCTTTAGTTAAATACCTTGACATGAATTCTCCTTTTTACTGCCTAAAGATTTAGCATCTGATTCACCACTAGTTGCGAATCACTGAACACCATTACTTGCTCTGCATTTAATGACTTAGCTAAATTGAGACCCACAATTACAGCTTCATACTTAGCTTCATTGTTGGAAGCTTTGAATTAGAAATATAAAGCATATTCTATATCTATCCCATTCGGACTATCGAGGATAATTCCAGCTCCGTAACCCATTGCACACGAAGAACCATCAACATACAAACTCCATATAGGAATACTATTATCAAATTCTTGGTCTGATTGAGTCCCGTGATGGAATATTTGGTGCTTCCTTTCATCATCCTTTAACTCTAGGCTTTTATCGGAGGATTCTTATTGTTCGGTCACTATCCTTTCTGGCAGGTCTGCTGAGGGGAGTTAATCGGGGATAGTTTTTGATGATCCTCTAGCATCCATGGATTGTCCTGTGTTAGCCCCTGTTGGTCGAAGGTATCTGGGTAAGTGAATTTAGCGATGAAATCTGCAACTGCCTATCTTTTGAGAGAAGACCTTGGATCGTAGATAAAGTCGTATTCCCCCAACTCCACTGCCTAATACATTAGTCTTCCAGATTTTTTTTCTTGTGTAAAGCCTGTCTGAGTGGGTCTCCAGTGAACACCATTACTTGCTCTCCAGTTTTGGATATCTGATCTCTGCTCCGCTGAATGCTTTGTCCGTATAATAAACTAATTTTTGTACTCCACTGTCTATTCTTATCAAGGATGAACTGAATGCATTTTCTGAAATATCCAAGTACAAGTATAACTTTTCTCCCAACACTGGCTTGGACAGTAAGGAGGAGTCCCCAAGTATTTCTTCAAATCCATGAATTCCTTCTCACACTGGTCATTCCACTCAAAGGTCTTTTTGAGTACGTTAAATAATGGAAGACACCTATCAGTTTCTCGGGAGACAAACCTGTTAAGATCCACTACACACCCCGTGAGGCTTTGTACTTCCTTTTTAGTGGTTGGGGATCGTAATTCTAGCAAGGCTTTTATCTTGTCAGGATTCGCTTTGATACTTCGTTGGTTTACAATATAACCAAGGAACATGCCTTCCTGTACGCATAAGACGCACTTGGTCGGGTTCAGCTTCATCTGGTACTTCTCCAGTTGGTCAAATGTTTGGCTTAGGTCAGCTATGTGGTCAGCAGCTTGCTTGCTCTTAGTCATCATGTCGTCAATGTAAACCTCCATGTTTTTTCCGATCTGCTCTGCAAACACCTTGTTCATCAACCACTCGAATGTAGCACCTGCATTTTTAAGACCAAAAGGCATAACATTTTAATAGTATGTTCCCCGTGGGGTAATAAAATAGGTACTCTCCCTGTCTTTTGGTTTCATCTTGATTTGGTTGTATCCAGAATAAACATCCATGAAGTTCAAAAATTCATGCCCGAGCTAGCATCTACCAGCTGATCTATTCTTGGCAGAGGGAAGTGATCTTTAGGGCAAGCCTTATCCAGATATTTAAAATCCACACACATTCGCCATTTATTGTTCTTCTTCTTTACCATCACTACATTGGCCAACCAATCAGGATATCTGACATCCTCGATGAAAGAAGCCTTTTACAGTTTCTCTACTTCCTCCTGAATAGCTTGGTTCTTCTCTAGACTAAAGACCCTTCTTCATTGCTTCACTGGTTTATTCTCTTTATTGACATTGAGCTCGTGACACAGGAAGGCCAGGTCTATCCCTGGTATATCTTCATGACTCCATTCGAAAGCTTGCTTCCTATGCTTCAAAAATGCCACCAACTCTTGCTTTATTGTCAGATCAAGTGAAGCACCAATCTAAGTTGTTCTTTCTGGCCATTCATCGTCCAGAATAATGTTCTCCGTTGCTTCCATGACATGACCCTTTACAATCTCAGATTCATCCCTGGGGTCTAGTGTTTCATTCTTCAACTCTTCAGATTTATCCACTTGATAGGTGTTTTTTTCCTGGTATCTTCCAACTTTTCTTGCTCGACAGATGAGTAGTAGAATTCTCGAGTTACTTTCTGATCTCCCTTCATAATTTCTACCACAAAGTTGGTCGGGAATTTTACATATTGGTGCACAGTAGATGGAAATGCTTCAAACTTTTTCAGGCCTACTCTTCCCATGATTATATTGTAGGCCGATTGGACATTTTTGTCTATCATGAAGAATCTTATCTTCTCCGATCTACAAGTAATCTAGGTGCCAATCAACATCTCCAACTTGATCGTCCCAAGTGGAAAAACTTTTTCGCCAGAGAAACCGATAAAGGGGCTGTGATACGGTTCTAACTGGGCGAGTTTCAGGTTTAAACTATCAAAGCAAGGGTAGAACATGATGTCTGTCGAGCTGCTATTATCTACCAGTACTCTTGAGATGATCACATCCTTCATCCTCATCTTGATGACCAAAGGGTCATCGTGAGGATACAAGATACCTTCCAGGTCATTTTTAGAAAAATCGATGATGAGTTTATCTTTGTTAACCTTCCTCGGATGATCCTCTTCCTCCAGATTTATCTTCTGTATGTAGGAACAGGCTTGGGACTCATTGAGGTAAGCCTTCCTTTCAGCGGTATGATTACCACCTCCTGCATCTCCACCTGTTATCATATTACAGTCAAATGAACCAAAGCCGATTGAAAATACCTCACATTTCGGATGTCTTAGATTTTTGGAGAGATTGGGGTCTTCCTCCGGTTCATCTTCGTGATCCCTTTTCCTGTCATTTCTTGGTTGGTGAGGAGATTTGGACATTTGCCATGCTCCGTTGTTGGTTTTCTCATCATTTCAGCGATCAACAAACCGGTTCAGCTTCCCTCACCTAATGAGTGTTTCTATCTCATTTTGGAGAGCTACGCATTGCTTGGTCGTGTGACCATGATCTTTGTGGAACTCGCAATACTTGGATTTATCTTTTTTCTCAGGAGCAGTTCTCAGTTTTCCTGGCCAATTTATTTCCTCGCTATTCTTGATCTCTTCCAGAACATGATTTATATCCACCTTTAACGGGGTATAATTGGCATATCTCCTCAAATGCTCCAACGTTTCCTTGCCTTTCGACTGCTTATTCCCCCCGTTTTTCTTGTGATCTTTCCTCTCAAACCTACCTTCAACTTTAGTCTCTGTTTTGGCCTTACCATTCTTCTTCGAAGCCATAGCTTCTTCAGTGTTCATAATCTTGGCTGCTTTAGCCATCAATTCTGCCATTGATTTGGGGGGATCTTTGGCTAGAGTGTAGTACAGCTTGTCTGGTAGAAGACCGCTCATGAGGGATTTAATAGAGGTTTTCTCCTCATAGTTAATGACTTCCAGTTTATCGTTATTAAAATGAGTGATGTAATCCCTTCTGCTCTCTCCTTCCCTTTGCCTGACGCTCAACAGATGTGCTACCATTTTGACTGGCTTTGCACCCAAACAGAAGTTTCCTATAAAGAGCTCTGCTAGTTGATGGAAGGTAGAAATCTGCCCCCGAGGAAGATTGTTGTACCATATTTGGGCAGATCCAGTGATAGTCCCCAAGAATTCCTTGCACCTCATCTCATCGGGAACTGCATAGATATCTACAGAAGCTTGGTACTGCTCTATATGGAGGATAATATCAGTCTTTCCATCGTACTTCGGTGTAACTACAGGAGCTTTAAACTTTGACAGTGTGGGAAAATCCACAATTGCTCGGACGAAGGGTAACCCTTGGACAAAAGTTATTTGGAGAGGATTTCTGGCCTTAGCCATTTCCCCTAACCTGTCTTCTAACCGCCGAATAGATCCTTTCCATGACTCCTTTCCAGCTTTGGATCTACGGGTGCGAGCAACAGATCGCGTTGAATTCTCCTCCTGAGATCTTTCTAGGTGAGCTGCAGGCCTGATATTGGTACGTGATTGGGCAGATCCTTCCCTTAACTCATTTGGTCATTGAAAATTTCTCGACGCAATTCGAGGAGGATTTTTATTCCTCGTGGGGCCCAAACGGTCAAACGGGGAGACTCTACTCAACCTCTCTAGAGCGCTCATTCGTTCTGGAGTCAAAGTGATGTTTTGTTAAGATGACATTAGGCCGGGATGATAGGATAGATCTCCTAAGGTTCCAGTACGATGAGGTTTAGAACGTCTGGATCGTGAAGATGGTGGTGGCATGACACTTCGTTGACCGGACTGGATGGAACCTCCATTTTGAAAAGTCTGGATGAACTGCCGCATAGTATCTTGCATGGTTGTTTGCCTTCTGGCCAAACTAGCTAAGATTCCTGTGATATTGTTTGCGTTTGGAGGGGTGGACAGGTTAGGAGGAGTCCCATCATTACTCCTGTTGCTAGATTCTGGGATATCGACCATTTATGATGAGTTTTTGGGTGAAAAACGCTACGTATAGTCGTTCCCACAGACGGCGCCAATATGTTGATGTAAAAAACTAGATTTGATCTGATTAATTAATCACAGATAAATATGAATAAAGAAATAAGACAAAGGCTTTTTAAAGTGGTTCAACCTTAATGAAATGGCCTACGTCCACTATTTTGTATTTCTAGGTATTTGCCTTAGTCTTCCGTTTGTGTGCTTATGGAAGCTTGCCCCGCTAGGGGGTGTTACAAAGTATTTATAGCCTTTTGGGCTCTCAGTATGAATAGACAATATGCCGTTATTTCATAGATATATACATCTGTACACGATAAGAATGTTCATTGAATTTGTTTTTTTCGTTTGATCTTCCTGACTAGATGCTCGGTACGCTGAGTAGCTCGGTACTATGAGTTGCTCGGCACTATGAGTTGCTCGGTAAGTATATTTCATGCGACGTAGGATGATATGCGTCTTCATGTAATTGGTCCACGTAAGCTGACTAATTTTTGTATCAACAACGACTTTGTCAAATTTCTCGTGCCAATGATTGGGATCCAACTTTAATCCATATAAGGACTTAACAAGGAAACATACTTTCCTACTTTTTCCTTTAGAAATAAAGCCTTCTAGGTGTTCCATATAAATTTATTCATCTAAATTCCCATTTCAAATGGCCATTTTAATGTTCATTTGGTGAATTTCGAGATTATATAAGGCAGTAACAGCAATTAACAACCTAATGGATGTGATTCTAGTTAGTGAGGAATAGGTGACAAAGAAGTATATTTTTTTTTTGCTTATATCCTTTAGCATCCAATATTTCATCATATTTAGCAATGGAACCATTAGGTTTCATCTTTCTTTTGAAGATCAATTTATACCCAATAGGTTTGATACCAAGTGGAAGATCCACAAATTTCCAAGTATGATTCTTCATTATGGATTCAATCATACAATTAATAGAACCATTCCAATAAGAAGTCTTGACATTGGTTATCCAAAAGTTTTAGGATCACTTTCTAATAAATAAGTTAGAAAGTCAGGACTGAAGGATGTTGAAATACTAGCCATTTTGCTACATCTAGGATCAAACACCTCATACTTTCCAACATGCTTAGGGTGATAATTATCACTAGCAAACGAAATTTTATGTGATCATTTATGATTATCCACACTATATTTATTAAAAGGAAAATTATCTTTACAACTTTTAGCATCACAAGATTCAAGTATCGTATTTTCATGTATATATGTGATGTTAGATTCACGCATAAAAAAAAAGAAAATTTATAATTGATCATCATTTAATTTAGTTTGTCTTGTCCCCTTACACCCCACTGCACCATCATGCACAGTCTCAAGACTTCAAGTGTAGAAGAGTTAGTGACCAAATGCAATAATCGAAGATTGATTGTCCTTACATTTATCGGAGAAGGTTTATAAGGTTTTTCGATGAAATCTTTTTATTCAGAGGTATTTTAAAGAGTTTGGAAACTTAAAATATTTTTTCCAAAATGTTTTTCATGTTTTTTTAAAATTTGTTTAAGTCGTTAGAATGAAATTTGGATGTCATTCAAACGAGTTCCTATACTTCATTAGAATTCTTCAAACTTCATTAGAACGAAATCAATTGTCGCGTATTTTGGCATGCTGTCGAATCTTGTTAGATCAGTTTTTTGAAGTATGTTCGAATAAGAAAGGGTGCTTTGTTAAAATGAAATGTATCTTCGTTCGAACGGGTACGTGAGAAATTATTTTTTTTACCAAATTTTAAATGCAATCTTTTATACCTATCTCTGGTAGATTCTTCACCATATATATAGAGATGCGGGAACACATTTTAATCTACGCCTTCTAGACATATTTTAGTGATCAAACTCTATTATTTTTTGAATCCAAACCCCTTGGAATATTTCAAATCACTTTTCCAAACCCTGAAGAACATAATACTTGTTCATAACCTTGCAGAGTGATTCTCTATTATTAACCTTATGGAGTTAATGCTCTATGGCTGAAGAAGATAGAAATATCAGTTCTTAAGGATGATCGACGGATATTGAGATATATGGAGCATGCTGTGGGATGGTGCTGGATTTGCATCATTTGCCATGGATATCTTAGATTGAAGACAATAATCTCTTGCTTAATTGATCTCTATGTTTTGTAAATTTATGTATACGTGATTATAATACCTAGATGGAAACAATGTTGGTCATAGGTTTTCCTTGAAAAGAATTTTTCCTCATGTCCCGTCTTCTATATGTTTTAGCTTTGCTCGGCTTAATTTAGATTCAAATATCTTTCATGGTCACATAATTTAATCAAGGTTAAATTTGGACTAAATAGAATTTGGTGTCTGTGTGCCATACTTTACGACTTATACATATAACCAGATCAGTTACATTATTCAAATTGGCATAATAGAGGATTACACTAAGTTATCGTGTAGATCCTTATTTTGTATTGTTTAGGGTGGTCACTCTCTCTCTCTCTCTCTCTCTCGTGTTTGTTTTTTCTTGATGAGTTATCATTGTGATAAATTATCCATTATGTTTAGCGATGCCATTTACTTTAATATTTGAGACGAGTATAATAAGATTTATAACTGTGATGAAACTTTAGCTCTTTGGAATTTGAAGTTTACAAAAATAATTAAAATTGTTGAAAAAGATTTTTTTTATTTTAAAGATGAAATTGAATTTTCGCAAAATATGTAAACTCATAAAGATATCCTTCATGAGAAGCTTATGGATGTGAATTGTGATTTTAAATCTTTAGAAATACCCAAGAAAGAGAGTGAAAATAGAGTCCGATTTTTAGTGAAAGAATTAGAAGACTCTTAAGTTTCAAGGATTAATGAACTTGCCATTATGGATAATGTTAAATTGATTAATTATTTGAGGGAATGTGACAAGACTCTTAGGGATATGTTCACTTTCAATGACGGGGAGGGGGATAACCTTCGAGGAATGATTGAAAATTTTAAAGGAGTCCCTAACACTTAAATTGTCTAATTCTTTGCTTGAGTTTAGTAATTTCAGGTTAAAAGATGATTTAAGAGACTCAAGTCGTATTGGTAGTGATGTAATAGCTTCCACAGTTTGAATTCTTCCGCTTCCAAAGGCAAGACCGTCATTTATTTTAAAATGTCAGCCATAACCCATGGTATTAGAAAAGGTTAATCCAAATTTCGCATTCCTCATCGCTTCTACACGTGAACACAGTATGGTAGGAGAGATCACCTTAGGTGTTTGTTATGATATTAGAAAGACCATAGGAAGTTTATGTCTAGTGTCCCCATGGTTCTCCAAACCAGACTCTATAAGTATTCATCCATTTGGGTTAGGAAATAAGTTTTGGAGGCGCTAAATGTTAGACTAGTTGATTCTCGCTTGCTTCCACATGCTCCTACACATGTTCCAACACATACTCCCACACAACGTCATAGATATTTGATAGTCTTCGAGAGCAAGTTATGTTTTTGGTGAATAGTTCTCAATGTTTGATAGAGGAATTTCAAAGGATGTCTACTCCTTTTGAGAACAGCTCTCGGACTAACGATTGAGGTCAAGACTTGTTTCTAGTATATGGCGATTATCATGTTGCTATTCCTTATCCCTATTATTAGATTATATTTATATCATTAAGTTTGTTTGAAAAATCCATAAATATTTTCTTTTAGAAAAAGTTCAAAATTTTTCGAAAAAGATTTTATTTTTGATAAAAATTTTGAAAAATTCAAAAAGATTTTTGTATTTTGTTTTCTACCATATATAGATGCACATTTAAGATGTCCGAATCACAATTACATTCCATTGATTTATTAGACTTATTTATGGTGCTATGAGACCTGACTTTATTTATTTAGTGTGCTTAATAATGCGTGGTTAGAATTTCGTTGTTCTTTGATGAATATTTCCTTCATGTTAGACTCTTTATATCGCCTTTATTGTACACCTGCATGGAATTTTTTAACATTGTACTTTTTTGTCATATGTCGAACACATTGTTCTCATCTCAATAGTGTTTACTAACGAACCAAGTGAGCGAAGAGCAAATTGTGCCTATAAGAACCATTGTCCGAATTTCTTTTCCGGATTTTTTTTTTGTTTAAAGCAATGGAAATGGGATACACAAGAGGAAATCTTCTTCGTTAGAAGCCACCATTGGTAAGCGCCAAAAGATCATTTTCTCACACTAAAACAGAAGTGCCAAGGCCAATTTTTATTCATTGGTGCTTCTCTTTCATGAGCATTATGATTCATTCGAAATTTTTTATAATTTTGTGGTTAAAATGTGAGATTTTAAGGGTGTTATAAGCCGAAGATCAATTGGTTTGCACAATTAATTTCCTTCAAAAATATTAAATAGTTTGGCATTGTTGATTTTAGAGGCATTAAAATTCATGGCATCTTGCATGAGTAAAGTCAGTTTCACTTCGTTCAACATTCTTACAGATAAGGTTGATATTGAGTTGTTTCTGTAGGAGTATCTCATTAACTTTTTGCACTTTTTCTTCGTATGCGTATGTTGATTTTCCCATGATTTGAAGTCATACAATGTTAGTCCATTTCCACGATTAGGGTATTTTCGTCCTACACCCCGGTGTGACTTTTTGTATTTGTATTTATATGAACTTTTGTAGATTTTTACTTTTTATATACTCAAAAACTTGAAAAGTTTTAAAAAATAATTTGTTGCTTATTTGGAATCTCATCGCATGTGCTTAATTGTTTATTCTCTGTGATGATATTTCATATTTGGTTTCTCATGATGCTAACATTTTAGAATTAGTTTCTAACCCTTTGTCTGTTACGGTCAAAAAGAGAGAGAACATATTGAGGGGGAGTTTTTATGTTTCTTTAAACTCCAATGTGTCGCGGTACTTATTTTGCTTCACGTGTGTAGGTTTTTACCTCCTTAATGATTTCATGGACTACACGATGAAGATTTTTAATTTAACACAATCTCACCTATGCTTTTCGGATTTGGGAGGGCATTAGTTTATATTTATCTTAGGGGTAATTTGTTTTCAATTTTTTTTTGTACCGAAATAACTAAAGGGGGAGATTTTTAAGAGCATAATTTATAATTAATCGTAATCTATTTTAGTTAGGCTTATCCCGTTACACCCTACTACACCATCATGAACATTATCAATACTTCATGTTAAGAAGAGTTAGTGATAGAATGCAACAATAGAAGATCGATCATCACTACATTTATGGGAGAAGTTTTATGAAGTCATTTTTGTGATGTGGATGTCATTTACATGAGTTCCTTTACCATGTTAAAACACTTCGAACTTCGTCCTTATGATATCAATAGTCGTGTCTTTTGGAAGGCTCTATAATCTCGTTGGATTAGTCGTTCAAAGTATGTTCGGATGAGAAAGGGTACTTCGTTCGAACGTGATGTAACTTGATTTGAACGAGTATGAGAAAAATTATTTTTACGCGATTTTAAATGCAATCTTTCATACCTATCCCTTATAGACTGTTCTCCCTATATATAGAGATGTGGTGATGCATTTTAATTTAAGCTTGTTAGACATCTTTTAGTTTTAAAACTCTTTTATGTTTTGAATCCAACCCCCTTAGATGATTTGAGATCACTTTTCCAAACCTGAAGAACATAATACGTGTTAATAACCTTGTAGAGTGATTCTATGATGCTGACCTTGTGGAGTTAATTCTCGATGCCTAATAAAGATAGGGATATCATTTCCTGCAACTGATCACTGGATACTGAGGAAACTAGAGATTGTTGTGTGACGGGGTTAGATCTACATCGCTTACTGTGGATAAGTTGGATTGCAGACATTACTGCATCGCTTAATGGATATCTCTAAGTTTTATAAGTCTATGTAATTTTTTATCTGTAATACCTAGTTAGAAACAATGATGAATATGGTGTAACAACCCGTGTAATTTTTGGGGTATTTTCAAAATAAAGAGGAAAAATAAATTTTGAGATAAAATTATTTTTATTGCTCAAATATGTTGGTTATGATTTTAGAAGAATAAAACATCAAGCGGAATTAAAATCGGAGTTAAAACGGATTTTATATGAATTTTTTAATATTTTTCCTTATGGTATTTTTAAGGGAAACTGTCAGATTTTAGGCATGATCGATCGATCGATGGGCCCAGAAAACGTGAACAACAAGTATTTTTGAGGAGTTGTGATTTGATTCAAACTCTTATATTTTTACCTAATAAAAAGGGATCGTTGGCTGTTATTTTGGAATATCCTTGGGGCACAAAAATACTCAGAAAACATATTTTTAATTCCTCTCTTTTTATACACAAACAAGCCCTTTAATTTCTGCATTCAACCTTAGGTTTTTGGAGGTGTTCTTGAGGCTATTTTGAGGTTATTCTTGGAGGAGTTTTTGATGATTCTTGGAGCAGATTTTTGATGGCTTATTCTGTGAGTTATGGGCAGATTATTTTTGGTTCTTGTTGGTGGTTTAAAGTATGGGGTTTTACACAATTTACTCCTTAATCTCGCGAGTATTATTCTCGTTGTTTTCTTGTGATTATTGACTCATATTTGAATTGATAAATTCATTTGAAAATCTGAAAATATTTATTGGAATCTAATTTTGATTCATGTGGTATTATATTTGGTGTTGAGCATATTGTCATGAGATTTTAATATGGCACTGAGGTTGGGCACCCGCCAATATTCCTTTTTTCGGATATGCTAAAAGAATGCATAGGCGCGGTATGGTGGTGAGGCCTGGTGACCCGATTAATGTGTTGTTGAGAAATTATATTGATATAATTGCTTATGAGATTCGCTTTTGATTTGAATATTCGTACTCTTGTTGTTACGTTTTATTAACCACTAATATATGTTGAGCATCTTCCTATCGTATTGTGTACTTACCCATATTTTCTTTTAGTGGCAGGTTAGCGCGGATTTTGGGGCGCTATGGAGATTGATTTTAGCGAGGATTATTTTGGGAAATTTTTTAATACAAGTTGAGAAGATTGCATTTAGTTTTGATGTATAGAGCGTTTTATTTTGAGATAGATAGTTGTTTTTTATTCGAGAGATTTGTTGTATTAATTTGGAGAAATTTGAGATTAGTGATTTTGGTTCTTTTGTGGGTTTTAGATACTCTATACCTGGTTATTTGTGTATTTGATTTAGTTTATCGATGAGTGGCGCTCCGTTCGCTCTCCCCAGGCAGGCGCGGTGTTACATATGGATCCAAAAATATTTCATTCTCACATAATTTAATCAAGATGAAATTTGGACTAAATAGAATTTGGTGTTTGTGTGACCTACTTTATGACATATACATATAACTGGACCACTCACATTTTTCAATCAATGTATCCAACAATTAAGATAATAATACGATTACACATGCATAACTCTATTTAACTAACAAAATCTACCTCAAGGTGATTAAACCTATAAAAGTGTGGTTAACCTCTAATACCAGATGTGATTGCGTATGCTCAAAATTGCTACGATGATTTTTAGAGAATGTCTTGAGTTGAAGCTTTACCAAAACAACCCCAAGGAAAAAGGACACAAATTAAATTTCAGAACCAAAATGAGATAATACAAATTATTTGTGTAATATGAGTATACACACACCCTTAAAATACCTGTCGTCGAAAGAAGTTTACTCATGGTAATGGGTGGATCCTTGGAAAGGGTCCAGTATAACTTCCAAAGCCAAAGTTCACTCATGATTATTGTGATCCAACTTTCTTGGTTGTAGGCCATAACCTTCAATTTTTCGATGTTGAAGTGAGTGATATAGTACCAAATTATTTCATCTTACCCCTTCGCATGTTAAGAAAACCTGTGACCTTTATGATGAGAAATATTATCTAGGAAATAAATTAACGGAATATTTGAAACATTTGATGTGAATCTTGGGATGGTTGGTGTACTAAGTCTGGGATAATAATGTGAATTATTTGAGTATGCTCGACATCACATCTCATCCATGATTGGGTAAATATCAGCTAGATCCTAATATCCACATGTTGGAGGGGAATCGATATTCCCATTGTACTTTGGCATTATTGTTATATAAAGTAGGGTAGTTAAATATAACAAGGACGAATAAAGATCCTAGCATGCAATGTCCATTTATTTTTCATAAGTTCCCCAAGTTCTCATAATGGTTTGGATTAATCACACTACGATGATTTCCTTGTGATATCTCCTTTTGACCCATCCCATGTGGATAAAATAGATGAGAGGGTTACGGATGAACCATAATTGTGCTTAGTGAAAGAACATTGCCGAAAAGGCTTATTGGTATGATTTCCGTCATCTATTTTATAGACTGGGAAACATTTTTTGGGGATTGTACGATGTGTCCAAGCTAAATTATTCACTCTCTGCCCCATCATTAGGTTTGATTCACTAAGGCTCTAACATAGTCATGTAATTAAACAAAAAAGGGGCTTCTCTTCTTCCACGTCCTCTTCTATTGAAGTGGGAGTGGGGACATTGAAGGTAGGAGCACATTCAATGATGGAATTCTAATGATCATTCAAGTTATGAATTATCCCTAACATACGTTTATGCATTGCTCTCAAATTTTTGACAAATTACTTCAATGACAGAGACAGTCCCGCCATTGTAAATGACGACACGTCAGCTGAATACCAACATCATTAGAGGGTGGTGGATTAGAGGCCATTCTTGGGTTAAAACTGATGCTAGTATAAAACTAGCCTGGGTGGCCTAAAAATATGGGAGTTCTTTCATAGCAAGAGAGTGAAATAAAAATAGATGAGGCTCTTGATGGGGGAGTGAAGTGACGTCTGAATTAGTTGTGAATTGTGTCGATTGAGGGATAAATGATCGAGAAAATAAATCAAAGAAGCGATTCATATAATATAATCCCTTATCTCACCAGGACCATATCCGATGAACAATGGTGGGGGTGACTAGGATGTGCTCAACAAATTCGTTCAGAAATATAAACTACTACAAGGTGTCCTTCCCCTAGACATACCAAATAATAATTTGTGTTAATTGGTAGAGATGAATCACCAATTAACACTATGCTAAATAAACAAGTGAATAGGTAAATATATATAAAAATATATCAATGTAATGTAATAGTAAGATTATATAGTATGGGGAGGAAAAAACAATGATTTAGTGATATACGTTGTTTGACCTATTATAGGACTACATCCACTAGGCTAGATAAGAAAAATGTTTTCAACATTATAAGAGCTTCGGTCCCAGTTCTCTGTTCATCTCTCACCATTTTGGAAGCATAACAATACTTTCATATTACTTTGTATATTTATAGCGATGATGAATTACGTTGGGCAACTCCTAGAGCAAACAATCCCTCTCTAACTATCTAAAATAATTCTTAAAGAGTGCCATAAGAATATAAGAGATTATTATGAGAATAATATTCCCCATGTGAGGTGGACAATCTTTCAAATCCGTTATAGCGTGCCCAAATTTACAATTTTCCCTTTACATGGACAACATGCTCTTGCTGTTAATCCATATCTTTGAGTTGAGGCTTCCCCCAACTGAGGCTTTGATGGGACAATAAATAAATTACCTCTAAACAAATTGTAGAAAATTATGAAATAATTTTGATATGAATAAATATGTTTTGAAGGAGATATGAAAGTTCAAAACTTAACTTCAGATTAACAAAAGAAACTGAAAATAAATGATGTAATGATCATAATTACTAAAACGGTTACAACCATTTACTTTGCAAACTTTACAACTTTAACATGGTTCATTATAAATTAATAATTTTTCCAATAGAGTTCTGCATATAGTAATTTAGGTTTGGTTAACATCATTTTTAGTTATTTCTAGATAGTTTAGGAATTAAACTAAGGTGTTTGGATAATAAAATGGCACTTAAAGAGTTATTGAAACAAATTTGGATTTTTCGTAACGGTTAACCGTTTGAGTTAATATCAAATTGCATATATCGATTCATGAATCTGGTTATAAAATAAATGACAAAAAAATAAGTGTTAAGCCAATGAACATAGGATAAATAATTTGTTGTAATCTTCCGTATGATTAAATGAAATTTTATAGTGTGAATCACTTAAAATCAACCTAGAGGGTCAATGGAAGATTATTGGGTTCGAGAAATGAAGTAGGGCATAAAGACATTGGGTGAAAGACCCATGACGTTACTTATCAAGCAATGCCAGAGACATTTAATTCGGATAGGTAAAGCCTATGAAATTTAGGGGGATTGATTTACCTAAAGAATAAATGTGAAATAAATGGATCTTGACACTAAAGGATAAAGTGCTAATAAACATCATTGTGTTTAGTTATTTAAATGGTGCTTAAGGAGTTATCGAGATGTATATGACTTTTGGGTTTCCAAGGGTTAGAATTATCAAATAATTTATAAGTTCATTAGGTGGTTTATTGTTAAATTATAAAATAAATTATATTGGATGAATAAAAGGTCATTTTAATATGTCCAAGAATCAAAAATATTTTTGATTAATAAATTAACCAATTATTGATTAAAAAATAAATTAGGAAAAACTCTTAATCTAACCGTGATGAAGGGTCAAGATCGCATGACTTTTGGGATATAAGACCTCTCTCTGCCTATAAATTATGGCCTAAACTCCATCATTTATGTACGCGAAATAAAACAAATTATATAAGGTTAGGGGAGAGAAACCTATAATCCATGACAACTTTTTAATCAAGTTGGAGGCACCAATCCAATGCAGACTTAGGTATGTTTTTCAATCCTATTTTGAACACGTGTAATAATTATGTAGATTAATGTCCTATATTTACATAACAATTTCTATTTTCATGTATTGTATTATTGGTCTATAAAAACTGTTAATTGATTTATTAATTTTAAATCTAACATGTAGTATCAGAGCATATGATTTAGATCACATAATTATCCTTTATGTCTAAACATGAAAATCATATTTTATAGGAGATTTTATATTCTAAGTTATGAGAATTTTGTGATATATATATATATATATATATATATATATATATATATATGATGCTAAGAACCAGCACCACCAGATAAGGTGTTTCCAAGCTCAATATAGGAATAACAATGGCAGCACAGTTATATAAAGAGATAAGAGAATGAGGTGAGGATAAGAGGAATCAACACCGGAATATAAGTGGTTCAGCCAATCTGGCCTACGTCCACTGTGAGTGTGTGAGTAATATCACTGAATGAAGGCACTAATGGCCATGGATACAATTCTCTCAAGCTTTCTCTCTCTATTGTATATTTAAACAGAGTTTTAGCTAGGGTTGAATAGCTGGGGATCCTTTTGCAAGGTAGGGGATGACCCCTATATATAGTACCAAGGGGGTGTAGTGTACCTTCCATGCATGCAATGAGCATGAGTGTGATATCCTCACCAATGTGGGAGTGCCATCTGTCACTGTCACCTGTAAGGAATGATGACGAAATATTCTCCCCATGTGTGGAGAATAATCTTGTTACAACTCATTTGTGCCCATGTGTCCTTATCCAAATGTCAATAGATGCTCGGCCGCCATATTGGTGGATGACCTCGGCTTGGGAGAGGCCGAGCTGTAAACGCTCGATGTCCGTTCAATCCGAGATGTGTCATAGGGAGTCTCGGCCTGATCTCAGCCGAGACATATGTTGGGGTCGGCCCGAGCCGAGGTTGGACATACAGCATGCTGATGATTATTAATGCTTCTTGTCACCTCGGCCTACTCTCGGTCGAGGTTGCTATACCCAGGTACATGAGGATGCTGTTGATGCCTGTGATGCGCGCAGTGTCCATTGGAAGAGTAGGTGGTAGTGTCGGCCTGGGCTGAGGTTGGTCTGGCCGAGGGATGATATCGGGGGCCCATGGCCTACAAAGAGTCGATCAATGTCTCGGCCCTCATCTCGACCGAGGTTGGTATCTCTGGGCCGAGGTTACACTTGGGCATATCAATCACCCCCAGCCCTTCGTCATATGAGAGAGCAAGTGGCTAGGGGATTACTTCCCCTCCGAGGCCTGTCCGTCCCAAGTTAAACACCTGCATGACATCTGTCCCAAGCTAGAGTGTGCAAATTTGGCTGGCGTGTGCTGTCAGTTGTCCCTTGGGTTTCCCAAGGCAATGATGGGCCTTGGGAAGTGTGCCCAAGTACTTAAGGGTTTAAACCCTTCCTTTCTATTTCTTCTTCTTCATTTCGTTCACGCGCACACTGTTCTTGCAAATTTTCTCTCTCTAAGCTCCTCCACTCAATCGTTCTTCTGCAGAGGATTTCATCGATTTCTTTGCAAGTTTCCTTCATTTCACTCATCGATTCATTCTCCAGGTACTTCTTCCTTTCTATTTCCTTTGTTTCTGGTATTTGGTTTGTATTTTTCGGCGTGTTTTTGAGTTTTCCGGTGAGTCTTTAAGTTTTTCGGCGAGTCTTTAAGTTTTCCGGCGATCTGGGTTTGCTTCAAACTTCCAAGTTTGATCCTTAAATACTTTTACCCTATAAGCAAATCCTGTTTGTAGCTTAGGAAGTTATCCCAAGTTTAGGGTCATCCTCTGATGATCAGACCCCTATACCAGCTTCTTCAGGATTTCCCTTCTCTTAGAGAGAAGACCCTAGAAAAGATTAGGCAAATAGAGAGAGCTCAAGAGGAAGCTCGTAGGTCCCAGGAGTTTCCTATTAGACCTATCTTTCCCCCACCTCTCAAGGTGGTATATCCTGATCCTCCTGAGTACTTCTATCAGACAGACTTCTCTGCCAACCCATTACCGATGTCTGAGTCTGAGTCTTCCACCTCAGACCCCATGTCTGTAGACTCTTTCCAAGAAGCCATGGATTTTACACCTCGGCCTAATCAGGACCCTGATCAGGCCGAGGTATCCAACCGAGATTCATCCCAAAATGGCTCAAGCACCTCAGATTCTTCTTCAGAGGTTGAACTTGTTGGGCCGAGTGTGGCTGTGCCACCCATTCTTGATGCCATCCCCCTGTCGGCCGTTACAGGGGCTGAGTTCGCTCAAAGATTCCCTAGTCACCCCTTTACGTCTGCTCCAGCCGACGTTGAGCCTGATGATGATGAGGATGATGAAAGTGATGTTGACATCTCTGAAGCAGCCGAGTTTGAGAGCACAGTCACTGAAGTGGATCTTTTGCACTTCAGATATTTATACTCCATCAGTCCCTCAATCAAATTAAGGAGACCTCTGAGGGAAGAGAGGGCCTATCATGGCCGAGATGGAGAAATATGCTTGTACGAGCAGATGTTTAAGTTAGGGTTTTGCCTACCCATTCATCCTATCATCAGATCCATTCTCTCTTTTATCAACTTGGCCCCCTCGCAGCTCTCTCCCAATGCCTAGAGAGTCATTATAGGGGCCATTATCTTGAGGAGGGCAGTCCACCACTCTGACCTCCCAGTTCAGGTCTTTGCTGGTTGCTATGTCCCAACCTCGGCCAAAAACCATCCGAGCTACTATCATTTCGTGGCTCGGAGGCCTGAGAAGAAGATGCTCCAGGTGACTCAGAACTCAAATCATAATTGGAAACCCCGATATTTTTTCAGCTCAGGGCCATGGGAATTCGGGTCATCTGTTCCCTCTTCCACTCTCGGGCTGAGGATACCCCTCAGATGGGGTAAGGTCACCATGTCTGCAAGGGCCGATCCTGGTCTAAGTCTTCAAAATATCAAAAAGGTGAAGGCCCTGCAAGACCAAGGGCACATGGCCTGTTTGTTAAGTTCGAGCATTTATTGACCCCTCAGTTTCTCTCGGGGATGAGCCTGGGTGGAAGTCCCCTTGTTGACTTTGGTAAGGATTTTTCTTTTCAATTCTAACCTCTTACCTCATTCATATCTGATCTCTAATCCTTATCTTTTAACTTTTATAGAGAGACCACCAGGTATCCCGGACGAACTGTGGGAGATGGCAGCTCCGAGTTTGGCAAGGCTTGTAAAGAAGACTGGTCTGAACACTCCTACTCCAGCTCCCTCAACATCCAAATCCAAGAAGAGGGCCCCTGAAGCCCATCCCTCAGAGGATCAGAGGCTGACAGTGAGGCAAAAGAAAGCCTCAGATGCTGCACTTCCAATTTCTTCAGTCGGCATCCTCACGGCTTGTCTGGAGTGGCTGAAGTTAACTGATAGCGTGGTCGGCAACAGCAGGCAGGCCATGGATGCCCTTGCCTCTGTAATGATCGAGGCCGACAAACGTTTTTACAGAGCCATGGACACTTCCCTACTGGTGGAGTTCGGCCTTCACAGAGCCGTCCAGGTATGATTTGTTCCTTTGTCAAATTTTTACAAGTGCAACGTCTGACTTTTCTCCTGCTTAACCTCTTTATTAAATGTGCAGGGAGTGACTGCCATGTATCATCTATCGAACTGGGCCATGAGGAAGTTGCCACTTATCCATAAGGGGCAAGATGCCGAGAAGGTAGAAAGTGCCCTTAATGCCGAGGTAGACCGTCTGAAGTCAGAGCTACAGACCTCTGAGAATAAGGTCAATGGCTTGGAGAAAGATGTCTCTCTTCACGCTAAAGCCCTGAAGGCCAAAGATGATGCTCTTCAACAGAAGGTCAGCGCGGCTGTCAAAGCTGCCCTTGAGGATGCCACTCCCAGAATAATTTCCAACTATAAAGGTTCAGACGAGTTCGTTGGTTTTGGCTTTGAATACCTTGAAAGAGGTATCAAGGCCACTACCAGATGGGCTGAAGTCAGAGAGAAGGAGGTTGGCACTCTAAAGGCCTCTGATCTTGTGGGTCTCGGCTTTGCCGACCCTCAATTCGCACAGGCTCTTCAAGAGGTAGAAGACGAGGCTGCTGCCCCTGGTGAGACTGCTACTCTGGGAGGGACTGAGCTCGGAGGGACTGACCCTGCTGATGATGTGGCTGAGGTGACCAACGCTGATCAAGTCAACCCAGCCGAGACTGTCAATGCTCCCCCCTCAGACCTTTAACTTGTATTTTGTAACTTGTAATTTTTAACTTGTAGCTTGTAACTGAACTTGTAATTTGTAACACCTCTGAATGCTATATGATCTCTTCCTTTTTCTGAATGGCAATCTCTTTTCTTATTTTGTTGTGGTGTTCTTGTTTTTATTGTCAATAATTCTGATCTCACCATTGAATTGCTATTAGGCTCTGAAGTCATTACATAATATGATGTTCTCACAACCAACTTCACCAAATTAATGATGTTAAAGGTTTGAGGTAATCTAGGAAGGTGCCTGATCTCAGACCTCGTCACCATCGAGTGATGTTATGAGGGTCTGAGGTCATCACCTAAGAGGTTATCCCCATAATTCACCAAATTAATGATGTTAAGGGTCTGAGGTCCTCTGCTAAGGTGTCTGAGCTCAAACCTCGTCACCACCGAGTGATGTTATGAGGGTCTGAGGTCATCACCTAAGAGGTTATCCCCATAATTCACCAAGTTAATGATGTTAAGAGTCTGAGGTCCTCTGCTAAGGTGTCTGAGCTCAGACCTCGTCACCACCGAGTGATGTTATGAGGGTCTGAGGTCATCACCTAAGAGGTTATCCCCATAATTCACCAAGTTAATGATGTTAAGAGTCTGAGGTCCTCTGCTAAGGTGTCTGAGCTCAGACCTCGTCACCACCGAGTGATGTTATGAGGGTCTGAGGTCATCACCTAAGATGTTATCCCCATAATTCACCAAATTAATGATGTTAAGGGTCTGAGGTCCTCTACTAAGGTGTCTGAGCTCAGACCTCGTCACCACCGAGTGATGTTATGAGGGTCTGAGGTCATCACCTAAGAGGTTATCCCCATAAGAAGTCACCAAGTTAATGATGTTAAGAGTGTGAGGTCCTCTGCTAAGGTGTCTGAGCTCAGAACTCATCACCACCAAGTGATGTTATGAGGGTCTGAGGTCATCACCTAAGAGGTTATCCCCATAATAAGTCACCAAGTTAATGATGTTAAGGGTCTGAGGTCCTCTGCTAAGGTGTCTGAGCTCAGACCTCGTCACCACCGAGTGATGTTATGAGGGTCTGAGGTCATCACCTAAGAGGTTATCCCCATAATAAGTCACCAAGTTAATGATGTTAAGAGTCTGAGGTCCTCTGCTAAGGTGTCTGAGCTCAGACCTCGTCACCACCGAGTGATGTTATGAGGGTCTGAGGTCATCACCTAAGAGGTTATCCCCATAAGATGGTACAATTACTTAAATTTATGATCTAAGAATGAAGCAAGAACTGATATGGAAGCTGATCTTTATTAATAACCTCTTTTCAGTAAGATAGTACATTTACATAAAATTCTATGCAACATCATATGTAATATCTCTTGAGATGGTCAACATTCCATGGGTTAGTAAAAGGTTCTCCTTCTAGGTTTTCTAGCCTGTAAGTGCCAGGCACAACCTCTTCCGTTACTTTGTAGGGGCCATGCCAGTTTGGGTATAGCTTGTTTGCCTTCTGTAGTGTCTTCTTTAGCACTAGGTCTCCCACTGCAATGGGTCTTGACTTCACCCTCTAGTTGTAGAATTTCGCTGCCCTCTGCTGGTAGGCTGCTTTTCTGACCTCTGCGTCTTCCCTTCTTTCTTCGATGAGATCCAGGTCTAGCCTTCTCTTCTCCCCATTGCTGTCAGGATCGTAGGTTTGAATCCGATGAGTCGGCAGTCCTACCTCCGTTGGTATGACGGCCTCTGAGCCATGTGCCATCATGAATGGGGTTTCTCCCGTTGGTGTCCTTACCGTAGTTCTGTAGGCCCATAACACTGCGCAGACCTCTTCTGTCCATCTACCCTTCGCATCTTCTAACCTCTTCTTGATTCCTTCCAAGATAGTTCTGTTAGTGACCTCGGTCTGGCCATTTGCCTGAGGTCGGCCAGGAGATGAGAAGAACTGTTTAATCCCCACTCTTAGGCAATATTTTTCTAAGGAGGAGTTCTTGAACTGTGTCCCATTGTCTGAGATGAGAGTGTTCGGGAGGCCATATCTGCATATGATGTTCTTCCAAATGAACTGGAAGGTCTTCTGCTCTGTAATTGTTATCATCGGTTCTGCCTCCACCCACTTTGAAAAGTAGTCAATGGCAACTATCAAGAATCTATAGTTATTGACAGCTCTTGGCAAAGGTCCTACTAAGTCAATTCCCCATACCGCAAATGGCCATGGAGAAGAGATTGACGTCATAGGCTGATGAGGTTGATGAGGGATAGTGGCGAACCTTTGACATTTGTCGCACCTCTTCACATAGTCTGCAGCGTCCTTAGACAAGGTAGGCCACTAGTATCCCTGAGTGATGATCCTCTTGGCTAAGGGTCTTCCCCCTATGTGGCTAGAGAAAGAACCCTCATGAACCTCCTGTAAGACCTGGGGTACTTCCATGGGATGCACACATCTGAGGAGAGGCAATAAAAACCCCTTTTTGTACAAGACGTCTCCTACTATTGAAAACTTGGCAGCCTTGTACCTCATCTTTCTCCTTTCCATCTTGGACTCAGGTAGCTCTACGTCTCTTAGGTATCTGACGAGCGGGTCGATCCATGAGTCTCCATGGTTCACATTGTGACAAGGTCTACATACCTCGTCCTCCTCGATGCTTGCTTTTCCTAAGACCTCGATTGGGATAGTTCTTCCCAAATCTGTCTTCATTGCCGAGGCCAGCCTTGCCAATGCATCAGCGTGGTTGTTGCTCAGTCGAGGCACTCTCTTCAGCTTTGCCTCTTCAAAATACTCCAACAACCTTCTTACCTTCTTCAAGTACTTGGCCATCCTTTCATCTTTGGCCTCGTATACCTCCAACACTTGATTGACAACTAACCTCGAGTCGCTATGGAGTAGGAGTCTCTTTACTTGAAGAGTTGTTACCAATAAGAGACCTGCTATCATGGCCTCATACTCAGACTCGTTGTTGGAGGCCTGGAAGTTGAATCTCAAGGCGTATTCAATGTTGGCGCCATCTGGAGCCGAGAGTACTAGCCCCGCGCCGCTTCCACTGTCACAGGAAGAGCCATCAACGAAGAGGCTCCACACGTTTGCATCTGATGAGAAGACCCCTTCTCTCATAACCCCCTTCTTGAAGAGGTATCGATCCTTTTCGTTCTCTTCCACTCTGCTCCGGATTTTGCCTGGGACGACCTCTTCTCGGCCTCGGAAGACGTTTGGTGCAGTCTCTTCCGAATCTCGGAAGACACTACAGTTCGTCTCTTCGCCGTCATCTAAGCCTTTCTCTGTCTCGGCCTCTTCCAAACCTCTATCGGCCTCTTCCCAGGTGAACTCTGCGACAAAGTCTGCGAGGGTCTGCCCCTTGATGGCTGTCCTAGGCTGGTAGGTTAGGTCATATTCTCCTAGCTCGATGGTCCAGGTTATCAATATTTCGAACTTCTCAGGCTTGTGCAGAACCTGCCTTAGTGGGGAGTCAGTGAGGACTACCATGGAGTGAGCTTGGAAGTAAGGCTTCATCTTCCTTGAGGCATGTATGAGGGCATAAGCCAACTTCTCCATTCGGGGATAGTTCTATTTAGACCCTTGAAGAGCCTTACTGTTGAAGTACACAGGCCTCTGGATTCCATCCTCTTCCCGTATGATGGTCGCGCTGATGGATGATTCAGAGACTGCCAGATACACAAACAACCTTTCGCCCATGATGGGCCGAGACAGCAATAAGGGAGACCCTAGGTAGGACTTGAGTTGGTTGAAGGATTTTTCACACTCTTCGTCCCACTGGAAGGCCTTTCTTAGGACTTTAAAAAATGGAAGACACTTGTCCGTTGCCCTAGAAACAAACCTGTTAAGGGCTGCCACTCTTCCTGTGAGTCTCTGGACATCCTTGATACTCCTAGGAGTCTTCATGTCGAGCAAGGCCTTGATTTTCTCAGGGTTTGCTTCAATCCCCCTCTGATTAACGATGAACCCCAGGAACTTCCCGGCTCCTACCCCGAAGACACACTTCGCTGGGTTGATCTTCATTTTGTACGAGTCCATGACGTCAAAGGTCTTCTCAAGGTCCGCTATGTGAGGGAGGCTTTCAGGCTCTTCGTTAGCATATCATCCACATACACCTCCATGGTCTTACCTATTTGCTCCTCGAATATCTTATTGACAAGACATTGATATGTTGCCCCCGCATTTTTCAGACCGAAGGGCATCACCTTGTAGCAGTACGTCCCTTTGTCATTAATGAAGGCTGTCTTCTCAGAGTCTTCAGCATCCATGAAGATTTGGTTGTAGCCTGAATAAGCGTCCATGAAGCTCATGAGATCATGCCCTGCCGTTGCGTCCACCATCTGGTCTATCCTAGGTAAGGGATAGCTGTCTTTCGGGCAAGACCTGTTCAGGTCAGTGAAATCTACACACATTCGCCACTTTCCATTGGCCTTAGGCACAATGACTGCATTTGAGAGCCACTATGGATAGGTAACCTCTCTTATGAACTCGGCCTCTTCCAACTTTTTCACCTCTTCCCGGATGACCTCATACTTCTCCCTGGAGTAGACTCTTCGCCTCTGCTTGATAAGCCTAGCATCTCTGTCCACGTTGAGCTTGTGGGTCATGATCTCAGGGTCGATACCAGGCATGTTTGCGTGACTCCATGCGAAGACACTCTGCCTTCTCCTGAGGAAGTTTATCATCTCTTCCTTGATCCTTGGCTCTAGGGCCTTGCCAACCTGGACGGTTTTTTCCAGCTCGTCCTCATTGAGGACGATGGATTCTACCTCTTTTGCGGCCTCGCCCTTCTTTAATTTTGTTTCATCTCTCGGGTCAAGAGTGTCGATGCTGTAAGTGGTGGTTGCTCTCTTATGGGCCTCTCTCTCTTCAGCCGAGTTGAAGTAACACTCCCGCGCCGTGGTCTGGTCCCCTTGCACTTCCCCTACTCCATAAGGAGTCGGGAATTTTAGCATCTGATGGATCGTCGACGGCACGGCTTCAAACTCTTTGAGGGCCACTCTTCCTATGATGAGGTTATAGGCCGAGAAGACATTTTCGTCCATAACAAAAAAGTCGATCCTCTTGGTCAGCCTTTTAGGCCATTCATCCCCCATCCGTACATCCATTTCATACATGCCCAATGGGTGCACCTTCTCACCACTGAAGCCTATCAACGGGTGATGGTAGGGCACCATCCTTGCCCTGCTAAGTCCCAAGCTCTTGAAACAAGGACAGAACATCACGTCTGCTGAGCTTCACCCGTCTATGAGGATCCTTCCTACCTCGCACCCATGCACCCTCGTTGTTATGACCAAAGGGTCATCATGGGGGGCTAAGATGCCCTTGAAGTCGAGTCTGGAGAACCCCACTACGAGGGTGTCCATGTCAACCTTCTTCCTCTTCTGCACGGCATCAGAAGACGTTAGATTCATAACCTCGGTCTTGGCCACTGATCTGGCCTCTGCTACATGGGCCTTTCTATCGGTTACCTCAGAGCCACCTCCTGTAAATCCACCACATATGGTGCTAACACCAAAGGAGATCATGTCGACCCTCTTCACTGGGGTGTTGTCATCCTTTGGCGGGAGATCCGGGTCGTCTTCATCATCTCCCTTTGAATCATCATGCCTCCTAGCCGGGATATCTCCATGGAACCTGTCATTTCTTCTCTTCTTAGGGTCCTCTCTTCCACCCTTCGGAGCCTTGCCATCCACATACTTCCTCAGCTTTCCAGACTTCAGCATCTTCTCAATCTCATCTTTTAGAGCGAAGCATCTGTCCGTGACATGGTCGTGATCCTGATGGAACTCACACCATAGGTTTTTGTTCCTCTTATGTGGCGGGGCCTTCAGTTTCTCTGGCCACCTCAGAGTCCGGTCAGTCTTAATCTCATTAAGGATGTGCTCACAGCTCACAGTCAGAGGAGTGTAATGAGAGAACTTATCATCTCCTGACCTCTTCTTCCCCTCTTTCTTACTTTGGGACTTTCCCGTGCTACCGCGGTTCTCCTCTTCATACTTGGCGGCCATTGCCTCTTCCGCATTCATCACTTTCCCTGCGGTGGCCAGCAGCTCCGCCACAGACCTGGGGGGGTCCTCCGCCAACTTCCACAGTAGCTTTCCCTTCTGGAGGCCTCCTATAAGGGCGGTCATGGCTATGCTCTCTTCATAATCTTCCACCTCCAACTTCTCTTTGTTGAATCTTACTATGTAGTCTCTTAGGCTTTCACCCTTAGCCTGTTTGACATATAGCAGGTGGGTAGTCTTCTTTTGGGGTCTTACCCCAAAGTAGAAGTTGTGGATGAACTGCTCAGCCAGGCCTTTGAAGTTCTCAATTGAGTTCTTCGGAAGGGAGGTGAACCAACTATGAGCTACCCCTGTCAAGCTCCCTGAGAAGGCCCTACACTTCATCTCATCAGGGATCGAGTAGATGTCTGCTGCCGACTGGTACATCTCGATATGATGCACAGGGTTAGTGCTGCCATCATACTTAGGAGTCACTGTAGGAGGCTTGAACTTGGTTGGGGTTGGGAACCCCACTATCCTAGCCACAAATGGGGAGCCCTCTGAGTAACCCCTCCGTAATGGGTCCCTGCTTTTAATGAGGTCTCCTATCTTCTCCTCAAGGCGTTGGATAGAATCATTCCAGGGTCTTCTGTCATCAACTTGGCCGAGGTTATCCCCTGCCACCTCCCTGCGATGGACAGAGGATTCCCCATCCACAACACGTTGACTGTTGACCTCTTCCTGTTCCCTGGCTCTTCCTCCACAGGGTTGGCCTTCGTCTGGCCGACCTTGCCTACCTCCTCTCTGAGAGCCTGCTGCGCTCCTCGACCTTGATTGCCTCTGTCTTAGGTCATTCACCGGGCCCAACCTCTCGAAGGCCGACCCTCTGCTCAACCTGTCAAAGGCCGACCCTCTTTGTTGGGCCTCTTCTCTTCTTCGGTCGGCACATCCATCTCGGCCGACACCTCCTTGACTCTGCCTAAGAGGTCGTATAGTGTCATTTGACACCTCATACGGCTCCCAGCAGTCTTTTGGGGCTTCTTCAGCTTCAAGGTCATCATACCTGTCCTCTGGGCAAGGGTTTCCTTACCTCCCCAGGTGCAAGCGCCTAGGGTCAGCAACGTCCCGCCTCCGCTGGGGTGCAGGCTGGTCCTTCATTGGCGCCTGGGGTGGTCCCCTGGCGTCAGGATGAGGCTGAACTGCCTCCGGCGTGATCATGTCCGGTGAGACTCCAGGTGGCCTCATCATCATGGTTTGACTGAGCTGGGCAAATTGCTCCTTCATGGCTTATTGTGTTGCAGCTAAGGATTTCAAGGCTACTGCTACCTCCGCCATTTCGGATTGGGGAGGAGCCTGACTGGCGCTAGCCCCTCCACCTCCGGGCGGCGGAAGAGGCGGTGGTAATTCTGGTGCCATGTATTAACAACTAAAGAGCTTTGAACAGCAAGTGAGGTTAATACCTTAAAGGACCTCTTTCAATGGTGAAACATCTCCACGCAAGGAGTGGTTCCTGGTTCACCACCAGAGTCTCCGATGAGGTTAAGCAGAAAAAGAGGAAGAGATAGCTTCTCGATTCCCACAGACGGCGCCAAAATGATGATGCTAAGAACCAGCACCATCAGATAATGTGTTTCCAAGCTCAATATAGGAATAACAATGGCAGCACAGTTATATAAAGAGATAAGAGAATGAGGTGAGGATAAGAGGAATCAACACCGGAATATAAGTGGTTCAGCCAATCTGGCCTACATCCACTGTGAGTGTGTGAGTAATATCACTGAATGAAGGCACTAATGGCCATGGATACAATTCTCTCAAGCTTTCTCTCTCTACTGTATATTTTGACAGAGTTTTAGCTAGGGTTGAATAGCTGGGGATCCTTTTGCAAGGTAGGGGATGACCCCTATATATAGTACCAAGGGGGTGTAGTGTACCCCCCATGCATGCAATGAGCATGAGTGTGATATCCTCACCAATGTGGGAGTGCCATCTGTCACTGTCACCTGTAAGGAATGATGATGAAATATTCTCCCCATGTGTGGAGAATAATCTTGTTACAACTGATTTGTGCCCATGTGTCCTTATCCAAATGTCAACAGATGCTCGGCCGCCATATTGGTGGATGACCTCGGCCTGGGAGAGGCCGAGCTGTAAACGCTCGATGTCCATTCAATCCGAGATGTGTCATAGGGAGTCTCGGCCTGATCTCAGCCGAGACATATGCTGGGGTCGGCCCGAGCCGAGGTTGGACATACAGCATGCTGATGATTATTAATGCTTCTTGTCACCTCGGCCTACTCTCGGCCGAGGTTGCTATACCCAGGTACATGAGGATGCTGTTGATGCCTGTGATGCGCGCAGTGTCCATTGGAAGAGTAGGTGGCAGTGTCGGCCTGGGCCGAGGTTGGTCTGGCCGAGGGATGATATCGGGGGCCCATGGCCTACAAAGAGTCGATCAATGTCTCGGCCCTCATCTCGGCCGAGGTTGGTATCTCTGGGCCGAGGTTACACTTGGGCATATCAATATATATATATATTTTTTATGACCCTAATTTGGACTTAGTTTAAAATCTGCTTATGTTTATGAATAAAACTTTATGCGATATTCTGATTTTCCGTCGCTGAATCTGTTAAGAGTTGTATGTAAA
The DNA here is from genome assembly GCA_949130495.1 of Sambucus nigra. Classification (NCBI taxonomy): domain Eukaryota; kingdom Viridiplantae; phylum Streptophyta; class Magnoliopsida; order Dipsacales; family Adoxaceae; genus Sambucus; species Sambucus nigra. Next base: position 421,986,503 of record OX422211.1, on the reverse strand, counting down.
ACTTTCTGCGACCTTATGATATTATGTCACTGAATATGCTTATATTGATGTGTGCAACTTACTGCAACGTTTTAGTTTACTGTCGCTGAATCTGTTAATGTTTATGTATGAAAATCTTATGTGATGTTTCTATTTTCAGTCACTAAATCTGTCTAGATTCATTTCTGTGACGTTTTGAATATTTTCTTCCCTGAAACTCTTATTGCCTATGATGGACTTTGTATTTCAAGCGGCAATTTTTTTTAGTGTCACCAATAAAAAAATGATTTGGAAATAACGTTTACTTTTATATATCTCTCACGAAAATTATACTTTCGATTCCATGAATTGGAGAGTGATTCTTTTTCAATTCTAAACATATTTGTGGTGAAAAGTAATTTTTTCATTTTTGGGCATTTTGTAGTATTCTATATTTTACGAGATTTTTTTTTCACTATATATGTAATGTTTATATTGTTTAGATGTTCTTATATACTTTATATCATTCTAAATCATTGTATAGACATTTCTCATTTTAATAATCTCTTGTGCTAATATTCTCATAAAGATATGATAGGTGTCCACCAAAGTGCCCTACCCTATGTTTGCTTATATTAGATTAAAGAGTATATTCTATTTAGTTGCAAAAATTTCTAAAATAATTGTGACATAATATTTATATGATGTTAGATTAGGACGAAAGTGTCTTAATTTATAGTCATAAATATTAAATTACTGTGCACGCATCTATATTTGGACCTTTGATTATCCATCAAGAATTGCGTATAATATTTTTTGGGGATATTAATTTTATATCCATTACATAATATGTGTGTGCATGTTTGTTCCATGAAAGTAAATTTATTTTGCACACTTTATGAATTAAAGATTTAAGCGCAATTAAGGATAAATCAATTTAGGATATGTGTGAATGCAACCAAATGAATTAATTGGTGTATCTATATAATCACATAAAAGAAAAAATCATAAAATGAGATTTATTTTACCAAAATTTTTATGACCAAATTAAAATTGATTTTGGTTCCCTAATTATGATTTTCTTTTGTGACAATTTTACTTATGTGTTTAAAGCCGCTTATTCTATATATAAATCTGAATATTTTGAGACATTTTTAGTAACAGTTTTCTTATGCCTCTAATAAGCAATAATTGAGATTAAAATTGTCGACTTACCCGGGATTGATAAAAAAAAATTCTGTCAATCCGAGAGGATTTAATGATGAAAAATCACAATTTTTTTAGTGATAAACATTGTTATGATTATTTGAGCACGTTTAAGCTCTCAAAACCTTAAATTTATCATATTTAAAATTTTGCTTATTGGGAAGATTATTTTTTAAGAGTTTTCTTATAATGATTACTCAAATTTTCCATTACTGAAAATTATGGATTTCTCCATTTTATGCGTTTTAATAAATACATCCACTGTCTTATCTTTTTTTTGGCTGTCATAATATTTTCGGTATATACCAAATATTGTTATGAAAACTATAGTTATGGTTAAGGTTTTGATATTAATATTTATATTAGATTAGACCAGGTATCTATTAAGGTGCCCCAATCTATGATTCTAAATATTAAATTACTGTGTATAAATTTGACTCTTAGTAGGCCTAAATATAATTATGAATTATTGATGCAATGATGATGTGACTTGGTCATTGTAAGATTGCCCAAAGGGATAATTTTTATCAAATGAACATTAATGAGTAATATTTTTTTATGCATCAACTTAACCTCGAATGATTCAAGTTTTCTTTGAGACTAATATTTACGTGAAGTTTAATCGGTACTCAAAATAGTAAATATTTGATTAAATATGTATATGCTTATTATGTCCAATATGAGTAATGGAATATTAAAATCATGCCTTAAGGCTTTCATCTCAGTATTTATTAGGTTACGATTCCACCAAAGTTGTCTAATATAATAAATTATAAATGCTGAATTTTGTGATAACATTCAAATACTAATACTTGGTTGCTCCAAAGAGTCCGGATATGGTTTTGAGTGTTCGAATTATTAATGATTTCATTATGATTAATCCATTGTGATTTGGTTGCTCTAAGGAGTCCTGTTGTAATGGTGAAGTTAGTATTAAGGGGCAATATATTTATTTATTAAGGTTGGTATCGGTTGCTCCAAAGAGTCCATAACCTTCCTTAATTTATAAGTACAATGTCCATTTATGCCTTTTGAAAATATTTACGCTTGTTGAAACTATTATACAATCCATAAAATAATGTGATATTCATATAATGAATAATTTGATAGTCACATAGTGACCCAGTTAGAATGCTTGTGAATAATAAATTTAGATCTAAAAGTGGTAGTAATAACTTATCATAGCAAAAATCATTAATGGGGCACATTTGATTTATTTCGTCAAGCGAGATAATGTCCTAAAGGAAATTTATTTCGAGTAACTGAAATAAATATTAAGGAATTATGTAACTAGGTTGTGAAAGGTTATCCTAGATAACACGGCCATCTAAATTACATAACATGGTACCCATTAAAGTCATATATATAAATATTCAAAGTTATTACGAAAGAAAGTCCACATTTATAAATTTTATTAATGTACGTGTTGTCAACTCATAGCCCTAATGTAGTGAGCTATTAACTTCATTAATTATATATTACTTTATTTCTTTAAAATTGCTTGTTTTATCCGTTTTAATGTTCTTGAGACCGACTTCTTAGAATAAAATAAAAAAGTTAAATTTTACTTAAAATTTCTAAATCATTATAATTCAGATTTACTTGAGGAACACAATCTTAATAGATGAGAATGTGAAACTATTTCATAAATTTTGAAGAATTATTAAATGGATTGAGCATAAAATTTATATAAAATCTCTTAATGTTGGAGATTAAAATATATGAGTACCCATTATGTGATATGCATTGTGTGAATTATGATGTATCATTCAATATGAATGAAATAATTTATTTCATTTAAAAAAAATTAAAGTGCTACATAACATAGTTTAATTCGATATGAGGATCGTTACAAGACAAACCATCATACAAATCATAAACTCTTGGATTCCTTTTCTTATATTATTTTGGAATCATTTAAAAAAAAACTCAATGGTCTTTCCAAATATTTCTCTTAAGTATACAAAAGATTTTTTTATACTGTTCTCATTGGTGGTTTGTATAATTATGTTTTTGATAAAATTTTACAAGAAAAATGATCTTCAAAGTAGCTTTTCGAACTTGTGGATTGAAAATCACATTCTTTTCACTCTAGATTTATTCTGATGACTTAATAGTCTAGGTTGTCACTTATGAATCTTGACACTTATATTTGAGCTCTTAAGGTTTTATACTTTTAGAATGCTCTATGTGGACCAAGTGGGAGAATTATAATAGTCCTTGGATAGTGGACCTACATAGAACACGTTGTTATAAAATCACAAGTCAAACGCAACAAGTCGATAACGCCACAATAATTATTCACACAAAAATGAATATTTATGGTAAAAGTGTATTATATAAATTCTACTCTACTTACTCTATTTAACACACCACTATGATTGGGAGTGTCTAGTACATGCATGGATTTATAATCCACTAAAATAATTAGAATTTATAATTATTTTTTACACTTAAAGGAGGGTACACTAATTACTTTCGAAATTGAAAACATCAAATGTCAAATTCTTTAAAGAATGGTGAAATTAGTGGTAGTATCAAATCACATAATGTGGTTATAAAAGAAGTTAAGATACTCATGTCATTCTTTTAACGTCCAAAGTAATTTCTCTTTTGGCTAATGGATATGCATAGTTTTAAAAAGCTCTTGAATGAGTTTGTTATTCTGCATGATTGTGAGATTTATCCCAAGAATGTGAATTTGATAGAGAAGTAAGAAAATATTCGATTTTGATAATCAACGATATAAAGCTAAACTTATGGTCAAAGTTTTCATTACGAATAGAGACATGGGTGTAAATAAATATTTTTACCTATTTATAAAATAGCGTTTAAGAAAAGAACTGTATACGTTGAGAAATTACTATATAAAAGTTTTCCATCAATGGTATTTTAAGAATACTTTATGTATTTTGATTAAGTATATATATACCTTGAAGTCAGTGGGAATAAATTTATATCTTGAATTTCTCTTAGTAGTGAATCGTAGAGAAATAAAATAGTTTAAGAGTATGAAGAAATGAGATGCTTAAAATATTATATGCTCACACTTATGATAATTGTTCTCTCTTGATTAAGTAGATTTATTTTTTCCTAGTGACCAATATTATAAAAGAATGAGAAACAATTAAATATTGTATGTAGCATTCTTTGGGGCAACAACTTATTGATTATAGTTGTGGAAAATTTATTTTGGGACTTGAAGTTATCGACACTATTATCAAGTCGCTGAAATATTATGATAATTCTCCTATACTCTTCGTTATGAAGAACTGATAGGTATTTTAAAAAACCTAGGCACATTAGAATATAATACCTATATGTGAACGAAGAAGTTAAGAAATATTAAGTGTTAGTCGAACACATTAGTTTAAGTGTTAACGCAACATATTCACTAATAAATGGGCTATCACCAAAGGACATTTATGGAACATGCTTAAGATATGAGTCTTGCGTGTAGCCAATTAAGTATAAGTGTTGTATATTGTTTGGTGCTTAATTTTTGACACTGTATTTGATATCAATTAAACTGTATTCTGAACATTTCAATTTCTGTCATGCAATATAAGTTTACATGCATGTTGATTGATTAAAGTGATAGAAATAGTCTTTATAATACGATTATTGGTTCATTATAATAAACCTTATTATAGACATTATTAAATAAACTGTTAGTAGCGTAGTACATAGAAAGAACCTTACTCATGTATTAGTGTGGAATCGCTATGACTCACATTGATGTTTTGTTTAATAAAGGTGTTCATGAAAAACCATTAAAGATGACTGTTGATGCAAAAAACTGGACCGAATCCCGTTTTTATGATCACAGAAAAATAGATAAAAGTAATCCAATCAAGCACATGAGAGACAAAGATTTTTAAAGTGGTTCGGCTATGAATAAAGCCTACGTCCACTGTTATTTTATTCCCAGGGGTTTATAATAGCACAATGTGGTGTAGAGAGACAAAAAGGTGTGGATCTTGTGTATGATGTCTCTCGGTTCTCTCGGATCTCCTCCGGATCTCTTCCTTCTTTTTTTTTATAAGGGGATACATGTATTTATAGTGATGGGAGATAAGAGATTCATTGTATGTATACATTTATGTCTACATTCCACGAATCTAATTGTTGAATTGCTTGTACATTAAGGCTCATTAAATGCGGTGTCATCTTCATTAATGCACATTAAATGCATAGTTATCCTTTGATCTTCCTGGTTGGTATGCCGACCAACTCTCCTCGGGTGCCGACTAATTTTCCTCGGGTACTGACCAACTCTCCTCGGGTGCCGACTAATACTCCTCGGGTGCCGACCAACTCTCCTCGGATGTCGAATATTGCCACGTAGGATGACATGTGTCCTTTTCTAATTGGTCCTCGTAGATGGAGAATTTTTGCGTTAACGGAAGCCCCCAATGCTCCATGCTTGATGGTTTACTTGAAAGGATGGAGTATTTATTTTGCAATGTTGCTCGATGCTCGTGAAATTCTTGATCTACCTTCTTGATTTGTTCAACATTAAGTGCATTATCTCCTGGATGACATATGATACAGGCTGATCGATGGTTGCTAATATTTCTTTTGAGGAACTCCGTGTGCTATGTATCACCCCTGGGAATTTGGATGCAGCCATGCTATAGTATGCCGCTTGTAGCTTGTCATAGTCTTCAAGTATGTTGATTGGTTTGCTAGCCGACCAACTGCCTCCTGTGCCGAGCAGCTGAGTGCTAACCTCACGTGCTTGATTCTTCTGATTTATGATCCTCTGAATACTTTGTCGAGTAACATACTAGCTTTTGAACCCAACTCTTCAATCTGATTAGTACCAAGCTAGTGGTGGACTTCGAAACATTTTCATACAACTTCTTCTTCAATGTTGGTCGAGACAGTAGTAGCAAAGATCTCAGTGCTGTAGATGCTGATTTTGACTTCTGAACTTCAATAGTATGTGCATAATAACTCCTGAATATGCCTCCTGAACTTCTGAATACGCCTCCTGAATTTCAATATACCTCCTGAATTTCAATAGCCTCCTGAACTTCAATATACCTCCTGAACTTCAATATCAAAAATAATTCATGAGCAAGAAAAACAACTCCTGAATGATGATTGGTTGGGGTCCCGACCGTGTGAGTTTGTGGAGTTGAATTTGATGCTCGACTGCATGATGTTATAAGAATGTGCCACCAAATGAACAAATATATCTGTAATAGAAGCCCCCAAGTGTGGAATGTGAACTTTGAATGCTTTTTGCTTGATCGCTTTCACATACTCATACTTTTTTTCCGACCAACTGTAGTTGACAGCTTCTTATTTCCAACCAACCTGAGTTGACATTTTTGGGAATACTTTTACTTCCCGAGGAACACATAGTTTTACTTCCCGGAGGAATACAAGTTTTACTTCCCGGAGGAATACAGGTAGCTTTACTTCTCGGAGGAATACAGGTAGCTTTACTTCTCGGAGGAATACAGGTAGCTTTGCTTCCCGGAGGAATACAAGTTTTACTTCCCGGAGGAATACATTTACTTCCTAACCAACATAAGTTGGCATGTTTAGAAATACATTTTTGATAATAAATGATAGAGACTTCCTCGGAGCTGACCAACAGATTGTTGGGAATAAGATATAATAAATGCTGGAGACCTCCTCGGAGCTGACCAACAGATTGTTGGGAATAAGGTATAATAAATTTTGGAGAACTCCTCGGAGCTGACCAACAGATTGTTGGGAATAAGATATAATAAATGCTGGAGACCTCCTCGGACCTGACCAACAGATTATTTTGAATAAGATATAATAAATGATGGAGAACTCCTCGGAGCTGACCAACAGATTGTTGGTAATAAGATATAATAAATGATGGAGACATCCTTGGAGCTGACCAACAGATTGTTGGGAATAAGATAATATAAATTCTGGAGAACTCCTCGGAGCTGACCAACAGATTGTTGGGAATAAGATATAATAAATGCTGAAGACCTCCTTGGAGCTGAATATATAATTATAAATATTTGTCGAGATCCATGCTGACATAAGAATAGAATATGCATCCAAATAGATATAAAAAATAATTAAAAATAATAAATTGCCTCGTTGATCTGTCGAGGTAGAATTATATAATGCCGAACAAGAATAAGATCTTCCAGAATATAAGAATATGGCCGAGAACTTTGCTGGGCCTGCATATAAATAAGAATTACCCCGACCAACTATCCGTTGGGGGTGACATATAATAAATGTTATAGTTCTCCTCAGCACTGAATATGATAATAAGTATTTTTCCGAGCTCCATGATGAGATGAATATAGAATATGAATCCCCATGGATATGTAGAATAATTTGTGCTGGAGCAGATATCATAGCAATAATACAATCAATAATGCCTCGTTTAGGGAAAATTTCATAATGCCGAGCTATGATAATATTTTTCAGAAGAGTAAGATTGTTTTTGAGTAGCTATTTGTTCTCGATCGAATATATATATCGGAGCATTAATAAGATTCCCAGGCAATCATGGCCGAATACTTAGTCGAGATCGAAAATTGTACCTGTAAAAAGTAATAACTTGCTCTACCATATGTGTAGGCTGAATTGATTAGTTATCATGAGAATAATTTACTCATCCAATTAATATATAATATGTATATGCTTGAGAAATAAAAATATTAATTTCAAAAAATGAAATAATATATGTTGGCTGATATGTCGAGGCAAAATTGCCTGATGTCGAGAATAATAGTTTCCTGAGGTTTAAGATTGTGGCTGAGCTTTTGTCGGGATTGAATCTCGTCCCTATGAAATTTTAATAAGCTGCCCGAGCACCTGTTGAGACTAGATCAAATAATTATTGTCATGAGAATAATTATTCAGCCAAACAATATGTGACGTGTATCAGCATAAGGCAATAAAAATTTCAAAATATGAAATAATATGTTTTGTGACAAATGTGTGTGAGATGGACAAATTTTTATTAGATATGCGCCATAAATAAGACGTAGAGTTTTTTGTAAATTTATTTAATCTCCAACAACTAATCAGGTATAAGTTGATGTTATAAATTATTTATCACTTGGCTTTAAAAATATTTTTTGGGGTGATCACAAGTTTTTTAAAAAAAACTTAAGCCCCCTGTTTACCCCCAAGCTGAACTCGTGTTTAAAGAAATATCTGGGGTGCTTCACATTTTTAATACCCCAAGATTCTACTGCTGCCGAGAAACGACATGGATGTTGCCGACCAACATTTAAGGATATCTCAAGTTATAGAATATATGGTGTCGACCAAGAAGCAAATGGTCCCCGACCAGCTGAGCAATTTCGCCGATCAACAAAAATGGTGCATTGACAGCACCGAACAACATTAGGTGTCACCGACCAAAAAGTGGATGGTTGGATAGTTGCCGACCAGTAAATTGAACCCTCCAAACAAGACTGAGATGTCGCCGATCAAGAAGTAGATGATCGTCGACCTGCAATTGATTCCACTGAGCTACAATATGAGTCTCCGACCAACAATAAGATACCTCGTAGTTGGATAAAAGTATTTCAACGTTGCTGATGGATCTTCACATCTTTTCTTCGACAAATAAAAATGGTCTAGTTAATCTTCCCTTTAATAAAAGATGGCCCAAGATGATGCCGACCAACAATATAGATGGTTGACCAGAATATCTCGAATCCGTAGATCAGAAAAATAATATTCGATGTAAAATTTAAGCATTAAGAATGTTAATTAAATGGATAATTATCTAATCCATTATATCGTGTGATTCCGATAAAGAAACAATGTGATGTGATGAACGAGGGGACAATATATCAAATTTGTGCCCAGAGTCTTGATATGGTCATGATTATTTTACTGATCATCTTTTACAAGAGGTGGGTAATGATTTTTCAGGTGACAGAAAATTATTTTTATATTGATCCCTTCCTATTACCTATTTGGAGAGATAAAAATATGGTGAATGATCGAAGTTATTACCAAATTTATATAAAAAATCAATCAATTTGACTTTATTGACATAGATGGAAGATGAACCAAATTAAGTATATAGTTCATAAAAATGAATGCAAAGAGACTCAAACTTGAAGAGAGAGAAAATAGATCTGGGCCATGATTTCCATGAGAAAATTTTTTATTGTCTTTAACCTTTTCCCATTCTTTGATTAAAAATATGATGGGAATTTGAATAGACATCAAAGATCTTACAAAATTTATAATGAAAATTATCAAATCTTACCACCGTCGTATATATTGGTATATGTAATCATTTAAAATATTTATTCCATGATATAAAATTAAAACTTGAGAATCAAGCAAACAGTTATGATTTATTAAATCCACTATTTTTCAGATTTCTAAATAAGAATTAATCTAACAGTTATGGTTTTAAAATCATGATATGCAATATTTTGCAAATAAAAATTGGACAATTAATTTATGTATATAAACATAAAAATCATGATTGAATCAAAAGATGTATGTATAATATATAATTCATTATACATAGAGAAAATGAAAAAACTTAGCTTTTGATGGAGAACAATGCTTGTAACACGTTTCCCACAGACGGCGCCAATCTGTTGATGCAAAAAACTGGACCGAATCCCGTTTTTATGATCACAGATAAATAGATAAAAATAATCCAATCAAGCACATGAGAGACAAAGATTTTTAAAGTGGTTCGGCTATGAATAAAGCCTACGTCCACTGTTATTTTATTCCCAGAGGTTTACAATAGCACAATGTGGTGTATAGAGAGAAAAAGGTGTGGATCTTGTGTATGATTTCTCTCGGTTCTCTCGGATCTCCTCCGGATCTCTTCCTTCTTTTTTTTGATAAGGGGATTATAGTGATGGGAGATAAGAGATTCATTGTATGTAGACATTTATGTCTACATTCAACGAATCTAATTGTTGAATTGCTTGTACATTAAGGCTCATTAAATGCGCTGCCATCTTCATTAATGCACATTAAATGCATAGTTATCCTTTGATCTTCCTGGTTGGTATGCCGACCAACTCTCCTCGGGTGCCGACTAATTTTCCTCGGGTACTGACCAACTCTCCTTGGGTGCCGACTAATACTCCTCAGGTGCCGACCAACTCTCCTCGGATGTCGAATATTGCCACGTAGGATGACATGTGTCCTTTTCTAATTGGTCCTCGTAGATGGAGAATTTTTGCATTAACAATGACTGAAAGTTTAAAAGCGCGCCTTATATTAATTATGAACCAAGTGGGAGAATGTTAGAATTATCAAATAATTCACAAGCCTATTAAGTGATTCATTATTAAATTACAAAATAAGTCATATTGGGTAAATAAAAGGTCACTCTATTATGCCCAAGAGTCAAAATCATTTGGTTAATAAATTAACCAATTATTGAATAAAAAATAAATTAAGAAAAACTCTTGATCTAACCGTGATGGAGGGTCAAGATTGCATGACTTTTGGGATATAGGACCTCTCCATGCCTATAAATTTTGGCCTAAACTCCATCATTTAGGAATGAGAAATAAACAACAAATTATAAAAAGGCTAGGGGAGAGAAACCTATAATCCATAATAATTTTTTATCTCAAGTTGGAGGCACCAATGGCAACCTCTTCACTTGTCAAATCTAATGCTGACTTAGGTATATTTTTCAATCCTATTTTGGACACATGTGATAATTATGTAGATTAAGGTCCTATATTTACATAATTGTTTACATGTTCATGTTTTGTATTATTAGTCTATAAAAACTGTTATAATTTATTAATTTTAAATCTAACACCATCTACCATTTGTGTGAATACAATATTGCATATGTGGCCTCACCAATATGGTTATAAAAGTAAATGATGAGAAAGAATGATTGTTAAGATAGTGAACTTGGGTTAAACAATATATTATCCTCATTGGTTAGGATTAGAAGAAATGTTACATCGTGACTCACTCTAAGATGTACTTGAAGGGTTAATCAAAAGACTTAGGGGATTGGATAATTAATTGAATCCCGAAGCCCCAAGTTGAAAGACTCAAGATGATTCTGATTAAGAAATAACAATTGCATTTAGTACTAGTGGGGAAAGCCTATCAAAGTTAGAAATATTTATCTACCCAATGGATAAATGTAAAATAAGTGAAGCTGGAAGATCCGTGATATGCCACAATGAAACTAAATTATGTAACTCAATGTTGGGAACCACTAATAAGTGATTTAATATAGGGAGATAAACACTTTTGTTTTTTAAAATCAAAGAATAATAGGCATAGACCTCGGTGCTTTGTTTGGTATTCATATAAACTAGAGTGGAATTTACGTAAACTAATTGAAAGGTGTTTTGTTTCTTCTAATAACTAAAGAATACGATTAGTACTTGACATAATAAATATTAACAATATTGGAAATTAAAACTCAAAGGGATTGGATTCGACTTTTATCTGAATATTATGACTTGAGTAAAAGACTAGACTTAATATGATTTAAAATTAATTATGGCTCTTTCATTCAAGGATTCTTAAGTACGACATGTTCATCTTTGTTGGAGCTTAGGAGGTTGATAAAAGTGTTAATAATAAATTAGACTCTCAATGAGTCGGGACAAAGTTTAGCACTAAACATGTTGTCACCAAATTAAACTACATATTTGATTAATGCATTTCATTTAGACAAGTGATAAGGGTTTTAAAATAAAATTAGATATACATGCACTAACCCCCCCCCCCCCCCCCCTATATATATATATATGAAATAAGTGGATCTTGGCAATAAAGGATAAAGTCCTAATAAACATCTTTTTTTTTTGTTATTAAAATGGTGCTTAAGGAGTTATCGAGATATATATGCCTTTTGGTTTTCGTCTACCATTTTTATGAATATAATATTTCATATGTGGCCTCACCAATATGGTTATAAAAGTAAATGATGCGAAAGAACAAGTGTTAAGATAGGGAACTTGGGTGAAATAATATATTATCGTCATTGGTTAGGATTAGAAGAAATGTTACATCGTGACTCACTCTAAGATGTACTTGAAGAGCCAATCGAAAGATTTAAGGCCAGTTTGGTTGTCTCCAAAATTGTAAATTAGTCTATTTAAAATTAACTAATTCATGAATTGCGCTATTATTAGTGTTTGGTTACAAGAATGAACAAATTCAAAAATGAATCAATTCATGTTGATTCACAAAAACTTAAACTAGTTCATTTCACCAAAAGCTTGAAATTGCACAATTTATAATTACAACATGAATCTTAAATGCACCACTCCATACTACTCTCTCTCTCTCTCTCTCTCTCTCTCTCTCTCTCTCTCTTTCTACACATACACACACACACACACATCAAAAGTAAATAACTCCATTTTTCTTTTCCACACACATCACAAATTGGATTTAAACCCATTTAAAATTAATACATCGACAATCTATTCATTTCAAATTTATCAATTTATAAAATTTAATAATTTAAGCAACCAAACGGGCCCTTAGGGGATTGGATAATTAATCAAATCCCAAAGCCCAAAGTTGAAAGACCTGAGATGATTCTATTTAAGAAATAACAATGGCATTTAGTACTAGTGGGGAAAGCAAATTAAACTTAGAAATATTTATCGACCCAATGGATAAGTGTAAATTAAGTGAGGCTAGACGATCTATGATATGCCACAATGAAACTAATAAGTGGTTTAATATAGGGAGATACAAACTTTTGCTTTTTAAAATCAAAGAATAATAAGAATAGACCTCGGTGCTTTGTTTGGTATTCGTATAAACTAGAGTGGAGTCTATGTAAACTAATTGAAAGGTGTTTTTTTCTTCTAATAACTAAAGAACATGATTAGTACGTAATTTAGATTAACGATATTGGAAATTAAAACTCAAAGGGATTCGATTCAACTTTTATCTTAATGTTATGACTTCAGTAAAAGACTAGGCTTAATATGATTTAAAATGAATTATGGCTCTTTCATTCAAGGATTCTTAAGTACGACATGTTCATCTTTGTTGGAGCTTAGGAGGTTGATAAAAGTGTTAATAATAAATTAGACTCTCAATGAGTCGGGACAAAGTTTAGCACTAAACATGTTGTCACCAAATTAAACTACATATTTGATTAATGCATTTAGACAAGTGATATTTAATGAAAGGGTTTTTAAAATAAAATTACACATACATGCACTACATCCCCCCTCCCACACACATATATATATATATGCTCGCACTATTTACTTAAAACAAAAGAGGACAATGAAAGAGGCAAGGGAAAACACATATAATAAATTAATTAGTGTTTTAATCACGTGGACTTATCACCAGCTAATGGCCTTAATTGCAATTCTATCTTAGTTCGAAACTTTAATTACGTTATATTAGCATGCGTCAGTTAAGTAGGTAAATGAAAACGTATTTAACTTTCTTATGTAATTATTTTTATTAACTTTCTTATGTAATTTGTTAAGAGTAATAAACTAGTGTGAGTGCTATGTGAGGAGGAATTGAAATGAGAGAATCATGATAAGTTAATCTTCGAATGAAGTTTATAGTTCGAATATATTCAAATGGGATGTTACATGAAAATATACACAATAATAACCTAGTGAAAATAAACCACTTTTATGATAATTTTAAAAGAACACATGAAAGTGGATGGTGTTCAGTAAGAAACTAACCCCGATAGTACAGAATTAAAAAATTTCAAAAAGGAAACATACGAATTTCATAATGTAGGTTTACACAAATGGCTTATAGTTTAAGGCATCATGTCCACTTCTTAACCATCTATTACATTAAGGAAAGTGCAAGCTCGCAACCTAGTTATTCTGACGCAGTGACATTTCATAATACTCTCTTAGGTGCAGACATGATGTGAATCCAACTAATACTCATTCATGTAAGGGTTTTTTGAGAAACACGGGTTTTTAATATAATTTTGAGACATCTAACCTTCGGTTCACATGGAATTCGTTCTCCCTACTTGAAGATATATTCACTTTTACAAATCCATTGAAGGGTGGGTAAATGAGAAAACTGACTATAATGTAACCTCGTTGAAATAGTTGAAATTGTTTGAAGGTATGATAAAACTATATTGTCCCTCACAAAAAAGTATGGGGAAGACGTACGATGAATATGTGGCCATTTTAATGCTCAAAGAGTGGTATAATGATAGAATATATCATGATGATCATAATATTCCCCATGTGAGGCGAATAATCTTTAAAATCCATCATAACGTGCCCACATTTACATTGTACCCTTTACATGCACCACATGCTCTTTTTGTTAGTCCAGATCTTTGGGTTGAGGCTTTGATGGGACAAGGGGTAAAAAATAGGTAGGTGAAGTCGAGAGGCAGGGTCTTGGAGGGGATAATGAGAATACATTTGATGTAAGGCCTTTAGGATGCTGAAGAGTGTGCTTTTGGACATGGTGATGAGCCAAGTTTAGTAACAATTGAAATTATAGCGGACGGGTGACCCTATCACCATGGCGTGCCTTGCTAAGTTATGCTCGTCCATATTCCTCTATACCTAGGATGTCAATATTTTAATAACAAATCAAACATGAATTGGGGGTGAAAACTAATATGATTTTCTCTAAATATAATTATAACCAAAAACGTAATTGTTTTGTTACGAATAAAAATGTTTTTAAGGAGATACTAAAGTTCTTAAGCCAATGTATGATTAACAAAAGATAATTGAAAAAAATTCAACGAGTAATCCTAAATATTAAACTGGTTACAACCATTAAATTTTCAAACTTTATAACTCAACATCTTTAACATGGCTCTTTATAAATTAATAATTTAGCCCCCGGAGTTCCACATATAGTAATATGCGGATGGTATTAGTTATTTGTTTGTATTTTATGAATTATACCAATGTCTTTGGTTAAAAAAATTGTACTTGAAGAGTTATTGAAACAAATGTATATTTTGGTTAAGAGTCAACCATTTGAGTTAATACCAAATTGCATATATAGCTTCACGAATACGGTTATAAAAGGACATGACAAAAAATAACAAATGTTAAACTAGTGAACTCGGTTAAATAATGTTTTATTCTCTTCTGTATGATTTAAATGAAATGTTACAGTGTCTTAAAATGAACCTAAAAGGTTGACGAGCAATTAAGAGGTTCAAGAAATGAAGTAGGGCATCACGACCTATGGTGAAAGATCCATGGTGCTATTTATCATGCAATGCCAATAACATATAATATTGATCGGGAAAGCGTGTGAAACTAGGGGGATTGATCTACCTAATGAATAAATGTGAAATGAGTGGAGCTCGATGCTAAAGGATAAAGTGCTAACAAACATCATTTTTACTTTTTAATATATATTTATGAACTAAACCAGGGTGTTCGGTTATTAATATGGTAGTTAAAGAGTAATCGAGGTACAAATGCATTTTGGTTACCATCTGTTTGCCATTATTTGAACAAAATTGTGTATATGGTCTCATCGATATCATAATAAAAGTAAATGACGAAAAAAAGTCTTAAGACTGTGAACCTTGATGAAATAGTATATTATCCTGGTCGGTTAGGTTTACAAGAAAGTAATATTCAGTCCCGCCCGATGCACGAACGATTTAAATTAATGGAATGCAAAAAATTAAAATTAGAGAAAAAAATAAATAATTGAAGGGGGGTGTGCGAGCTAGATCAATAAAATTGAAGAGAGATAAATGAAGGAAGAGAAAAAGAAATATATAAATAAAGGGAAAGATATTGTCGAGAAGAATTACAATAGAGGTTTTAGATGTTGACACGTGACATAATGAGCGTGTACAAAAGTACTCTATCTATTATATTGTATAGATGTTACAATGTGAATCACTTTTAGACGAACCTAAAGGGTTAATTAAAAGACTAAGGGGACCAAAAAATTAACTAGGGCGAGAAGTCCTAAGTTGAAAGACCCAAGATGTTCATGAGTCAGAAATATCAGTGACATTTATTAGTGATGGGGAAAACCTGTTAAAGTTAGGGGGGTTGATCTACCCGATAGATATATGTGAAATAAGTGGAGTTGGAAGCTCCAGGGCATGCCATAAGGAAACTAAAGTTTGTAACTCAATGTTTTTGAACCACTAGTGAGTGATTTAATATAGACAGATAAATACATTGATGTTTGAATCAAAGAATAATAAGAATGAATAGCTGCCCTGACCCAAGGCAACTGAGACGATCACTTTGGCGCCCCCAAATGGGATAGGCTCCAAATATAAAAATATATTCTATTAGCCTAACATTTTTTCAGTTCTAAGACTCAATATATGAAATAAATTAACATTATAGGCTTGAATTAGTGAATATGTTAGTAGTTGAGAACCCAAATATATAAGGTTATAGTGGTACAATTTACAACTTATTAAAAATATTCAGTTAGCATGTTTACCTTTTAGGTTTTGGCTATCACTTTTCCTCTAATTTTTATTTATAAGTTGACCACCATATTTTTTATTAATAAAAGTGTAAAAATCCTTTCTACCAATACTAAAAAAAAAAGACAAATGCTAGGGTCATTTGCATTTTGGGATATGTTTGTTCTTATTTATGTGTGGTTGGGTTCTATAGCACTACACTAAATCTCTCGAATTGTCACGGTCATTGACCTTGACAAGTTGGACTAGTCAAGGTCAATGACCGTAACAATTCTGGGGGTGACAACTTTTTTTGTCACGGACTTGTCACGGTCATGTCACAGTCCTTAACCGTGATAACTTTTGTCACGGTTAAGGACCATGACAAACCTGTGACATTTAATAAAAAATTATCACGGTCATTTACTGTGACAAAAAAAGTTGTCAAGGACTTGTCACGGTCAATGACTGTGACAATTCTGGGCAGAATTGAAAAAAATATGCTGGGCAGTATGGCCACTGCCACTGCCCAACAGTATATATGTACCTGTTATAGCAACGTTATGCCTGTTCAAACATTATATATCCAAATAAAATAGAGATAGTGCAAATACATATTCAAAATAGAGACAATTTGCATCACGATATAATCCAAATATAATTCAAATGTACCAACTTAAAAATAATTCAAATGTACCAACATAAAAATAATACAATTCAGTTCAAATAATGTCACTACATGTCTTGGGTAAGGTTAAATCCGAGGAGGTGAGTAGTCCACACGATATACGAATTGACACACCCACTGATATACATCGTGCCACATTGTTCATGCAACCATAATGGGGAGTTCTCCTTCCTAGGTATCACATGCGTGAAGAGCACCTTGGACTTGATGTCTTGAAGCTCACGTTCATGAACTAGTCCACCCTGGACGATATTCGGGTCCCTCAACCCCCGCCCTATCCGCTGGCCATCAAATTTGTCAAGTATAAACACGCTCGGCCAACCAAGTGTCGACATCGGTCGGTCGAAGGGAGCCAAATAGGGAAGTGGATCATCAAAGTCCGCACGTGTCGGGGATGAAGCAGCGAGGTCCACATCCTCCTCATCCTGCACCTCGTCCTCCCACACCTCCTCCCCCCATCTCCTCCTTCCCTTTCCCCTTACGTTTTTCGCCGCCCAACGAACGCTTCATGAATGATAACATATCTTGGACCGTCGCCTCCCAACGGGACAGCTTCGCGTCATGTGAGTCCACCGTTCGAGCCAACCCGGTGTCGCTCGTCTGCAATCCGATGATCCTAGATTTGGCCACCCGCGAGCTCACCCCCTTGTCCTCCCCTTGCGAACAGAGCCAAGAACTTGGCTGAGTGCGTCTGTGGACAAATATGCATTGTCGGCATCAGACTGCGACTCATGCACTTCCTTAAACTTTGCCTAAAATAATAAAAAGCACATCATTAGTAAAATAAGTAAATTAAAAAATTATAACGTAATTAACAAAAAGTAAACTGTCAGATTACTTACAATCGTGGTCGCGACGCTCGGGGACACCTCCTTGTCCTTCCCCTTCTTCGTCTGAAGAGACACATAAGTATCGAGCCTATGTGGCCTACCCCCAGGGCCACTCCCTGTCCCTTGAAATAAAATAAAGTAAAATTAGTATCGCCCCCGCAAAGTAAAATAATCCAAAATAATATATTTCTGTAGTTATAGAAAAATTAAATCTTACCATCATCCTATGCTCCACCTCGGTGTAAGACGTCCGACCGGAGTAGTGCACGTCCGTCTTTTTTGCCCGGTTTTCCGTCCCTGATTGGCGAGATGCCAATTGTCGCTCCCCGATCTCATTGTCAACAAACTTTTGCCATTGTGCCACTGAGATCGGCTCCTTCGACGGGACGGATTCATGCCTTTGGATAATGGAGTCTCGTGTCTTTCCAAAGTACCGGATCCACATATTTTTCTTCCACGTCTTGTGTTGCTCCCTCAACTGCTCCAAGACGGAATCACGTAGCTTTGGATCCAGGCTGAATTGTTCATGTCCAACAAATACAATATTAGTTACAAATAAATATAAATATAAATATAAAATTAAATTGAAATCGAAATTGAAATATTCATATGAATATGAATATAAATATAAATATAAATACATTACCTGTAGTGCCACCCAAACAGCTAACTTGAGCTCATATAGCACCTCCTTCCAACTAATGTACCCTCGATCGATGATCTCCTTTAGCAGCTCGAGGGATCTCGCTAATAGCCCCGACTTGTTCTCGATGGCCATCCCCAATTTGCCATATTTGGGAAGCCTAGGGGCCGAGGAGTCCTCGTCGCCTCCGCTACCACCGAGCCCAGACGACATCATCATAACAAGCATCATCATCCTCTCCTTAATACCTGAAGGAGAGATTTGCTGTAAAAGAATGTTATTAGTACATATCAAAATGAATTAAAAGAAGACATACAAATATGTACAATTACTACAAATAAAAATGAATTGTTACTGTCAAACACCTCAATTCTGAATTTCAAAACAATAGCATCTATCTCATAATATGTGCAATTACTAAAAATCTAAAACATCCCCACCCCCACCCCTACTGCCCACACACACGCACACTACACAAGAGCGAAAATGATAAAGTGAAAATAAATTAAAAGCATTAAATTTGGATGTTTCGGTACAAATTGGAATATTTATTACAAATTGAAAAATTGTTTAAAATTCGGGTTATCATAAAAACTGGATTGATATTCGGTAGGAGCAGCCAAGTCATCCACACTACTATTTAGATGTTTTGGCGTGTGTTGGACAATTGACCACGGCTCATTGTTGATATACTCCGAGTAAAATACTTGGTTAACCTTTTGAAATGCACAAATAAACAGCTCATCGCTCACGTGGTTGTTGCTCTTCAACTTGGACAGGTCAACCATGATCAAATTGGTGACAGGATCAACTTTACAAGCATTTTTATCCTCAACTCTTACCCAGTCACAGTAAAATACAACATCTTTGAATCTTATATAATCCAATTCAAATATATTTTGGATTACACCATAGTAAGTCATTTAAGCTTCAACGAGACTTTTATCTTTCGCGCCCGCTAGAAAGAAAGTAAGAGCCTTGTATAAAATGACCGAGTCCTGTACATTTGCACTTTCCTCGTACACTTTAGCGCCGAAAATGTAACCGTTCAATCGATACTTTTTGTACTCTTGTGCCACGAACAAGGTTCCAGTGGCTAGACGAGCAAGCCTTGATGTCGTATCACCCATCTTTAAGAGCTGATAATATAGATAAATTAATTATATTAGTTGTAAAATTTGAGTGTAATGTAACGTTATATAACAACCATTTTCATTATAATTACCTCCTATGTCAACCACAGCCTAAATTCGCTGTCTGATTGTACCATTATTTTTCGTCTTTTATTGTTCTCATAGGCTTCATATTTTCTGCATATTACAAAATTAATCATGTATAAAATAATCTAAAATAATGTTAAACATTATAATAATTGAAACTTACTTTTTCCATTCTTCGACATCTTCATGTGTGTCAAATAGATTACGAGCTACTTGTTCATGTTGCAAACTCGTTAATTTCACTCGTTTTCCCATCACATGACGACCATCATCGACGAACTCATCAGTGTCATCAACGCTAGTCGATCAGGCATATATTCCCGAGTATATATTGATGACTCCACGGTGATGTTATCCTCTGCAATTGATCTTGCAATGTATCGCGTATTCTTGACGTAATCTTTAAAAACTTTCATCAATATTTCAAACGGATACATCCACTGATATCTAACTGGACCACAAAGAAGTGCCTCGTCGCATAGGTGTACCAACAAGTGAACACTTATGTCAAATAATGCTGGGGGAAAGTACTTCTCCCACACACAAATCGCTTCGATCACCGCCAATTTTGCGGCCACTATGTGTTCTCGATTGACTACCTTCTCACACAAGAGTGAGAAGGTAATACTAATTTGCATAATAGGCCTCCGCAAATCCTTGTGCTTGGAGTAACAATGCTTAAACAATAGAGGAATCAATTTCATGATCACATGCCAATCGTGGGACTTACACTTATGTAAATCATGAGTAGCATAATTCACAATCCTTTGCAAGTTGGACGAAAAAGTAGATGGGCCCTTCAAATTATATAATGTGTCTAAATGCACCTTCCTTTCCCCACTCATCAAAGTAAACGCACCAGGGGGAATTATTATCCTTCCCCTACTATCTTCTTTCAACCATAGTTGTGGCTTAAGTTTCAACGATTTAAGGTCTTTTCGTGCATTTTCTCCATCCTTCGAATGACTCACCCCAAGGAAAGTTCCCACAATATGTTCAGCGAAGTTCTTCTCTGCATGCATCACATCCAATACATGGCGCACCGAGTTATTCTTCCAATAAGGCAAGTCAAATAAAATTGACCTCCAAGATTGTGCCTTTCTTGTCTCAATTTCATTCCCAGTTGGGGTCTTCTTATGCTTGACATTATTAAATTTGGGATTCTTACCTGGAATATGAGGGTCACATTCAGAAGATTTACTTTCAATTTCTGAACCCGAAAGTTGTCTCGGCGGTAGCCTATGTTTAACCCCGCCTAATAAAAAATTGGAACCTTTCTTAAATCTGAAACTATGAGCCGGGGGTAAAAACCTCCTGTTGCAATGGTATACATTTTTTGAGCTAAAGGATAGACGAAGAGATTTAGTCTCCTCTCCACAAATAGTACACCCCAAATAACCATGTACTACACAACCGGATAATGTCCCATAAGCGGGAAAATCATGAATTGCCCACATCAACATAGCTTTCAACGTAAACTCTTCTTTTCTAAAAGAGTCAAATGATTGAACACCCTCTTCCCATAACTCATTTAATTATTCTATCAAAGGATCCAGGTAGACGTCGATGTCATCACTTGGTGCCTTTGGCCTAGGTATCAACAAAGCCATCATCGAAAATTCAGGTCTCATACACTGTGAAGGTGGGAGGTTGAGTGGGGCTAGGATCACTGGCCATACACTCTGATTGGTGCTTAGATTACCAAATGGATTGAAACCATCTATTGATATAGCCAAACGAATGTTGCGTTGTTCTCGAGCAAAATCGGGATACTCATAATTCATCCCCCTCCAGGCAGTAGAATCAATAGGATGACGCATGATATTACCCCTACTTCTGCCCTAGCATGCCAAGTCATTGCCTCCACTATCCATGGTACTGTGAAAAATCACTTTAATCTAGGCCCAACAGGAAAATATTACAATACTTTTTGAGGCACTTTTGAGCTTGTGTTTTCTTTACTAGTAGATTGGACATATATAGGTTCATCGCATACTGGACAACGATCGAGATTTTCATGCTCCTTTCGGTATAGTATGCACTCATACACACAAGCATGAATCGATTTATACTTCATTACCAAACCTTTCAAACTATTCTTCATAACAGGATAGTTATTTGGAAGTGTATTCTCCTTGGGTAATAAGCCCTTCACCCATTTCAGAATTCCTATCACGCTATTGCCAGACAAACCGTATTGCGTCTTCAATCTGTGCAAACCAACCATGGCATGTAAAGTTGTTTGATCTTTCTCATAGCCAGAGTATAACGGTTTGGTCGCCTTAAATTTTAAACTTTGGTAGTCATCGTCAAGTTTTATCGTGATATCTTCACGAGCACTTGAACCTTATAAATTATCAGTAACTTCATTCTCTTCTGCTTCATAAACTCCATACGCATTAGCAACTAAATTCTTTAACATATTATGATCTACGTCGTCCCCTTATACATATATCCTACTTGTTGAAAGTTGTTGTGAAGGTTGGTCGGGGACAAAAAGAACATTCAAGTCACCGTGAAAACTCCAAAATCGATAACTATCTTGCATACCCGATCTTAACAAATGTACTTCAACTATTTTCCACTCAAACACCTTAACATTCTTACACCTAGCACACGGACACGAAAACTCTTCATCATTATGACATCTCTTTGCATATTTCACAAATTCGTTAACACCTCTGCGAAACACATCCCCCATTCTATTTGTCTTACCCATCCACTCTTTGTGTTTCGGATATCCCATCACAGCTACCACAACTAATCACCTATTAAAGGTACGAAGCGTATATTCATGGATTAGTATAAACAAAACTTATATTTATAGTATGTTTCATTTAATTATGTCTTATTTATATTCAAATTCAATTTATAATAGAAATTTCTATTTTCTCCATCTCCTCTAAAGGGTGAGTGGTCATATCCCATTAGAGACCACATTTTTCTGTAATATACTTAACAGCTCATGCATATTGTTATGATTTGAAAAAAATTCAGCAGCATATCCCCATAGTTCTTCTAGTACACGACGTAGATTGGAAAGTGTGAGTGTTATTTCAATTGATCAATTGAAATAACAATCACACTTGTCAATCTAGTATGTACCCAGAGAACATTAGGATACGACTGCAGAACTTCCTCCAAAAGTAACAACTTTAAGCCACTAAGAATATTATACAGAAATTATGCAGTCCCAAACTGTCCAAACGAGACAATTCGAGAGATCTCATTACAGGGGTAATGACTCTCGAACGGGTCTAAGGGCTATTGAATGCGTACGCATAAGAACTAGAAGGCCAGTATCTATGCGCACTATATGTAATTTCAAGTATGTTTCATTTAATTATCATACTATATATATATATTGTTCGTTATATAAAGTAATTTTAAAAAAAAGTTGAAAAATCCCACCCCCATATGTACAATAATCCAGTGGTCATGCCACTTTTAAAACTAACCAACCCAACATCGATCCACTATAATCTAACAGCAATGTCAGCAACAAATGTGTATCCTGTACTCCTTCTAATTCATCTACTCAATTAATTATTTTCATCAATTAAACTAACAATTAAAGTACATAATTATTAATTTACTAATTTACAATGAGGGGCAATCCTACTTTCATAATTAATCATATATTAATTTACTAATTTACAATGAGGGGCAATCATATATTAATTTACTAAAAAATTAATAACCAATCAATTCGTTTACAAGGGACATTATGCACAAACACGCACACTACACACACATATACACACACACACCCGTGCACATTCACACACACACACGCAGCCCCCCACCCCTATCCCACCACCCACCCACCCATCCCTACCCCCTACCCCCACCCTGCCCCACCCCCTTTCCCCTTCCCCCACCCAGCCCCACCCCCTCCCCCCACCACACACACACACACACACCACTACACACACACGCACACACACAAACAACCCCCTCCCTGACCCCTCCCCCCACCTTGCCCCACCCCTTTCCCCACCCCCCACCCACCACACACATGCGCACACACACACACAGACGCACACATATATATATACACATACACACACACATATATATAAATGGAAGAGCGAGAAAGTAACCTAAAAGTAGAGAGAGAGAAAGTAACCTAAAAGTAGAGAGAGAGAGAGAGAGAGAGAGAGAGAGAGAGAGAGAGGGAGAGCAGTGTAGAGAGAGAGAGAAAAAAGGAGGGAAGAATCGACAGGAGAAAAAAGAAGGGAAAGGGTTTTTTACTGGGACATCTGTCACGGACGTGTCACAGACCCTGACCGTGATAATATTATAAGGATTGTCACGATCATTGATAAGTCCGTGACAAGTATAGTTGTCACGGTCTTGTCACGGTCAATGACCATGATAATACCTTGTCACGGACTTGTCACTCTCATTGACCGTGATAAAAAAATGCGTGTTTTTTTGTCACGGTCAATGACCGTGACAAGGCTAGCTGCTGGAAGAGTGCCAATTTACCCATTTTGGTGTAGTGTAGTTCTTTCTATAAATGAATGAGTGTCAAAACTCACACTAGCCACTAACCCAAAAGTTAACTAGATTTTTGTAAAATGTTAAATGAATTTTACACCCATTTCCCATATCATTTCATTCTTGGAAACGCTAACAAACCTACCAATATTTGATAAATAACCCCAAAGGATAAGGTAATTACCTTAGTGTAACACCCCGCTTAAAATAATAACGGGCGGCCAGCCCTATACTATAATTAATCAGGAATCTCAAGTGGATCATTCTCAGCATCTACCGACGATACTAAAATAAACATAGCTAACTACCCAATACTGTAAAAAGAGGGTGCCAAAAAAAATAAATTAAAACATATAATGCATTAACCAACCAACACCATAATAACTACTAAACATGATAATGTACATACATATGCTAAGATAAAAAGGAATATATCTAGTATACCAAAAATACACAAAAGGAAATACCCGAATATGCTGTCGGTCACAGACAATACAACAATTGAGAGAAGAAATATAAAACTACTACAACCACTACTCTTGGGTTTAAACTCAATATACAAACTGAATCCTAATATAGATTTACAAAAGATAGAAAATGGCTATAACAAAATTCCGCAAGAGTCCGCATCTGCTACGGCTCCACATATACAGGATATAAAGCATCATTGGTGTCCTTGTGGAGGAACACTTAAAATAATACAATATATATATAACAAGAGGAAAATATAAACTGGTCAGAGCCCGAGGTGTGAAAACATTTAGCAAGTGCATTAAAATGCATAATAATTATAAATGCACTATATCATGATTAAAGTGGAGTCGTACTCTCCTGAAAATCAAACTCACCCCTCAACTAGAGCACGCAACTAAACATATGCACATATTCCTTAAATTACTACCCAACTCTTTCTAGGGGTAAATCAATCTAACCTACGCCCAAATTCACACTCGCGTAAACCTTCGTCCATACTAATTTCATAAACTTCCTATTCTACTTACCCCACGTGTTTATCTAAAATTACATTAACATATAAATATACATATACATATCTCTTACTAGAATTTAGCGGATTCTAGTTATTAACTTACACGAGTTATTAGCATCTAAATGTTAAGGACTAAACTTCTCCTCACTCTCAACATTGCACTGCATTTCGTGCGTGGAACGCCTCGCAAAGCGAAATCCAAACAAGGAACCCCCGATACACTACTCCTTGGCACTGTTGATTTTCGAGATTCATTATGCCCTCAATGCACGATGCATATAACATCGACTACTCATTAAAATATTTCCCCAGTTTATTCTCGTAAATCATTATTTCACTATAACATATAAATCTGAGTACTAAGGACTAAACTTATCCCCACTCCCAACATTGCACTACATTTAATGCGTGGGACGTCTCGCAAAGCGAAATCGAAATAAGGAACCCCCCGATACACTACTCCTTGATAATGTTGGTCGTCGAGGTCCATTATGCCCTCGGTACCTCACATATAACTACAAATACATATGAGGAGCAATAATATCCAATCATATAAATAAGATAATGCTCCGAACCTTTAGGGTCTATGCCATTACTCTAGTTATAAGGCACAATCATTCAATCCCAACAATTAAGTACACATAACATACTTAGCGCACATATTAATATCCAAAATCCAATCACTTATGGATATACAAAATACTTCACAATGCTATCACCTTTCAGGAATTACTCGCTTTATCCTGGGTTACCATATATCGGATTATTATCACACCGAGTAATTCCTAATAAAATAAATCAAAGTGAGAAGAAATCATACCCAAGACTTCTCACCAAGAAAAAATCACACAATACATGCAAGACGACTATGACCTTGGGACTATACGCATCCTGCTCCTCAAGCCAGGGGCGTCACCCACATCGCGCAACTTCCCACGATAAAAATTTAGGGTATGCTCACACAATAAGTATATATATATATATATATATATATATATATATATATATATATATATCATTCACACTAGATATATATATAATCACATTATATAAATACAAACCATCACACAAGGTATCTACAATTACGCCATATAGATATACATACTCTTTTACGTCCGTATGTATGAAAGAAATGAATTCATTTATAACTATATTACTCTTGATATACTAACCGTTGCTAAATTGCATCCCTTCCCATTTAATTCATACGCCAACCCCTCACTTGAAACTTACTCATCCCTCACACCTATGGGTATGAAAAGTCTCCCAATTCAATCAACATTTCAGATACCCTCTATATTCGAGTGCACACCGATCAACAACAATAATCCCCAAATAGAAACCTCGATACTAAGAGGACTCCCCACTAAATCGATACGATAACTCAAACCCGTACTCTCTCGAAATAACTCAATAAGACCCCAATATATCATCTAATTATCTACAAATTCTGCTCTCAGTTCCGTAATGAGAGAGGCACTACACACTCAATTCCATTCTAAAATAAACCCCAAACATCTCCTCACCATCCTAAGGTCATCAATCCCTTGATATAATCACCTAACCCTCTATAATACAATAACTAAGAAGGTCCATAAATTTTAGACCCAAAAGAAAGAGGGTAAAATTGAAATCGCAAAATTGGACCAAAAACAGAGGACCGGTCGACCGACCCCTGACCCCTGGTCTACTGCGATTTCCAATTTTGCCTAAAAAAGAAGGCAGTATGCTTTTCCCTTGAGGCACGGTCGATCGACCCCTGGCCGCGGTCGACCCGTCATAGCAGATACCTAGGCCAACCTCCATTTTGGATGAACTCTAACTTTCCTAAAACCTCAAAATACCAACTTCAAACCCCAAATCTTCAACCCAATCATGTTTCTAACATTAATACTCATCAAATAACTTAACCCCACTAATTTAGAAGCTTAAATCCTTATATACACACACCTCAAATGCAAGATTTACCCAAAATCTAGGTTTTAACATTTATAACCCAAAATCCATAAATTTATCCACAAATCATGAGATAAATGATTCACAAGAATTATTTATCAAGTTTAATCACTTGCCTCAAATTTGTAGGGCCTGAATCTTCCTTGAAATCGTGCAATAGTCGGAATCCCCAAGCTTTTCTTCTCTTTATATTCTTCCTTTCCTCTTCTCTCTCTCTCTCTAGGACTTTCTCTTTCTCACAAATGAGATTAGCTTCTCAGGAGACCTACTTAAGCCTCATATCCCAATTACCCAACTTAAAATGATAATACACACTTTAAATGACTCACTTACTCCAATTCGAACCAAACAAGCTTAAAAATATTTCGAAACCCAAATAAGACCCAAGTACAATCATTTTGACAATCTCGACCCATCAGGGATCAACCGCACACTCAAGATCGCCATTCAAAATACTTTCTAACATCCTCAAATTTTGACCTCAATTGCCAAATTTAAAATTTCTGCAATTTAAAATAAATATTTATTTCTCCCAAATAAATTAAATTATTAGTCCAAAAATCATGGGGTATTACAGACTTCCCCCCTTACAAGAATTTCGTCCTCGAAATTAAGCTCAACCTAGTACTCCAAACCTCAACTAGTTCCTACAACACCTATCCTCAAGATCATTATACCTATTCCTCCCACTTCTCACGATGAATCATTTTAATTAAAAACTGTATCTTCTAACCAGGGCGCCCATACACCCTCTCCTCGAGCTCAACTCGTAAACATTACCCGACTTCACTTAGCCTTAAATTGTAAGATATCTCGAAACAAATTAATCCATTTTTACTTACTAAATATATAAATTTTTTGAAATGTTCGAAGATTTAACTCTTGTCAATTCCTAACATTTTCTACTTTCATGCGGGGGAGGTCTCGCAAGAGAAATCCAAACAAGGAACCCTCCCAATACACTACTATATAGCTCTGTCGGGGATTGAGATCAGTTAGATCGGGACTAATGTTTAAATTTTTTTGAATCATTTTAATATTGCCCGAAGGCCTATAAAATAATTTTATTTTGAAAATAGTTTATCTCTTTCGACATCCAAATCAAACACCTTATGCCCAATACAGAAGGCGTCAATAAATACAATACACTTACCAACATTTAGTTATCAAAACTAGCACAACCGTGAGCTATATTTCTAGCTCAACAATAGCCCACTAAACCCTAAATCTCTTCAGTAACAAAATCCCTTACATCATAACAAAACATTGCCATACACTAGGCCCTTCCATAACTGGACTATTACAAATACATAAGTATGGCACGACTATAAAAAAAATAGTTTTACCGTTACTACTCAACGCGATTTAACGATTCCTATGTTTAAAACAAAGTCATAACTCTCTACTAGCACATCACAAGACAATCTATTCTCCCAAAAGATATGGTCTAAGAGCCTCACTTACTCACTCATCCCTTCCGGGTCATTTGATTCATAATAGAGTTATAACAACTAACCACTCATCGAAATCTTACATCCCAATGCCCCTCCAAGCATAATCCTAACCACAAAGGAAAATAATTTACATATTACCTCTCTAATCCGACTGCATCACTTCATCGATGGGTTCCTACTCAAAGTCCTTCGTCCCAAAATGGCCTACGATCTGTTGTAGGGGTTGCACATCCAAAACTTCCTCAAAACGTTGCCCTCTACCTCTTTCGGGACAATCCCTCTTCCTATGGCCTACTTCTTTACAAAAGTATCATCTACCAACAAATCCTCCCTACCCATCCTGAGGAACAAAACGCTGTTGTGGCCCTTGATAATCCTGTTTATACCATCTTGTTTCACTGGCATATTCTTCTCCAGTCTTACTTGATGAACCCGAGTCTCTAAAGTTCCTTCCCACTTGTGAACCAAGATGATATTACTGATACTGTAACAATGCCGCATTCACTACCTTGGCGAAAGTCAATAATGCAGGGTTCCCTAACAAAGGTTATCGAATTCGCCATTCTAAACCTCCCACGAACATCGTTATTCCCTTATCCTCTATATTTACCTCATCGGGCACTAAATTTGCCAATCGAGTAAATTCTTCTTCGTACTTGGCCACCGTTTGATCACCTTGAGTCACATCCAATAATCTCCACGTCATTTCCTTCTGGATCGCAGAAGGAAAATACTTCAGGTCAAAGTGTTCCTAAAAATATACTATGGGCAATGCATCTCTCTTCTCCGATGTGGTTATTGACTCCCACCATTGGAGAGCTACTCCCATTAATTTAAAGGTGGCGAGAAATTGCTTCTGGACCTCATTACATTCAACCATCCGAATGTGCCTTTGCATACTCTTCTTCCAACGACTTGCAACCAGCGCATCATATCCCCCTGAAAATTCTGGAGGATGTCCCTTCATAAAAGCTTCCTGTACTCTTTCCCACGTAGATGGACCTGTGTGGGCTTGGGCTACTTGAGCTGCAGGTTGATGTGCCATTGCAGAAATGGTAGGAGTTACCACTTGTGCTACAATATTGGCAACTTTGGATGTGTTCATAGTCCCTTGAGGCATTTGGGGTTCCATATTCTCAGCCCCTCTATTTGCCCTGCCTGGATGACCTCTCTTCGGTGGCATCTAAAACAAGAACAACTGTATCAGAACGCCATTCAAATTATTACACATCGCATAAGAAAATATAGACGTAAAGAACACAACATTCCTACTAATAGGGCTCTACATCAAGAACGCTTACGGAAGAACACAGAAAACCTGCACGGATCCTAAATACACTAGAACCTGATGCTCTAATACCACCTGTGACACCCCGCTTAAAATAAGAACGGGTGGCCAGCCCTATACTATAATTAATTAGGAATCTCAAGCGTATCATTCTCATCATCTACTGACGATACTAAAATAAACATAGCTAACTACCCAATACTATAAAAAGATGGTGCCAAAAAAAAATTAAAACGTATAATGCATTAACCAACCCAGAACATAATAACTACTAAACATGATAATGTACATAAACATGCTAAGATAAAAAGGAATACATCTAGTATACCAAAAATACACAAAAGGAAATACCCGAATATGTTGTCGGGTCATAGACAATACAACAATTGGGAAAAGAAATATAAAAGTACTACAACCATTACTCACGGGTGTAAACCCGATATACAAACTGAATCCTAATCTATATTTACAAAAGATAGGAAACAGCTATAACAAAATCCCGCAACAGTCCGCATCTGCTACGGCTCCACAAATAGAGGATAGAAAGCATCATTGGCATACTTGTAGAGGAACACCTAAAATAATACAATATATATATAGCAAGAGGAAAATATAAACGGGTCAAAGCCCGAGGTGTGAAAACATTTAGCAAGTTCATTAAAATTCATAATAATTATAAATGCACTATATCATGATTAAAGTGGAGTCGCACTCTCTTGGAAATCCAACTCACCCCTAAACTAGAGCGCGCACCTAAACGTATGCACATGTTCCTTAAATTACTACCCAACTCTTTCTAGGGGAAAATCAATCTAACCTACGCCCAAATTCACACTCGCGTAAACCTCCATCCATACTAATTTCATAAACTTCCTATTCTACTTACCCCACGTGTGCATCTAAAATTATATTAACATATAGATATACATATACATATATCTTACTAGAATTTAGCGGATTCTAGTTATTAACTTACATGAGTTATTAGCATCTAAATGTTAAGGACTAAACTTCTCCCAACTCTCAACATTGCACTGTGTTTTGTGCGTGGGACGTCTCGCAAAGCAAAATCCAAACAAGAAACCCCCACGATACATTACTCCTTGGCACTGTTGATTGTCGAGATTCATTATGCCCTCAATGCACGACGCATATAACATCGACTAATCTTTAAAATATTCCCCCAGTTTATTCTCATAAAGCATTGTTTCACTATAACATATAAATCTGAGTACTAAGGACTAAACTTATCCCCACTCCCAACATTGCACTACGTTTCATGAGTGGGACGTCTCGCAAAGCGAAATCCAAATAAGGAACCCCCTGATAAACTACTCCTTTACAATGTTGGTCGTCGAGGTCCATTATGCCCTCGGTACCCCACACCTAACTACGAATACATATGAGGAGCAATAATCTCTAATCAGATAAATAAGATAATGCTCCGAATCTTTAGGCTCTATGCCATTATTCTAGTTATAAGGCATAATCATTCAATCCCAACAATTGAGTACACATAACACACTTAGCGTACATATTAATATCCAATTTCCAATCACTTATGGATATACAAAATACTTCACAATGCTATCATCTTCCAGGAATTACTCGCTTTATCCCGGGTTACCATATATCGGATTATTATCACACCGCCATGCTAATAAAACAAATCACATTGTAAGGAAGCGGTCATAGTTTCGAAACTGAAAGTGAGAATGAATCATACCCAAGACTTCTCACCCATAATAAAATCACACAATAATACAGGACGACTATGACCTGGGGACTAAACGCACCCTGCTCCTCAAGTCAGGGGCCTCACCCACATCGCACAACTTACCATGATAGCAATGGAGGGTATGCTCACACAATAAGTATATATATATATATATATATATATATATATATATATATATATATATCATTCACACTAGATATATATACAATCACATTATATAAATACAAACCATCACACAAGGTATCTACAATTACGCCATTTAGATATACATACTCTTTTACGTCCGTATGTATGAAAGAAATGAATTCATTTATAACTATATTACTCTCGATATACTAACCGTTGCTAACTCGTATCCTTCCCATTTAATTCGTACGCTGACCCCTCACTTGAAACTTACTCATCCCTCACACCCATGGGTATGAAAAGTCTCCCAATTCAATCAACATTTCGGATACCCTCTATATATCCGAATGCACACCGATAAACAACGATAATCCCCAAATAAAAACCTCGATGCTAAGAGGATTCCCCCCTAAATCGATACGATAACTCAAACCCGTACTCTCTCAAAATAACTCAATACGACCCCAACATATCGTCTAATTATCTACAAATTCTGCTCTCAGTTCCTTAGTGAGAGAAGCACTACACACTCAATTCCATTCTAAAATAAACCCTAAACATCTCCTCACCATCCTAAGGTTATCAATCCCTTGATATAATCACCTAACCCTCTATAATACAATTACTAAGACGGTCCATAAATTTTAAACCCAAAAGAAAGAGGGTAAAATTGAAATCCCAAACTTGGACCAAAAATAGAGGACCGATCGATCGACCCCTGACCCCCAGTCGACTGAGGTTTCCAATTTTGCCTAAAAATGAAGGAAGTAGGCTTTTCCCTTGAGGCATGATCGACCGACCCCCTAGCCGTTGTCGACCGGCCATAGCAGATACCTCGGCCAACTTCCATTTTGGATGAACTCCAACTTTCCAAAAACTTCAAAATGCCAACTTCAAACCACAAATCTTCAATCCAATCATGTTTCTAACATTAATACTCATCAAATAACTTAAGCCCACTAATTAAGAAGCTTTAATCCATATATACACACCTCAAATGCAAGATTTACCCAAAATCTAGGTTTTAACATTTATAACCCAAAATCCATAAATTTATCCACAAATCATGAGATAAATGATACACAAGAATTATTTATCCAGTTTAATCACTTGCCTAAAAGTTGTAGAGTCTGAATCTTTCTCAAAATCGCACAATTGTTGGAATCCCCAAGCTTTTCTTCTCTTTCTCTTCTTCCTTTCCTCTTCTCTCTCTCTAGGGCTTTCTCTTTCTCACAAATGAGATTGGATTCTCACGATCCCTACTTAAGCCTCATATCCCAATACCCAACTTTAAATGACAATACACACTTTAAATGACTCGGTTACTCCAATTCGAGACAAATGAACTTAAAAATATTTTAGAACCCAAATAAGACCCAAGTACAGTCATTGTGACTATCTCGACCCATCCGAGATCAACCGCACACTCAAATAAATTAAATAAATATTTATTTAAATAAATATTTATTTCTCCCAAATAAATTAAATTATGAGTCCAAAAATCACGGGGTATTACACTTAGTAACCCTTAAAGTTTCAAAATTACCAAAATAGCCCTAGAAACTTCAAAACATACTATTAAAACTATAACCTGTCCTAATAAACTTAAACACAAAACTTAATGAAATTATTTGTATTTTATATCAACTACCCAACCCAACCCAATGATTTTGAAAACTTACACATTTACCCCTAAACTTTCAAAAAAGTGCATTATTGTCCCTAAATTCATCTTAAACATTACCTAAGGACCCAAATCAAAACCAAAACTAATTTCATCACCCCCTAAATATTTTTTCCAGTTGGCTACCTTGTGAGCAATTGCACCTCATGGGATACACAAGGTACCCATGTCCTCCCACATGGTACCTTGGTAAAACTTAACTAAACCATAGTAAGTTTCCAGCTCTTTTTTCACCAATTCCTTCACCTTCACCAATAGTATAAAACATCCCTCCACCACTATAAAAACGTACACTACCTGAGTGAAAAACATAAAGCAAATTTCTGGCATTTCACTAATTTTATGTAGCCTTTATGTTTTTTTTCAATTGTTTAACTTTTTGGTCATTCATAGGTTATATATATGAGTTTACATGTATGTTATAACTTCGAAAATGCGCTGAAAAAGCTTGAAAATTAGGAACCTTCATTAAATCTGGAGCTTTAATGGTGGAACTTGTACTGTTGACTTTGAACTAGTTTCAAAGTTGGAGAATTCAAGCCCTGGATCTAAGGAACCTAGGTGAAATATTAATTCAACCCAAAATACGTTTTGATACTTTGAATCATAGTTTGAAAATTATGGACTAGAAAAATTTAGAAATAAAATTCACGATCTATGGTAAACCAAAATCTTTGAAACCGAATCAGTTCGACTACATTTTGTTCCTAAATGATGAATATCACCATGTTGTAGCTCGAATCATGGCCTAAAACCACGAATGTTAAAGTCAAACTTATGCCCTCTTTACAGAAAATGAATAACTTGAACTAGTTAACCTCAATGCTTGAAACCAGTATGGTTGAATTATTCTTAAAAAGTTAGATAATTTTTATTCTGGAATTATCCTAAATGGTATTCAAGAACGTTTTAAGATTATTGTCAAAATTTTCAAACCTTAAAGTCAACCAAACGAACATAGGAGATGGAGTTTAGTTCACACGCGAGAGTGAAATAAAATTCAGGCGCGCCTGGACTTTGACCCAACACATGAGGGCATGTATCCAATAAAAAAAATTGGGATTTCTTCTAAAAAATAATTTTATTTTCTTGGTCAAAATGGTATATTAGTCCTTAGAAAGAAGTTTCTCGCGAAAATAGTTTTAAGATATTTAAAACCCAACTTTTAATTTTCACTTTAACCCCTCAATTTTCAATTGTTTTAAAATAAACGCAAAATTTAAATATAAATCCCTTTTCATAAATACAATAAAAATATCTCTTATCACCAATTCCAAAAATGAATGAAAATAAAGAAATCGATAAAAAACCTAAACTTTTCATAATTATATATTTAACGCCATCACTAAATTTTATGTTGTAAACAATTTATTTTTCTCCCAAACATTCACTTAGAAATTCATTTCTCTTTCATACTCTAAACATTTATACCATCCATGATTTCAGAATACTTGGTTTATCCCATAAAAATGAAGATCAAATACAAACAACCCGAAATTAAAAACTATGTGATTCTATTTCGATATTATTTCGAGCTTACACCCTTGAATTACTACATTTTTATATCACTATTTCAAGTTTCGATATTATTTCAATATTATTTCGAGTTTTCCTCATTTATGAACTCTTTTTTGTAGTTCACAAACAACGTAAATATTGATTCAATCCTTATTCGATTATAACCTAACCCAATAATTTCATGCAACCTATGATTTAATTTAAAGTCAGTAGCATACCTTAACATTTAGGGAATAGATTTGTGGTATACCCATGGAAGCGCTATTTGGTTTGTAGGACTCAGATGTTTGAGTGCCTAGTTTTATTGCTACATATGTATGAGTGCCACTCTAGCTAGTGTGACTAGCAGGTTACTTCCCTAATGGTTTTCGATTGATTATATCTCCAATGGTTTTGGATTGATTTTATCCAGAGGTTTTTTATGTTATTATAATGGTATTGCTACGCAGTTGAAGGCTCTATAACCGATAATTATGGGTTATTCTATTATAGTCTGAACCTTATGCTTATGACTTGATAAAACATTTATACATTTATAATCACCATATTCTTCTTACTAATATCAAGAAAACTCCATATATTCTGCTTCATTACTGTTAATATCTAAGTTTGTTTCCATTTATTATATCTGTGACATAATTCTTGTACTTCATTTGCAATCTAACGGACTCACATATATACACTTTTTATAAATATGAAAGTATCTACTTAGCAAAGTTTTGCTTATTTGTTCCATTCCAGATGAAAAATGATCTTGAAGAAGGAGAAGTACCCCATGCCCCACTAGATTTTTATTCCGTCTTATCAAGAAAAACATTTTTAGGTTGTGTATGTTTGGGCGGTAACTAGAAAAGATGGTGGCACTCACTTGAACACTTTCACCACAACTTACCAGATTAAAAAACATTTTAATAACCCTTTTGTTTCTATGTTATGATGACTTCCAAACACCCCTTTTATTTCATTTGTATGGAAACTCCAATCTTTGTAAAAATATGCTATGCATCCACATAAATAAAGTGTTATTTTCCTTCCGCTTAAATCATTATTGTTTAGCATAATAAGATATAGAACATCAAATGTGACAACATGATATCAGAGCGAGCTCTAGGTTCTATGCCTATACCGGGCTTATGGGATTTTAATGACACACTTAAAATAAGCATATTAGTTATTAAACACTTTCTTGTTACACATCTAACTATTTCTGTCTTGCAGACATGTACATATGGGATGAAATTTTCTTAGACATATGCGGTATGATGCATGAGAAGTTTAAGCAAGCAATTAGAGATGGGGGATATGCCAAGCTGTGTAAGACTATTTGAAGTATCAAATGATACTGTGCTATCGCTACTCCAGATATAAAACATAGTATGCTGATTGATCGCCTAATGGGGAGAGGAACAAGTTACGATACAAGCCAAGAGATTTTTGGAAGATCCCGACATGATACAACAAGCCATACATCTAGCTTGGGACATGTCTCCACCTGAAGAACTGTAATACCCCGTATTTTTATGATATTTATTTATGGGATTAATTGAATTAAATGTGTATTAATTGGTAATTAATCCGGATAAAAATACTAGCGAGATGCGAGTTAGTATTTGATTTTAATGAGTATATATGGCTATATATGAATATTGAATTATGAAATTTGTCGTGAGATTGAAATACGGCAATTTGGAAATTTTGTTGGGACGCGTGTGACAGTCGCGTCAGGAATATAATTATTTTAATTAAAAAGTGAATTTTATTTCTATTAACCGTATGGTCATTTTGAGTGCGCCAACGCGTCCGGAAGGGTCGAAATAGTCAGAAAACACTAGCCGGGGGTTTAGTTTGGGTCCCGGGGCATTTTTAGGCCATACCGGCAACGTAAAAGGGTAGTTTGCTAATTTTGAAATTTTGGGAATTAAAACCCACGAAAATTAGAAATTAATATCTGATTTAACCTTTACCCACTAGACCCACTAACTACACCTAATGGCTTAATGGGCTACGGGGGTTATTGGAATTAGTTTCAAGAGCTTCCTAGGGCAACCTTAGCCACCATTGTCACCTTGGAGAAAAAGAACTTGTGGAGAGAGAGAGAGAGAGGAGAATTCTGCAGAGAGAGAGAGAACAATTCATCAATTCGACATCAAAATCAGATAAAGACATAAGGCAAGTGGTTTAATTTCGTTTTTGCAAAGAATGCTTCTTCCATGTGTAGGAAATTTATATAATTGTATTGTTTTTGGGAGATCTATAAAAACCCATGAAATTGGAGTTATGAATTCAGATTTTAATGTAGGATTGCATGTAGAATTTTTATTTGATGATGGAACTAAGAGAATTACTACTTTTTATATTACAAAGACGAATTTAATCATAACTATGGAAGACTTTAAATTTCTAGGGTTCATGTTCTTAAAAATTGGGGAAAATTGGGGAGATTTGATGATTAGATGTGGTCTGGAATGATTAGACCCCATATTAATGTTGTAATACGAGTTTAATATGTTTAGGGATGATTAGAAACCTTGAAACCTTGTTGGAATGATATTTAGATAAGATTAGAGGTGAAGAAAAGTTGGAAAAATAAATAAAGAAATTTTGGGCTCGAAACAGGCCTCTCGTTAGAAGACCTGCCCAGGTCGTTCGAACGAGCTCGTTCTAACGAGCTTCTAACTAGTTGACAGTTTGCCTTCTAACGAGAGGTATGTTCGTTCAATGCCTTTCGTTCGAATGAACTCTCGTTCGAACAGCCTCGTTCGAACGATAATTCTAACGAGCTGACAGTTTAGGCTTTTTGGCCTCTTTTGATTTCGCGTGTCCCGTAACCTGGTTTAATTGTAGAGATAACACTCCCTTGATGATAAATTGAGATAGTTGGGATATTTGGGATATATTGAGGATTAAAACATAGAAGTGTGATTTGAATTGAATGGAAATTGTGGAATAGGACGTGAGTGACTATTACGATGCGAGAATTATAGTCGGCTTAAATAATTGAATTAACCGGGAACATGTGAATTGTGTAGCATTATAAGTCGGTACGAGAATGAGATGTGTACCACAAATAAATTATGGTGATTACTAAGAGGTGTGCATACTTAGTATATGTATATGATTTTATGTGTATGACATACCTACCATACTTGCTATCACGGGAGGTTTGCGTTCGCTTAGGGCCATCTAATCTTGTGTGCCTACGGGGGGATTTAGATTGGTACCTCGAGAACATAGGTCCGAGAAGGACTATTGGGATGTTAATAAGTCTGCTGATCGTGGGAGCGTAGGTATGTGCATGACCCATGTGATGTGACTGTGTTCGCCTCCATTGTTTGTGATTGTTGTTATCTGAGAACGATTCCTGAGAGATTCGGAATGCGTGATCCTTATGTACGTGATGTACCGGGATGGATAGCAGAGTATGTGTGCACCGCAGCTTAGTCTCGGGGTGCTTGTATTGTATAATTATGACGTGAATAATATACACTTAAATTAATGAGAACTTTCATGCTGGTATTGTGAGTATAAATACGAAAACGCTTTGAGTAACTATAAAGGGATAACCTGTAATGAATTGTATTGCTAATAATTGAGAATCTGAGTTTAAGTAAAGCCCTCTACTTAATTGATGACGTTAGAATGTATAATGAGAACCGAGTAGAAAGGATAGAACTCATGTCAGTTTAGTTAGACATAAATATCACTTAGATGGGTGCTACTCGTTAGGAGTGCACAATTAGTTGAGAGGTGAGTATTTCATGCGAGTGCACGTCCTAACATGTATTTGCATTCATTGTTTTAATGTCATTAAAGCACTTGCTATTTTAAAATACTCTCCACTTTCGGGCTCTGACCCGTTTGCTTTCAAATCTATTTTTGTAAAAACCATTTTAGGTGCCCAGCCAGAAGGACACCATGCTTAGGATTCTCATTCAGGTGATGAGCTGTAGCTGTTTGTGGAAGTTACAAGACTCTGCTAGTAGACGCTTCATCTATCTTGACTCTATATTCAGCTTTCATCAGTTGTAGGGCATGTTGCCCATTTCTATTAGAAACATTTCCTATTTCAGATTTTCAGACTTTTGGCATGTAATTAATTCAGGATACATTGTTTTACTTATTTCAGTTGTGGGATTGTTGTGAGGAGTTTTCCTCCGGAATTATTATCACTTTGTTGGTTATTCTATTGCTTCGTTATGGTGAATGGTTGTTATTCTTTCATTATCCTTTTACTGTATGTTAATCAGACTTAATTTAAAATTTGGCATCTTACTTTTAAATACTAGGTGGTTAGTGATTATAAACATGTTTTCGACAATGATGCTATTAACTGAGCCAACTTGGCATTTTGATTTAATTTAATAGAGGAGTAGCTACCCGGTATGTAATTAGTCGGGGTGTCACAGGTGGTATCAGAGCATCAGGTTCTAGTGTCCTTTAGGATCTGTACGGCTTATTATGTTTTCGCTGAGCTTTCTTTGATGTATAGCCCTATATTTTAGGACTGTTGTATTCTTTTATGTATGTTTCACTCTTCAGCTATTTTGGGTTTATAACTGAGAACTTATAGACTTTATTCTTGTTTCAGATGCCTCCACGACGTGCACAACGGGTTCCCAAGGATGCAACGCCAGAACCACAGCCCGCATCAGTTCAGGGCACGATGAATGCCGCCGAGGTTGCAGCCATTGTAGCCCAAGCGGTAAATTCTGCACTAGCCGTGGTTCAGCAGGCACCACCTCAGGCGCCAGTAGCCGCGCCAGTTCAGGCACATGCATTCCCGTCTTCTTGGGAACGTGTTCGTGATGCTTTTCAGAAAGCACACCCTCCGGAGTTCGCAGGTAGCTCCGATGTTGTGGAATCTAGTCAGTGGAGGAAGGACATTCAGCGACACTTGAGGATGTATGAGTGCACCGATATCCAGAAGCAGATACTAGCTACCTTTAAGCTAGTGGGATATGCACTGCAGTGGTGGGAGTGTATTACCACCGTGGAGGAGAGAGATACTCTCACTATACAGGAGTTTTGGGTGCGGTTCGATCGCAAGTATTTTCCGTCAGCTGTTCACACAGAGATGAGAAGGAAGTTGATGAGCTCAAGCAGGAGGGAAAGACTGTGGCCGAGTATGAGGCCGAATTCACTAATTTGCTGAATATTGTTCCGGATGAGATCCCGACAGAGGAGAAGAAGATCCAGAAGTTTACAGACGGGTTGACTTGGAGGATCCGTCAGCATTTATTGGGGAACCTCTCGTTGGACACTTATTCTGACGTGGTTAACGCTGCACTGTTACACTGCCAGGATCATCGCTTTCACATGGCTGAGAGCAAGAGATCAGGAGAGTCCAGCCATCAGGGCAGGACTGGGGGAAATGGTGCCAGTGGGCCACATTCTGTTGAGGGGCAGAGGCAGGGTGATCAGGGTTCCCAGCAGGGGGATCATAAGAGGTTCAGATCGGGGAATTTCTGACACGGACAGGGAGGTTTCCAGCAGGGCCATCAGGGTCAGAATGGTCAACAACTGTTTCAGCAGGGCCAGGGGAGGAATGGTAATGACCACCAGGGCCGGGGGCAGCAGGGACAGAGAGGGGGGAACTTCTCGGGGAAGTGTTACGTTTGTGGAAACACTGGCCATAAATGCCAGGACTGTCCGGATAGGGGCAGGGCCCCACAGCATCAGCAGCAGGGTGCTCGACAGGAGCCGTAGAGACCTATGTTTCCCGCCGCCCACCTGACGCCACCACAGATGGCAGCATTACCACCCATCCCTGCGGTCCCAGTTCATCAGGGGAAGCTTCAGTATGGGAGAGTATATCAGCTTTAGCAGGCCGTAGCCCCACAGGATCCACCAGCCATTGAGGGTATGTTCTCTATTCAGGGGACTATGGTGCGTATTTTGTTTGACACGGGGGCTACACACTGTTTTATTGCTATGAGATTTGCACGCGCCAGTGGGCTATTAGACACCGCCGAGAGTACGGTTACTTATGTAGATTCGCCATTGAGTAGGGGTTCCGTGATTTCACGTGTATGTAGAGGCGTGGGTATAGAGATCAGGAGGTTTACTTTACCCGCGGATATGTTAGTATTAGAGATGACCGAGTATGATGCCATTATTGGTATGGATTGGCTTATTGCGTACCGAGCCATGATTGATTGTTTTTGTAGATATATTATCCTTGCCATTCCCGAGCAGGAGATGTTTTTAGTGGCGATGCCTTGTCCTGAGGGAGGATCGTCCACTCATTTGTACTATATAGAGGAGGAGACCTCTAAGGAAGTGGTGATACCACTTGATTCGATTCCGGTTGTTCGAGAGTTTGCCGACGTATTTCAGGATATACCTGGATTACCTCCGAGTAGAGAGATAGACTTTATGATCGACTTGACACTGGGAACTCGGCCTATTGCCTGCGCACCTTATCGTATGGCTCCAGCTGAGATGAGAGAGTTATGGGATCAGATTGAACAGTTGTTGGGTCATGGGTTTATACGGAGGAGTACTTCGCCGTGGGGTGCCCCTGTGTTGTTCGTGAAGAAGAGGGACTGATCGTTAAGGTTGTGTGTGGATTATCGAGAGTTGAATAAGGTCACGATACGAAATAAGTATCCGTTGCCCCGAATCGATGACTTATTCGACCAGTTGAGAGGAGCTTATTTCTTCTCAAAGATTGATTTGCGATCAGGGTACCATCAGTTGCGTATCAGGGAAGAGGACGTCTCGAAGACTGCGTTCTTAATGAGATATGGTTCCTACGAGTTTCGGGTTATGCCTTTTGGTTTGACCAATGCTCCAGCCATGTTTATGGACGTAATGAATAGGGTGTTCAGAGAGTTCCTAGATCAGTTCGTCATTGTCTTCATTGATGACATTCTGGTTTACTCCCAGACAGAGGAGGATCACTCCGAGCATTTGAGGCAGGTTTTGCAGACACTACGTCAGAACGAGTTGTATGCAAAGTATGAGAAGTGTGGGTTTTCGCTGAAGGAGGTTCAGTTTTTAGGGCATATTATTTCCGACCGGGGGATATCTGTTGATCCGGGGAAGATATTCGCGGTGAGGGAGTGGGGACATCCCACGACACCGACTGAGATTCGTAGTTTCTTGGGCCTAGCAGGATACTACAGGAGGTTCATTCGGGGATTTTCGAAGATAGCAGGTCCTTTGACACATCTGACTCGTAAAAGTGTACCGTTCATTTGGAGTGATGCCTGTCAGTTGGCATTCGATGAGTTGAAGGACAAGTTGACCTCAGCACCTGTGTTAGCATTGCCGAGACCGGGAGTTGAGTATCTAGTTTACACCGATGCGTCCTTACAAGGACTTGGAGGTGTATTGCAGCAGGAGAGTCAGGCCATAGCTTATGCTTCCCGTAAGCTTAAGCCTCACGAGAAGAATTACCCCACTCGTGACTTGGAGTTAGCGGCAGTTGTATTTGACCTACGGATTTGGAGACATTACCTTTTGGGGGAGAAGTTTCGATTGTTCACGGACCACAAGTCCCTACAGTACCTGTTCACGCAGAAGGAGCTGAATATGCGGCAACGGAGGTGGCTTGAGTTTGTGAAGGACTATCAATTTGATATCCAATATCACCCGGGGAAGGCTAATGTGGTAGCAGACGCGTTGAGCCGTAGGCCAGTAGATGAGGTGGCAGAGGTGTGGAAGGCAAAGTGGAAAGAGTTGGGACACCAGGATACAGTGGCCCGATCATTCATGTCGGTGATGACTGTTACACCGCAGATTATCACGAGAGTGGTAAAGGCACAAGCAGATGACTCGTTCTGTCAGGAGCAGATAGTTCGATTATTAGTAGAGGGAGCCGAGTCCTATACCGTTAGCTCAGACGGGGGATTACTCTTCAATGGCAGACTGGTAGTTCCGAAAGGGGAGGAATTGCGACACGAGGTGATGGAAGAGTCGCACGGCTCACGATTCGTGGTACATCCCGGTGGGGACAAAATATACCAAGATATGAGACGACAGTATTGGTGGAGCGGGATGAAGAGAGATATTGCCGTGTTTGTTTCTAAATGCGCAACTTGTCAGCTGGTAAAAGTGGATCATCAGAGACCGACAGGACTTCTACAGCCATTGGAGGTCCCGATGTGGATGTGGGAGAGCATCTCCATGGACTTTATCACGGGGTTACCTACGTCACAGAGGGGTCACGACTCCATTTGGGTAATTGTGGACAGGTTGACCAAAGTTGCTCATTTTCTACCCGTAAGGACCGACTACACTACGGGACAGTATGCCCAACTT
Organism: Sambucus nigra; assembly: GCA_949130495.1. Taxonomy (NCBI): domain Eukaryota; kingdom Viridiplantae; phylum Streptophyta; class Magnoliopsida; order Dipsacales; family Adoxaceae; genus Sambucus; species Sambucus nigra. The sequence continues at coordinate 421,943,074 of OX422211.1, read as the reverse complement.
TTTATTGCGGAAATAGTCAGACTTCACGGTGTGCCCCTAAATATCGTGTCTGACCGAGACAAGATATTTGTTTCACGGTTTTAGGAGAGTTTTCAGGAGGCCATGGGCACGGAATTGCGGTTGAGTACGGCTTATCATCCGCAGACCGATGGGAAAACCGAGCGTACCAATCAGATATTGGAGGACATGTTGCGTATGTGCATCATTGATTTCGAGGGTGGATGGGAGAAGTATCTTCCACTGGTGGAGTTTGCCTACAACAACTCCTACCAGTTCACTATTGGCATGGCTCCATTTGAGGCGTTGTACGGTAGACCTTGTCGTTCCCCAGCATGTTGGTTATAGGTGGGGGACAACAAACTACTTGGTCCGGAAGTAATTCAGGATACTTCGGCGAGGATAGAATTGATACGGAGTCGCATTCAGGTAGCTCAGGATCGACAGAAGAGCTATGCTGATGCGAAGAGGTTCTTCAGGGAGTTCCAAGTGGGGGACCAGGTTTTACTCAGAGTATCTCCTATGAAGGGGATTATGCGATTTGGGAAGAAGGGGAAGTTGGTACCGAGATATGTGGGACCATTTCCTATCATCAAGCGGATTGGGTCTGTTGCGTATAGACTTGGGTTACCGGAGCATTTGCACAGGATTCATGACGTGTTTCATATTTCCTCGCTAAGGAAATATCTTAGAGATAATTTGGCTCATTCTCACATTGCTTTGGAGGACATCGATCTCCAGCCTGATAGCTCCTACGAGGAGGGGCCGATTGCTATTTTGGACCGAAGTGAGCGGAAACTGCGGTCAAAGATAGTTCCGTTAGTGAGTGTTCAGTGGCGACATCATAATGTCGAGGAGTCCACATGGGAGCGCGAATGTTATCCAGAGTTGTTCTTACCAGGTACTTTCTAGTTCCGAATTTCGGGACGAAATTCTGTAATTAGGGGGGGAGTATGTAATACTCCGTATTTTTATGATATTTATTTATGGGATTAATTGAATTAAATGTGTATTAATTGGTAATTAATCCGGATAAAAATACTAGCGAGATGCGAGTTAGTATTTGATTTTAATGAGTATATATGGCTATAGATGAATATTGAATTATGAAATTTGTCGTGAGATTGAAATACGACAATTTGAAAATTTTATTGGGACGCGTGTGACAGTCGCGTCAGGAATATAATTATTTTAATTAAAAAGTGAATTTTATTTTTATTAACGGTATGGTCGTTTTGAGTGTACCAATGCGTCCGGAAGGGTCGAAAGAGTCAGAAAACACTAGCCGGGGGTTTAGTTTGGGTACCGAGGCATTTTTAGGCCATACCGACAACGTAAAAGGATAGTTTGGTAATTTTGAAATTTTGGGAATTAAAACCCACGAAAATTAGAAATTAATATCTTATTTAACCTTTACCCACTAAACCCACTAACTACACCTAATGACTTAATGGGCTACGGAGGTTATTGAAATTAGTTTCAAGAGCTTCCTAGGGCAACCTTAGCCACCATTGTCACCTTGGAGAAAAAGAACTTGTGGAGAGAGAGAGAGAGAGAGGAGAATTCTGCAGAGAGAGAGAACAATTCATCAATTCGACATCAAAATTATAGAAAGACATAAGGCAAGTGGTTTAATTTCGTTTTTGCAAAGAATGCTTCTTCCATGTGTAGGAAATTTATATAATTGTATTATTTTTGGGAGATCTATAAAAACCCATGAAATTGGAGTTATGAATTCAGATTTTAATGTAGGATTGCATGTAGAATTGTTATTTGATGATGGAACTAAGAGAATTACTACTTTTTATATTACAAAGACGGATTTAATCATAACTATGGAAGACTTTAAATTTCTAGGGTTCATGTTCTTGAAAATTGGGGAAAATTAGGGAGATTTGATGATTAGATGTGGTCTGGAATGATTAGACCCCATATTATTGTTGTAATACGAGTTTAATATGTTTAGGGATGATTAGAAACCTTGAAACCTTGTTGGAATGATATTTAGATAAGATTAGAGGTGAAGAAAAGTTGGAAAAACGAATAAAGAAATTATGGGCTCGAAACTGGCCTCTCGTTAGAAGACCTGCCCAGGTCGTTCGAACGAGCTCGTTCGAACGAGCTTGTAACGAGTTGACAGTTTTCCTTCTAATGAGAGGGATGTTTGTTCGATGCCTTTCGTTCGAACGAGATCTCGTCAGATGCCCAGTTCGTTCGAACGAACTCTCGTTCGAACAGAATGAGATGTGAATTGAATTACGATGCGAGAATTATTATCGGCTTAAATAATTGAATTAACCGGGAACATGTGAATTGTGTAGCATTATAAGTCGGTACAAGAATGAGATGTGTACCATAAATAAATTATGGTGATTACTAAGAGGTGTGAATACTTAGTATATGTATATAATTTTATGTGTATGACATACCTACCATACTTGCTATCACGGGAGGTTTGCGTTCGCTTAGGGCCATCTAATCTTGTGTGCCTACGGGGGGATTTATATTGATACCTCGAGAACATAGGTCAGAGAATGACTTATTGGGATGTTAATAAGTCTGCTGATCGTGGGAGCGTAGGTATGTGCGTGACCCATGTGATGTGACTGTGTTCGCCTCCATTATTTGTGATTGTTGTTATCTGAGAACGATTCCTGAGAGATTCGGAATGCGTGATCCTTATGTACGTGATGTACCGGTATGGATAGAAGAGTATGTGTGCACCGCAGCTTAGTCTCGGGGTGCTTGTATTGTATAATTATGACGTGAATAATATACACTTAAATTAATGAGAACTTTCATGTTGGTATTGTGAGTATAAATACGAAAACGCTTTGAGTAACTATAAAGGGATAACCTGTAATGAATTGTATTGCTAATAATTGAGAATCTGAGTTTAAGTAAAGCCCTCTACTTAATTGATGACGTTAGAATGTATAATGAGAATCGAGTAGAAAGGATAGAACTCATGTCAGTTTAGTTAGACATAAATATCACTTAGATGGGTGCTATTCGTTAGGAGTGCACAATTAGTTGAGAGGTGAGTATTTCATGCGAGTGCACGTCCTAACATGTATTTTGCATTCATTGTTTTAATGTCATTAAAACACTTGCTATTTTAAAATACTCTCCACTTTCGGGCTCTGACCCGTTTGCTTTCAAATCTATTTTTGTAAAAACCATTTTAGGTGCCCAGCCACAAGGACACCATGCTTAGGATTCTCATTCAGGTGACAAGCTGTAGCTGTTTGTGGAAGTTATAGGACTCTGCTAGTAGACGCTTCATCTATCTTGACTCTATATTCAGCTTTCATCAGTTGTAGGGCATGTCGCCCATTTCTATTAGAAACATTTCCTATTTCAGATTTTCAGACTTTTGGCATGTAATTAATTCAGGATACATTGTTTTACTTATTTCAGTTGTGGGATTGTTGTGAGGAGTTTTCCTCCGGACTTATTATCACTTTGTTGGTTATTCTATTGCTTCGTTATGGTGAATGGTTGTTATTCTTTCATTATCCTTTTACTGTATGTTAATCAGACTTAATTTAAAATTTGGCATCTTACTTTTAAATACTAGGTGGTTAGTGATTATAAACATGTTTTCGACAGTGATGCTATTAACTGAGCCAACTTGGCATTTTGATTTAATTTAATAAAGGAGTAGCTACCCGGTATTTAATTAGTCGGGGTGTCACAAGAACTTATTATTACTTCTCCATACTCCCCAATCAATTACGACCCTATTCATCCAACACCAGTTGTTTTACTTCCACTACCTCTAGCACTACCTCTACTGACTTTGATCCTTTTGACCCAGGACCTAAGCTTCATAGCATCATACTTGAACTTTCTTAAAGTAAACTAGGAAAGGAATAAGGATCTATATAAATGAACATATGATTGTTGCAATATCTTTTGTTAAGCTTATGTATGTGTGAGAAGGAGTGATTACCATAGTCCTAACAAAGCGTAGTTGACTTAACCAAACATTTGTACTGATATGAATTGTAAAATAATAATATATAAGTGTGTGCTTTTCTTACCCAAAGTTTTGTCTGTATCATATCCTAATGTAACATAGTTATGATATGAGTACAACAAGTCTTTTTGGTTACTTTCACTGTCATTATCTCCTTAGCATGTTGTTTTACATAAAATGGTTAATACATGATCTTCTTCCAGTGGATGACAAGAAGAACAACAAAATTTTCAACACATACCAAATCCACCTACGACTAAAGAAGGAATATTATGTTGTTTACAAAAACTGGTGACTTTGACTAGGATTCAACAAAATGTACCACCACCACATCCAATTGATAATGACATTCCGGATGAAACCCAAAGAATGAACACGCTTAAGGAATTTCTTTGATAAAGACCACTAGTGTTTCATGGAAAGCCCAATGCCACAGAAGCAGAAAAATGGATATGTCAGAGACTTAAAGTTCTAAATGGAGTAGGTATAAGACCTGAACTTAGGGTGAAATTGGCAAAATATTTTGAAGGAGAAGAAAACTTTTGATAGAAGTTTGTTCTTCAATCCCGAGATATTAGAAATTTAACTTGAATTGAATTTGAGGAGATTTTTTTTAAATGTACTTTCTTAAATCAGTGAGAGATCAGCTGGCGGTGGAATTACTAAGTTTGCAACAATAACAGTTGATGATGCCAAGTTATAGAATTGTCTCAGTATGCCCAAAGTATGTGGACAATAAAGCCAAAAAGTGTAAACACTTTGAACGTGGCTTGAGAACAAACATTAAAGCTTCTATAATGCCATTGAAACTTCATGAGTTTAACCAAATGATAGAGGTAATTTCCCTTATCGAATGGAATCCGACACCTAGAGGAATTAACCGAATCATATCTCCACCCCTAGAAGCTCGTATGTCATTAGGAATCAATCTAATCAATGAGACCATACATGTGACAAACCAATGGAAGATTGAGTTTTTAGCCAAATAAATAATAGAAACACTTGATCTATAGTGTGATGTTATTAGTGTAACCAAGTAGGACATATAAGGACCCAATTCCTAAACCTGTAACAATCATATCGATGAAATTTTACTTCCTCCCCAATAACCGAACCTACCAATTTTATCAAATACCCATTCTTAATATCAACCGGTAACTCTAACAATCACCCACCTCAGTAAAGATTTTATGGAAAGAGATAAAAACTGGTGATTTGAAATATCCATTCTTCTAATAAAAATTCCAAATTACTATGATGTGGTAGAGGGTATCATACTTTTCCATAACATCTCGACACGTATATTATTTGACTATAGCTCGACACATTCTTTCATTATCTATACCGATATGACTCTATTGTTCTTATCTACTAGTTCCTCAACATATGCATTATCTATAGGAATGCCAACTGGAGAAATCATTGCCCCTAATAGAGTTTGTAAATTACACATTCTATGGATTAGGGCAGATATTTTAAAAGTATATTTAATAGTCTTAGACCTAAAAGAGTGTGACTTGATCACATGAATGGACATTTTATCACCCAACTTAGCTCACATTAACTCCCATGAAAAGATAGTAATGTTCAAAAGACCACATTAAACCCCATTTTACTTCCAAGGAAAGAGTCACTTGAAATCAATACTTTCTGAACATCACAAAAAGCGATCTATATCTCCTCCTACTATCTTAGATAGGTATGATGATGTATTCTAGAAAAAATTCCTAGTTTAGCCCCACAACGATAACCTGAATTTATTATCAAATTGTTACCTAACACCTTTCCATTTCAATACCTCCTTATCATATGGACCCATTGGAATTACAGGAACTTAGAACCCAACATGGAAACTTGTTATAAAATGCTTTTATACGACTAGTACATCTCCTTGGGGAGAACCAATTTGGTTTATAAAAAAGAAGGATGGAACATTTTGATTATACATCAACTATCATAAACTGAATCAAGAGTAAATATCCTTTGCCTATGATAGGAGACTCATTTGACTAATTGCGAGGGTTAAATATATTTTTGAAAATTGATTTATAATCTAGATATTATGAACTTCGCGTGAATGAAGAAGAGATACCCAAAACTACCTTTTTAACTCCATATTGTTATTTTGAATTCATGGTTATGTCCTTTGGATTAACCAATGACCCTGAAACCTTCATGAACCTAATGCACAGAGTATTTCGAGCTTTCTTGGATCAATCAATAATAATCTTCATAGAAGATATATTAATATACTCTAAGACTAGAAAGGACCACGAAGAGCAGTGAAGCATTGTACTAGAAACCTTATGACCAAACCAACTTTATGAGATGAAAAGAAAATGTGATTTTGTTATGAAGGAGATGAAGTTTTTTAGGCATGTTATTAACCGAAACTGGTATATAAGTAGACCCAATAAAAACCGCAGAAGTACTTGAATGGAAACTACCTATAAACATTACTGAAATACGAATCCTGCGTAGACTCATAGGTTGCTATCGATGCTTCGTTGAAAGATTTTTGAAAATTTCCTTACCATTGATGAAGCTTACCCGAAAGGATGTCCAATTTGTATGGAGTCCCGAATGTTAACAAGCCTTCCTTACGTTAAAGGAAATGTTATCTAGTACCCCAATCCTCACTATTCCTTTCAGTAATGTTGGTTATGACATATATAATGACACATCACTACAAGGATTGGGGCGTGTCTTAATAAAATAAGGAAAATTGATTGAGTATGTAGCATGATAGTTAAAGATTCATGAAAGTAATTACCCGGTAAACGATCTAGAGTTGGTGATAGTAGTCTTTGTACTAAGGATTCGGAGATTCTATTTATATGGGGAAGAATTTCAGGTATTCTCTGACCAAAAGAGTCTCAAATATACCTCTACTCAGAAAAATCTAAATCTTTGACAAAGAAAATGGATTAAGTTTTTGGAGGATTACAAATTTAACTTACTATACCACCCTGGGATAGGCAACGTAGTTGCCACTGCTTTAAGTTAAAAATTGAAAGGAACATTCGGTAGTATGTTTTTGTTTTTAATTACTATAAGAGAATACAATTTGCAGAGAGAAACTTTTGAAAAACCAATCGTTCGGAGAAATATCATCCCTCACTCAACCCTTTAGAAAATAATTTTAGAACACTAAGCAGAGGATGAATATCTGAAAAGCCAAAAGAAAATATTAAAAGAAAACAAAGTAAAGAGAGATTGGTCATATAACCCCGAGAACATGTTAAGATTTTAGAATCGATTTTGTGTCCCCCTAAACCCCTCCTTACGAAAAGAAATCTTAGATTAATCCTATCATTCCATATTTATGATTCATCTAGGGATAACCATAATGTATCACGATCTCAAGAAATAGTACTGGTGGTAGGGTACGAAGAAGGATATTGCAAATTTTGTGGAAAATGTTTAACCTGCCAAAAGGTAAAATTGAACACCAGCTTTTTGGAGGATTATTACAACCACTCACTATTCCAGAATGGAAATGGTATCACATTACAATGGATTTTGTCTGCGGATTTCCTAGAACATCTCAAGGTTATAATTATATATGGGTTATTGTTGATCGACTTACCAAATCTGCCCATTTTCTACAAAAGGGAGCTACTGATTCTTTTCAAAAACTCAGTGACCTTTATATTCGAGAATTTTTTAGACTCTATGGAATACCCTTATGCATTTTATATGATCAAGATCCATGATTCACAAGAAGATTTTATCAAGCATTGGAAAAATCTATGGGGACAAAGCTTTATATAAGAACTGCCTTCCATCTCCACATCGATGGTTAATTCGAAAGGGTAAATTAGACCCTCAAGGTTATGTTACGAGCTTGCACTTTTTACTTTTTTGGTACGTGGAATGATCATATTACCTAAATCAAACTCTTTTACAATAATATCTATCAAACCAATAATCAAGCAACTCCTTATGAATCCTTATACAGTAGGCCCTATCATTCACCCTTATACTAGAATGAATTTGAAGAGAACAATATCTTTGGATTCAAAATTATATTTGAAACCACAAAAAATAAACGAATAATTTTAGAAAGATTATATTCAACCCAAAGTCGAGAAAAGAGTTATGCAGATAATAGAAGGAAACCTTGGAATTTTGGATAGACTATCGGGTATTCGTAAGGTATCCCCACGAGAATGTATTATTCGATTTGGAACTAAATGGACGTTATGACCTTGTTATATTGGACCATTTAAAATCATCAAATGCATAGGACCAATAGCTTATTATTTAGAACTACCTCCAAAAATTTCATATATATATGATTTTTTCATGTTTTGCAACTACGAATATACATACTTGATCCCAATAACATTATTACATGCGAAGGTATATTAGTGAAACCTAACCATGACTTCAAAAAAAACATATAAAAATACTTTCTTGTGAAAACAAAGTTCTTCGACAAAAAAACATTCCACTTGTAAAGGTCCTTTGGCAAGACCATGGTATATAAGAAGCAACATTGGAAATGGAAGACACTATGAGAATACGCTATCCCGCACTTTTTCAAGGTAATTTCGAGGACAAAATATTTTTTAGGAAGGTAAAATGTAACAAACCTACCAATATTTGAGAAATAACTCCAACGGATAAGGTAATTACCTTAGTAACCCTTAAAGTTTCAAAATTACGAAACACCCCGAGATTATTTAAAACTTACTATTTAAACCATACCCTATCCATATAACCCAAACTTAAATACAAAGATTAATCAAAGTATTTATATTTTGTATCAATTACACAACCCAACCCTACAAGTTTGAAAAATTACACATTCACCCCCTAAACTCTTAAAAAAGTGCATAATTGTTCCTAATTTCATGTTATATATTACCAAAGGAACCAAATCAAAAACAACATTAATTTTACTTCACCCCTGTGTATTTTGTCAGCTGGCTGCCTTTTGAGCAATTGTACCACATGGTACCCATGTCCTCTCACATGGTACATTGGTAAAACTTAGTTAAACTATAGTAGGTTTCCACTTCTTTTTACACTAATCCCTTCACCATCACAAATAGTATAACCCCCCACCATCCACCATTATAAAAACATACATTACCACAGTTAAAAAAATAAAGAAAAATTCTACCATTTTGGTATTTTTATGTTTTTATGTAGCATTTCTGTTTTTTTAATTGTTTAAGTTTTGGGCATTCATAGGTTATAAATATAAGTTTACATGTAAATTATAACGTGGAAAATGCACTAAAAAAGCTTGAAAATTAGGAACCTCCTTTAAAACTTCAACTTTAATGGTGGAACCTGTACTCTTGACTTTGAAAATTTTTCAAGGTGGGAGAACCGAAGCCCTGGTTGTAAGGAACCTATACGCAAAGATTAATTCAACCCAAAATTAGTTTTGATAACCCAAATCAAAGTTTGAAAATTACGGAACTGGAAATTTTAGAAATAAAATTAAAGAGCTATGGTAAACCAAAATCTTTAAAACCAAATCAGTTTGACTACATTTTGATTCTAGATCATGAATATCACTATGTCGTAGCTCGAATGATAGACTAAAACCATGATTGTTAAAGTCAAACCTACACCATTTTTATAGAAAATGAATAGCTCAAAAAAATTAACCTCAATGTTTGAAGCTAATATGGTTAAGTTCCTCTAAAAAAATTAGACAATTTTCATTCAGGTTTAAACCTAAATGGTACTCTAAAACTGTTCAAATTTACGATCAAAATTTTCAAACGTTAAAGTCAACAAAATAAAGGTAGGAGATAAAGTGTAGTTCAGGTGCGAGAGTGAAGTCAAATTTAGGTGCGTCTAGACTTTGACCCAGTGTGTGAGGGTGTGTCTCCCATAAACAAATTCTAGGATTTTTTCCAAAAATTTATTTTATTTTTGGTCAAAATGGTATGTTACATCACCCTGTTTGGTTCCCCAAAAAGCATTTTCTAATGAAAACAGTTTTAAGAAATTTAAAACCCAAATTTCAATTTTCATTTTAACCTCTCAAATTTTCAACTATTGTAAAACAACCCAAACTTTAAATATAAGTCCCTTTTTATAAGTACAACAAAAATGTCTCTTATCACTAATTCCAAAAGCAAATGGAAAACAAAATTGATAAAAAAAGATAAACTTTTCATTATTATATATAACTCCAACACTAAATTTTATACTCTAAAAAATATATTTTTCACCCCAACTTTCACTTAGAAGTTCATTTCTGTTTCATACTCTAAACAGTTATACTATCCATGATTTTAGAATACTCAGTTAACCCTCGTGAAAATGAAGATTAAATACAAATGACCCAAAATTGAAAAGAAGGTGATTCTATTTCGATATTATTTCGAGCTTACACCCTTGAATTACTGCATATGTTTATATCACTATGTGATAGCCCCCGAAATTTTGTTTTCATTTATGAACTCTTTTCTGTAGTTCACAATACGGTGAATAGTGATTTGATCCTCATCCAATTAAGCCCTAACCCAATAATATCATGCAACCTATGATTTCATTCTAACCCAGTAGTATATCTCATAATTTAGGGCATAGACTTTTTGTATACCCACAAAAGCGCTATTTTTCCTACAAGACTCAGATGTGACACCCCGACTAATTAAATACCGGGTAGCTACTCCTTTATGAAATTAATACAGAATATCAAGTTGGTTCAGTCCTAGCATCACTGTCAAAAACATTATTGATTACTAGCCACCTAAATTTTAAAAAGAGAGATGTCAAATTTTATTTATTTAAGTTAACAATTGACTAAGTAATTAAATCATCATCCAACAATCTCATAAACAATCTCATATGAATAACCAACGAAATGAAATAAACCGAGTCTGGAGTAAACACTCCAACAACAACACCTGAGTAAAATAAAATCCCGATAAAAGAGTCGGAATAAATAAACCAATATCTGAGATAAAACTAAAAATCTGAGAATGCTATCTCTAAATGGAAACGGGCGACATGCCCTAACAGATGAGTAACCCTGAATATAATCAAGTGCAGATTGTGGAGGCATCTAATACCGAGATACTGTAACTTCCACAACGGCTACAACATGTCAATGTAATGGAACTCCTATGCTTGGCATCCCTGTGGTTGGGCACCTAAAAAGGTTTTTACAAGAAAATAGATTTGAAAGCAAACGGGTCAGAGACCGAGGTGAAAACAGTTTAAAAAAATATAGCAAGTATTTAATTACATTAAGCAGTAAATATTATAGACATGTTAGTTTTGTGCTCTCGCATGAGCTCCTCACCCCTCAACTAATGTGCATACCTAACGTATACCTTCAGCCCATCATAGTTATACCACTAACTAACTAGTCTGTACCACTTCCTGACTTCACATTATAATATACGGGTCTATTCGTACTATTCTAATATATTCTGCATAAATCTCAACTTCATATTAATTAGAGTTTTACATCAATTACGATATGGATTCTCACTTTTTTAATCATATTCGAATATCACAATTATTCGCATTCAAAATTTAACAGTGAGTCAGTTACAAGTACAAATATATCATTCTCAACATATATATAAAAATATGGCACCCCTAGGCTAAGCTATCATGCACGTATACTCTGCTATCGAATCCTGGTACATCACGTACATAAGGACTACGTGTTCCAAATCGCTCAGGAACCGTTTCAATAAACAAAATCACACATATTGGAGGCGAACATAGTTCACATACTCATGGGTCACATACATACCTACGCTCCCATGGTCAGCTGACTTATCAACTCACAAATAAGTCATTCACAACCCTATGTCCTTAAGGTAGAAATCTAAATCCCCGCGTAGGCACACAAAGATTATATGGTCCTTTTTCGAAAGCCGACCTCCTATGGTAGGTATGTCATACACATAAGGAATCCACACACTAGGCATTCCCACAACCTAAGTAATCATATATCAATATTGGTATTCACACATTCCATCTTATAAGTCTCATACGTAGTAAGTTTATCCCGAACATGATACGTAATATATATTTAGTTTAATAACTCTCTCGTCGTATCCATTTGAGTACCTAAACTTATCCCACAAGGTTACTGTCATCTCCGTAACTTAAAGTCCCTCCGTTACTGTTACTAACCTTATATCATCATTCATTCCCATTATATTCTCAAATCGAACGATTTCTAACCATACCTCACTTGTTAGACCCTCATAAGTAATAATATTCAATTACATAAGGTAAACCATTTTTTTTTCGGGCATCAACTAAGACCCTACTGACCTTAACTAAGTCCCACAATACCATATTAATCACACTAAGAATCAATATAGGCTTAGGATTTATATTAAACCTTAAAGGAGAAAGTTTTCAAAAATCAGGAAGGGTCGATCGATCGAAGGCAAACGGTCGATCAATCGAACCAGTCGATCGATCGACATTCTTGAGTCGATCGATCGATCAAGCAGGTGTTCGCCCAAAAATTCTTTAAACAGTTACGGGTTCTCCAAATTTACACCCTAAATCCTCCATTACAACGTCCTAAACTCCCAACCAATTATACTACGCAATACACCAACATGTTTCCACAATCTCTAACGTTTTAGAATCATTAAACCATCATGAATTAACAGTTTCTTGGATCAAAAGTCATAAATATTCCTTTAAACCTAGTTCTTCAAAATTTCTTCAAGAACATCAAATTCCTCAACATTAATTCATGAATTTGTACACATGGATTATGATTTCATTGTCTCTACATACCAGAAGTTCATCTACATGCAAAACGTACCCATATTCAAGATTATATTCTCCAATTCATGAGATTTCTAATATTTCTAGTTCAATTTCCAATTATAAACTATCATGGTTATTATATGTACTAAATTATTGTAAGTTAAATCACTTGCCTCTGTTTAGATGTTCTGATCCTTTGATGATGAAAAAGTTTGGTTCTCCTTCTTTTCCGATCACAAATTTGGCGATAGTGATGGTGTGTGGTGGTTATGGCCTTGGAAACCCTTAGAACTTCTCCTCTGAATTTATGTTGCCCACTCTTTGGTTTTGAAAGATAATGGCCCTAGTGGACCTAAGGTTGGCTGATAAATAACACCTAATTTTCGTAGGTTACTATTCATTAAAAAATAAAATGACTGAAATACCCTCTCGGGTTGTCGGTTAGGTCTAAAAATGCTCCGGGACCCAAACTAAACCCCCGATTAGTGTTTTCTGACTATTTCGATCCTTTCGAACACGTTGGTGCACTCAAAATGACTATACGGATGATACAAATATAATTTACTTATAATTTCATTTAAATTGATTCCTGACACGACCGACACGCGCGTCCCAACTTAACTTTTGAATTACCGTATTTATAACTCGCGACCTTATTAATAAATTCAGTAATCACATATTACCATAATCACTCAGTAATAGTCAACATTATCATCATAATCAAATTCTAACTATCGCCTTGCTAGTTATTTAAATCCGAATTAATTTCCAATTAATTATCCCAAATTAATTTAATAAATCCCATAATTAAAAGCAATTTCAATTAATAAATCTCATAATTAAAAGCCATAAAATTACGAGGTATTACATCAGATGTTTGAGTACCTAGTTTTATAGCTACATATGTATGAGTGTCACTCTAGTTAGTGTGCCTAGATGGTTACTTCCCTAATGGTTTTGGGTTGATTATGTAATAGCATATTTCTCTCATCGCTCAATAACTTAGGCTTACATAAGTGTTTGGCATATTCCACTACTATTTGATTTAATCTGGGATGAAGTCCGAAGATCTAACGTTTCCAACATTCATGATTCTCCATTCTTTGAAGGTATAATGCTTTAGTGTTTGAATTAATTCCTTGACATTTATTTTGGGATGATCGTTTTTACTAAAACTCCAAATAGGATATTTTCTTTAAATTACGAGGTTGTTTTTATTTATTTAAATATAATTTTTTAATGTGTATCTCGTTCAAACAAGATGTTAATCTAGTCCAAATGAGATTGGTATCTCGTTAGAAGGATTCGTTAGAAGGTTTCTTCATTTGAACATATCATGCGGGATCACTGTTATGATTTTGTTGATGTCGTTAGAAGAGAGACATAGATCGTTCAAACAAGATGATAATCTCATTTTTTATTCGAATGACGCCGCCACCTCAAAATTTGTGAACGTCCTATAAATACCTATTTCATGTTTGATTTCGTTAAGACTTTTGCTAGAACTTTATTCTGCATATCCTTTGCAAAAGTTTTCAACCTTTTTGTTTAAGAAAATATTTTTAATTTACAAATCATTAGCCCTATTTTATTAAATCAAGTTCAAACCCTATATTTTGTATCTAGCATACAACTCTTGTGGAGAGAGTTTCTTAACGGCTAAATTTCCTAGGAAATTCACTACTGACAACGAAGGCTGATCGGTGGATACCGAGCATGGAAGACCGCGTGTCGACGACTCTGGACAGAGTTGTAATCTTTAGAGATTTGCTAGACATTGCGCATTATATTTGTGGTAGTTATTAAGTGGTCTATAAGTTGATAGTCTCGTAAACTCTCTAAAGTGTTGAAAAAAGGTTTTACCTGAAAGTTTTTTTTTTCTTAATTTGACTTTTTTGAATGTATGATTTATTTTATCAACTTTATCACCTAGATGCATGTTTAGGATAATAAGATAAAATTTGGACTTATGTGTGTTGGACACTTAATTTATACGAATATTCCATTAAGATCGTAGGCACACTCTCAAATTAATATGAGAGCCTGTTACACAAATTTACCGTGTGATCTTTTTCTCAAAATATTTTTTTTTCTTGATATCAACCTTTTTTTGAAAATTGATGGTCTTTGAAAATTTTAATTTTAATGGGAAATTTGTGTAATCTAGTGCCCATCTCTGATGTACTAATTATGCTTACCGGAAAGCTAGGATGAGCTCCGTTTTGAAAGCCATAGATGAGAGAGTCTGGTTAATTTGTGAAAGAGGGTGGACTCCTCCTACTATCACTATTGATAATGTCACAAACCCTAAACCCGACTGATGATGAGTTTAAGGGGAGTTCTTGAAACTCCCATGACCTTAGTGATATTTTTGGCATGTCATCCAGACGAGTTTCGACGTATCATGATGTGCATTACATCTAAGGAAGCATTGGATATCTTCTAGCTGACACATGAGGGTACCAACATTGTCAGTCTATCTACGCTTCAAAATTTGACCACCCAATTCAAGACCGTCACTAAGAGTTCAAAATTATTGATGATTTTTATGCTAGGTTGTTGGACATTGTAAACACTAGTTTTAATTTAGGTGAGAAAATTCCGGAGACAAGGGTCATCAAAAATATTTTAAGATTACTCCCTTCCTGCTTTATTCCTAAGTTCACCATGCCTAATTTACTAGGGATTTTAGACACTCTTTAGGTTAGAAATACTCATCGGAGACCTTCAAACTTATGTGATAGATATGTTCCCTTAAACCATCAATCCTAAGGATATAGGGGTATCCTCAACGACTCAAGCTAAGAAGAAGAAAAAGGAGAAAGTGTGCGAGTCTAAACCTAAGGGTGAGGTTGATTTCAATGACTTGGCCTTATTTGCGACTTTTTAAAAAAGGTTTCTGAAGTTTTCCAAAAATAATTCTTCCAATAAAAGGATTTTTAATAAAATAAAATAAATATGAGGTCAAGGATAAAGGTTAGAAAGAGGAAGATATAAGGTGTTATGAGTATTAAGGTAAAAGGTACAAGGCAAATGAGTATCCCACTAGGCTAAAGAGAAAGGGAAAAGAGATTGCAAATAAAGTCACTCTTAGCGATACTGACATTGAATTGATTAATTTAGGGGAGAATGAACACATGAAAAGTGAACGGCTTTCATATATAGTCCCATGAGCACTCATAGTTTGTCCCACGATGATGAGGACACATGTAAACGTGAGAGCCTCGATAATGTTTAGACTCATTCGGGAGATAGTGAGTGTGAGGATGGTGCTTTTAGTGAGGAAAAAGGAGACTCCAAAAATCCTATAGTCATTTATAAACCCAGATATTGAACACCAAAAAGTTGAACAAATATTTGAGTCTTGGGGTATTAGATTTGGAGAGAGAGAGGTAGAAGTTTTGAGGGTGTGTGAGGAATTGATGAGTCAACTCGAGAAGGTGAAGGTTTCTTTGTGTGAGCAGTTAATCACCTTAGGCCAGGATTAGAGTGAATTGACTAACAACGTGGCTAGTCTTACAGGAGGTCTTCAATTTTTCTTAGAGACTCATGAGAAACTTGAAGCCCATGTATCCCAACTCAAGAGAGATCTCAAATCGTGCCCGAAAGGTCAAGGTCACTTTAGAAGATACATCTAAGAAGGTCCGAAAGATGATCCTCGATCCTGCTTGGGTAATGCTGAGAGGCTAGGAATATGTTATGATGGTGCATTCACTTCCCATGTATCACCCGAGCTAGTTCTCGAGCTTGTGTTGGATCTTTATGGTGCTCAACCGAACCCACTTAGGCATACAATTCCCCGTAGGAGAGAACATGGACATTTTGAGAGAGTTGGTCCTAAGCCCATTTATGTTTGTTCCCACTACAAACTAAGAGGACACCTTAGGGAATTTTGTTTTATGTTGGGTAGTGTTTCTCATAGATATCTTCCATGATATACTACTACACACATTCCCTCACACACTCCCACACATGTTACTCTGCATGCTCCCTCACATGACATGAGATATTTTGAGTGTTTTCGAGAGCAAGTTAAGTATTTTGTCAAAACTTCACATGATTTGATGGATATTTTTCATAGGATGTCATCTCCTTTGGAGAACTCCTTCGGACCTAATAATTAAGGTTTAGACTTATTTTCTAGCATAGGATGCTTTTCATGTTCATATATACATGCCTATTGCTAGATTATACTATCATTATATAATCATTGTATTTGTCTTTTTCCACTTTGATGTATTTTTTGAAAAATCAAAAAAGATTTTTTTTCTTTGAATTTTTTTGGAAAAATACAAAAATATTTTTGATTTCTTTATAGATAAAGTGAAAAAGCCAAAAAGATCTTATTTTTGATAAATTTTTTTGAAAACTCCAAAAAGATTTTTGTATTTTTTTACACCATATGTGGATGAACATTAAAGATATATGAGTCACCCATTTATTCCATATCCACATGACTCTTTTCTAGTGTTTTGAGATTTGACATCATTTCATTTTATGCTTTATAATGTATGGAGTCATTAAGATGTGCTATGATGACTACTTGCTACATGTTTGACTCCTAGTCTCCTTTAATGCACACAAGCATGAACTCATTTGAGTATTACACTTACCTTTCACATGTCTGTTGTAGTGTTTTCATCCTACTTTTAAAACGAATCAAATGCGATAAAACGAGATAATGAAAGTAGTGCTTATAAGAACCATTGCTCGAATTGGTAAAATTAAAAATCATATCTCCGATAAATGTGATATATTTAAAGCAATGGAATCAGGCTCCGAAAGACAGGTTGTCTTTGCGTGAGTAGCCACCATTTGCAAAAGAAATTAGCCTAAAAGATTAAAGGCACATAAAACAAAAAAATAAAAAGTTTCAGGCTAATTTTAAAGTACATTGGTACTTCGCTACATATGAGCATTTATTTATTCAAAATAAAAAATTTGAGAGAAAAAAATTCAATATGTGAGTTTTGAGCAAGTTTAGTTGAAGATCAATGGGTTTGTACGTCTTGAAAAAGTCTCGTAAAAGCATTACATAGTTTGGGGGTGTTATTGGTGTGAAAATCATTCACGACCTTGACTAGTTGAATATGATAAGTTAATTTCACTTGAGTTCACCATTTTTACACCTAAGGTAGACTTTGATATCTTACGTTAGTGGTGTCCTTCGTGCACATATACTATGTTTGTCTGTATTGATTTACCCATATAATGTGTTCACACCCCTATCTTCCATTTTCATGATTCGGTTATTTTTTGTGTTTCTTCATGGTGTGTTGTTTTTGTAAAATACTTTTACTTGACAATTTTAAAAAGGAAAAATAGTGTATGGAGACTTTGAAATTATCATTACATGTGCTTCTTTGATATATTTTTGTGATGATATCTTAATATTTTTTATGATGTTCCCTTTATGTTTCATGATTAGTTTTTACTCCTTGCCTATTTCAGACAAGGTAAAAGGGGCAGAACAAATTATAGGGGTGAGTTTGATTTATGGGAGTGAGTTTCATATCATTTCATTTTATTTGATATATTTCAAACTTGATGCATCACGGGGTAATTTCTTTGTTTCATGTGTATATGAATTTTGAAAGATCATATTTGTATTACACTCAATAAAGACAAAGCGGTCAATAGAAATCAAAGAAGAAGTGGAGATTTGAAAGAGACTTGAAGACAACTTTATCTTGTACCTATCTATTTTAGTGGTTTGGAGGGTATTAGGATATTTCATTCCTCTTAGGGGATTATTTTATAATTTGAATTTCTATTTTTTTTTGTACGAGAATAGCCAAAAAGGGAGAGATTTGTAAGAGTATATTTTCTCTCATTGATCAATAGCTTAGGCTTACATAAGTTTTTGGCATATCTTCCTACTATTTGATTCGAGCCGGGACGAAGTCCGAAGATCCAACATGTCCAACATTCAAGCATATCCATTCTTTGAAGGTATAATGCTTTAGTGTTAGAATTTATTCCTTAAATTTATTTTTGGATGATCATTTTTATTAAAACTGGAAACATGATTTTTTTTCATTAAAAATAGGGGTTGTTTTCCTTTATAGATAACTAATTTTCTAACTCGTATCTCGTTCAAACGAGAAGGTAATCTCGGTTAAACGAGATTAGTATCTCGTTAAAAGGGCTCGTTAGAAGGTTTCCTTAATAGAATATCTCACGAGGGATCATTGTTTTGATTTTTTTGATGTCTTTAAAAGAGATACATAGCTTGTTAAAACTAGATGATAATCTCGTTAGAACGGAAGTGCATTTTCATTCGAACGATGCCACCGCCTCAAAATTTGTGAACGTCATTCAAATACCTGTTTCGCGTTTGATTTCGTTAAGACTTTAACGAGAACTGATTTTACATATCCTTTGCAAAAAATTTCAACCTTTTTGTCTAAGAAAACCTTTTTGATTCACAAATCATATCCCCAAAGTTTATTTAAGTGAATCAAGTTCAAACCCTATAGCTTGTATGCATGATACAACTTTTGTGGAGAGAGTTTCTTCATGGCTGATCTTGGGATACCCGAGGGAATATTAGGGTTTTTAGTGATAAGATTTTATTAACAATGCATATTAACAGTATATAATTTAGATTTTTATCAAAGTAAATTTTTGTATGTTGTTTTTCTGCATGTAATTTTTTTTCTCCGTGTTATTATGTACAAGGTATGGCTTTGCGTGGATTAAGAGATTTTGTATTTCACTATTAAGGGATTGGGAAAATTAATAGGTAATATGGTGGGGGAAGAAGATTTGTTATAAGGGATGTCGATGGGAATGAGTTATGCCATATGGATTTACTGAAGGAAAATGAGAAAAGTACATGTAGGATGTGGTGGATTATTAAATTGTTGAAGGGTGGTTATCTTTGCATCATTGATAGTGATGCCTAACTGATGAACATGTGGGAAAATATTTAAGAGATTAAAGGATAATATATCTTTTATTTAGAATAACCAAAAGATCCCCTATGAAACCTATCCAAACAACTCCTAAGAAGACTTTTAAATTTCCCTCAATCAGCACATGGGAATATGTAAGGATGAATAAAGAAGATTTTGATTTTGCAGTTACTCCAAACCCTAAAAAACCTAAACCATCACAAAAGGTTAGAAAGAAAACTTTAGGGGCGAGGAGATATTTGAGAATTTTAAATTCCTATTGTTTCAAGTTTATTAACACCTCAACAGACCCATTGGACCTTAGTGATGAAAGTTATAAAGAATGTGACTGAGATTTCAAGGACCTATTAGACTTTAGAAGTCTAAACAGAGAATTAAATGATAAGGAGGAAGACTTGTTAAGGCGTGTAAGGGAAGAATGTAGTAATCAAGATGTTGTCAATGAACAAGGTGGGAACTCTATTTTTTAAGATTTTGATTTATTACCATGTGATAACTTACATGCTAAAGATAATTATTCAAGTGAAGTTGAATAAGAGAGTGAGGGTGATGAGCCACAAGGTTATGAGCAAGAATGTGATGAGCCACAAGGTTATGAGCAAGATGATGATGAAGCACATGTCATTATTGTTCTGACTCAGTTTGATGGAAGCACTCATAATGTATTTGAGGAGGAAGAAAATGAAAGGCAAGATGATGATACACATGGAATTAAAGATGGTGTACTTGATGAAATTAATGAGCATGTGGAGTGGCCAACAATGGGAGATTGCAGAGTATATATGAGGAAGTGTGTTGTGTCCAAAAATTTTGAATATAAGCAGAAACAAAATAATAACTTGAAGATTAATATAGTTTGTAAGGATCCATTTTGTAAGTGGAGAGTTTATGTGAGGAAAATGCCACATGAACCAACTATAAAGCTGAAATATCTTGTTACTGACCATACTCGCAAGTGTAATGAATAAGGGAAGAATTCAATGGCTAGACAAAGGTTGGGTTGCTAATCAAGTTAAGCATATAGTAAGAAATCACAATGGGTTCAAACCAATTGGTATAGTTGTTTTTATTTGGTGCAAGGGGTAAAAATATCATATCAAGAAGTGTTGGCCTAAATTATGATTTGACACAGTTTGTAAATGTGAATACATCACAAATAACTTTTCAGAATCATTTAACAAAATAATATTGGGTCTTAGAGATATTCCAATTATGAAACTTATGGACAAGTAACAAATGTTGGTCATGTTAATGATATTCACAAGGAGGTTAAAGGCAGATGGTATGGATCAATATTCACTTGTTAATAGAGTTGAGACAGTAATCGCAATAGTCAAGAAGAGATACAAAAACTATACCACTTATGGGGCTGCTGATTTCTTACATTTGTTCAGCAATAGGCATGGTAAAAGCTAGGCAATGAACCTAAATGAACTTTCTTTCACTTATGGGGAGTGAAAATGAGTTCTATCCCAAGTAAGCATGCAATTACTATTATCATGCCAATAAGAGAACCATAGGCTAAGTAAGAAATTATGTTTATCAATTACTATGTTTGTTAACTCTAAATCAGGTTTATTAATTACTATGTCTGATCTTTTGTAGGTTATGCAATCCATTTTTTAACTCGGGTACATACATGGAAGCATATTCTTCATATGTAAACCTAATGAAAGACCTATCCTTTTGGGCTGAGGTAGTTTTCAACTTTTATCTCAATTACATTTGTTTATATGAACAAAGATTCATACCTTCTAACTACTATACAATTTAATTACATACCTAACAAAAAGTCAATCCCCTGATACTCAAAAGACCACCAGGTAGATCTTAAATTAAGATGATAAGGAATCAAGATGAAGTTTTTGCACTAAAAAGATAATAGAAAAAATGCAGCAAATGTGGATAACTAGGACCCAACAAAGCAATATGTATTGGTCCAATAGATAAAGACTCAACTAGTGCATATGGTAATTCAGTTCACCTTTTTTCATCTATTTCATTACATATTTTACATCTTTTTTCTCACAATTAAGCCTAGTACAACTAAAGTGGGGCAAGCTATGAATCCTATAGTTAGGAATAAACCAACTTTGGTTATTTCATCTATGCATGTGTTAAGAACTAAACAAGCAATTAAGAAAGAGAAGAAACTAAGCATTTATGAATCAATAGTAGAGGGATGGACATGTTGGTTTGGGGAACGGTCTTCACAACCATTTACACCACCTATGACTCATAGTACACATTAAGTCAGCCAAGACAAAAAATAATGAGTTAGTTTATGTTTTTTTAGTTGGGGGAAGGGTCTTCACAACTATTTACATCACATATTTCATGTTGGAATTTCATATATTTCTTCCTGTATGTGTTCTTCATTTGAGAAGTCATTACCATCGTAAAACCAGCGCATATTTTAACATAGCATTTCTTCTACAGAAAGGTACACTATAATGCATAATGCCCTCTTACAGTATAAACTTAGCATCATTCCTGAAAAAACATGTATCTTGTTAGTATGTAATTTTATAAATGTTTTTAGAATTAAATACATACATATTGTTCATGTCCTCCTCCCATTATTGCAAAAAAAATGCCCCTTAATGCATTTTCCTGAACTGGATTTTGTAGCAACTATATTTATCGTAAACAACATGCTCAAGTTGGGTTTTGTACTAGATTTACAAAGACTACATGAACAGGGGTACTAATGTATATTGTCAAGCACCAAATGGTTATCTAAAGTTTGGGTTAAGGGTATGTAATGGATGGTATGAGTTTTAGCACCCATTCATTAATAGAAGGAATTATGGCACCCAACCACACATAAACTAGAACAAACATATCCCCAAATGCATATGAGCCTAAATAATAATTACAAAATAGTAAAGGTCTACGAGCTCTCAAATCTAGTATTAACATAGATGTCTCGAGGTTATGATTACTTTTAATTTACTTTTCCCCTATAATCTTATTGCTAATAAAATTTGAGAATTTTGAGAGTTGCAAACTTTTCATCATTACGATTTCCCTTGATCGACATCCTTAAAAATACCAAATGGTATTTCTTAAAAATGGTTATTGTGACGTCCTCGAAAGTATTATTGACCACTTCTATCAACATTATGTTTTTCCTCAAGACCCTTCCTCTTTCGATCTCCCTATATCTCTCAAGTAGACATATGATCTAATCTTGACATCGATGTTACCTTGTAGGTGGATACTACCTCCAACTTTTGATTCGTCCATTACTACCAAATGTCTTGGGTTTTGAAAAATCATTTATTAATATGAATTATGCGCTTAATGTCTCCTTTGTGAAATATCTATGAATTTTTCGTACATATAAGGTCCCCGATAAATTATTTTTCCTTACGGACCTCAACTCATAGGGTCGACCATAATAAGCATAGATCTCGGTACTTGTTTTGGTGTGGTTAAAATAATAGGGTGGAATCTACATGACGTAATTAATTAAAATGGGTAGCATTTTTACAATAAATAAAGTACACAATTAGTAGTTGATGTAATTATGATTACCAATGATTAAAATTAAAACTACAAGGGATTGAATTCAATTGTCTTATCTATATGTTATGACTTCAGTAAGATAGTTGACTCAATATGATTATAAATGCACTATGGCTCTATCATGCATGTATTTTATGTACAAATGGAAATGTCAACATATTCATCTTTGTTAGAGCTTAGGATGAGTCGGGATTAAGGTTAACATGACAAATATTGTCACCTAAATAAACTACATGTTTGATTAATGCATTTCATTTAGACAAGTGATGCTTAAAGAAAGGATTTAAAAATTTGAATTATTCATACATACCTACACACATACAAACTCTCATATATATATATATATATATATATATATATATATATATATATATATATATATATATATATATATATATATATATATATATATATATTGTTTAATACAAAGATAAACTTACAATCAACAGTGATAACTCCAAGTGCTTAAGACGTTAATCAATTTATTAACCTTATTTTACATTCCATCATAAATTTTTGTCTTTTATGTAAATAAATACCAGGAGCATACTCATTGAGGTTTAATAAATGGGAGCATATATATATATATATATATATGAACATGCCTCAGTTAAATAGGTTGAGAAAAACTTTTTGAACTTTCATATATAGTATTTACTTTGATGATGCTAATAGATTCTTATGAAAATAATTAATAAATATAAAATTTGTTAAGAGAAATAAATTATAATGGAAGTTCTAAGTGATGAGGCATTATACATCCATCGTTAGAATATATATATATATATATATATATTTAAGTGGGGTATTACGTGATAATCTCCAGTAATATCACATATGTGAGTGAGAGGGGGTAACTTATATGATAATTTAGAAAGTCAAATTCTCTAAACCCATGAAATTGTATGGTGTTTGAGGAGATCCTGATTTTACAAGTAGATAACTAAAAATCTTTAAAAAGGAAATATACAATTCCATTATATTGGTTTACACGAAGGGGTTATTACTTAAAACATTATTTCCACTCCTCAGCCATAAAAATTTGATTATCAGTCTTAAGAAAGTTAATGAGCAGAAGCTAGTTATCAATGCAGTGACATTTCATAATACTCTCTTAGGTTTTGGCAAAATATATGATTTGAATCCAACCAATATTATTTCATGTAAGGCATGTTTGTGAAACATGTATTTGGAGATATATAAAAGTGGGTCCAAATTGAAATCTTTATCCTCTATGAGGATATACACTTGTGGAAATCCATTGAGGAGTTTATGAGAAATTTGAGAATAAAAGTAACCTCTTCAAAATAGTTGAAATTTTTTCAAGGTGGAAAAATTGTCCTACAGAGGAAAGATGTGGAAGACGTACAGTGAATATACATTTATGATGCAATATGGGTTGGTCCCTGAGGGACACTTTACCATCACAAACTTTAGAGTACTTACATGAATGTTAGTTTAGCCCGTTTACAGGCTCGCATCATTATCGATCGCCGATATTGGAGTACCCATTCGTGAATTCACAAGGGTTGACAATAATCTCTTTATTTAGGGTGTGTCTATAATATCTAAAATGAAATTCATATTTTATACTTTTCATTTTTGTACAATATTACAATTATGCTTTTGTAAGGACATAATTTTCTCAGTAGGGTAGAGAAGCATATTAAGCTAAGTTTGGTGGAATTAAGATGATTGAGAAGATTATCATTTAAGATGGATGGGTCATATTTGAAATTATCAAGATGTGTGTAGACAAAAGGTACCATTTCAAGTTTTATGTCGGGGTAAAGGGTACATATGGAATAAATTATTTTGAAGGGGAAGATGTTTTGGCTAAGTTCATGCTTGTGCGAGGCTTAGCAAAAGGATGGGAGGTTTATAGGAGAGGATAAGGAAAAAGGAGAGAAGTCATAATATTGACGAGTTATAGTATAAGAGATATATCATTCAATATAATCACTAAAGAGGGTAGAAGCCAAGTGCAACTTCAGGTGCCAGAGATAGGGAAATGAAGGATATGGAGTTATGCCGAAGATGCATTTAAGCACATGGAGCAGGAAGTTTTGTGAGTGGAGATGGAGATAAATACTAGTATAGTGGAGGGGTTGGAGAAAATAAAGGACATCAGGTTCTACACAAGAGCGGACTTAGTGGAACCGTGGCCTTTATCCACCATTAATATAAATGTGATGCCGACAATAATAATAGACCTTTGTGAATGATAATTCTTGTATTTTTAGGATTGAGTTCTTCCAGAGAGGGGTGTTAGAAGTGGTTGGTCCCCCGAAAAAGTCACCACCACCATTATACATGATAAAACAGTGGGTGAAAGAGAAATGGAGTCCATTGGGGATATACAAGTTCTAAAACTTCATTACTTTGTCTTTTTGTTAGTGTTTATTTCTATTAGAGAGGCAAATTGAATTTTGGATGGTAAGAAGTGGGTTTTTTATGGAGTGCAAATGATTATGCAAAGATGGCACCCTCTAGCAAGGCATACTCAACAACCACAATATTGGAATTATAGGTGGATTCAAGTAATGGGTATTCCTATTCACTTATGGAGTGAGGATACTTTTAAAGTAATTGGAGAGAAATGTCGGGGGTTATTAAAGGTGGATAATGACACTAAGGTGGGCAAAGAGTTACAATGGGCCAAAATTCTAGTTAGATGGATTGAACAACCATCAGATAAAATAAGGATTTTAGAGTTACAGTGTGGGTTGAGGAGAACAACTACTTATTTGGTGGAAATGATATTAATTACCTAGAGTTAGACAAATCCATATATGAACATCTGCAAAAAGTGAAGCATCGTGCAAAATATCCGTGCAAAGGGGGGAACGAATCGGAACAATGGCACCGAGCTCTGACTATGGAAGTTGTAGAGGTTATCAAACATAAAATATTGGAGGAAAGGTGAATCATGTATGAAGATGATAGGAGGTCGGGAAGCAAGTTTACACCTAAATTGCAAATGGTGTTATGGGTATAGTCATCGAGTAGGAAACCGACATTAATGTAAGGGAGTTAGAAATTACTGACAATCGCAGAATTTTGGTCACAAATATGAAGACGCATGGAGAGTCTACGAAGTTCGACAATAGGTCTATCTCTTAAACTTCAAGTGGGGCTACGAGTTCAGGACACATACCCTTTTTCATAACACTAGTGAGGGACAATATGAGGGATCAGGGTCTAGGGGAGATTCAAGTTGAAGCATCTATGGTCAAAGTTGATGAAGTGGTCTAACTCGGTGAGGCTAACAATATGCTAAGGTCAAAATAGGGTCAAAAATTACCAGAGAGGATAGGATGAAAGGGACAAGATATTTCTTGGAGTATGGAAGGAAAAAATAAATAAAGATCCTAGAAAGTAGGCATGTCAAGCGTATGTGTGGAGTTTAAAAATGTAGTGAGTGGGCATCTTAAACTAAATGGGGAACATGTGGAAAGAAGTGTGGACACACAATAATGTATTATACTACATTTTTCTTAAACAAAGAGAGCTTATTCTTATGGGACAGATGGGAAAATTCATGGCAACTCCAAAAAGTAAGGCAAACAAGATTTTTATTATGGGAACTCATTATTGAGTTTAAAAAATGTGAGGACCATTATTAATTCGAGTAATGCAGGTAAGAGGGAAAATAAGTCTAAAATGGGAAAATCAATGATAATGAAGGGCTTGAGGATGATGGAGAAAAGGGTGATGGATAACGAGTATATTGTAAAGAACCTTACTAGGGCAGTGGAAATGTAAATTTCCCCTACAATGGGGGTTATCCAGTTTTTGACATGGGATAAAAAAATAGGGTGGGGAGGTTAAAAAAACCACCAAATAGTATAAATGCAGTGGAATTACAGACAGCAGTGGAGAAAGGAATGAAGAGTAGAAGTTGGATGGTAATGATAGTGAGTGTGGGGATATTACTCCATATATAGTGAGAGAGGATGAGGGGTGGGGAGGAGAGGGGAAGGTTGAGACAAGGAGAGGTGGGATAATGATTTAGAGTACTGGGTGAAGGGTTTAATTAGGGGATTTAGTGAGATATTGAGCGCTTCTTTCGAAGAAAGGCAGAGTAAAGTAGTTACGTTAGTTGAGAAAATAAAAAGTCTAAAGAGGGGAAACAATTCGAAGATTGGGGGGATGATCTCAATCAAGGGTGCATACGAAGGACGAAGAACTTAAGAAAATGTAGTGCACTGTTAATTATGAGGGAAGGGAAGAGAATGTGTGTGTGTTGGGGGGGGGGGTGGATTTAGGTAAAGAAAAAGGTACCGTATAAAGCTTCAAATGATCTCATGGAATATGAGAGGGTTGAACAATTTCGAGAAGAGTTCCATCATTAATAGGGAGATTTTGAGTTGGCGCCTCGATATTAGTTATATCTAAGAATATAAGTTGAGTTAAATGGAAAAAGAGGTATCTAGGTCTATTTGGGGAGGTTATAAAGTCGAATGGTGAAGTAGGGATGTAGATAGGGATGCAAAGGGTGCCTCAGTATTCAGATTATTATACGGGGCTCCAGAGTAGTGGAAAATTGGATTATCTAATAGGTAATTTGTCCATATCATATTTATTTAGGAATGTGAATATTTTCAGGGGTCTACGAATCGATAGAGGATGTTATCACATGGGAGTTGTCGGAATAGCTAGTAGACGTTAGTGATGTTTGGGGTGTTCCTTAGTTCATGGGGGGATACTTTGATAAGGTGAGATTTTTTTCAGAAAAGAATGGGAGAGGGTGTACAAGAAGATACAAAAAGTTTTTTTTTGGATTTTATTGATGAGCTAGACTTATTGGATCTTCCTCAAGCAGGTGGAGTGTTTACGTGGTCAAAAAATATAGACATTCCCTCCCTTTTCTCGACTAGATCTCTTTCTTATTTCACTGGGTGAGAGGATCATTTTCCATGGGTTATTATGTCTCTTTTGCCGAGGGTAGCATCAGATCATAGCTTGATTCTTTTAAGGGGTGTGGGTGGGGAGAAGGGAGTACTCCATTTTGATTTAATAATATGTGGATGAAAGAGGAAGACTTTATGGACAAAGAGAGAGAGTGGTGGCAAGGTTATATGGTGGAAGGAAATGATAGCTTCATTTGGGCAAGGAATCTCAGATTCTCAAGGAAGACATCATCTGGTAGAATAAAGAGGTGTTTGGGAATTTGAGTGAGACCACTGCGAGATACATGAGGTCAAACTCCTAGATGAGAAATAAGGGAGGATCAAGCTTTCAGGGGACGAGAACCTGAGGGGGGAGGAGAGAAATGGTAAAATTAGAAGGCTTCAATTTTAGGAAGAAATTAATTGGCGACAAATGGACTGAGATTTGTGGTTAAGGGGGGAGATAATAATGTCAAATTCTTCCACAAGGTGGATAACTCACATCATTAATTTAATTATATTTGAAAGATCTTTGTGTATTAAGCGGAGTTCAAAGAAGCTAATGAGGTCAGCGGGGCTATTTCTCTATTAGAATAGGAATCTTGGCGTCATAATTTGGATGGGGCTGAGATGAGTAGAATTTCGACAGATAAAGGAGAGGTTTTAGAGGGAATTTTTTTTGAGGATGAGATTGTGTAGTATTTAGAGGGACCCTTTTTAGATGGGTACATGATTGGGGATAAGGCTCTAGGCTTGGAGGGTTTCATTGTGCATTTCTTCAGCAATGTTGGAAAGTTATACGATGGGGCGTGATGGATTCTTTTGAAAAGTTTCATGCCAGAGACTCCAACCTGAGGAATCTTAATGAGGCGTTCACAACCTCGATTCCCAAGGTTAGGGGCTCTATTGACATTCAGGATCTCAGACCAATCAACCTAATTTGGAGTGCATATAAATTTTGGGCCAAAGTCCTATTACTTAGCCTTAGGAGAGTTATAAACCCTCCTATTTTTAAAATCACAAAATTCCTTCATGGGCAGAAATAAAATCCTTGATGCGTTCATTATCGATAGTGAGTGTGTGGAGGTGAGAGTTAGGAGTGTGGAGATTAGTATTGTTTACAAGTTAGATATTGAGAAGGTGTACGATCATGTCAACTAGGGTTTTCTGTTATATTTAATTAAAAGAATGGGATTTAGAAAGAGGTGTTATTGGATTCATTCTGGCATATCTTTCGCCAGTTTCTCGGTCCTAATTAATGGGGTTCTAGAGGGGTTCGTTCTCAATTCTCGCGGGCTTAGGCATAGAGATCCTCTATCTCCCTTCCTTTTAATATTAATTATGGAGGCGTTTGCCTTATGATGGGATGTGTGGTTAAGGTGAGGTTGATTAGTAGATTTATTATTAGGCATAGGCTTTACCATCTATTGTCTGCAGATGATACAATTGTGTTTTGCAAAGCAGAGGTGGGAAAGATGAGATATCTAAGACTCCTTCTAATGTCCTTCGAGGTAGTTTCAGATCCACACATTAATGTTGGGAAGTGTGAAATGATTCAGGTAGGGAGATTTGAGAACGTGGGCATTATGGGAGGAACGCTTGGATGCATGGTGGTCTCTATCCCATCCACATGCCTAGATTTTCCCTTAGGGGCTAAATTCAAGACTAAGGTGATATGGATCCAGTTCTTGAGAGGGTGAAAAATATATTGGAAGGGTCAATGAATTTTTACTTTTCTAAGGGAGGGTGGATAATATTGATAAAAAGTACTTTCTCGAACCCACCAACTTACTTATTATCTATTTTATTGCTCCCATTATCTGTGCGTAATAAGTTGGAGAAGATAATGAGAGATATATGTGAAGAGGAAATGAAGAGGGATTTAAATAATGTCTTGTGGGGTGGACGGAAGTGTGTAAGAAGATTTAGGAAGGGGAAGGGAGTGACGAATATAGAGTACTTTAATAAATCTATGTTAATTAAAGGGATTTGGAGAAAGAGAAGTATAGGCTACAAACGAGAGTGGTGCTAGTTAGGGGGTTTACGTAGATGTGGTGGAGCTCGGGTGGGGGGGGGGGGGGGGGGGGGCGCTTTACCGATATGGTGGGTTGTGAAAGCATATTTCGGAGGGTTGGGAGGAAGTTTCTCCTGGGATTGGTATTAGGGTCAGATTTTTTTGGTATATGTGGGGTAAGAATGGTTATGCGAAGGAGTTATTTCTCCGAATATATAGCAACATAGGGGATTCGAACAGTATGGTGGCTGATCATATGTTGAGGGTCAGGGATCGAGTTATGTGGAAGCCAAAACTTTGAAGACATTTATGGGAATGAGAATTAGAGAAGTTGAATGATTGTTTTGATTAGTTGGGAACGGCGCCTATCCCATCGAGTGGGGAAGATTAGTTGAGATGGGGATCATAAAAAAGGGTTGTGTTCACGATGAGAGATTATTATTTCATTTTGAGTGGAAATGAGAATGAAAAGGGTACTTTTCCTTGAAGAGAGATTTAGAAGGATAAGATGCCATAGAAAGTTAATTTCTTTTATTGTGAAAAGTCTAAGCAAACGATTCTGATGACTGAGGGGTTATATAATAAGATACGATCAAAGCCTAGTCGGTTTTAGATGTGTAAAGAGGTTGAAGAAACAAATAATTACCTGCTCCTAAATTATTGGGTGATAAGTGGCCTTTGGGCGGTCTTATTCTCCCTTAGACGGATTGCATGGGTGATGCCCAAATCGGTGAGGGAATTATTAGAGTTTTTCCATCCCACGAAGGGAATTAGATACATTTGTAGATGGAATCCCAATGTATCTGATGAATGATTTGGCGATAAAGGAACTCGAAGAGTTTTGAAGGAAATTAAGTAGATCTACCTAGAATACAACACCTATTTTTTATCTCACTAATTATTTGGTATAAGAAAAACCACAATATATCTATTCCTATTTTTTTGGAGTTTTCGGAGGAGATAAAGCGCACTATGTAATGTAGCTCGGTGTCTTGCCACTACACCATAAATAAGAAATGGTCATGAATAACTGGTCATGACCTAAAAACATGAACAAAGTCAAAGAACCCTTGACCAATCCCTGACCACATGAAATCGTGACATAAACTAGAGATGGTCATGGTCTAGAGTCATGACTAAGGTGCTCACAATTGTGGTTAGCTATAAGATCGTGACAATTATGGCGCCAAAATAATGCAAAACTTGATAGAGATCACAACTTTGGGCCTTCAATGCACCTTCAATAGTGGTCACGACCATGATTGTGACCATGTCCATGACCAATTTAATGTTTTCATTTGATAGAGATCACAACTTTGGGCCATGACCATTTTCAATTGGTCACGAAAAATGCTCACGGTCTAGGATCGTGACCACGGTTCGTGCCAATTATTTTTTCCATGTCATTACCATGGTCACGGTCTAGGTCCGTGACTAGGTAATGACCATGATGATGACATTGGAAAATTAATTGGTCACAGTATGTGGTCACAGTCCAAGTCCATGACCATTGTCTTTAATTAAAAACTCCAAAATCCCCAGCATCAATTTACTCTCACTCTCTCCTTCACTCGAACTCTATCTCTCTTTGTAAACCCAACTGCTAAAATCCATTACAACCTCCCTCTCTCGGACGACCGTCAACCTCTATCTCTCTACAAGCAGGCTTGGAAACATCTCTCTATCTATATATAAACTTTTAATGTGTGTGCATGTGTGTATATATGTGCGTACTTTGTATGTACATGTGCGTGTGCATCTATATGTATGTGAATTTATATGTATGTGAGTGTGTATGTATGTGTGTTTATGTTTGTGTGTATATGTATGTGAATATATGTCTATATATGTGTGCATGTATATTTTCGATTTGTAAACCCTATGTAACAGACTGGGCTATGGTTAGATTGGTAGCCAGATAGTTATATCCCACATTGACTTGGTGCGGGAAAGTAATGGTTCGTATATGTAGATTTTCACTCTTCTAACACCGAGGCCTTTTAGCTCCACTGGTAAGGCATGTGATTGTCGATGAATATGTCAGGGGTTCGAACTCAACTGACACCAGTTTGTGGATATATAGATAATAAAAACCCCATACTGCTGGGTGAAGTGGTTGAAGTGGGGACAATATTGGTGGTGGAAGAGTGGGGTGTTAAATAATGGTATTAGATCCAATACCCATCCATAATCAGTGTGCCAACAAGTTGGGTGATGGTTGATTTCATCCTAACAAGGACATTAGGCTCCCTAAGGCGGGTGAATTGTAACAGACTAGGCTATGGTTGATTTTGGTAGCCATAGAGTTACATCCCACATCGCCTGGGTGAGGGAAAGTAATGGTTTATATATGTAGATTTACAATCTTCTAACACCGAGGCCTTTTAGCTCCACTGGTAAGGCATGTAATTAATGATGCACATGTTAGGGGTTCGAACCCCACTGACACCAGTTTGTGGATATAGATATAATAAAAACCCATACCACTGGGTGCAGTGGTCCAAGTGGGGAAAATATTGGTGGTGGAAGAGTGGGATGTTACACCAAGTTCCTCCCTTTGTAAAAAACGTCTAGCTCTCTCCCTCGACTACACTTTTAAACAGACAACAAACTAATTCAACATAGACCAAAGTAGTATGGCCATGATTTCAAGAAGGTCTCATTCATAGAATAGTATAGATATTTCATTAAATGTTGAGTTGAATGAAAATTTTATTTTAATGTACAACATCAATCATCACTTAAATGCATATACGAAGATTTGAAACAATGGACCAGCACACCTTCAGAGAAAATGTAGTCCTAATCCCCAATTTCATGTACCATATTTTGAAACTTAGTTGAATAAATTTTAGTCCAACTACTAAAATTCAAACTGAAATGAATTGCTAAAATTCAAAATCATAAGGAAATAAAAATTAAAAAGAAAAAGAAACTGAGGTACGAGTATGTGTCATTTAGTTTATATTTTTTATTTTGTATATTTTTATAATTTATTTACTCAGGGTGTTTTAGTCTTTTGGGTCAATGTTCTTATAAAAGGTCCCCTAGGTATTTTATTATTATCATTAATATTAAAAAGAATTGATTGGGACTTTTTGTTTCACTCGTTTAATTAACGTGCATATAATTAGTGTGTATATTTTCATGCTTACATCAAAGCATCAAAAACTCTATGGGGTGAAATTTTAAACTGAACCAAAGACATGTAGTTGTTCACTTATTAAAAGTAAAGTTTCTATATACCTATTCCCATGCACGTATAAAAAAAACAAAAGTGCAGCAAATGGAAAATATATATACATATGTGTGTTTATGTGTGTGTGTGTGTGTATATCCATGAGAGTAGCCGATGAGCCCAGTCTCCCTAGAGCGCTGCCCGACCCAAATAATATATTTAATTTACTCACATATATTTGATACACGATGGGACACTTACGGATACGTTCAAATTGGTTACCAACTTTCTCGGAGAAGATATTCAGGGACACCACGAATTTTCCATGTGTTAATTGAGTTCCTTGTACAATTCAATCTCTAACTTTTATGCATCTATAAGTTATAAACCCTGACTCGGGACAAAGGGATGTAATCTTGAGCAGTGAGAGACACTATAATTAAACAGTCAACTCTCCGTGGACGTAGACAAGTTGACAAATCACGTATATAATTTTTGTGTGTGTGATTTTTACATTTTGTTTATGTGATTGTTTCATGGATCTTTATTGTGATAATTCTTGTACTCAATATATATATATATATATATATATATATATATATATATATATATATATATATGTGTGTGTGTGTGTGTGTGTGTGTGTGTGTGTGTATTCTTTTTTCTTCATTGATCCATATGTTTTTACTTTCACCTTTTCTTTTTTGTTCGGTTTTTTTTTCTGGGTTTGTCATGAAGTATGTCTTCCATTTGTTAGACCTCCACACATAGTCAACACCACTAATACAATGAATAAAACTTTTCAAATAGCAAAGAATAAAAAAATCAGTGAACTTGAACCCACATAATATATATAGAAAAAAATAAAAAAATCAGAGATGGAGAGAGATTCAGCGGGTTTGAAAGTGTAACATACCACTGAAATATGCATGAAAAAATGCAAAGACAAATAAAGGAATGGCTTTTTCTGTGGGAGTTAGAGATATGCTTAGAGAGAGAGGATGGTGGAATTTGGATGAGGGAGGGAGAAAGAAAAATAGATGAGAGTTAAAAGTCATTTGAATGGTGGTGTGTGAAAGAGCAAATTACGAAACGAATGTGAATTATTGGTTTTGGGTAGTTGCAACATTTGTGGAGATGCTGGATGGTAAAAACATGTATGTTTTCCTCAAAAAAATAAAAACAAATATGAAGATACGAGAATGGAAGATTGGAGGCTTGGGAGTTCTTTACATACATATATATATATATGGTAGAAAAAAATAAACATAAATAAAAAGTCAAAATTAATTCAGCCTTACTTTTTAGATAAAAGTGCTAAAAATAAATTATGAGCACTGAAAAATAATAACATTTCATTTGTGGCAGCAAAAAAAATAAGTGTTTTTTTTAAACTAACAATAAAGTGTGAAAAGCCCCCAAAAAGTTGGATTTTACCTCTTTTACACCAAAAACACCCTTTTCTAGAAATTTTGCAAAAAAATAAGGGATTGAACAAAGTTTCAAAAGTAAGGTGTAGAAAGAGAAATGATCCAAAGATAAATTGAAAAACAGACATAAAAGAGAATAAATTACCAAAAAGGAGAAAAAAAATCCCCAAAAATCCAAATCTTAATATGGGTATCCCAAAGCTTCAAACCTTTAATAGTGGAAGACAAAAGGTGGTTAGGGGGAGAAAGATAAAGGGTTGGAAATGGGCGAAAACCTTGCAAAACGAAGTTTAGTGGAGGTTTGGGTCGAGAGAGAGAAAAAATTTCAAAAAATAAGTGTCGTAGAAGGAAAGGTGATGAGGTGCGCTTGAAAAGGAGAAAAAATGGAATTTTTTTAATCTCATTTAAAAGAGGTTTCGAGTCTCGATCGAATGACCCAACAAGATTTTGATTATAAACCCAAGAAAAATGAGAAAATGAAATTAAGAAGATATAAAAAGAACTAACAAGACACAAAAGAAATATTTTTTAATTTATAATTTTTTAGAAAACAAAAACACCAAGGACTTGTAACAAAATACCCGAAACATGAGAGTGGGATGTAGGGGTAAGAACTGGAACGCAAGGGAGCATCACCATAAGTCTATGCAAAAGTAAATAATGCCAAATAACATTCCTAACAGTTAAGTACTCAGATCAACCTTAGTGTAAAAAGTTAGAGTCCTTAGAAGTCGGCTCACTTATAATAAAAATTCCTAGAAGATTCGATGATTCTCGGACCAATAACGTCATTCATAAATGAAATATTAGGACCTAGTTTTCATCCCCGTTGATCTTCGACTTATAAAAGCCTCAAAAATTAAAAAAATTCAATCTCACTCAACATTTTAAAGATGTCATAATTTGAATTTAGCTTCTAAAGCATCACTGATAAAAATTTGGCAATGGAAATTCTATTTTTGTTTGCGGAATATTCTTTTTGGATTTTTTCAATGGAGGCTTTTGATGCGAAGGATATTTCCCCTACCATATCCCCTTTCTATTGCTCATTTCATTTTGTTAAAATGATTAAAACATGGGAAATGGTTCTTACATGATTTTTTTTTCTATCGCATAGAGAGTTAAGTGATAAGATTGATAAGACAACACCTTACTTAACATAACACATGAAAAGTGATACAACATACTAAATAGACCATGTAAGGTGTGTGCAATTAAGGAGATGATATGAGACCAACATCAAAATCAAATGTCATAACAGGTCATTGATTCGTCCCGAATTATGGCACTTATTACCCTCTATACTTATGCATTTTAGTCCCCTCCACTACTTTAATTCTAATATTTATGCTCGATAATCAGAAAAGCACCCTTTTATATGTTAACATTATATTTGAGGTATTATTGAGCTTTTGTAAGTGTTAGAGTGCTTAGTGTGAAGTTTGGTTGCATTTAGGTAAAGCTCCGTCGACTATCGTATGTTCAAGGGAAACTTAGTAAATTGACACTATGGGATTTTTTCCCAAAGTCTTTCGTGAAATTGAGGCCCTCAGAGCAAGATTCGTGTGTCCATGAACATTGCGCGAATACGAGTCCAAAAGAAAAAGTTACGGATTTTTATTCGTGGAAGAAATGAAAGGAAATTCATAAAAATACTTAACAAATAAAGAATTACATCCACGTCGAGGCACTAAATTGAATAGAAGGTCTCTATGGTGATTTATCCATTTTTGGGTCTTTGGCCACACAAATTGGATTGGGTCTCTAGTTAACCAAATGAATCGTGGGACTTGGGCTGCTGTTGCGTGAAGGATTAATGGGCCATGCTGCTGCCACCGATCGATCGGGTTCTTCGGTTTGGAGTGGTTCGAAGGCAGTATGTTTGGATTGCAGTGCCCACCCCCGGTCGATTGGGTTTCCCCTTTGGCTTGCGTCATATGAAGTACCATAATCTCTCACCGACGATTGACTGGCCACCACCCCAGTCGACCAGTCCTTTGTTTTGGCCGAGAATCTGTTTCTTTCCTTTTCTTTTTTTTTTTCTTTTCCATTTATTTAATTCACGACTTACTATATAGCGTATGCTTTGTTTATTTGTGTAAAGATCTTATTCTTATATCATCTTTTTAGTTCCTAGGGTTAGAGAAGCTTTGGGGGTTTTGTTGTAGAGTCTCCCCTCTCCTACTTTTTCCTTTGGGCCGTACCCATTAATGTAAGAACACTACTATTCTTAGTCTTCTAACTCTTATTTACGATTTAGTCCTTTTATTTCATGAATTTTTTAGTTATTTCCAAGCCGAGATAATTTTTTGCTTTTGTTAATTAGCTGCTTTAATTTATGTATTTCATTATGCTTAGTGGCTAACTTAGTTTAGGTTGTGATTGATTAAACTCATCTATGGTTGATTTAGTGTGACACCCCACTTAAAATAATAACGGGTGACATTAATCAGGAATCTCAACTGGATCATTCTCAGCATCTACTGCCGATACAAAAAATTAACCATAGCTAACTTCCTAATATTATAAAAAGCGAGTGCCAATTTTTTTTAAAACATACAATAAGCATTAACCAACCAACAACATAATAAATACTGAACATGATAATGTACACACACATGCTAAGATAAAAGGGAATAGTTCTATAGTACGCCATAAATACACAAAAGGAAATACCTGAATATGCTGTCGGGTCACAGACAATACAACATCCCGAGGAAAGAAATATAAAAGTGATAAATACACAACCCTTGGGTGCAAACCCGATATACAAACTGAATCCTAAACTATATTTACAAAAGATATGAAACAGCTATAACAAAAGTCCCACAATAGTCCGCATCTACTACGGCTCCACGAATTCTGGATAGAAAAGCATCACTGGTATCCTTGCGGTGGGACACCTATAATATATAATATTGGTATAGCAAGAGAAAAAAATATAAACGGGTCAGAGCCTGAGGTATGAAAACATTTTAGCCAGTGTATTAAAATGCATAATAATTATAAAATCACTATAACATGATTAAAGTGGAGTCGCACCTCAACTAAAGCGCCTACCTAAACGTATGCACATGGTCCTCAAATAACTACCCAACACGTTCCAGGGACAGTCAAATTTAACCTACGCCTAATCCACACTTGCATAACCCATCATCTAAAACATAATCATACACTCCCTATTCTATCTTAACTCAAGTGCATCTAAACTTATGCTAACATAGATATATACATATACATAACTCTTACTAAAATTCATCGAATTCTAGTTATAAACTTAAACAAGTTATTAGCATCTAATGCTAAGGACTAAACTTATCCTAACTCTCAACATGGCACTGCATTTCGTGCGTGGGATGTCTCGCAAAGATAAATCCAACCAAGGAACCCCCCGGATACACTACTCCCTGACATTGTTGATCGTCGAGATCCATTACGCCCTCGGTGCACGACACATATAACATCAACTACTTATTTAGAGTATTACTCTAGTTTATTCTCATAAAGCATTGTTTCTCTATAACATATAAATACGAGTACTAAGGACTAAACTTCTCCCCACTCCCAACATTGCGCTGCGTTTCGTGCGTGAGACATCTCGTAAAGAGAAATCCAAACAAGGACCCCCCCGATATACTACTCCTTAACAATGTTGGTCGTTGAGATCCATTATGCCCTTGGTACCTAACACATAACTTCGACTACTTATGATGATCAATAATCTCTAATTACATAAATAAGATATTGCACCGAACCTTTTGGGTCTATATAACATCATTCTAGTTATAAAGCACAATCATTCAACCCTAACAAGCATGTACACAAAACGCACTTAGCGTACATTTAAGTATCCAAAACACATTAACTTATGGATATAAAATACTTCACAATGCTATCATCTTCCAGGAATTACTCTCTTTATCCCGGGTTACCAGCCACCGGACTATTATCACACCGCCATGGTAATAAAAACAAATCACAACGTATAGGAAGCGATCATAGTTCCGAACCTGAAAGTGAGAACGAATCATACCCAAGACTTCTCACCAAGAATAAAATCACGAAATAAATAATGGACGACTATGACCTGGGGACTATACGTACCCTGCTCCTCAAGCCAGGGGCCTCACCCACATCATACAACTTCCCTTGATAGCACTGGAGGGTATTCTCACACAATAAGTATACATATCATTCAAACTAGATATATATGACATCACATCATCTATACACAAACCATCATGAAAGGTACATACATTTACGCCATATATATATACATACTATTTCCCATTTGAATGTATGAAAGAAATGAATTCGGTTATAATTTTATAACTCCCATTTTACTTACCGTTGTTGTAAAGCATGCCTTCCTAATTAATTTTTGTAATACGATTTATCACTTGAAATTTACTCTTCCCACCCACCTTTAATATAAATTGTCTCCCAATATAATCGGCAATACTAATGTTATCTCAACCAAATGTATAAATCACTCCAATTAATATCATCCATTTTATCTTTTAGTCCTACTCTTATTTCCTTAAAGAGAGGCACCACATCCTCAAAATCCAAGCCTAAAATAGGCCCGAATACCTCCTTGCTATCCTAAGGTAATCAATCTCTTGATATAATAACCCAAGCCTCGATAATACAATAACTAAGAAGGTCCCTAAGTTTCAGACCCAAAAGAAAAGGGATGGAAATAAAATCCAATTCTAGGGCTAAAAACAGAGGACCGGTCGAGCGGGCCCTGACCCCCGGTTGACCGCGGTTCTAAATTTTTCCTTAAGAAGGAGGCAATAGGCTTTTCCTTTGAGGCGCGGCCGACCGGCCATACCAGATATCTCGGCCAACCTTCATTTTGGAAGAAACCTAACATTCCAAAACCCCCAAAATACCATCCTCTAACCATAAATCTTCAACCCAATCATGTTCCTAACATTAAAACTCATCGAATAGATTAACCCAACTAATTTACAACCTCAAATTCATATATAAACCTTAAATGCAAGATTTAACCCCAAAATATGGGTTTTAACATACTAACTCAAAATCCATATTTTTATCCACAAATAATGAAATAAATGACACACATAAATTATTTAGCAATTTTAATCACTTGGCTCAAAGTTGTAAAGGTTGAATCTTCCTCGAAGTCGGGTAGTGGCCAGATTCCCCAAGCTTTTCTTCTTTCTCTTCTTCCTTTTCTCTTCTCTCTCTCTCTCTCTCTAGGGCTTTCTCTAAATCTCACAAATGAGATTGTTATCTACCATAGGCTTTTTAAGCCTTAACTCCAAAATACCCGGCTTTAAATGATAATACACACTTTAAATTACCCGGTTACTCCAATTCGAGTCAAACGAACTTAAAATATTTCGAAACCCAAATAAGACCCAAGTACAATCATTTTGACTATCTCGACCCATCCGGGATCAATCGCACACTCATAATCATTATTCAAAATAGTTTATAACATCCTCAAATTTTGACCTCAATCGCCGACTTAAAATTCTCCAATTTAAATAAATATTATTTCTCCCAAATAAATTAAATTTCCAGTCCTAAAAATCATGGGGTATTACAGACTCCCCCCTTACAAGAATTTCGTCCCCGAAATTAAGTTAATCCTAGTACTCCAATCCTCAAAGATCTCCTAAGACGCCTACTCTCAAGGTCAGTTTATCGATTCCTCCCACTTCTCATGGAAAATCACCCTAATTTAAAACAAAACCAGTTAACTGGGGAGCCCATACACCCTGTACCCGAGCTCAACTATAAGAACATTACCCCACTCCACTTAGACTCAAATCATAAAATAACTGGAAACAAATTAGTTCATTATAACTTACGAATTAAATAAAAAATTTTGAAATGTCCAAAGATTCAACTCTTCTTAATTCCTAACATTCGCTAACTTCATGCGGGGGAGGTCTTACAAGGGAAATCCAAACAAGGAATCCTCCCAATACACTACTATGTAGCTCTGTCGGGGATTGAGATCAGTTAGACCAGGACCAAAGTTTAAATTTTTTTTGAATCATTTTTATATTGTGAGAAGGCCTATAAAACAATATAATATTAAAAATAGATTATGTATTTCGACATCCGAATCAAATACCTTATTTTAATACTCCGTACTTTTATGGATATTTAAATTACTTAAGTGGCGTAATTTGGTGATTAGAGGAAATTATTGTGAATAGTAATTTTGGAATTTATAAGTATAAATTTAATAATTGAGAATTATAAAGTGAATAGTAAATATTAGTTTGCATGTGTTGGATTAATATTTACATGGATTATATTTTCTTATGAGACTAAGAATATGGTGGGATTATTTTAATTACGTGTCGCAGTTGGGTAAAGCGACAAAGGATAATATTTTAATTGGAAAACACGCGTATTGGAATGTGTTGGGTTTAATTAGCTAATTTTAGTTAAGTGACTCGGATGGAGATTTCGAGTGAGCGGTTGGTTTCGAAATGGCCGAAATAGAAAAAAATGAAGTACCCGGGGGTAATGTTTGGGCTTCGGGGGCTTTTGGGACTAGTAGGGACTCACAATTAAGTACACGAGTCATTTTACAATTGGGTATATACCCAATTTCGGGATTTTTAATGGGAGAACTCTCATTTCTCTCACATTACAGTCCTAGGAGAGAGAAAGAGAAGAGAGAAAGAATAGAAGAAAGAAGAAGAAAGAGAAGAGAGAA
Organism: Sambucus nigra; assembly: GCA_949130495.1. Classification (NCBI taxonomy): domain Eukaryota; kingdom Viridiplantae; phylum Streptophyta; class Magnoliopsida; order Dipsacales; family Adoxaceae; genus Sambucus; species Sambucus nigra. Next base: position 421,901,697 of record OX422211.1, on the reverse strand, counting down.
AGAATAGAAGAAAGAAGAAGAAAGAGAAGATAAGAAAGAAAGGGATTTCCGGCCAAGTTTCGCGGGATTTGACTCGGGGTCGTCGAATTTTATCCCCGATTTAGTGTGTTTATTTATCATATTATAGTTCGTGTGTAAAAACTATAAAGATTTTTGGGTTGGGTTTCCGCGAAGCAAAACGGGGGTTTCAGAAGTTTGAACGAGTAAAATGCGGTTAATATCCAATTTGAGAAACTTAATAATTTGTTGAAATTAGTTCTTAATTATTGGTTATAGGATAATTAGAACCATTTTTATGTGTGGATATATTGTTGGTTGAGGTTGGATGATGATGGGAGAGGAGATAAAAAGCTTGAGGTGCATTAATAAAGATTTGTAATTTGGAGAAGATAGTGAACAGTAACACAGCAGCTTGCGGGGTCGATTCGACCAGGAAGCGAATTGATTCAGCTCTTGGTCAAAACATGAAATTATAGATCTTTTGGATACGGTCGCGTGGGCACATACCGCGCATTTTTTTGATTATTTTTTGAATTTTTAATGATTTTTCTAAGGAAGCAGTTCCGAGGTTGAAATCGTTAGCTCGAAAATCAAATCGAAAATTGAAAAAATTAAGGCTAGAATTGTTTGGAGATAAATATTAGAGGTTCCTAAATAAAGTTTTTGGAATTCGAAATTACTTGAGGAAAAAATTAAACACCTTGGGTTCGTAGAAATAAATTCGGGCTATATTTTTGAATGATTGTTTAGGATGGGTAACATTCGAGAAAAGTCTTCGGCAAGTGTGTTATATAGTTATGCCTAGAGAATAACTATGGGCCAAGTATATTTGAGTGAGTTCTAGAATGCGAGTAGGATGGAATTTAATACATGGGATAAAGAGGTTCAAGCTACTATCCGGTATGTATTTATTGACAATTATTATTATGGGTGATGCGGTACCTATGGAGATTAAAATAAGTAGTTAGTATACTTATTTAATTATTACGAATGGGTATATTCGAGTTTATATTATAATCATTAAAACTGAGTAAGGTGCGAGTTATATTTTAAGTAAGAGAATACTTGTGGATTTAGTATTTTAAGTGTATAAATACTTCTATACTTTTACTAATGGAAACATTCGAGGTTTTGGTTATCGCTATAAGAGTTTGGCAATTATAGCCATATATATATTGAGAAGAGATATATACTATATATACGGGAATCATTACAGTATATATATAAAATAATTATGAATATATCTGTGTGTGAATAGTAAATTTATGTGAAGCATACCCCCTCTAATTCTATCATGGGAAGTTGCGCGATGTGGGTGAGACCCCCGGCTTGAGGAGCAGAGAGCGTATAGTCCCCAGGTCATAGCGCCCATTTTATATTGTGTAATTATTATTAGGCATGAGACTTGGTGGGTGTGTTTCGTTCTCATTTTTGGGGAGGAACTATGACCCCTTCCCATACATTGTGATTTGGCTTTTTCCAAGTCGGTGTGAGAGTTCGACCGCGGGTACCCAGGATGATGTGTGAGTAATTCCCTGGAAGATGATAGCATTGAGAGACTGCATCCATTGAGTTATAGCTATGAGGGATGGTTATTATACTTATATAGTGTGTGATATATAAGTATGAATATACTTGATGTGTAAAATATATTGTATATATATATTTATATGAGATGTGAAACATATATATACGTACATAATAAAGAATGGAATGTGAGATAAATTCTGGATCTTCTGGGAGTATAAAATCTGGAATAAAAGAGGTGATATACGTATATAAAGGTGAGAATATTATATACGAGGTTAATAACACTAAAACGTGAATAGTGTAAATAACTAGTGAAAGTTATTCATGATGTAAGGATGAATAATAAGTGAGAGATTATAATGTATAAGCTCAGGTGATAGCTTGGAATATTTTATAAAGAATGCATAAAGTGATATTCTCCTTTCGGTAGATTTGTATCCGAATTTATATGAGTATGAATCATAGGTTCTATTGAGAATTATATATACCCACGGGATTTTTTTTATTATATGTGTTATGTATTGAGGGCCTATTAGATCTCGACGATCAACATTGTCATATAGTAGTGTATCGGGGGGATTCCTTCGCTTCGCGAGACACCCCACGCACGAACGTAGCGCAATATTGGGAATGAAGAGAAGTTTAGTCCTTAGTACTCGGGTCTATGATGATTTTTAGCTAATGGGTGAAATGAATTAGTTAGGCAGGGTAGCTTAACTCGGTTGTTTAAAAGGTATGCAATAGTTGTGCATTATTAGAAGAGGGGTGAGGTGTCTCTCATGAGAGTGCGATACCAATTTAAATATGAGAGATTTTCATATTTTAAAATATGGAATTTATCCACTTGCTAAAATATTTTCAAACACGGGCTCTGACCCGTTTCTCTATTTTCCTCTCTTGCTATATATGTACATATATTAGGTGTCCAGACACAGGGATGCCTGGATGATGATTCTTTCGGGTCAGATGTTTGCTCCAGCAGCTGTGGATGCATGCAGGTTTATTTTAGATGCTTTTATTCTTGTGATCTATATAGGAAGCATTATAGTAACATTCGGTCCGATAGCCCAATTGTATTCATTTATTCTTTTACCGCCTTTTAGTGCGACATTCGATTTGGTTGTATTATATTGTACCGAGTGTTCGGTTATTTGATTCCATTTCAGTTATTGCATATAAATTGTTGTGATTGATTTATTTGAATGGTTGGTTAAAAAGATTAGTTAATTAAAATTTTGACGCCAGCCTAATAGGTTATTAGTAATTAAATTTGTTTTCGATAGTGAGGCGGAGAATGAACCTTATGAGACTCCGGTTTTAATTTGATATAGGAATGATAACCCGGTGTTTTATTAGGCGGGGTGTCACATATGGTATCGGAACAACAGGTTCTAGTGTCCTTAGTAATCTGTGCGGACATAATACGCTTTCAGCGTTGCTTTTGATTTGACATAGAGCCTTATGATTAGGATTGTTGATTCCTCTTGTGAGATTTTGTTCTACTGCTTTTATGTACGATTATAGTAAATATTTTATGTTCTCATTGGAGATTCGTGTTCTGATCGATGAAGGGAAACCAGGGAAGGCCGTTATGAGGTCAGCAGGAGGCGGGGCTTAATTTGAGGTCTAAGTTAAAGTTGGGGACGAGGACCGTAGTAGAGGTCACTCCCTTCGTGGCATTTTCGTGGATTGCTACAATGACTACTAAAGTATAGTAGTTATATTTATCCAAGTACCGCTATAGTAGAGAGTGATGCTAAACTTAAATTACCCATTGAAGTTAAATTGGGAAAAAGTTTGAAAGGGTCTTTGATAAGGGCCATTCGTTGAAGTTTAAGTTACGCGAAAGAAGTGTAGCTTTATTTAGTGGAAGTAGAAGGCTCAAAAGCTTTGGCTTAGAGAAGGGTATGGAAATGCCTAGATGTGAATATTTGAGGAAATGTTTTCACTCGTGGGAGCAATATTGAAATGGTAGGAATGGTAGTCACCATGTTTAAGAGAGAGAAGAATATTTTGCTCATGAAGGAATCTTACGGACTGTTTTAACCACATGTTCCTTTGATTTATCAAAAATGAAGAGAATGGAGTTCCTTAAGGATCGGTCAGGGGTCGACAGTGAACAAAGTAGTTTTTGGCTCGGTTAAGACAACTGTACTATGTCTGGGAACCATTTGGAGCATCCAGGGTAATTGGCAAGAATGTTGTTATGAGTTTCGCCATGAATGAAGGAGGTATATTTTATGTGGCTAGATAGAGTCGAAGTATTTTGTTAACCCTGGATTCGTGTGTGTAATTCAAGCTTTGTGGAAGTATTGGTAATATTATAGAGGGTATATGAAGTATTTATGAAATCATTATAAATGATAATAAAAGAGATGAATCCTTTATGCGAAATATTTGGGTGAGATTGTATTAAGTACGGTTAAAAATATTATTATAGGTCGTGGGTGAACTTAATTGGAAAATGTGAATATTTATATATATGCCCATGCGACTGTGTGCTTATACTAAATATTCTATTTGTGAATAATCATACCCGTGCTACTTGTTATCACGGAGGTTGTCGCGTCAGGACAGTCTTATCTCGATGTGACCTTTATGGGCGATATTGACTTGTACCCTAGAACATATGATTCCTTGGTATAGGCTATCTGAGAATGATAGTCAAACGGTCCTATGAGACATGAGGGGTATGCGCAGACCTCTTAGTGACTTGGAACTATGCTTCACCTCCATTTTGTGTGTATTGTTTTAATACAACTCTAGAGTGATTCTGGACTAGTATTTCCCTTAATACGAGAGATACGAGGACTTGATAGCAGAGTATGCGAGCACCATAGATTTTATGTGGGGTGCCGATAGTATATATATATTATATGAGTAATAATTGCATATTATATTTTTTGAATGGTCGAAGCGATAACATGATAATGATTGCAAGACTATCGTATTTGCGGTTCTAGGGTGGAACTAGTAGTTTTTGCGATATCTCACCTGGATACGGGTTGAGCTCGCCTTTATTTTATGTTTAGATGGAACTTCGGCGAGTAGATGTTAATGTATGGTAGGATGTTGGTTTTATGAAATTAGACAAGAGTCCTGTGATGATTAGGGGCTAATGAAAAGTAGATGTGCTATGGAAAATCACTGGAAACGTTTCTCTCACCGCAAGTATTCGGGTGAGGCAAGGTGAAGGAAATTGATTTGAGGCTTATAGCCAGGCCTTGAAGAGAAGGAAAATTCAGAGGAAATATTTTTTGGGTATAATGTTCGTAGAATTTTTGTAGAGAGTAGACGCCCCGATTAGTTAGACTTTCCATTTTGCTAAAATGGAAGGACACAGAGGTAGAAGCGCGTTAGTATGATTACGAGGAAGGATTTAGAACATCCCGATAGTGTGACTTAGACCGTTATATCTCAATGATCGACGATGTGAGGAAGTAGTGTAACGGGAGGGTTCCTTATTTGGATTTCACTTTACGAGACGTCACACGCATGAAACCGAGCAAATGTCTGAAGTTGAGAGAGGTATTGGGCACTAAGGATATAGTTAGGATTGTAATCATTTTGCGTGTGTAGGAAAACACATTGATCTTAGGACTATTAATATATAAGGTCAATAGGGAAAGTGGGGCTGATATAGGAGGAATTTAATTTTGAATTATTCAGGTAAGGAAGGCCCATGTGTTATCACGAGGACAAAAAGAAAGTGAGGCCTATTTGTAGAGAGAGTGTTATGTCTTTGACGTTTGCAATAGTGTGTTGATAATCACGGATTAAAGGGTGTGTGGACACCTTGGTAAGTTGATTTTATATACCGCTTGAAATGGAAAGGGCATTGTATATAAAGATGAAGAATATGCTTTGGGGAAGTTATAAATGAGATTGGAGTTTGTCGGATGGAATGCCGTATGGGGTATGCAAGAATCCAATTATATAGGTGCAAAAAGAGGTAGCATGCCCAAGCTAAGTGATGAGACTAACGGGAGTAGTTAAACGTTAGTGTTATTAAATTAGATATCCTGACATAGATGAGTGGACGCCTAGTAATGGATCTCCGATGGGATTAATAAGTTAGAGCGGCGAGTATAGACTCGTTTTTTTCATATTCAGTAATAGAAACGCTAGGTGCGATGTGACATTATTAGAGTCAACCTTACGACTGAGGTCATGTTGTAGCATATGGAGACTTAGATAAGATTGTTATTAAGCTAATGCGTTAAAGTCTAAATCTTGATATAGGTGGGTACCGTGAATGAGCATATGGTAAGGTAACATTTGGATTAGTACCTTTCGACTTGTGTGTACCAGAATAACGTATGATTAGCGATCCTGGGTTGGTAGTACCGGTCGTATCTGAATTTCGGGGACGAAATTCCGTTGTAAGGGAGGGAGAATGTAATACCCCGTACTTTTATGGATATTTAAATTACTTAAGTGGCGTAATTTGGTAATTAAAGGAAATTATTGTGAATAGTAATTTTGGAATTTATAAGTATAAATTTAATAATTGAGAATTATAAAGTGAATAGTAAATATTAGTTTGCAAGCGTCGGATTAATATTTACATGGATTATATTTTCTTACGAGACTAAGAATATGAGTGGTATTATTTTAATTACATGTCGTAGTTGGGTAAAGCGACAAAGGATAATACTTTACTTAAAAAATATGCGTATTAGAATGTGTTGGGTTTAATTAGTTAATTTTAGTTAAGTGACTCGGATGGATATTTCGAGTGCGCAGTTGGTTTCAGAATGTCCGAAATGGACAAAATGAAGTACCCGGGGGTAATGTTTGGGTTTCAGGGGCTTTTTGGACTAGTAGGGACTCGCAATTGAGTACACGAGTCATTTAACAATTGGGTATACACCCAATTTCGGGATCCATGAGGGGAGAACCCTCATTTCTCCCACATTTCAGCCCTAGGATAGAGAAAGAGAAGAGAGAAAGAAGAGAAGAAAGAAAGGGATTTTCGGCCAAGTTCCGCGGGATTCGACTCGGGGTCGTCGGATTTCATCCACGAGGCAAGTGTTTAATTTTCTTTTATGATTTAGTGTGTTTATTTCTCATATTATAGTTGGTGTGCAAAAACTATGAAGATTTTTGGGTTGGTTTTTCGTGAATCAAAATAGGGGTTTCGGAAGTTCGAACGAGTAAAACCCGATTAATATCCAATTTGAGAAACCCAAGAATTTATTGAAATTAGTTGTTGATTATTGGTTCTAGGATGATTAGAAACATTTTTATGTGTGGATATATTATTGGTTGAGGTTGTATGATGTTGGGAGATGAGATAAAAAGCTTGGAGGTGCATTAATGGAGATTTGTAATTTGGAGAAGATAGTGAACAGTAACGCAGCAGCTTGCGGGGTCGATTCAACCAAGAAGCGTATTGATTCAGCTCTTGGTCTAAACATGAAAGTTCTAGATATTTTCGATACGGTCACGTGGGCACCAATCGTGTATTATTTTTTGAATTTTTAATTATTTTTCTAAGGAAGCAGTTCCGAGGTTGAAATCGTTAGTTCGGAAATCAAACCGAAAATTGGAAAAATTAAGGCTAGAATTGTTTGGAGATAAATATTAGAGGTTCCTAAATAAAGTTTTTGGACTTCTAAATTACTTGAGGGAAAAAATAAAACATTGGGTTCGTAGAAATAAATCCAGCCTATATTTTTAAATGATTGTTTAGGATGGATAACATTCGAGAAAAGTCTTTGGCAAGTGTGTTTATATAGTTATGCGTAGAGAATAACTATGGGCCAAGTACATTTGAGTGAATTATATAATGCGAGTAGGATGGAATTTAATATATAGGCCAAAGAGGTTCAATATACTATCCGGTGTGTCTTTATTGACAATTATTATTACAGGTGATGCGGTACCTATAGAGATTAAAATAAGTAGATAGTATACTTATTTAATTATTACGAATTGGTATATTCGGGTTTATATTATAATACTTAAAAGTGAGTAAGGTGCGAGTTATATTTTAAGTAAGAGAATACTTGTGGATTTAGTATTTTAAGTGTATAAATACTTATATACTATTACTAATGGGAACATTTGAGGTTTTGGCTAACGCTATAAGAGTTTGGAAATTAGAGCCACATATATTGAGAAGAGATATATACCATATATACGAAAATTGTTACAGTATATATATAAAATAATTATGAATATATCTGTGTGTGAATGGTATATTTATGTGAAGCATACCCCCTCTAATGCTATCGTGGGAAGTTGTGCGATGTGGGTGAGGCCCCTGGCTTGAGGAGCAGGGAGCGTATAGTCCCCAGGTCATAGCGTCCATTTTATATTGTCTGATTTTTATTAGGGGTGAGATGTGGTGCATATGTTTCGTTCTCATTTCCGGGGAGGAACTATGACCGCTTCCCATACGTTGTGATTTGGTTTTCACCAAGTCGGTGTGAGAGTCCTACCGCTCGTACCCAGGATGATGTGTGAGTAATTCCCTGGAAGATGATAGCATTGAGAGACTACATCCATTGAGTTATAGCTCTGAGGGATGGTTGCTGTATTTATATAGTGTGTGATATATAACTATTAATATACCTGATGTGTATAATATATCGTATATATATATTTATATGAGATGTGAAACATATATATACGGACATAATAAATAATGGAATGTGAGATAAATTCTGGATCTTTCGGGAGTATTAAATCCGGAATAAAATAGGTGATATACATATATAAAGATGAGAATATTATATAGGAGGTTAATAACACTAAAACGTGAATAGTGTAAATAACTAGTGAAAGTTATTCATGATGTAAGGATGAATCATAAGTGACAGATTATAATGTATAAGCTCAGGCAATAGCTTAGAATATTTTATAAAGAATGAATAAAGTGATATTCTCCTTCCGGTAGATTTGTATCCGGATTTATACGAGTATGAATCATAGGTTCTAGTGAGAACTATATATACCCACGGGATTTTTTATTATGTGTTATGTACTGAGGGCCTAATAGATCTCGACGATCAACATTGCCACGTAGTAGTGTATCGGGGGGGGTCCTTGTTTGGATTTTTCTTCGTGATACACCCCACGCACGAACGTAGCGCAATGTTGGGAATGGAGAGAAGTTTAGTCCTTAGTTCTCGGGTCTATGATGATTTTTAGTTAATGGGTGAAATGAATTAGTTAGGCAGAGTAGCTTAACTAGGTTGTTTAAAAGGTATGCAATAGTTGTGCACTATTACAAGAGGGGTGAGGTGTATCTCATGAGATTGCGATACCAATTTAAATATGAGATATTTTCATATTTTAAAATATGGAATTTATGCACTTGATAAAATATTTTCAAACTCGGGCTCTGACCCGTTTCTTTATTTTCCTCTCTTGCTATATATGTATATATATTAGGTGTCCACACACAGGGACGCCTGGATGATGATTCTTTCGATTCAGACGTTCACTGCTGTAGTTGTGGTTGTAAGCAGGTTTATTTTAGATGCTTATATTCGTGTGATCTATATAGGAAGCATTGTAGTAACATTCGGGCCGATAGCCCAATTGTATTAATTTATTCTTTTATGGCCTTTTAGTGCGGCATTCAATTTGGTTGTATTATATTGTACCGATAGTTCGATTATTTTATTTCATTTCAGTTGTTGCATATAAACTATTGTTATTGATTTATTTGAATGGTTTGGTTAGAAGGATTAGTTAATTAAAATTTTGACGCCATCCTAATAGGTTATTAGTAATTAAATTGGTTTTCGACAGTGATGCTGAGAATGAACCATATGAGACTCCTGTTTTAATTTGATATTGGAGTGATCACCCGGTATTTTATTAGTAGGGGTGTCACACTTATGCCCAAGACACAAGGCGTCAACAATTTCAATACTCTTACCAACATTTAGTTCTCAAAACTAACACCGCCATGAGCTAAAATTCCTAGCTCACCATTAACCCCCTGAACCCTGAATCTCTTCAGTAATAAAAATCATTTACCTCATAACAAAACATCTCCATACGTTAGGCCCTTCCACAATTGGAACATTACAAATACATAAGTCTAGCACAACTATAAAAAGATAACTTTACCATTACTACTCAACAAGTTTCAACGGTTCCCACGTTCAAAATAAAGTCATAACTCTCTACTAGCACATCACAAGACAATCTATTCTCCCAAAAGATATCGTCTAAGTGCCCCACTTGCTCACTCCTCCCTTTCAGGTTATTCCATACATAACAGGGTTATAACAACAAACCACTCATTAAAATCTTCTTGCGATACTCCCAATGCCTCTCAAAGCATAATCCTGAACACAAAGAAAAATAATGATTTACATATTACCTCCATATTCCAACTGCCTTACTTCATCGATGGGTTCATGTTCAAATTCCTCCTGCCTAAACTGGCCTATGATTTGTTGTAGGGGTTGCACATCCAAAATCTCCTCAAAAAGTTGCCCTCTACCTCTCTCGGGACAAATCCTTTTTCTATGACCTATTTCTTTACAAAAGAAACATCCATGAGCAAATCCTCCCTTCCCATCCTGAGGAACAAAGCACTGTTGTGGCCCTTGATAATTCTACTTATAGCATCTTGCTCCACCGGCATCTTCTTCTCCTGACTTACTTGATGAACCCGAGTCTCTAAATTCCTTAGCTCCTTGCGAACGAAGATGATATTCCTGACACTGTAATAATGCCACATTCACTACCTCAATAAAAGTCAATAATGCTGGGTTTCCTAACAAATGCTGCCGAATTCTCCATTTTAAACCTAGAAGGAACTTCTCTATTTGCTTGTCCTCTGTATCTACCTCATCGGGCATTAAATTTGCCAATCGAGTAAATTCTTCTTTCTACTCAGCCACCGTTCGATCACCTTGAAACCCATCCAGCAATCTCCTCCTTATTTCCATCTGGATTGCGGAAGGAAAATACTTTCGATCAAAGCGTTCCCAATTTTTTTTTATGGGCATTACATCTCTCTGTTCCGATTTGGTGATTGATTCCCACCATTGGAGAGTTGCTCCCGTTAATTTAAAGGTGGCGAGTAATTACTTCTGCACCTCACTTCATTCAATCATTCGAAGTTGCCTCTTCATACCCTTCTTCCAATGACTTGCAACTATCGCATCAGCTCCCCCTGAAAATTCTAAAGGATCTCCATTTCGAAAAGCTTCCCATACTCTTTTCCACGTAGATGGCCCTGGATGGGCTTGGGAAACTTGAGCTTCAGGTTGATGCGCCATCGCAGAAATGGCAGCAGTTACTGCTTGTGCCACAGTATTGGCCACTTCAGCTGTGGTCATAGTCCCTTGAGGCATTTGGGGTTCCATATTCTCAGCCCCTTTGTTTGCCCTACCTAGACGACCTATATTCGGTGGCATCTGAAACAAGAGCAATTGTATCAGAACGCCTTTCAAGTGATTTCACATCGCAAAAGAAAATATAGATGTATAGAACACAACAGTCCTAATAGTAGGGCTCCACATCAATAACGCTTACGGAAGAATGCAGAAAACCCGCAGAGATCCTAAAGACACTAGAACCTGATGCTCTGATACCACCTGTGACACCCCTCTTGAAATAATAATGGGTGTCCATCCTTATACTATAATTAATCAGGAATATCAAGTGGATCATTCTCAGCACCTACTGCCGATACTAAAAAATAACCATAGCTAACTACCCAATACTATGAAAAGCGAGTGCCAAAAAAATAAATTAAAACATACAATAAGCATTAACCAACCAACAACATAATAAATACTGAACATGATAATGTACACACACATGCTAAGATAAAAGGGAATAGTACTATAGTACACAAAAAATACACAAAAGAAAATACCCGAATATGCTGTCGGGTCACAGACAATACAACATCCTGAGAAAGAGAAATATAAAAGTGATAAATACACAACCCTTGGGTTCAAACCCGATATATAAACTGAATCCTAAACTATATTTACAAAAAATACGTAACAACTACAACAAAAGTCCCACAACAGTCAGCATCTGCTATGGCTCCACGAATACTGGATATAAAAGCATCACTGGTATCCTTACGGTGGGACACCTATAATATATAATATAGGTATAGCAATAGGAGAAAATATAAACGGGTCAGAGCCTGAGGTGTGAAAACATTTTAGCCAGTGTATTAAAATGCATAATAATTATAAATTCACTATAACATGATTAAAGTGGAGTCGCACTCTCCTGGAACTCCAACTCAACCCTCAACTAAAGAGCGAACCTAAACGTATGCACATGGTCCTCAAATAACTACCCAACACGTTCCAGGGACAATCAAATTAAACCTACCCCTAATCCACACTTGCGTAACCCATCATCTAAAACGTAACCATAACCTCCCTATTCGATCTTAACTCAAGTGCATCTAAACCTATGTTAAAATAGATATATACATATACATAACTCTTACTAAAATTCATCGAAATCTAGTTATAGACTTAAACAAGTTAGTAGCATCCAAGGCTAAAGCTAAACTTCTCCTAACTCTTAACATGGCACTGCATTTTGTGCGTGGGACGTCTCGTAAAGCAAAATCCAAATAAGGACCCCCCCTCGATACACTACTCCTTAACAATATTGATCGTCGAGATCCATTAGGCCCTCGGTGCACGACGTATATAACATCAACTACTTATTTAGAATATTACTCTAGTTTATTCTCATAAAGCATTGTTTCTCTATAGCATATAAAACCGAGTAATAAGGACTAAACTTCTCCCCACTCCCAACATTGTGCTAGGTTTCGTGTGTGGGACATCTCTCAAAGAGAAATCCAAATATGGAACCCCCCCGATACACTACTCCTTGACAATGTTGGTCATTGAGATCCATTATGCCCTCGGTACCTAATACATAACTTCGAATACTTATGATGAGCAATAATCTCTAATTACACAAATAAGATATTGCATCGAACCTTTAGGGTCAATATAACATCATTCTAGTTATAAAGCACAATCATTCAACCCTAACAAGCTCGTACACAAAACGCACTTAGCGTACACTTAAGTATCCAAAGCACAATTACTTATGGAAATAAAATACTTCAAAATGTTATCATCTTCCAGGAATTACTCATTTATCCTGGGTTACCAGCCATCGGACTATTATCACACCACCCTGGTAATAAAAACAAATCAAACGTATAAGAAGCGGTCATAGTTCCGAACCTGAAAGTGAGAACGAATCATACCCAAGACATCTCACCCGGAATAAAATCACACATTAAATAATGGACGACTATGACCTGGGGACTATACGAACCCTGCTCCTCAAGCCAGGGGCCTTATCCACATCGCGCAACTTCCCATGATAGCACTGGATGGTATGCTCACACAATAAGTATACATATCATTCAAACTAGATATATATGCCATCACATCATCTATACATAAACCATCACGCAAGGTATATGCATTTACGCCATATATATATATATATACAAACTATTTTCCCATCCGAATGTATGAATGAAATGAATTCGGTTATAAGTATATAACTCCCATTAAACTAACCGTTGCTATAAAGCATGCCTTCCGAATTAATTTTTGTAATACGATTTATCACTTAAAATTTATTCTTCCCACCCACCTATAATATAAATAGTCTCCCAATATAATCGACAATATGAATGTTATCTCAACCGAATGTATATAACACTCCAATTAATATCATCCATTTTATCTTTTAGTCCTACTCTTATTTCCTTAAAGAGAGGCACCACATCCTCAAAATCCATTCCTAAAATAGGCCTGAATACCTCCTCTCTATCCTATGGTAATCAATATCCTGATATAATAACCCAACCTTGGATAATACAATAACTAAGAAGGTCCCTAAGTTTCAGACCCAAAAGAAAAGGGGTGGAAATAAAATACCATTCTTGGGCTAAAAACAGAGGACTGGTTGACTGACCCCTGACCCCTGGTCGACCGCGATTTTAAATTTTTCCTTAAGAAGGAGGCAGTAGGCTTTTCCCTTGAGGCGTGGTCGATCGGCCTCCTAACCGCGGTTGACCGACCGTACCAGATATCTCGGCCAACCTTCATTTTGGAAGAAACCTAACATTCCAAAAAACCCAAAATACCATCCTCTAACCATAAATCTTCAATCCAATCATGTCCCTAACATTAAAACTCATCAAATAGATTAACCCAACTAATTTACAACCTCAAATCCACTTATAAATATCAAATGCAAGATTTAACCCAAAAATCTAGGTTTTAACATACTAACTCAAAATCCATATTTTTATCCACAAATCATGAAATAAATGACACATATAAATTATATAGCAAGTTTAATCACTTGCCTCAAAGTTGTAGTGGTTCAATCTTCCTCGAAATTGGGTAGTGGCCGGAATCCCCAAGCTTTTCTTCCTTTCTTCTTCTCTCTCTCTCCCTAGGGCTTTCTCTAAATCTCATAAATGAGATTGTTATCTACGGTAGAATTTTTAAGCCTTATCTCCAAAATTCCCGACTTTAAATGATAATACACACTTTAAATTACTCGGTTACTCCAATTCGAGTCAAACGAACATAAAATATTCCGGAACCCAAATAAGACCCAAGTACAGTAATTTCGACTATCTCGACCCATTCGGGATCAACTGCACACTCAGAATCGTTATTCGGAATACTTTATAACATCCTCAAATTTTGACCTCAATCGCCGAATTAAAATTCTCCAATTTAAATAAATATTTTTTCTCCCAAATAAATTAAATTTTCAGTCCTAAAAATCATGGGGTATTACATTTAGTTGTTTTTATTTGGTGATGGTTTTTGTTCATGTAAGTTGATTGGGTTGTCTTTATTATTACACCTAGGAGATTTAACGGGTATATCATGTATGCTTCGTATTTACGACCTTGCGTGAGTAATTTTTGGGGTATTTTTTGACGCCAAAATCATATTAGTCTTTTATGACGATTTAGGAGGCGACAACTCTAGATTTGATGAATTGTTTAAATGAGACTCGATCATACTAAATGTGTTTACCCGTGTAACCATTTATATTAATTAACTCGAGGTGGGGGATATCTATCACAACCTATAGTTTTTATTTCTTTTGTTAATCTAGTTTAAGTACACGTGACTAGATTATCTTTTCCCTTTTGTTAACATTACTTATAAGTATGCACGCATTGCGGGTCTCCACCCAGGGATGTCGTATTCATATATAATATACGAGTGGTTTATACATATATACGTGTGATTCATTCTACTGTGTGTGCATTAGTAGATAAGATAAAAAGTTATATCTAAAGTAACCTAAGTATGTGGAAACTTAATACTTACATGGTAATTTTTATTGGCTTAAGGAGTTTGGAAATTCAGTAACGTATTTTATGGGCAATACGGGTGGGGACAATGAATTTGTAGGCATGGAGAGACAGTTAAAACTAGTTAGGTGGGGTAGAATAAATAAGTTGGTTTAGTAGAATACGTTAGGCGTGCACAATAGTTGAGAGGTGAGGATCTTAAGCAACGGAAAGTGAAGTTGATATGTATACAATATCTGTTCTTACCGCAATTTAAATACTTGCAAATATTTTTCAAATGTTTTTGGGCTTTGACCTTTTTCAAATCTATTTTTGCGAAAACCCTTTTAGGCCCAGCCACATGGACACCAAGCTTAGGAGTCCATTCTTATTATACGTGATATAGCTAATGTGGATGTTGCAAGACCTCGGTAGTAGACACATTGAGTTTTAACAGTTCCTTTCTTCATTCTGCTATCTCAATCGGGCATGTTGTTTGTAGACTTCAGTCTGGTGTGTTTATTTCAGTCATATTTATTTAGTCAGTTATTTTATCATTTGCTACGTTGTTTACTGGAACGGTGAATGTGGTTTTGTAGTTTAAATTATTGCATGATAATAAAAAGATTAAAATTTTGACTCCAGACCATTAGGGTATTAGTAACATAATTATATTTCGACAGTGATGCTAAGAATGAAACACTGGTGATTCATATTTAATTTAATAATGGACTGATCACCTAGGATTAGAATATGCATCTTTTCATAGATGGTATCATAACATCAGGGACTAGTGTGCTTAGGATCTGTATGGACTTGTCATATTTCCAGGGTAGCGTTCTTTGATATAGAGCCCTACTATTAGGATTATTGCATTTATGTCTTCAGCTATTTTGAAATATATTAAACCGTGGACTTATATAAATTCTCTTTCGTTTCAGATGCCACCCAAATGTGCATCACGGGCCACCAAAGATGCACAGCCCGATCCATAACCATCTCAGGCATAAGGGACTATGAACGCTAATGAGGTCTCTTCTATTGTTGCATAGGCATTTAACGCAGCTGTGACCACATTTTCTCAGTAGGCACCATAGGTGACACCTTATCCATAGGTTTTGGCTCAAGACCAGAAACACTCATTTCCTTCTGCCTGGGAGCAAGTTAGAGACGCATTTCGGAAGGCTCATCCTCCCGAGTTTGAGGGAAGCTAAGATGTCATTACTGCTTGCCAATGGAAAAAGGACATCCAGCGGCATTTACGGATGTACGAGTGCACTTATGTAAAGAGAGAAATACTAGCTACTTTTAAGCTAGTGGGGGAAGCCTTTCAGTGGTGTGAGTCTGTTACGACCACACATGAGAGGGATAGCATGCTACTCAATAGTTTTGGGAGCAGTTCGACTGTAAATACTTTCCATTCGCCGGTCAGACAGAGATAAGGTGGAAGTTCTTAAACATCTCCCACAAAGGAAGGACAGTGGACAAATATGAGGAAGAATTCACTCGGTTGGAAAATTTTATACCATATGAGGTTAACACAAAGGAGAAGAGGATACAACTCTTTGTTGATGGTCTTAACTGGAGAATTCGACAGCATTTGGTGGGTAACCCCGCTATGAATACGTATTCAAATATTTTGATCGTTGTTTTACTACATTATCAGGATCATTGCTTCCACGTGAAAGGAAACAAGTGCGCATGAGAGTCCGATTAGCAGGGCAAGA
Organism: Sambucus nigra; assembly: GCA_949130495.1. NCBI lineage: Eukaryota > Viridiplantae > Streptophyta > Magnoliopsida > Dipsacales > Adoxaceae > Sambucus > Sambucus nigra. The sequence continues at coordinate 421,885,137 of OX422211.1, read as the reverse complement.
CAGGGGGTGGTAGTGCGAGTGGGGCACAATTGACTCAAACTCAAACGAGACAGGGTAGGTAGGGTTACCAGTAGGGGGAATCTGCTACGCCTTTTTTATCAGGAGATTATAGGTAGGGGCAAGGTGGATTCAAGCATGGCCATCAGGGTCGGTAGGGCTAGCTACGTTTTCAACAGGGCTAAGGGAGAGGTGGTACCGGCCAGCAGGGACAGAGATGGGGACATTTCACTGGTAGATGCTTTACATGTGGAATGAATGTCCATAAACATCAGGATTGACATAATCGGGGCAGGGTTCCACAATAGCAGGGCACTCACAAGAAGACCCAAATACCTATTTTTCCCATCGCCCTTTCAGTACCAGCACCAGCAACATCACTGCCTGTCGTACCATTCATCCTAGTAACCCCACCACAGTAAGGGCAGTTACAGTACGGATATGTGTACAATGTCCACCAGGCTAGAGTTCCAAAGGCACCACCCGCTGTTAAGGGTACTTTTCTTATACATGGGACTTCGGGTCGTATCTTATTTGACACTGGGGCTTCAAACTCATTTATAGCCAATAAATTTGCATGAGTCGCAGAGTTGTTAGACACGACCAATAGTACAGTCACGTGCATAGAGTCACCATTGGGTAGCGGGACACTTATCTTCTTTATTTTTCAGGGCATGAGTATAAACATTGAGATACTTATTTTTCCCACCGATATGATCGTGTTAGATATGTCAGAGTATGACGCCATTATTGGCTTGGATCGTCTAGCAGAGTATAAATCCATGATTGATTGATAAAATAGGAGCATCATGTTTGTGATTATAGGCTAGGAGATGTTCTTAGTGGCGATGCCCCATTCCGAAGGAAGATTGTTGACCCACTTATACTATATATAAAAGGAGACCTCTAAGGGGGTAATGATCTCTCTAGATTCGATCCCAGTTGTGTGTGATTTTAGTGACGTATTTTAGGAGATATTAGGATTTTCTCCTAGCCGAGAGATAGAGTTTATCATTGACTTAGTGTCGGGCACTCGACCAATAACTCATGCTCCTTATCGTATGGCCCCTATGGAAATGAGGGAGCTATGGGATCAAATTGAGCATCTTTTGGTACAGGGTTTTATCCATAGGAATACTTCACCTTAGGGTTCCCCAATGCTATTTGTGAAGAAGAGAGATGGATCTCTATGCCTATGTGTGGATTACCGGTAGTTGAATAAAGTTACAATATAGAATAAATATCTATTTCCCCGAATTGATGACTTATTGTACAAGTTCATAGGAGCCTCCTACTTCTCGAAGATATATCTGAGATTAGGGTACCACCGGTTGCACATCCGGGAGTAAGATGTATCTAAGACTGCCTTTCTGATGAGATATGGGTCTTATGGGTTTCGAGTTATGCCATTTGGGATAACCAAGTCGCCAATGATATTTATGGACTTGATGAATAGGGTGTTCAGGGAGTTCTTGGATCATTTTTCCATTATCTTTATTGATGACATCCTAATTTATTCTTGGACTGAGGAGGAATATGCAGAGCATATGCGTAGGGTTTTTTAGTCATTATTCGAGCATCAGTTGAATGCCAAGTTTGTGAAATGTGGATTTTGGTTGCATGAGGTATAGTTCTTGGGATATATTGTATCTGACAAGGGGATATCAGTGGATATGAGTAAGGTGTCAGCGGTGAAGGAGTGGGGATAACACATGACGCCGACGGAGGTGCGTAGTTTCTTAGGGTTAGTCGGGTACTACCGACGATTTATTCAGGACTTTTCGAAGATTGTACGTCCATTGAATAACTTGACTTGCAAAGGGGTACTGTTTATTTAGGATGACGCTAGGCAGTTAGCTTTCGATAAGCTAAAGGAAAAGTTTACTTTAGCACCAAATCTCACACTGCCTAGGACGGGAGTGGAGTATCTTGTTTTTATGGATGCGTCCCTAAATGGACTCGGGGGTGTGATATTGTAGGAGGACTGGGCTATAGCTTATGCTTGTCACAACCTTATGCCTTACGAGAGAAATTACCTCACCCATGACTTAGAGTTAGTGATACTCGTATTTGCGCTACGTATTTAGAGGCATTATCTTCTGGGGGAGAGGTTTCGTCTATTCACAGATCATAAATCACTATAATATTTTTTTACTCAGAGAGATGAATATGCATCATCATATATGGATGGAATTTGTTAAGGATTATCAGTTTGACATCCAGTACTATCCGGGGAAGGATAATGTGGTAGTAGACGCGTTAAGCCATAGGCTAGTGGAGGATGTGGTAGAAGTTAAGAAGGTGAAATGGAAGGAGCTAGGGGACACCAGTATTCAGTTTCCAGATCATTCATGTCGGTTATAATTGTCACCTCCCAGATTATCATGAGGATTGTACATGCCCAGACAACATATTCATTTCGCTAGGACCGAATTCGATAGCTTTTAATAGAGGAAGCAGAGTCTTACACTATGGGTTTAGAGGGAGGCTTATGCTTCAACGGGAGATTGATTATCCTAAATAGGAAGGACTTGCAACACACGGTGATGGAAGAGTAGCACAAATCATGATTTATTCTACATTCTGTAGGGATAAGACGTACTAGGATATGAGAAGAGAGTATTGGTAGAGTGTAATGAAGAAAGATATTGTAGAGTTTGTCTCGAAGTGTACCACTTGTCAGCTTATGAACAGGGACCATCAGAAACTAGCAAGGATTTATGCATCCATTATAGATTCCAATGTGGAAATAGGAGAGCATTTCCATGGATTTCATCACTGGGTTGCCTACATCTCAAAGGGATCACTATTCCATTCGGGTGTTATTGGATCGATTGACTTAGGTGGCCCACTTCTAGCCAGTCCGAGTGGATTATACCACAGGACCGTATGCCAAGATCTTCATCGCTGAGATAGTGTGCCTACATGGGGTGCCAGTTATTATTGTGTCCGATAGGGACAAGATCTTCGTGTCTCGTTTTGGGAAGAATTTTTAGGAGCCCATGGGTATAGAATTACGATTGAGTATGGCCTATCATCCACAGACGGATGGGAAGACAAAGAGGACGAATTAGATGTTAGAAGATATGTTGCGTATTGGCATGGAACCATTTGAGGCGTTGTATGGTAAACCTTTCACACGGCACAAATTTTGCATATTTATGCCCTATATCTTTATGCATTCTAGCAGCTTTACGGTCCTTAATGCCTATATTTATGCTCATTAACCCGACAACCTCGTATTTGGATATATACATGCTTTATAGGGGTTAATTGTGATTTTGTAGGTATTGGAATGCTAAAAGTGAGGAATCGTTGTATTTCGAAGACGTTCCATCACCAGACGATAATTCAAGGGCATTTTAGTCAATTCGCATTTCATCTTCAACTCATTGAAATTCCATGGATGTGTAGTTCATTGAGTTAGCATCATGTGGCCGCAAAGTTTGGAGTCTGAACGAAGAAGTTAGGGCCATTTTCGTAATGGACTTTTTCACCTCATGTTCGATCAAACAAGGCTGAGAAACATAGTACCGATCGACCGCGGTTAAAGGATTGGTCAACCGCAGTTTGAATTTTTGACTTGGCTCGAAGATAGTGGGCTTTAACCCAAAGGCGATGTCGATCGCGCCTCTGGGACTAGTCGACCGCGGTCACCAGATATGTTTCCATTGTCTTCTTTTCTTTTCTTTTTCCTTTATTTATTTTCCACTTACTATATAAACCAATTTTTGTTTTCTATTTTCATTACCTTACATTTTTCCTTTGGGTGTTTTACCCATTTTCATGTATGTAAGCTTCATTTGCTTTGTCTCTTTCATTTTTTTAATGCTTTCTTTATTTGTTTCCTTTCATTTCCATGCCTAGTTAATATTTATTTCTTGCTATTTATTTCTTTCATAATTAGGTTTACTTGCTTTCTTTCAATATATGTTATTTACCATGCTTTCTAGCTAAATTAGTCTAGGTTGTGTCGGATTGAACTCACCTAGGGTTGACATGTTGCTTTGCTTTGGTGATGGAGTTTTACGTGTCTATTTCGAGTGTGTTGTCCTAGTTATTACATCTAGGAGATTTGACGGGGTATATCATGTATGCTCCGTGCGTAATTTCTGGGGTATTTGTTGACGCCAAAATCATATTAGTCTTTTATGCGAATTTAGGGGTGTGACAACTATTGATTTAATTAACTGTCAAAATGAGACGCAGTCTTAATAACTCGTCGACCCATATAACCATTTTATACTAATTAACTCGGGTGATGGATATTCGACGCAACCTATAGTTTTTATTAGCTTTGTTAACTTAGTTTAAATACACTCACCTAGATTAACCTTTCCCTTTTTGCATCTTTTCCCCTTTGTGTATAATTATCATTCACACTTTTATATTAGGAGTATTAAACCAAATAATATTCTAGAAACTCGACTTTATGGATTCGATTCTAGGACTTTGCCGCTATACTCACCTACTGAGTGTAGTCATAAGTTTAGGTTTTTGTATAGAGTTGGTGAGACGAATATAACAAATGACCGGTGTCGGTGACGCGACACCACGACAAAACCCTTTCTATCAACCTTGTCATTTGCTCTCTTGTTGGTTAGAGGTGGGGGACAATAATCTTCTTATTCCAGAGTTGCTTAAGGATACTTCGACCAATATTGAGTTGACTCGAAACCGCATACGGATAGCTCAGGATGACAAAGGAGTTATGTCAATGCCAAGAGATTCTACCTAGAGTTTAATGTGGGGGACCAGGCATTACTACGTGTATCTTCTATGAAGGGGATGATGAGGTTTAGGAAGAAAGGGAAGTTGGCACCAAGGTATGTGGGGCCATTCCCTATCATCGAGCATATTGGGCCAGTCGCATATAGACTCAGATTATCAGAGCACTTCCATCGTATTCACGATGTATTCCACATTTCTTCGCTGAGGCGATATCTTCAGGATGAGTTAGCTCACACTCACATTGCATTGGAGGAGATTTATTTATAACCCGATATTTCATACGAGGAGAGGTCAGTTACTATTCTAGACAATAATGAGAGCAGGTGGAGGTCGAAGGTAGTTCCACTTGTACGTTTTCAGTGGGGGCACCATAACCGACAAGTCTACGTGGGAGCATGAGGATGAGATGCACGAAAAATATCCAAGTTATTTATACCAGGTATTTTTCCATATTTGGTGAAGAAATTACATTGTTAGGGGTGAAGTATGTAACACCCCATATTTTTTAATGATTTTTATGTTGGGATTAATTAAATTAAAATGGAAATTAATAGGAAATTTATCCGGATTAAAATAAATATTAATTAGCGAGACAAGGGTTAATATTTATTTGTATTAATTATATTAATTATTACTTATTGAACAAGTAATAAATTAGTAATAATGTAATATGATTTTCGTGAGTGAGAGATACGGCAATTTAGTTGGGACGCGCGAGTGAGTCGTGTTGGGACTTAAATTCATGAGATAAAATGTGATTTATTTATGATTCATCCAAATGGTCATTTCAAGTATGCCGGTGTGTCCAGAAGGGTCGAGATAGTCAGAAACGTGTAGTTGGGAGTTTGGATTGGGTCCCTGGGCATTTTTAGGCGAAACTGGCACCTTAGAAGGGTATTTTGGACTTTAGGCTTTTTAGAGTAAAGGGACAAACAGATTTACTAGGGTTATATCAGTATGTGTGTTGAGGGTGCTAGGGTTAGCAATTATAAAAGCAGAAAGAGGCTATTAGAGGAGGAATGTGAAGGGTTCCAAGGCTCCCCACACCACTTAGCAGCACCAGCACTACCACCAGAGTTTAGATTCGAAGGAGAGGAAGACAATTCTACCATTATTCTGTGACACCCCGCCTAATTAATCCTAGGTGATCAGTCCTAAATCAAGTTAGAACAGGTTTCTCATTTCGTCCATTCTTAGCATCACTGTCGTCTTATTAATTTACTAACCACCTAAGTGAGAAAAATAGACTGGTGCCAATTTTTATCTTTCATTATTTAAACAAAAACCCATGCGGAATATAAAACAATACAACAATCACAGATAACTGAAATAATCATCCACAAGTAAGAATAATTAACCGAATAAACCATCGGTCCAAATAATAAATCCCGTAAAGACAAGAATGAACTCCCAACAAGTCTAAAGCAAATAAACGGAACGTGAGCAACATGCTCGAATAACTAATCATGAATTTCTACATTAAGAATGAAGAATGAGGCGTCTATCAAAACCCCGCAACATCAACATATGCTGCAGCAACGAATCCCTGGAATCGAGTCAAGGCTGGCGCCCTGTGGCTGGACACCTAAAAGGTTTTGAAAATAGATTTATAGCAAGGGTTAGTACCCAAAACATTTGGAAAACATTTAACAAATGATTAACTTGTAGTAATAAATAAATATGCATGCTCTTCATATTCTAGTTAGTATCGCACTCTCTTGAGGACTTCCTTACCCCTCCTCTAATGTACACTACTAACACTTTAATTAAATTACCGAGTTATTCATCTCATGACTAGATAATTAACAAAGTTCCTTTATACCCACCCTACTCTAACTGAGTATATAGTGATTATGATTTTTAAGTTATTAGTAACATCAACTTAACTAAAACATTTTCCCTTTTTAAATTCATATAACTTCGACACTTGTTATACATATGAAACAACTCATATTTTTCTTTAATAACCCGTATATAATTAATTATCCAATTATATACTTATAATCATATTTCAGCATTCACAATCATACTGTAATATATTTAACAACTTACATCCACCCGAGTAAAATACTCACAGAATGTAAATTCTATAAAGTGCTATCCCACTAGGTACAATCACATAGCCTAGTTATCCCAAGTCAGAATTTCACACCAACTTGATAAAAATAAATAATTGGAGGCGGTCATATTCCTTCCCTGAAAGTGAGATGTCCCTCACCCATATAATGGACGCTATGACCTCGGGAATATACTCACCCTACTCCTCAAGCTAGGGGATTCATCCACTACGCGCAACCTCCCCCTATTGCACTATAGTATAAAATATCTAATCACTGATATTAATGTACACACCATATATATATATATATACTATCACATCCGTATATATAAATATAAAAGTCCCGACTCTACCGTGCGCTAAATTCGTAACATAAGCCTATTAAAATTATTAAGAGTTTATGGTTCAACTCTAAATATTAATTAAATTTCGCCTTAATTAATTAAGTTACTTTTGGTGTCGCCCCCACCATAAATTTGGACTTACTCTCGTAGCCCAAAATAAATTTACCCGAGTCAAAATCCCCGACTCTAATTTATTAGCCTCTGTCTAATTAAATTATTACATTTCGGTTTCGCTCAACCAATATCCCCGGACTCGATAATAGCTCCGTATTTCATCATGACGTGACAACCAAATTTTTCTGCCTCAAACCTTAATTAATTTATCTACAATTAATTAGATTTAAACTCCTGTATTTAATTTCTCAATAATTAATTACATAAGATTTTTATATGAATTTCCCCTTTTATATAAATAACTGGCGAAACTGCCAAGTTCTGACGATCGTCGATCGATCGACCCCAGACCGTCGATCGATCGATCGAACAGGTCTTTGTCTTCTTCGCGTAGACAGGGCAGCCATGGACGAATTTACTTAAACCTTAATCTCTTCTAACATGAATTATAAGCCTTCTTATCACAAGTACATATCAGAAACCTTATTAGGATTCCCCAGAAAGTCCACAACAATCATCAATTCGTCCATAAACTGCTGATTTATAATTTTGGGGAAAAATCTATCTTTATCCTTAAACACATTTACACCCCCAAATTTCTTCATCAAACTCGTTCTAATTTATCTGGATATCATTCTAAAAGATACACATCAATATTCCAATATCAGATTTTTACATAAATCTTCATAAATTTTGGCAAATCAGATTAATATTTTCTTTTGTTTTTTCAAAACCCCATGTTTATACCATGAAACCCCCAAACGAATCTTAATTCATTACCTCACACAAATATGAATTGAAAGATAGATTTAATACTATTGCGAGTTATTCACTTGCCTTAGGTTTCGTAGTGTCTGAATTTGAGATGGATTCCAAGGTTGAAGATGACCTTTGTTGGCTCTTTTGAGATCCCCCAAATGGCTTTGGCTGCTGTTAGGGTTTCCTAACCCTTTAATTCTTCTCTCTAATTAAGCTCAGCCATGCCCTTACTTCTTTTTATTAGGTTAATTACCCAAATCCCGTTTTTTGACTAATGGGCCAAGCCCAAGTGACCTAAATGCCCCCGAGTGGGCCCGACTATGTCTAAAAACGTCCCGTGACCCGTTTACTACCCCCGGGTACACTTTTCCGACTATCTCGGCCCATCCGGACTCAACTGTACACTCAGAATTTGCATCCGAATTAATTTATAAAAATACTTATCCCCCACCCAATATAGTCTATACCGACTTCCGGATGTGATAAATACATACCTCGTCATTAATACTCGAAACGACGTAATTACATTATACTATTCACTTAGTAAATAAATTTCCCTAAATATTAACCATTCAATCCCAGATTAATATTTATATATTATTTTACCATAATTAATTCATTAAATTACAACACACTAGTAATTTAGAAGTTCCGAATTAATTAAATTTTAAATGTACCAAAAATACGGGGTGTTACATACTCCCCCCCTTACAAAGGAATTTCGTTCCCGAAATTAGATCGTACCTGTGGTGAAAAGCTCTGGATATTGTTCCCGCATATCCTCCTCCCGCTCCCAGGTAGACTCGTCAACATTGTGATGACCCCACTGTACTCTAACCAATGGAACAACCTTAGATCGTAATTTCCGCTCACTATGATCCAGAATAGCCATCGGCCTCTCCTCATACGAGATGTCTGGCTGTAAGTCGATCTCCTCGAGTGGAATGTGCCAAAAGGCTCTCTCGCTCCTTCGATATTTCTTCAGCGATGCCACATGGAATACATCGTGTATCCGCTGAAGATGTTCTGGTAACCCAAGCTTATACGCCACCGGTCCCACCCTCTCAATAATAGGGAAAGGTCCTACGTACCGCGGTGCTAACTTACCCTTCTTGCCGAACCTCAGAACCCCCTTCATAGGGGATACCCGGACTAAAACCTGGTCCCCAACTTCTAGTTCCACATGTCTTCGAGAAGCATCAGCATAACTCTTCTGCCTGTCCTGAGCTATCTGAATCCTTCCTCGAATTAACTCTATCTTGGCAGATGTCTCCTGGACAATGTCCGGCCCCAAGAGTTTGTTGTCCCCCACCTCTAACCAACAAGCGGGTGAACGACAAGGTCTCCCGTACAGTGCCTCAAACGGTGCCATGCCAATCATGAATTGGTAAGAGTTGTTATACGCAAACTCTACCAAAGGAAGATATTTCTTCCATCCTCCCCCGAAGTCCAAAATGCACATTCTGAGCATGTCTTCCAGCATCTGATTAACTCTCTCAGTCTGTCCGTCAGTTTGTGGGTGATACGATGTACTCAAGCGCAACTCCGTGCCCATTGCCTCCTGAAAGCTCTGCCAAAAGTGGGCGACAAAGATTTTGTCTCGGTCGGATACAATATTTATTGGTACCCCATGCAGCTTAACAATCTATGCTATGAATAGCTGTGCATAACGCGTCGTCTCAAAGTCTGTGCGTACCGGTAAAAAGTGGGCCACCTTAGTCAACCGATCCACAATAACCCATATGGAATCGTGACCCCTCTGCGATACAGGTAACCCTGTGATGAAGTCCATGGAGATGCTCTCCCACTTCCACACGGGAATTTCTAACGGCTGTAGCATCCCTGATGGTCTCTGGTGGTCAACTTTCAGAAGCTGACACGTGGCACATTTCGAAACAAACTCCGCTATGTCCCGTTTCATCCCTGCCCACCAATACTGCCTCCTCATATCCTGGTACATTTTATCCCCACCGAGATGTACCACAAATTTCGAACCATGGGATTCTGTCATAACAGCGTGCCTCAAATCCTCATCCTCTGGCATCATTAACCTCCCATTAAAGCGTAGGCCTCCTTCTGAGCTAATTGAGTAACCCTCTTCTCCCTCAGCTAACAACTGGCCCACCCTATCCCGGCAAATCTGATCCTCTGCGTGAGCCTTCACAACTCGCATAATGATCTCGGGTGTGATGGATAATGCTGACATGCAAGCCTTGGCTATGTCATCCTCATATCGAAGCTCTCTCCACTTCGCTTTCCATACCTCCGATATCTCCCCAGTCGGCCTTCGGCTCAATGCGTCTGCTACCACATTGGCCTTACCAGGATGATACTGAATATCAAACTGGTAGTCCTTCACGAATTCTAGCCACCGCCTCTGCCTCATATTCAGATCCTTCTATGTGAAGAGATACTGAAGTGACTTGTGATCCATGAATAGAGTAAACTGCTCTCCTAGAAGATAATGCCTCCATATCCTCAAAGCAAAAACGACCGCTGCCAACTCTAGGTCGTGAGTGGGGTAATTCCTCTCGTGGGGATTTAGCTTCCTGGAAGCATAAGCTATAGCCCTTTCCTCCTGCTAGAGCACACCCCCAAGACCCCGTAAGGATGCGTCTGTGTAAACCTGATACTCTAGCCCTCCCTTTGGCAATGCAAGCACGGGTGCAGATGTCAACTTGTCCTTTAGCTCGTCGAACGCTAATTGACAATTATCATCCCACTTGAAAGGTACCCCTTTCCGAGTCAGATTCGTCAAAGGTCCTGCAATCTTAGAGAATCCCTTAATGAATCGCCTTTAGTAACCGGCCAAACCCAGAAAACTGCGCACCTCGGTCGGTGTCGTGGGCTGTCCCCACTCCCTCACTGCCGACACCTTATTCGGATCCACTGCAATACCCTGATCTGACACGACGTGACCAAGGAACTGTACCTCCTGTAGCCAGAATCCACACTTTTCTAATTTGGCGTAGAGCTGATGATCCCCCAGTGTCTGTAAAACCATGCGCAGATGCTCTGCGTGCTCCTCCTCGGTGCGCGAGTAGATTAGGATGTCATCAATGAACACGATGACAAACTGATCTAGGTACTCCCTGAAAACCCTATTCATGAGATCCATGAACACTGCAGGTGCATTGGTGAGCCCGAAGGGCATCACCCTGAACTCATATGATCCATACCGCGACAAGAAAGCGGTCTTAGGAACATCCCCCTCTCGGATACGCAGTTGATGATACCCTGACCTCAAGTCGACCTTGGAGAAGTAAGACGCCCCTCTCAATTGGTCAAATAAATCATCAATCCGAGGTAACGGATATTTATTCCGTATCGTCACCTTGTTCATCTCCCTATAATCCACGTACAAGCGGAGTGAACCATCTCGCTTCTTTACAAACAACACCGGCGCACCCCACGGCGATGTACTCCGCCGAATAAAACCCTGACCCAGTAGTTGCTGAATCTGTTCCCTCAATTCCCGTATCTCTGAAGGGGCCATACGGTAAGGTGCCCGAGAAATTGGCCTCGTCCCCGGTGCCAAATTGATAACAAATTCGATTTCTCTGCTGGGTGGTAATCCTGGTATCTCCTGGAATACATCCTCAAAGTCCCTCACTAAAGGAATAGAGTCTAGAGGAACTACCACCTCCTATGAGGTTTCCTCCTCAATGTAATATAAGTGAGTGCGCGACCCTCCCTCAGGAAACGGCATTGCTATCAGGAACATCTCCTGTCCCGGAATGGAGAACACGATTGTCCTCTCATAACAATCCACCGTAACCCGGTAACCTGCCAACCAATCCATGCCCAAGATGACATCATACCCCTCCATATCTAACACTAAGAGGTCTGCTGCTAAACTAAGCCTCCCAATCAAAATGTCTACTCCTCGACAAATCGAGTGAATCAAAGCCCCGCTGCCTACTGGCGACTCTACACTCATACGGAGGCTACCCGCTATCTCTAATAACCCAGCCCGTTTAGCAAAATTAGATTTAATGAATGAATGTGATGCAACCGTGTCAAAAAGAATGCTACCCTCATGCCCATGAATGAAAAACATACCCTCCACCGCTGGCGGCGCCTACTGTGCTGGAGGATTGGGAACATCCCGAACGTTATACACACGTCCGTAGTGCATCTGCCCCTGCTGCTGTGGGGCGGGTGGAGCTGGTGCTGCTGGCGGCATCTGACCCTGTTGCCCCTGCTGGGCACCCTGTTGATGGCATCTGCCCCTCTGCGGGCACTCCCTCTTGAAGTGTCCTGGCTGGCCATAGGAGAACAGCATTTCTGGTCGTCACCCTGTCATTGGCCCTGCTGGCCCTGACGTTGCTGGCCCTGTTGGCCTCCCCCATTGTTCCCTTGGCCCTGACGGCCCTGAGGAACCTGTTGTTGCTGATTAGGGCCTGGTTGCCCCTGCCTGAACCCCTGTCCTCCCGGTCGGAACCCACCAGGCTTAAACTTCTTAGCCTGATTCCCTTGTTGAATGATAACCTGCTGCTGTGTGCCACTTGTCTCACTACTAGTAACCGCCTTGCCCTGCTGGCTCGGCTCACCTGCCTTCTTGTTCCCCTTAGCATGGAAACGATGATCCTGGCAATGTACAAGTGCGGCATTAACGATATCTGTATAAGTCATTAACGCCGGATTTCCAATCAAGTGCTGCCTGATCCTCCAGGCTAAGCCATACATGAACTTTGACTTCTTCCGCTCCTCATCGCTCACCTCATTTGGCACAAAGTTTGCCAAACGGGTGAACTCCTCCTCATATTCTGCCACTGACCTGTCACCCTGTACCAACTCGCTGAATTTCTTTCTCATCTCAGACTCTATTGTTGGAGGGAAGTACTTGCGGTCAAACCGCACCCAGAATTCAGAAATCGGCATCAAATCCCGCTCCTCAGCGGTGGTAACGGACTCCCACCACTGTAAGGCTGCCCCCGACAGACGAAAGGTAGCCAACATCTGTTTCTGCACCTCTGTACCCTCTAACATGCGCAGATGGCGCTGAATGTTCTTCTTCCAGTCACAAGCCTCCACCACATTGGTGCTACCTCGGAACTCAGGTGGGTGACCCTTCTGAAAGTTCTCCCTCACTCTCTGCCAAGACGGTGGTCCCACTGGAGCCTGAACTGCTGGAGCCATTGGAGGCGGTGCCTGGGGCTGTGGAAAATGAGCTGCCATAGCTCGCATCGCTGTCTCGACCGCTTGGGCCACAATCACTGCCACCTGAGTGGTAGAAATCAACTCGGGTGGGGGTGGTGGTGGAGGTATCTGTGGCTCCTGGCGAGCCTCCCTCACCTCATCTCTAGCCTCAGCCCTCTCCGCTCTCTGTCTCTTTGGTGGCATCTGAAATAGATTGAATTGTATAAGTACACAATTTATTCAAAAACTAATAGCAGGAATACGATGTCTCACAAGTGGAAAATATAATCAACAGTCCTAATAATAGGGCTCTATAACAACCGAACGCTACGCTAAAACGTAGAAAGCCACACAGATCCTAAGGACACTAGAACCTGATGCTCTGATACCATCTGTGACACCCCGCCTAATTAATCCCGGGTGATCAGTCCTAAATCAAGTTAGAACAGGTTTCTCATTTCGTCCATTCTTAGCATCACTGTCGTCTTATTAATTTACTAACCACCTAAGTGAGAAAAATAGACTGGTGCCAATTTTTATCTTTCATTATTTAAACAAAAACCCATGCGGAACATAAAACAATACAACAATCACAGATAACTGAAATAATCATCCACAAGTAAGAATAATTAACCGAATAAACCATCGGTCCAAATAATAAATCCCGTAAAGACAAGAATGAACTCCCAACAAGTCTAATACAAATAAACGGAACGTGAGCAACATGCTCGAATAACTAATCATGAATTTCTACATTAAGAATGAAGAATGAGGCGCCTATCAAAACCCCGCAACATCAACATATGCTGCAGCAACGGATCCCTGGAATCGAGTCAAGGCTGGCGCCCCTGTGGCTGGACACCTAAAAGGTTTTGAAAATAGATTTATAGCAAGGGTTAGTACCCAAAACATTTGGAAAACATTTAACAAATGATTAACTTGTAGTAATAAATAAATATGCATGCTCTTCATATTCTAGTTAGTATCGCACTCTCTTGAGGACTTCCTTACCCCTCCTCTAATGTACACTACTAACACTTTAATTAAATTACCGAGTTATTCATCTCATGACTAGATAATTAACAAAGTTCCTTTATACCCACCCTACTCTAACTGAGTATATAGTGATTATGATTTTTAAGTTATTAGTAACATCAACTTAACTAAAACATTTTCCCTTTTTAAATTCATATAACTTCGACACTTGTTATACATATGAAACAACTCATATTTTTCATTAATAACCCGTATATAATTAATTATCCAATTATATACTTATAATCATATTTCAGCATTCACAATCATACTGTAATATATTTAACAACTTACATCCACCCGAGTAAAATACTCACAGAATGTAAATTCTATAAAGTGCTATCCCACTAGGTACAATCACATAGCCTAGTTATCCCAAGTCAGAATTTCACACCAACTTGATAAAAATAAATAATTGGAGGCGATCATATTCCTTCCCTGAAAGTGAGATGTCCCTCACCCATATAATGGACATTATGACCTCGGGAATATACTCACCCTACACCTCAAGCTATGGGATTCATCCACTACGCGCAACCTCCCGCTAAAGCACTATAGTATAAAATATCTAATCACTGATATTAATGTACACACCATATATATATATATATACTATCACATCCGTATATATAAATATAAAAGTCCCGGCTCTACCGTGCGCTAAATTCGTAAAATAAGCCTATTATATTATTAAGAGTTTATGGTCCAACTCTAAATATTAATTAAATTTCACCTTAATTAATTAAGTTACTTTTGGTGTCGCCCCCACCATAAATTTGGACTTACTCTCGTAGCCCAAAATAAATTTACCCGAGTCAAAATCCCCGACTCTAATTTATTAGCCTCTGTCTAATTAAATTATTACATTTCGGTTTCGCTCAACCAATATCCCCGGACTCGACAATAGCTCCGTATTTCATCATGACGTGACAACCAAATTTTTCTGCCTCAAACCTTAATTAATTTATCTACAATTAATTAGATTTAAACTCCTGTATTTAATTTCTCAATAATTAATTACATAAGATTTTTATATGAATTTCCCCTTTTATATAAATAACTGGCGAAACTGCCAAGTTCTGACGACCGTCGATCGATCGACCCCAGACCGTCGATCGATCGATCGAACAGGTCTTTGTCTTCTTCGCGTAGACAGGGCAGCCATGGACGAATTTACTTAAACCTTAATCTCTTCTAACATGAATTATAAGCCTTCTTATCACAAGTACATATCAGAAACCTTATTAGGATTCCCCAGAAAGTCCACAACAATCATCAATTCGTCCATAAACTGCTGATTTATAATTTTGGGGAAAAATCTATCTTTATCCTTAAACACATTTACACCCCCAAATTTCTTCATCAAACTCGTTCTAATTTATCTGGATATCATTCTAAAAGATACACATCAATATTCCAATATCAGATTTTTACATAAATCTTCATAAATTTTGGCAAATCAGATTAATATTTTCTTTTGTTTTTTCAAAACCCCATGTTTATACCATGAAACCCCAAAACGAATCTTAATTCATTACCTCACACAAATATGAATTGAAAGACAGATTTAATACTATTGCAAGTTATTCACTTGCCTTAGGTTTCGTAGTGTCTGAATTTGAGATGGATTCCAAGGTTGAAGATGACCTTTGTTGGCTCTTTTGAGATCCCCCAAATGGCTTTGGCTGCTGTTAGGGTTTCCTAACCCTTTAATTCTTCTCTCTAATTAAGCTCAGCCATGCCCTTACTTCTTTTTATTAGGTTAATTACCCAAATCCCGTTTTTTGACTAATGGGCCAAGCCCAAGTGACCTAAATGCCCCCGAGTGGGCCCGACTATGTCTAAAAACGTCCCGTGACCCGTTTACTACCCCCGGGTACACTTTTCCGACTATCTCGGCCCATCCGGACTCAACTGTACACTCAGAATTTGCATCCGAATTAATTTATAAAAATACTTATCCCCCACCCAATATAGTCTATACCGACTTCCGGATGTGATAAATACATACCTCGTCATTAATACTCGAAACGACGTAATTATATTTTTACTATTCACTTAGTAAATAAATTTCCCTAAATATTAACCATTCAATCCCAGATTAATATTTATATATTATTTTACCATAATTAATTCATTAAATTACAACACACTAGTAATTTAGAATTTCTGAATTAATTAAATTTTAAATGTACCAAAAATACGGGGTGTTACATATTCCGTACAAATCAGACCTATATACTTAAGGAAAGTTTTCATCTTGCAAAACTTCAAGAGCATATACTATCCAGGTTAGTGTAGGATTGAATATTTTCATGAACAAATGATTATTGGCATTAGATTGGAGATTAAATTCATGTTCTCGGGTAGATATCATTATATACATAGTCCACTTATGTATTTAGCATGGATATGATAATTTAATAACAGGACAATTTGGAGAAATCTGGGTTTTTTGATGTTCTTGAACAAAGAAATAATAATTTAGGGTTTTGGGATTAAAGTGTAGGATTAATCCGATTTAAATGATTCCCCTTGATGATTTAATGATTTAATTACATTAGAAATCATTTATATATGTTATTATAGGGTTTGGTATACTTGGTTGGGAGTTTAGGATTGTATTATGAAGGTTTAGAGGGTTACAAATGGTGAAAATCGTATCAGTTAATAGAAGAAGACAAAATTGCCTGGTGCGAATTAATTCGGCCTGATGACCGAATCGATTAGGCAGATGAATCGATTTAGTTTCTCCACTGAATAGATTCGGCTGCCTGCCAGATTTGGCCATTTTTTTTTATTTTATGCCCCAAATCCACAAATAAATTATGGGAAGACTTTTGGGACATTATTAAACATTAATGACGGAAATAGTAATTTCAGTAAGCATACGGTATGTTTGAGATTTCTATAATTGAGGAGAATTAAGGCTAGGAACTATTGGGCATATTTTGATGTTTAATGAATTCACAAGAATTAGAACGGGTCACGGAGAGGATGAGTGAACCTAAGACTAGACCAGTAGTGGAGAGATGTTATAACTACTGAAATAATTTTAAGTGGTAATTGGGATCCTTCGAGTAGAGGGAAATGCTCGAGAATATACGATAAGAAGTGTAATGGTAAATTGATAATACGTTGGATATTTGAGACTTATATATTACGTACGAGATATATTATAGGTTATATGTATCCCTATACTGATGATATATATATATTGTGTGGACATTTATTGTGTGACCTCTTATATGTGTGAACATACCTACGCTACCTGCTATAACAGGAGGTTCTGCGTCATGGATAGTCTTGTCCTGATGAGCTGGGGGATTTTCGACTTGTACCTTAGAACATACAACTTAGGGTTAGTGTGACCAGTCATTTGGGTGCATTAAGTATGTGCGTAGCCCAAAGGCTTAGAACTATGTTCGCCTCCAAATTGTGTGAATCGTAAATTTATGGTTCAAGAGTGATTTCATACCTTAAGTCCTTTAGCTAGTACGTGATGTACCCGGACTCTATAGAAGAGTATGCATGCACCACGGGTCTCCACCTAGGGATGTCGTATTCGTATATAATACAAGAGAGGTTTATACATACATACATACCTACACGTGATTCATTCTACTCTGTGTGCATTAGTAGATAACATAGATAGTGATTTCTAAAATAACCTAAGTATGTGGAAAATTTATGCCTACTTATTGATTTTTACTGGCTTAAAGGTTTTAGAAATTCGATAACGTATTGTATGGGAAATATGGGTGGGCACAATGAGTTAGTAGGCAAGGAGAGGCTTAGTTCAAACTAGTTAGGCGGGGTAGCGTAACTAGGTTTGTTTAGGAGAATACGTTAGGCGTGAACAATAGTTGAGAGGTGTGGATCTCAAGCGAGGGCACATGAAGCTAACATGTATAAAATATCTACTCTTTCTGTATTTTAAATACTTTCAAATATTTTTCATGTTTTTGCACTCTCACAAGTTTCAAATCTATTTTTGTAAAAATCCGTTTAGGTGCCCAACCAAAGGTACACCAACCTTAGGAGTCCATTCTTATTTGATGTGATGCAGCTGCTGTGGACGTTGCAGAACCTTGGTAGTAGATGCTTCCACTTTTATCGGTTCATATTCGTCATTCAGCTTTCTCAGTTAGGCATGCCGCCCATATTTAGTTAGTGGTTATTCAGAGGTACTGCATTTCCATTTTATTTCCATTTGTTGAATTTGGTTTTAATTATGGACTATTGTATGTGGACTTCAGTCTGCTATTTTTATTCCCGTCACATTTATTTAGCCAGTTGTTTTATCATTTATTACGATGTTTACTAGAATGGCGGATGTGGTTTAGTAGTTTAAATTATTGCATGTTAATAAAAATATTAAAATTTTGACACCGGGTCGTTACGGTATTAGTAACACTATTATGTTTCAAAAGGGATGCTAAGAATGAAACCATTGATGATTCCCGTTTAATTTAATAATGGAATGATCTCCCATCATTAGAATAGGTGAGGTGTCACATCACGATTAAACCTTCTTAGGGTGTTTAACTCATCCATTTACCATTACACTTTCCCTTTCATTTACCTTATTGACATTAATCAATTTACACATTCCTTGTCCACTTTCTTGTTTACTAGAACATTCATTAATTCATTCAAGTTATGTTCTATTAACACATTTTACCACACAATCCATTTATTGACATGTTCCTTATTCCTTTATCTTATTGTGGTAATTTTCCAATAATTTTCATACTTTAACAGGCTCCGCACCGCCGACAACGCCACCATATACTCTGGCCAATGGTTTTGGGTCTTTCACCCTAGTGCTCCAAGCCCTCCTAAATTATCCCGATGTCATCCATGTTCCTTTTATGTATTTTAGTATTTTACAATTATCCACATTATTCCTTATTCCCCTTTTTTCCCAACCGAAGTTAAACACCGATTTTTCCCAATTCATGTAACACTTTGAAATTATCATTTCATGTCCTTTACACTTGAACTTTGATTTTTATTCCAAAAATCATATTCATTTAGGACCAATTTGTGTAACACCTTTTCAAACATTTGTATTCCATAAAAATGTTCCATTTTACCCATCTGTTTCCAAACTTGTCATTTTTCTCTATCTTATAAGTGATGTTTTCTCAAATATCTTTGAGTTACTCATACTACTTCTTAAGTTCTTTCAACACTTTAACACCTTTTCAATATTTGAGTATCATTCTTCTCAAGTTGAAAACCTCTTTATTCCATTATCTCCTTTCTAAATTCATAAGTGATCCACCCTGGCTTGGTCCAGTGGTAAGGAGGGTTTCGCTTTAGACCATAGGTCATGAGTTCGATGCCTCCCCATGGATACCTTCCCTAAGGGTAAGGGAGGGCTCTAAGCCATCCGGGTATGCCGTAAGGTTTCTGGGTTCGATTCCCCCTTGGGTCCCAGACTTAAATTGGGTGTGCGTTAGGGTGGCTCTAGCACTCCCCCCCCTCCCCCCCCCCCTGTTTAGCAAACACGAGGGAGTCCAAAGGGCTCGTTCGTGTGGAGGTTCAGGGCTTAAAAAAATGGTAAGTGTTAATCTTTCAAATAGTATTAAGTTACACATAGTAACATTCCAATTTTTAACCATTAACACTTATCTAACACCTTTACTAACCATATTTCCAACTTCAATATTTCCTTACTTCTTTATTCAAGAAATCTAATTACACTTAAAGACTACTTTTTATACGAAAATATCATTCATTTTTATCAATACATGTAGCCTTATAATCTTATATTCATCACACATTTAACCCACTTTTCACACATTTTGAAGATTAGAATTTCCACTTTACTTATTTCTTATTTAAACCCAACAAAACATCCCTTAAACTTGTCCACATATTTATTATCAAAATACAACAAGTTTATATGCATGAGAAGATAAATTTTAAATCCTAAAATTCAATTGAATGGGTTAAACATACATTTCATTCTAGAAATTAACTATACTTGCAAAATTATGCTTTTCATGATATAAAGACATTATTAATTTCGTCGAACTTAACAAATGTCCCTTTTTCTAAAATCTCCATTTTTGCAAGAAACTTTATTTTAGAAACATTTACAAAATTAACCTTAGTTTTCAAACATTTTATTTCATGAAATTTAGCATCAAATCTCTAGAAAATTTACATTTTTCATAAAATACCAACTTCAATATTCTAAAACATTGAAATATTTGATCATCCTTTATTTCCTAACAAAATAACATATTACCAACATTTTTATTCTATAAAAATGTTGAGTATTAATCTATTAGAAATCATTATTTATTCATGTGTATTCTACTTATGTAATCTAATAACAAAACTACTAGTAATGCAAATGAGTCCTAAACACTAAAGATAAATTTTCCCACCTTAAAGGCTTTAAATGTTGATAAGAAGGTTGGTGTAAGAGGAGAAATCCCCACCTCCAACGGTGGCCTCATGGAGTTACCAAATGCATCCTCCAAAATGCTCCATATGTGCTCCATTTAATCTCCCATGCCAAAAAATCCCATCAAACTCCATGAAAGCTTCCATTATCTTCTCTAAAAAATTCCCAACACTTCTCCAAAAGTTTTAGCTCAACTTCAACAATGGTGGAAATGGGTGTTGTAGGCTTGAATGTGATGAATTACTAGAAGAATAAGGTCATTTAGGGTAGTTTGGAGGTGGAGAGAAATTCTCACATGGTGGAAGACAACATCTATCACTCTCTCATCTTCTTTCAACTCCAACAACAAAAATGAGCCCAAATAACCCTTAAAACACCCAATCATCCCGATTTTGCCCATCTGGGATCACCTGATTTTGACAACCCAATAGTCTATGGACCAGAAGCGTGACAATTCACATGAGCAATTCATATTTAACATTTTCAAAGCACTTCATTCGAATGATAATGAGCCTCCTTCGAACAACAAATGTACCCAGTTCGATTTATGGTTTTTAGTGACCTTCAAGAAACCTGGGACTATCAGTCAGTGGGACCTCGTGTGAACCCCATTTGATCCCCTATTTAAAACGAGATCCAAAACTCTTTCGAACGACATACTGTCGTCTGAACCCTCATTTCTAAATCTTTTCTCAAAATTCCAATTCTTATCCTAAAATTTCCCATGATTGTCTTCAAACCTCACTTCATTACAATTTATACAAAATTTTGAATGAAATATTAGGGCATGGTATTACACATATTATATTTGTGATAAGTAATATGTTTTTGAAAAAAATAGTTTTTTTAGTTATTTTGAAGTTTGTTTTCTAGTGGGTAATAGCTACTATCCAACATTTTTTCTGCTACAGTTTTGTCACGGTCCTTGACTGTTACAAGTCCCTAACAAATTTTAAAGGAATTATCATGGTCGAGTACCGTTATAAGATCATGAGAATACCTGATTGTTATCATGGTCCTTGACCGTGATAAGACTATGACACGGCTTGTGTTGTCATAATCCTTGACTGTGAGAAGACCATGATAAGAGATGGTTTCTTCGTGATACGATCTTGACAATATATGTGTTGTCTCGGCCCTTAATGGTGATAAGACATTTGTAACCCCTATATTTGAGAAATTTTATAGGCTTTTATGAATTATGGAAATAAAGACTTGTCCCTGACAGGGGATTTTATCTCACTTAGAAATGTCATGATTCTTGACCATGATAATTCTGTTATATCACAACCTAACAATTTGTTTTTTTTGTGTAGTGCCATCGAGTATATTCATGCAAGGTTTATTAGGTCTTCTTCTTAATCATGAGGAGGGAGTCCACCCTTTTTGGATTGGTGTTACTAGTGATAAACCTTCCAGTGAAGGTCTCTACGAGTTTTTTAAAGAAGGTGATCGACCGTTGTGGTAATTTCTTAAACCACTTTTGCACAATGTCACCAAAATTGAAAGGATAGATACGACACATGAGGGCCTCATTGTTGTTGAAAAATTCATGGCCTGACAGTATTGACGAACATGATCGTTGGGGTTTGTTTTTCTATTATAAATCTTGAATAAGGTGGAGGTGAACTTTTTGTAAACCTCAAAGTCTTCGATCGATCAGGTAAAAGGAGACTTCATATGAGATTACAAAGGCCCTTGTTGGGAGGATCAAAGTCTTCCTTAGTGTCTATGGTCCCTTGATGGGACAGATGGTCTTTCATATCCCTTCATACGAGGTTGTGAGTGTCCTTCTTATCATGATGTATATTATGACGATATCCCCTATATAGTGATCCCCTCTGATAGGAGTGGCCCTGGTCGTACTGTGAATTCTTTTCTCATTTATGATTTTTACACACTTGAGGGCTAGGAGTGTGGGTAGCTACGTGATTTTTATGTTTGTAACCAAAGAGATCCTACTCCATGCTCTTTAGACATTATTGGAGGAGGAAATTTTAATCCTACTTGTGGGGCGTGGTCACCTCATGTTGATGAAGGAGTTTCTGATATGCATTTATGAGTCATGATATCTAATTCGATTGTGGTCGCTCATTACTCCCCACTGTTTAATCCTTTCATGGACGGTAATGATAACTATGAGTACTGTGGTTATTTTTGGGTATGATGATAAACCTCATCCTAGGAGCTATATTTCCATTTTGGTTGTTTTAGAGATTATCATTAGATGCGAAGTGTTTGTTATATGAATGAGACATGATTGACTCCTAGATTGTTTTATTGAGAAAGGAAAATAGTTTCCCATAGACATCGCTAATATTATATTTGTCATTGGTATAATTATAATATAACAAAAGTTATCAACAAACTTTTGTCATGGAACCCTTTAAGGCATGGCATGGGTAACCTTAGAATTTTAACTTTGTTACATGTTTGGTAAGGTTGTATAATTTACTTGGATAGATTTAAAAAAACATCAGAGAAGGTAAACCTTATATGGGAAGGATGAGAGTTTCTTATAGTGGGTGAAAGAGCTAATAAAATTGGAAAAAGTGTGATACTGACCGATTGATGTTGGTCACTAGAAGTTCCATAGTTATGACATGGTGTATCAGCATATAATTTTTGGCAATATAGAATTTCAGTTGATAAGAATTACTTGGGAGTTATAGATTGTGAAATGCGAGATAGGCATTGAGAACACTTAAAATTAGGTATGAACTGAATTGTGAAGATGAAAATTTGTTATTAGAGTAGAATAATGTAATACCCTATTATTTCAAGCAATTAGATAATCAAGGATTTAATTTGAAGAAATTTAATTGGGTACTTTTTGTATTTTAGAATTATACCGTTGCATTGGGCTTGAGAGGAATCCGGAGGCATGAAACAAGGTTCAAAGCTTGTTAAGTTGGCCCCTAGGGTCGGGTAACCCTTTGGGATAAGTTTTTGAAAGAACATGGTTATTGTATTAGTCTTATTTAGGGGATCTAAGTTGGGCTAATAATGGGGACTGTGAATGCGGTATAAATCATGCGCTAAAACTCTGATACCAATTTGTAATATGGTACGATATCGATTATCAATTTTATTCGCAAACTTTCAATTTTAAACTTATTTAATTAGAGTCAATCTTTGATCCAAATTTTTTTCAACCCTAATCATGAATCTATGTGAATTAATCAATCATGCCATCACAAACAATCACAAACAGCTGGACAAATAAATTTCAGGAAAAATCCCCCAAAAGGGCAAAACCTTTATTTGAATAAATATTTTCAAACCACAACTCACAACACACTTATAGAAATTTGCGATGAATTTACCGCAGCAAACCCACATAGATCGCAACCTAAAATATCTTCCAAGAAGTAGTTTTCGTTTTGCAAAAGTCTTTATGAAAAAGGTCTCCAAAGTAGGTATTTATAACAAACCAAACTTTTTGAGGCGGTGGAGGTCATTCGAACGACTTCTCAATGTCGCTTGAATGACATTGGATGTCATTACTAACGACCTTACAAATGACCCTTAAAATGCAAAACAATATGTTTTTGTTTGAAGCAGTAGAGAAATGACCCTTCTAGCTACCCTTTAAATGACACTGCATGTCATTAGAAGCAGTCGTTTGAACGACATGTTAATGTCATTTGAATGACATTACCTTGTCATTTGAATGACAGAAGCGACAATTTTTTTTAAAAAGCATGCCTACAGGTCTTGAAAAATTATTTTGACTTAGAAAAAAGGCCTCATTTTTTTAGAAAACAGTTTTGAAAATAATCCCATTACTAAAGTAAAACATTTACGAAACTTAAACACAGTCTATATGAAATTGAACCTCATGTCCTGCCTATGTTGAAGATGCTTGAAATTCAGGTTCGTCATCTCGAATAAATGATCATGAGCTTCATTGATGGTTGTAGCGGTATACGACATATTCTATGTAAACTATAAACAATCGAAATTATGTCCTTACAAATCTCCCCCCCCCCCCCTCCCCATGTCTATGCCGGTAAAAAATAAATACGTCCAAATTATCAATAAAATACCTATATAAATATAATACCCTGCCATGCAACCCCAAAGCCGAAAAGATACTAAAAATTCAAGTCTTCAAATTCTTCAAAAATCTTCAACTTAGAAATCTTCAAATCTCTTTGCTTTCCTTGTGATTCTTTTGTATGATTTTCAAATAAGCATCAAAATCCTACACACAATAAACAAAACAATTACCTTTGTGACGTATCGAGTTTTAAATGAGATAAACACAATAAACTCAAAGAAAATCTCCCCCGTAATTCATAATTCATTCTCCCCCTTTTTATTTGTCCGAAATAGATAAGGAAAAGAATAAAAAAAAAATACGCATGAATTGTCATGATAAGCATAGAAAATCATCACGAATAAATCAACTACGCTCATGTAAGGATAAACTCAAGAGGCTTTCATAAACTCTTTTTTATTTTTTAAATTTTTTCTAGCAAAAATTTTACAAAAACAACACACACTGTGAATTTAAACTAATATAACCAAATCGTGAAAACGGAATGAATTGGTGTGAACATCTTTAATAGATAAATTAACTCAAACATACATAACATAAGTGCACGATGACTATGGAAAACCTTAACGAATGAACTCAAAATTATCCTTAGGTGTAAAAATTGTTGAGTTCAAATGACATCGACTCAATCTATTCAACACATCAATGTATAAAATGATTTCCACACCAATAATGTCTAAAACTATGTAATGATTTTTCAAGGCTTTGTCAGGATGTGCAAACCCATTGATATATTTCCATCCAAACACCCTCATAAATAATAAATCTTTTTATTTTTCTATAGAGGTGATCTAAATCCTAATGGCCCCTTTTTGGCATATTATCTTTTTGTTGCCTTAATTTTTTTTTCTCGCGCTCTTTACAAATGGTGACTTTCATAACGTGATTATTATTCACTCGCAGACCTTTGCTGTGTTTTCATCATTTTTTCAATTTTTAAATAAGTCCTCACGGAAAATAATTTTTACATGCACTACTTTCATTATCAAGTTTTTTCACATTTGGTTCGTTTCAAATACATGATTGAGATGAAAACACTTCGGCCAGCATGTGATAGACAATCATAATAATCAACTAAATTCATGCAAGTGTGCATTAAATGAGACTAAGAGTCAAACATGTAGAAAGTAATCTCAAATCTCATTTTAATGACCCCAAACATCATAAAGCACATGGATGAGATGATGTATCGTCTCAAAACACTATCAAATTGTCACATGAATATGGATTGATGTTGTGACTTGGTCATTCTAAATGTCCATCCATAGACGGTGTAAACCAAATTACAATTTTTTTTTGTCTTTTTCAAAAAAATTATCAAAATAAAATCTTTTTGGTTTTTTCAATTTTTCTCAAAAGATAAAAAAAAAAAATTTGTATTTTTTCAAAAAATTTCAAAAACAAAATTCTTTTTGGTTTTTCCACAAATATATTAAAAATGAAAAAAATAAATACAAAAGTGGTTCATACTAGCAATAGGCATAAAATATCATCAAGAAAATCATCTTATTCTAGAAAAAAAAGTTTAAACATCAACCATTAGGTGCGGAGGAGTTTTCCAAAGATGGTGACATCCAATGAAAAACATCCATCAAATCATGTCAAGTTTTGAGTAAAAACTTGACCTGCTCTCGAATATGTGCAAACTCTCCCATGTGATCATTCAAAGTATCATGTGAGGGTGCATGTGTGGGAACACATGGCAAAACTCTACATAACACACTACCCAACTTAAAACAGAATTCTCTAAGGTGCCCTCTCTTCTTACAATGGGAGGAAACATACACGAGTTTAGGAATACCTCTCTCAAACGTCTAGGATGTACTTTCCTATTGGGTAACGGATGCTTATGTGGGCTGGGTTGAGAGCCATATGGATCTATCACAAACTTAGGAACCGGATCGGTTGCAACATGGGAAGTAGACGTACCATCATAACCTATTCCTAATATCTCAATATTCCCCGAAGCGAGACCGAGGAACATATTTTTCAACTTGTAAAATATATCCTCTATAGTAACCTTGACCTCCCGGGTACGTTCAAGATCTCTCTTTAGTTATGACACACGGGATTCAAGTTCACTCTTTACCCGACCTATGATGATTAACTCATCACTCAAAGAAACCTTCACTTTCTCGAGTTGACTTGTCAATGCCTCAAATTCCCTCAAAATAACTATCTCTCTCTCCAAATCTAGAACCTTAAGACCTAACACCTTATTCAAGATCTTTGTCTTTAAGGTCTCGGCATACAAATCTCTAAACGTTTTTTGGAGATCGCTTTCACCCTCACTTTCAAACTCGCACTCAAACTGACTCGAAACACTCAAATCATCATCAAGGCTCTCACATACACAAGTATCCTCATCGTCGTGGGAAAAACTAAGTGTTCTCACGTGACTTGCCAAAAAGGCGACACACATACCATGTGATGACTCATCCCCGGAATCATTCAGCTCTTCATCATTATTGCTAAGAGTGGCTGGCATAACTACTTTCTGGCCTTTCTCCTTACCATAGTCGGGCATTCAAACGCTTTTTGCCCTTTGCCCTCGCACTCAAAACATCTCGCCTCTTCCTCTTTTTTCTTTCTCACTGCTCTCATTGGCCCCTTCTTTCTTTTTATTTTACTCAAACATCTTTTTATGGGAATTTTCTTTGGAAAATTTGAAAAACTTTTTAAAAATTTTGTAAACAAGGCCACATCATCAAAATCAAATTTTCCCTGAGACTCGGACTCACAAACTCTCTCTTTCTTCTTCTTCTTCTTCTTCTTCTTCTTTTTCTTCTTCTTCTTCTTCCTCAGCTTTTCTAGATTGTGCTTTAAGTGCAATCCCTCTATCCTTAGGCTTAACCATTTGGGGAAACTGTAATACCCCGTATTTTAACTATGTTAAATAATTATGGGATTAATTATTATTGTTGGATTAATTAAATTAAAAATGTGAGAAAATTGATTATTAATTAATTCGGATTTAAAAATAAATATTAACTAGCATGCCAAGGGTTAATACTTATTGTTGAGCCTTATGGAATATTACTGTGTGAATACGTAATATGGAATTATGAAATTTTTATAAATTGTCAAGAGTGGGAAATACGACAGTTGGTACATTAAGTCAGGATGTGCGTGTGAGTTGTGTCGGGACTAATTTAATGGGTTAAAGAAGTAAAATGTTTTTTATAACTCGTATGGTAATTTTAAGCACGTCGTTGAGTCCCAAAGGGTCGAAATAGTCAGAAAACTTTATCCAAGTATTTTACTAAAACTCCGGGATGTCTTTAGGCATAATCGGCATTCCGTAGGGGTATTTTTGTCCTTTGAATTTTTGGGGAAATATTATGGACAAAAATTAGGAAAATAAATATAGACTAACGTGGGTTAGAGGGGAGTTATTAGTTCTAAATCTATGAGGGAG
The DNA here is from genome assembly GCA_949130495.1 of Sambucus nigra. Lineage (NCBI taxonomy): Eukaryota > Viridiplantae > Streptophyta > Magnoliopsida > Dipsacales > Adoxaceae > Sambucus > Sambucus nigra. Next base: position 421,857,051 of record OX422211.1, on the reverse strand, counting down.
AAAAGAGAAAGGCACAGAGGAAGGAAGAAGAAGCCATAGGAGTTCTTGGTGCATAACTCACGAACACACACCAAAAATCCCACCAAAGTGTATATTGTGAGACGAGGAACACACCTATACCAACATCACGAGGAGATCAGGCCTTCGAAATTAAGGCAAGTGTTTAATCCTTGAAAAATTGTAGCAACAATCATGTTCATGTTAGTACAGATATGTAATACTCAATTATGGTTCATAAATTTTGATGAAATTGCAGAATTAAGGACATTAATTGAAATCTGATATCTAATTAGGATGAATCCTTCATGTAGATAGGTTGGAAATCACGAATTGATGAATTATTTATGATGGACGAATCTGATTTTGAGTTCTTATATAAAAATTTGAAGAACTAGGGTTTGTTTGAATAATTTTGAGGAATTTTAGAATTTATTAAGGTTTATGCATGATTAAATGATTCTAGTTTGTTAGATATTATACCAACATGTTTAGTTATTGATTGGAAGTAATTGATGGGAGTTTGGGACAAATCTGTAGAGGTTTTAAGTTGAGTAAGATTAAAAAAATACAGGAGGTAGCAAAATGGATACAATGACGTCTCGTTCGAACGAGATGCATAATCGTTCGAACGACATACTAATTCATTCGAACGAAACCAGTTCTAGATCGAACGAAAGTCCAAAAAAAATACCAGAAATCCATATTTCCCCCCTAAATCGTGTTACACAGTGAGGTAAACTTCCATTTACTGATATTAGATTAGTGCAGAATTATTTGGGAAGCATTCCTAGGATTATACCTTATGGCTTGGATAGGTGAATTAACTTTGAAAATTTCGAGAGAGTGATAAATGAATTAATTACTTTATAAGTAGTAATGAGAAGTATACTACGTGTAGAAATGTATGTATGGGTTGGGTAAATACCTGAACTTTATTAGGACAGGGGAATGCCTATTATTTTTATTATTGTTATTGTGTGTATAGAATACCTACGCTGCTTGCTATCGAGAGGAGGTTATTGCGCAGTGTACAGTCATATCCTGGGTGACCCAATGGGGGGATATTTGACTTGTATCCAGAGCATATGAAGATGGATATGTGCTATCTGAGACATATGATAGTTTCGACGGGTGAATGGGAGCGTAGGTATGTGCGTGATCCATTTGGCTGGAGACTATGTTCGCCTCCAATATTTGTGTCATGAGATTTATGGTTCGTAAAAGACGCCGAACCAACTTTCCTTTACGCAGTGAGCGATGCATCAGGACACGATAATAGATTATTCATTGCGCTAAGTGGTCCTAACCAAGGGGCGCATGATATATATATATATATATATATATACACTAGTGGATACCCGTGCCTGAAGGCACGACGAAAATTTTCAAAATACGTAATCGTGAAACGGTGAAAATTTCAAAAGTTAATAATCACAGAAACGGCAAAAATATCTTTCACCAACAAAACATCTATATATCGTTCCCCGACCAAACATTTAAAAATAAATATACAAAATTTAAGTAAATTTTTTTTTTTACAACAGTGTAAACAATTTAAGAATTTGGGGTAAATTTTCTGTTGTTTATAGAACTACCCTATTTAAGAAATAAAAAATACTCAAAAACAATATTAATAATACTAATAGTCCATCATGGACTTCATATAAACCGTATCGATTTAACAATATTCAAATATAAGCCTCCACGTATGAGTACACAACAAATCATTATTGGAACTTTAGCACAAAAATGCTGCAAAATATCTAATCCGGCGTCTATTATTGTTACATTGAAAAATAAAGTAACAAAGACGTCAATTGAGGTCATCTTTCATGTTCCAGTATATTTGTTGTCCATAGTCTGCAAAGAGTCCTCTGATAGAAAACAGAAAAAGTTGCCAATAATTATAAAGCCATGAGTGTGATAGAAAACAAAAAAAATGAGCTTCAACTGTTGTCAACACTCGCACACACGGTGAGAGATAAGAAAGAGAGATGAGTGTGGTTTGGATCTACTATTAATAAACTCATCTTCAACCCTCATTAAGATGTGTCTTTATAAATTATTTGATATGTAAACCTCATAAAATTGGTAGATCTAAACCACAAATGAGTGTAAAAAAAATTACTTATAGTATTCATTGTAAAACACCAAATGTGAAGGTTTTTTTTTTAAGATTCGTGGAATTATTAAAAAATTATTTCTACTGAAATCTTTTACTTCCAAAAAAACCCAAATGTGAAAAAAAAAACCTTAATTCTAAAAGCAAGTACATCCGATCTAATCCCAGGACGTTAGTTTTTTTTTTGCAAAATATATAGTGAGAGGTGCAAGTAATGACTCCATGGATGTTTCAAATAAGAAGGTAGAATTTGAACTAAATTACATGAAACTCCAAAATTCACACATACCTATACATATCTAATCTGACGGGTTATGGAAAAGATGGGCAGAGGAGAGGTCGGCACATTGTGTGTGTGTGTGTGTGAGAGAGAGAGAGAGAGAGAGAGAGAGAAATGAAGTCAAATTTTGAAATTTGAAAGAGATAATAATGGTGAGAAGGGGAATCTGCTTTGATAAAAATAGGACCACTTGTATTTTTTCCAAACATCCAAACTTTAGATGCTATCAACGAATATACATTTTCCAAATGCCCAAACTTTAGATGTTATTAACGATTATACTATGTTTTGTCGAAATCTCAGATATCTTTGTACCACTTCGATACACTATGTTCTTTGTTTTTTTTTTACCAAATCTCAGATTTTTTTTTACCAAATCTCAGATTATCGTTGTACAGATATCTTTGTACCAAATCTCAGATTAGTACCGGTGATGACATGTATAATAACCATTAATATCAACTTTTTATGTAGAGTAAAACACCAAACGGTATCTGTCATCAAGGGAAATCATAAAAAAAAAATGAATGAGTACCACTACCTGTCATCACCGGTTATCTGTCATCACCGGATATCAGGAAAAAAATGAATGAGTACCAGCCACTGTATTCCCCTCGAACCAAAGTTTACTAAATTTAATGTTTGCAGAAAATAATATCATATGGTATACAAATTTGCGTTTTCAACAACCGTGGTGCCGAAACCTTCGTAGAGTGAGAAATGGATATTGAATAAGTTATCAAGGTACTGGAACAAATCTTGAAACAAAGGTAAACTAATCAAACCCTGAAACATACACAAACGTGGTAGAGTGAGCGGTGGAGTAAAAAAAATAGCTTATGATGAATTGTTGTGAGCGGTGGAGTAAGAAATGAGTTTGCAGATTTCATGGCTCGAGGTAAGGGGGTAAGGGCACATGGCTCGAGGTCTGAGCCATCAGTTGACACCTATCCAAATTTAACATGTAATTTATGAAAATGCCATGTCAATCTTAAATTTTAACTTTCACCGTGAACCCTTAGATTGTCATCAATCTCTAAAGTTGGCTTCATCGTGGCTTCATCCCCACCCTTAATTATCTTATAAACTTATGAAACAGTAAAAATACACTTGTAACTTATATATATATATATATATATATAAGGATTATGCGACTTTATGTATGTATATATAACTATACTTGTGAATACTTCTAAAGTGTGGAATTATCAAACTTATAAATGTTGGTAAGTAATGTATTTTCAATGGGTAAAAGAATTATTATCCGAACAGTGAATGTTATATACGGTTAATTGGAATAAATGATCTTATTAGCGTATTGTATGGGCGATACGGGTTACTCCTTTGAGATATATTTAGAAGTATAAGTCTATTATCTAGTTGGGAACATTATGGATAACTAGGTTAGGATAGACGTACGTTAGGCGGGCATAATAGTGGAGAGGTGAGAATCTCATGTGAGAGTTCGAAACTAACATGCACATAATAATTGCATTATTGCAGTTTTAAATATTTGCTAAAACAAATATTTTTTCACATCGGGCTCCAACCCGTTTCTTGCAATTCTTTCTCTTATATATATATATATATATATATATATATATATATATATATATATATATATATATATATATATATATATATATATATATATATTATATCAGGTGCCCAACCACAGGGTTACCACCAGACTTTGACGCGTGGATCATTTAGCGAGCTGCAGTAGTGGTGAGAGTTGCAGGCCTTTGCACTTAGAGGCTTCTTTCAGTTCTTTCCACTCTTTTCAGCTACTTCATTCCGGGCATGTTACGCCCCTTTCCTTGTCATTTAGTAGAGATTGTACTTAGTTCAGTTCATGATTTTTTTTTTCACTTGAGGATATTACGGTTTGTTGGTTTGTGACTTTGAACTAGAAAGTTTTATCCAGTCCGATTTATTTCAGTATTTGACTCATGTTCAGTATTTATCTTATTCTTGTGGAATGTCAGTAGTTTATATTTCAAATATTGGAAATTTATTAATCGATTGGTTGGGTATTTAAATGGAAAAATGTTGACACTTGGCTTAATTATTTATTAGGGGATTAAAAAGATTAAATGTTATCGACAGTGATGCTAAGAATGAACCCACCGAACATTCTGTTTTAATTTTAATAAAGGACTGATCAGGCGGTATTTAATTAGGCGGGGTGTCACAGAAACATGTCGATCACATAAGTTTGAAGGTCTCCTACGAGTTCTTCTAATCAAAGTGTGTGTAATATACCCAAAACATTAAAACAATGACCTTAGGAATAAAATGGGATGGAAGTGACCTCAAAATATTTTTTACAACTCTCATCTCGTCAATTTTCTCATCCAAATTAAAACAAGTGTTGACTATGTCCGACAACCTAGTATAAAACTCGTCAAAACACTCAACGTCAGACATCGTGATTGTCTCAAATTGGGTAGTAAAATTTTGTAAATTAGATGCCTTTACTACATTAGTACCCTCATGTGTCAACTGGAAGATATCCCATGCCTCGTTAGACATGGTGCATGTCATAAGACAACAGAATTCGTCAGGGGTGACGGCTCCAGAAATAGCACTAACTCCATGGGAGTTAAAATTTCTCCATTTATAATCATCCTCAGTCCAAGTTTAGGAGGAGTAACATTATAAATGGTGATAGTGGGAGGTGTCCACCCTCTTTCACAAATAATCAAGACATGCTCATCAATAGCTTTTGAACCAGATATCATGCGGGCTTCCCAATAGGCATAATTTGTGCCATCAAAGACGGGAAACTGATTATACAAGTTCTCCATTGAAAAAATTGTGAACTTTTTCAAGATCATATTTTTCAAAAAAAAATCGATATCACAAAATTTTTGCAGAAAAAGAATCACTGGCTAAAATATAGTAACTTGCTTGGATACCAATTTTTTAATGCAATATAAATCCTGAGCTAAATATTTGATACCATTTTGTAAAAAGGTATGATATCGGTTATCAATTTAATTCGCAAACTTTAAAACTTATTTAATTAGTGTAAATCATTGATCCAAATTTTTTTCAACCCTAATCATGCATCTATATAAATAATTAAATCATGCCATCACAAATAGTCACAAATAGCTGGAAAAACAAATTTAAATACTCTGAAAGGAGAAATGCATTATTTTAATAAATGTTTGCAAATTGTAGCTTACAACACACTTTGAAAAATTTGTAAAGAATTTACCACAAAAAACCCACATAGATCGCAACCTCGATCAATAATGAATCCCATAAGATCCACAAGAACCGCAAATGCTCCTCAACAAAGAACACCCTTAAGTATCCTCAATTAATCGCAGTCATCAACAAATAGTTTCCGCAAGAACTATCAATCCAGAAGTAGAGATGGCACTCCATAAAGATAAACTTCAATAGAAGTGATTTGGGTTCCACATATGATTCACAAAAGAATTGGGATGTTTTGGTGAATCAAAAATGAAGTTTTTAATCCTAAAAGATGAAGACTATAAGGTCTGCCAAGAAGCAGTTTTTGTTTTGAAAAAGTCATAATGAAAAAGGGCTCCAAAGTAGGTATTTATAACAAACCAAACTTTTTGAGGCAATGGAGGTCATTCGAACGGCTTCACAATGTCTTTTGAATGACATTGGATGTCGTTCTCAACGACCTTATAAACGACCCTTAAAATGCAAAACAATATGGGTTCATTTGAAGCAGTAAAGAAATGACCCTTCGAGCGACCTTTCAAATGACATTGTCTGTCATTAGAAGCAGTCGTTTGGACGACATGTCAATGTCGTTTGAATGACATTTTTTTATCACTCGAATGACAGAAGCGGCAAAAATTATTGTAAAAAATCTCGCCTACAAGTCTTGAAAAATTATTTTGACTTAGATAAAATGCCTCATTTTGTTAGAAAATAGTTTCTAAAATAATCCCAACACTAAAGTAAAACATTTACGAAACTTAAACATATTCATATGGAATTGTACCTCATGTCGCGCATATGCTGAAGATGCTTTTAATTCAGATTCGTCGTCTTAAATAAATGAACGTGAGCTTCATCGACAGTTGTAGCGGTATACAACATACTATATGTGAACTACGGATAATGGAAATTATGTCCTTATAGGTAACAAAACTCTAGTTGCAGAGGAGAGGAATTAGGATCATGGGATTTCATCAAGAAGAACCAACAAGTATTCCATGAAAGAAATACCTAGTAATCTTCCTTTATTACATTAAAATTATTTATGGTTTCTATTGTGATTATAAACCTTTGATAGGTTGAATCATATGATTAGTGTTAAATAAATATGTTGTTCATAGAGGACTATTTTAATACTAATTCATGATTGAATTCATTAATGTATTAGAGTAATTAGATTAATCATTTCTTCACATGCTTAAATTATGAATTATTCATTAAATATTTTCTTTACATGGTTAAAATTATATTTATAATGAACCATTTAAGGACATGATTTAATAAATTTCCATTATCAATTGAGTATGTCATATATCGTTACAAACGTTGAATGTTCAAGATCACATATGCAACAAGACGGATCCGAATATCAAGTTTTCTTCAACATTCAAACCTCCGTAAGTTGAACTTTGGCAAGGTTGTGTTTTAAGTCCTTTATAATTCACTTAGAGTGTTGGGATATTTTTCATCAAGTATTTTCTAAGTGTTGGAGAGGAATTTTTAAGTTTTTCGTCAAAAGTATTTTTCTAAGTGGTAAGGCGAATTTTCAGAAATAAAAATTTAATTTATTTTTTGCGCTGACTCGTTCGACCGAGAGTGGCTGTCATTCAAGCGACATAGCCAGGTCGTGCGAAGCTTGTTCGACCGACGCATGCCCTCGTTCAGGCGAGAGCCCTATTTCGTTCGAGTGACGTGCCGCCTTAGATTTTCTATAAAAAAGGCTTTTCTAACTTCGATTTTAATCATAAGACCTACAATTTTGAACAGAGACGAAACTGCTTTTACAGAATTCTTTGTCTTTTAACTTTTAGGGTTTTAAAATTTTTTGTTTTCAATTCACAATATCCCAATAGTTTGTGTGAATAGTTTTGGAACCAAGGAACAAAACTTTGTTATTATTCATCTTTGTGGAGTGCATCTCAAAACCTGAAGACTTAGGTCACTGTGGTTCGCTACATGTGGATCTTTGTTGAAGATTGGACTACAGTTCGTCTGGGTTTACTACGTGGAATCCATTGAGGACTTTAGACTGCATGTCTATGTATGTTTAGTGAGGTAAACGTGTTGCAGATTTCATTGTGATTGTAAATTTTGATTTAATTCATTGTGAAATAAAAGGTTTTGCCCTTCGGGGATTTTTTTCTAAAATCTGTGAGCTAGCATATTTGTATTTATGATGGTTTAACACACGCACATACGTAGATGCATGTTTTAGGGGATGAATTAACATGGTTTGAAAAATCGACTCTAATTAAATAAGTTTGTAATTGGAATTTGTGCATTTATTTAAATCAGTATCGCACACAAGACTTTACAAATTGGTATCATAGTAGGTTACTCAAATTTACCGAGTATTCCTATTTTTTGCAAAACTTGTGTGATATTTATTTTTGAAAAATCATATTCTTAAAAATTCTCACAATGTTTCCAACTGAAAACTTATATAATCGCTTGCCAATTTTTAACGGGTCTAATTATGCTTACTCGAAAGCCCGCATGATATCACATTTAAAAGCCATCGATGAAAGAGTTTTGTTAATTTGTGAAAGAGGATGGACTCCTCCCAGTGTCACCGCAAATAATGTAACGAATTTAAAACATGTGTCAGACTGGACTGAGCATGAGTTTAGGTGGAGCACTTTTTTTAATTCACGTGGTCATAGTGCAATTTCTGGACATCTCACCCCCGACGAGTTCCAACGTATTATTACTTGCACCACGTCTAAAGAAATGTGGGATGTTTTACAAATCACCCATGAAGGCACTAACGCGGTCAAAGAGTCTAAAATTCAAAATTTAAGAACTCAATTTGAAACTATTACCATGCTTGAGACTGAATGTTCTGATGACTTTTATGCACGTTTGTCTAACATTGTCAATACTAGTTTCAATCTTGGTGAGCCTATACCGGATGCACGAGTAGTTAAAAATATTTTAAAATCACTGCCAAAACGTTTTATCCCTAAAGTGATTGTTTTAAATACCTTAGGTAATTTGAATTGTCTAAAATTAGAAGAGTTGGTTGGAGACCTCTAGACATATGAGATTAACATGTTTCCTAACACTATCAAGCCTAAGGATAAAGGGATGGAACTTAAAGCCGAGTCTAAAAATAAAAAGAAAGTGAGTTTTAGTGAGTCTGAGTCTGAGGATGAGTTTGATTTTGATATGTCCATGCTTGCAAAGAATTTTAAAAAGTTTCTAAAGTTTTCAAAACAAAATTCTTCCAATAAAAAGTTTTTTGAGAAAAATAAAGACAAGGCCAAAGAAAGCGGTGAGAAAGAGAAAGAGGGTGAGAGAGATTTAGAAAAAATAACATGTTTTAAGTGTGAGGGGAAAGGGCATAAGTCATTTGAATTTCCCACTAGTCTTAGGAGAGAGGGCAAGAAAGTTGTTATGCCAGTCAGCCTTAGTGATAGTGCGGATGATGTGAAAGATTTCGGGGATGAGTCTTCACAAGGAAAGTTTGTTGCTTTTTCTGCTAGTCATGTGAGCACACCACAAAGATACTTGTGCACGTGAGACCCCCGAGGAGGATTTGAGTTTTTCTAGTGAGTCTAAGAGTGAGTGCGCTAGTGAGGGTGATAATGAGCTCCAGATCGCCATTAAAGATTTGTACGCCGAGACCTTAAAGACTTAAAAAATTGAATAAGGAGTTACGTCTTAGGGTGAGGTATTTAGAGACAGAGTTAGAGAGTTTGAAGGAGTTTGAGGCAAAAGCGAGTTAACTCGATAAGGTGAAGGTTTCTGTGAGTGAACAGTTGATAGCCTTAGGCCGGGAAAATAGTGAACTTATAACCCGCGTGTCAAAATTAGAGAGAGATCTTAAGCATTGCCTGGAGGTTAATGTCACTTTAGAGAACACATCTAAGAAGGAAGAAAATATGGTTATCAATCCCATTTTAGGTAGTGGTGAGAGTTTAGGAATAAGTCATGATGGTGCTTCCACTTCCCAAGTTGCACCCGAGAGGGTTCCCACTTTAATGTTTGATTCACATAGCTCTCAACCCAATCCACCTAGGCATCCCGTACCTGATAGGAGAGCGCATAGGAGAAATTTTGAGAGAGGTGTAACTAGGCGTGTTTATGTTTTCACGCACTGCAAGAAGAGAGGAAACCTTAGAGAGTTTTGTTTTAAGTTGGGTCATGTGTCATGTTTTGTCTCTACACGTGTTCACCCACACGCACCCACACCTGATGATCCAGATGATTACACGAGAGAGTTTGCACATATTAGGGAGCAGGTAAAATTTTTGGTCAAGACGTCACATGATTCGATGGAGGTTTTTCATAGGATGCCATTACCTTTGAAAAACTCCGTCGCACCTAACCGTTGAGGTTTAGACTTGTTTGCTAGCAAAGTTTGATTTGCATGATATTTATTTTTGCCTATTGCTAGTGTGTACCATTTTTGTAGTTATGTTTTTTCCTTTTTTGATATTTTTTGGAAAAATTCAAAAAGATAATCTATTTTTTTAGAAATATTCAAAAAAGATTTTATTTTGATAATTTTTTTAGAAAAAGACAAAAAAAAATTTTGTAGTTTGTTTTACACCGTATATGAATGGACATTTAAGATGACCGAGTTAGAATTTCATTTCATATCCACGTGACGATTTGATAGTGTTTTGATATCCATCATCATTTCATTTTTGTGCTTTACAATGTTTGGAGTCATTGAGATGTAATTAGTTATCACTGCCTACATGTTCGACTCATGAGTTCCTTTAATGCACACTTGCACATATTTGTTTAATTATTGTACTTGTTTATCTCGTATTGGTCGAAGTGTTGTCATCTCAATTCTATCTTTAAAACAAATCATATGCGATAAAACTTGACAATGGAAGTAGTGCATGTAAAAACCATTTACCTTGAGGAATTTAATTGTAACAAAATATGATGAGGGAATCACGGGAAAGGGCTGTGAGAGTTCTCAATTAACTCCTCGTGAAATCCACCGTTTAAAAGAGACCAAAAAAAAAATTGAAAGGAAATAAAAAGATAAATATGCCAAAAAGGGGACGCCTCAAAAAGAAATATATAATGATTATTATTTATGAGGGAGTTTGGATGGAAAGAAATGAAAAATGGGTTTGCACGTCCTGACAACGTCTTGAAAAAGAATTTATAGTTTTAGATGTTCATGGTGTGGGACTCATTCCTGACTTTGATGTATTGATAGATTGAGTCGATGTCATTTAAATTCAGCACTTCTGACACTTAAGGATGATTTTGAGATTCATTATATAGGATTACATGTATACATCGTACACATATGTTATGTTTGATTACGTTGATTTGACTATAGAATATGTTCACACCCATTCATTTAATTTCCATGATTTATTTGTCTTATTGTATATTCATTGTGTGTGATTTTTGTAAAATCATTTTTGCATTTTTGTATAAAAAATTGAAAAATAAAAAATAGTGTGCGGAAGCTTTTGAGTTACTCTTTGCATGAGCGCAACTTAATTTATATTTTATGCGTTTTTTTTTGTGACAACTCCGTTTTTATTTTGTTTAGTTTTTTTCAGATCTATTTTGGTCAAATAAAAAGGGGGTGAATGAATTATGGGGGAGTTTTTGCATTATAGGGGTGATTTGATTATTGATTGATTTATTCTTATATCATTTCAAAATCGGATCATCACGAAGGTATTTGCTTTGTCTCATGTGTCTAGGTACCAAGATTGAAGATCATTATTTTGCACACCCTGATGAGAAAAGCGTAAAGATTAAAAGTTGAAGATTTTGAAGAATTGGTCTTGTTTGTTTAGTACCTTTTCAGTTTTTGGGTTCATGGGAGGGTATTAAATTTTTATAGGCATTATTTTTTGATAATTCAAACATTTTTATTTTGTACTGACATAGACATAGGGGGAGATTTGTAAGGACATGGTTTTATAAATGTGTGTTATCAATTGAGTATGTCATATACCGTTACAAACATCGAATGTTCAAGATCACATATGCAATAAGATGGATTCAAATATCAAGTTTTCTTCAACATTCAAGACTCTACAAGTTGAACTTTGGTAAGGTTGTGTTTTAAGTCCTTAATAATTCACTTAGAGTGTCGGGATATTTTTCATCAAATATTTTCTAAGTGTTAGAGCGGATTTTTTAAGTTTTTCGTCAAAAATATTTTTCTAAGTGCTAAGGCTAATTTTCAAAAATAAAAATTTAATTTATTTTTGCACTGGCTCGTTCGAGCGACGCTTGTCCTCGTTCGATTTTAATCAGAAGACCTGCGATTGTGAACAGAGACGGAACTGCTTTTGCAGAATTCTTTGTCTTCTCACTTTTAGGGTTTTAAACCTTTTTGTTTTTAATTCACAAGATCCCAATAGTTTGTGTGAAATGTTTTGGAACCCAAGAACAAAATTTGTTATTGTTCATCTTTATGGAGTTCGTTTCTACACCTGAAGACTGAGGTCATTGAGGTTCGATGCGTGAGGATCTTTGCTGAAGATTGGACTGTGGTTTGTGTGGGGTTACTGCATAGAATACATTATTGACTCTAGGCTGGATGTCTATGTCGGTTTGCTGAGGTAAACTTATTGCAAATTTCATTGTGATTGTAAATTGCGATTTAACTCATAATGAAATAAAATATTTTTCCCTTTGAGGGATTTTTCCTAAAATCTGTGAGTTAGCATATTTGGGTTTATGATGGTTTGACACACGCACACATGTAGTTGCATGTTTTAGGGGCTGAATTAGCTTGGTTGAAAAAATCGATCTAATTAAATAAGTTTGTAGTTGGAATTTGCGCATTTCTTTAAATCGGTATCGCACACGACACTTTACAAACCAAGTTGAAGAGCATGTTGTTATTACAAAATAATCATTATTAAATGTTAGATTTGTTCCTTTTATCGAACTTACGATGTTAGATCTTCTTAGAATCCCTACAAAAAACTTTTTAGCATGTTATTTAGAATTATTAGAGGTTAACAAAACCTTTTATGGTAATTTAGGATGGATAAAATAAAAGGAATTGAGTTGTGGATAAAGATTATAAAATTACATTGTTTTGGGGATAACCCTATATATTTGTCTACAGTTAGGTCGACCAATCGGACTGCTCAAGGGTCAATTATTTGGGCTCTTAGGAATATAATAAAATGAGGTTTAATGAAGACTGATCGATCGACTCATTAAAAGTCCATTCGATCGGGCCAAGTTAAAGGGGTTTTTCTAGGTTTTTCCATAGGTCTTTGGTATGATGTTAGGCTATTATCTCAGGATTTTGAGAGGGTATTATATAGGAATTATGAATTATGAACTTTCATATATACATGTTGATATATTATATGGTATTGAGGTTATCTCGGGTAAATGTATAGCCTAAATTATACAGTTAGGGACTAATTACTGCCCCCTTACTGATTACACAGGCTATGTATAGATCTAATATCTCAATGCAATGTGTTGTGGGTCAATTTACTCACATGAGGAAGACATATGAGGCTATATATTTTCATATAATGTGGTATGTGATTATATTATTTGTGATTTTTCATAGTGTTTTCCAATTCGTATGCATTTTGAGTGTGCATGGGAAAGTGCTTTGAAAGGATTAATCTCCTTTGCGTGAAAAAGAACCTAAAAAGATTGAGAGGTAATGAAAACCAAAAAATATTCAAGGCCAAATTTTTGCATTGATGCTTCAAAAATATATCGTCAAAAGAAAAACAGAGTGAGAAATGATATATTTTCAGGGTCTTTTTATTAAAGATCAATGGGTTTGCACATTTAGTCCTAGTTGAGCTTAATTTTTCAAAAGCTATTTATTTGAGAATCATCAATATTTCTAGGCAAGTGTGCATTGTGTTTGTTTTACCTTTTGAGTTCTTTATTTGACATGTGAGGATAAATCTCATGCTGATAAATTATTGTGGACAAATAGAACTACTTGGACATGTTTGAGTTATTGGATAATTTTCTTCTGTTACTAGTTCACACCCCTTAACTTTTTACCACTATATTTAGATGCATTGATACTATACAAGTGTGTAAATCTTATGTATTTCTGTCTTTTGTGGTCCTTTATACCTATATATAGTTGTGCCTCATTGGTATATGTGTGGTTATATATATGGTATATTTTGAGTTTTGAGTGTTTACGTTTTCATTTAATTCGCACGTGTTATGAGAATCATGGTATCTTAAGTTATACTTATATGCTTACATCTTAGTTGTTATCATTGGTTCGTAATTTGGATAATGTGTGCTTTATTGCCGATCTATTTGTTGTTGCATGAGTTCCTTAACAGCATTTTATGATATATTTATTTTTTTCCTTTATGATTACACATGCTTCACTTAAGGCGAGATTTGGGTTTATTGGGAAGAAATTTTTTATAATTGTGCACCTTATTCTTTGCCCATGCCTGTAAAAAATGGCGAAGAAATTGTATGTAACTCAGTTAATCTGGGACTTCTTTAACTTAGGAAGAGACAACCTTTCTTAAGTAGAGATAATTACACAAAGGGAAATGATTTTTCATATGCGGTTTATATATTGTTAAATTCTATTTGCATTTAAAGGTGTGTTTAAGTGTGCAAGTTAGCAATGATGCTATAAAGATTTACACAAAAGAAAAGTTACTCGCTCTTGTATCGGTCAAGCATCTGTAAATTTATTCCTTTTGGGGTTGGAAATTGAGTCTTAGTGAGCTTGAGGATCGAGTAGTGTTTTTCATTTTGGCTTTTTTCCCAGAACAGACAAAGGGAGGGATTTGGATGGACAAATTTCTGAATCGAGTCAATTTCTAAGTGTTGAATTTATTCTGTGTCTGGAATAAACTTATTTGATTCATAATTTAAGAGCTGAGTATTGTTTTCTTTATGCCTATGATGTGTGCTTAAAGACTACGTGAAATTTAGTTTACATTAGATTTAATGCCAATTTTTGGTCTTCAACATCTGCCGAATCTCAATGAAGGTATGAGTGAATATTAGTGTTTGATCCCTTGATACGTTTGGGTGTTGTTTTATAAACTTGTTTGAGACCTTGTCGTAAAAAAATTTAAGGAAAAAAATTATTTGGTTTTAGTTTTTCGAATTAGTTTACACAGTCCATTCGAACGAGATGTGAATGTCATCACAATGACCTTGAAATGAGCATCAAATGAGGAACTTTTGTTGATCATAGGTATATCATTTGAAGCTCATTCAAAGATGGTTCGGATGATTTTAACATTGTCATTTGAATTAGATATGGTTTTTGTTTGAATGAACCATACGTTTTCATTCGAACGAGTTGCCTAAAAAAATATGTCATCTCAAATTCATATTTTCTATAAATCCTCAGTTTGAAATCAATTTTATGAAAGGTCTTTTTGCAAAAGTGATTTTCCAAGATAAATCTTGTGCCTCTCAAACCCTAGTTTACATCCAAGTTTAAGATCTAAGAATCCTACATCTATATGTTTGTATGAGATCTCATAAGTCTTGCACTATATCTGTTTTCTTTTCATACTATGAACGAGATGTGGGAATTCAACACATCTTGAGATATATCCACTTAAATTTTGTTGAGTCAAGTAAACCCAAGGAGTTCAAAACGGTCACTTTTGGATCAAATCTCATAGGCAATGACCTTAAGATTTACTTTATGACTCGGTTATCAGGTATTTTCTCTACCATGTTAAACAAAGAGTTGACAATATGGGACAATCTAGCGTAAAACTCATCAAATGTCTCACTATCTAACACTTGAACTATCTCAAATTAGGTGTTGAGGTGTTGGAGTTTAAACGCCTTAAATGTGCTTATTTACCTTATGAGTAAGTGCATGGACATCTCAAGACTCTTTTGACGTCTCACACATCATAATACAATTGTACTCTTCTGGGGTGACAGACGAATAAATAGCATTTAAACCTTTGAAATTGTATTATGAAAGTTTGTGTTAAGCTTCAGCCCATGCTCAACAGTTTTAAACGTGTGGCCTCACCCTTTCTCATGACTGGTGGTGTCCACCGTTTTTCTACTATTAACCAAACACGCTCATCTATGGACTTAAGTGCACTCTTCATACGCATCTTCCAAGAAGTATAATTCTACCAATCAAAAATAGGTGTTCTAAAACCATCATAAATACCTAAATTCATACGGGATCTCTCGCATAATAAAATAGTGTTTCTAGTTCTGATGCCAATTTTTGACTGCGAAGGTCCCTCTATGTGTGGGTCCTTTAGGTCAAAATAATTTTTTTTTCAAACAACTTTTTCCAATTTTATATAGAACCAAATTTGTGAACCAAACTAAACAAGCCAATTTTATCTTCCTAACCCTAAACATGCATCTAGTGAGATTAAGCAAGATAAAGTAAAGAACGCTCACAAAATACGCCGAAGTACGAGGAAACCACAATGGGAAAAAACCTCAAAAGACCCAGGTCAGACAATCATATGATTTGGTTTTACAAAGGAAGCTTACAGTCTTACTCAACGACTTGATGCCTACAAGTCTTGATGCCTCTTTTTCTCTTCAACTCCTTCTCCAGAGTGTAACGCAAGTGTCCACCTATGCCAGCTCTATAACACACGAGTCCACGTGTGCCACTTAAATAACTAATGCAGGGGCGTGACTGCACCAAGGTGGGAACGTTGAAGTGGGTGACTACCCAACAGTTACAATAGAACTTGTATGGAAAAGGATTCAATAAATAAGCAGCTAAAGTGCAAAAGAAGAGAGGACTTACTTAATAAAAAACTACTTTTACTCATTTATATCTTTTCTCTTTTTTTTTTCCTTTTCTTAACAGTTTTTCTATCACGGTCTACCATTTCTTTTTCTTCTTTATTGAAGTAATTTGTAAGGTAGATTTATTGTAATTTTCTTTATGTTTTAAGAAAAGTTCCTTTACTTTGGTCTTTAAATTTTTTTACATTGATCAGTATAACTTTCTTTACATTCCTTAGTGTAAACAATTTTACTTATTTTAATTCTACTTTAGTTTAGTATATTTTCAATCCATTTTTACGTTCATTTATGCATTTTGTATCAATTTTTTTGAGATCCTAGTTCACTTAGTTTTCATGATTTTTAGTACTCACTGGAAAGTCTTGTTAATTGATGCATCGAATGGTACACAATCACCTGATTATTATAGGTTAAGATAATCACCTGGTTGGCAAGAATATAATAT
Organism: Sambucus nigra; assembly: GCA_949130495.1. NCBI lineage: Eukaryota > Viridiplantae > Streptophyta > Magnoliopsida > Dipsacales > Adoxaceae > Sambucus > Sambucus nigra. Next base: position 421,840,272 of record OX422211.1, on the reverse strand, counting down.
TGCCAAGCACGATCGCACACAATCAACATACATAAACCAACCACTCCAGTGAAACATATATTTGGCACACCCGGTGGTAATAATAGAAGAAGTGATAGAGGAATATAAAATGTTGGTAAAATTGGTTCAACGAACCAGCATACCAACATTATAGAGCAAACATTTGTAGAAACTAGTAAAGAATTAAGAACAAATACTCAAAACCAAGACTTGAATGTAACGAAGGATTGAAGGGCCGAAAATCTAAGTGTAACACCTCTTGTAGGTGTGTCCTCAAACATTTTAGATAAATTAATGGATCAGTTAGACCTATTGTTTGACCTTTTGGGTAACATTATGCAAAATATTAGTATAATGATTATAACAGTAGCTGGTAGGTTGTACCATCCTATTGTTACGGCATCTAGTGATCAAATATTCATGCCACAAATTGGTGTAAATACAACTTCACAACCTAATACTTTTCACCGTGTGCATTACATACCGAATAATGGCGAAACCAATTTTGGAAAAAACCTGAGAGTGGGAAATTTCCCTAAACTAGAAAGTTTAGGAACACATGGCACTTACAAACAGATGGGTTATAATAACCCCATATGCATAATGATTATCCTAGGCGTGGGGAGATCTAGACCAAACTTGAATGAGCCAAATTCAAGTTGTACAGTGACTTCGAATTATGGAGGAATTACAAATAATATCTTCAAATTTGATCTCGGGGGGTTGGGAAACAACGTAATAATAGGTAATGAAACCTATCAAAGGGAGAGAAAATATACACCTCAAGCTTGCTAACTGATTCCTTTACCAACACAACAATAATCACCTCCACTAGTGAAACCAACACCAATGCTAAACCAAGGAATTCTTCAAAAAAATAGGCAATTACCTAGGGGAGTTGGGAGAAATGAAATTGTGGATATAATACATGAGATATATGGGCCAATGGCTCTGGGGTACAAACTCCAATCTATACTAAACCATACCCTAAGTGGGTGGGTAGGATAGAACTTCGTAAAGGTTTAAAGTTCCTAACTTTCTAGTTAGTGTGTTATTGAAAGAATAAATAAATACCTCAAACTACATTTATCTTCTAGTTCCCCCACTGATGTAGACTTTGCTTGGTTCATAAGCCTGCCATCTAATACCGTTTAAATTTAGCAGAAAATGGAAGATAAGTTACATGCCACCTTCTTCCAAATTTAACCAAAAATGTTTATGGCTATATTAGATAGAGTAAGACAAAATCAGATGAGAAAGACACCAGCATTATAAACAAATTTAAAATAGCTAGGGATTAATGCAAGATAGTTTTACCTCAATTTAAATTTATCAAGTTAGCTCTAAATAGACTAGAATTAAGGCTTCAAAATAAATTCTATGCGACTAAATTCAGAAATTTGGTGGAATGTACTTCTAAAGTCTCAGATATGAAGATTTTCTAAGAGAGGAGCGTAAACAAAACATTTTCTCTTTCAAAACATATTATAAAGACCAAAATTTAGAAATATATTTTACTAAAATAATTAAAATTAGATCTATGGTCTATTTTGTTTGAAAAAATACAGTGGCAGAGTCATATGCACCAAAGTCAAATGGGATAATTAAGAAATATTCCTTTGACATCTCTATGTATGGAGAGATCATTGATTATCTTCTAAGAGTCAAAATGATAAAACCGCCCGATAATGTGAAAACGCTAAGCATAAATAAAATGAAAGGAAAAAATTATTGCAAGTGGCATAATCTCTTCATTCACTCAACTAACACTTGTTATGTTTTTTGTAACAGAGTGTAAGAGTTGATTAAAAAAGAAAAGATTAAATTTCCTGGAAAAGAATGAAATATTGTGGGAGTTGATAAAAGGAGTTGAGATGGCTAAAACTTAATGGACCATTGATATGACCAACCTCAAAAAATTAGGCCTCCAACCACATTTGGAGGATCTAGAGTAGCTTTCCTTGATTGTAGTTAAAGGGATTGCCTTGAAGCAAAAAGGAGCTTCTACAAAGGTAACTCAAAAAAAGGGGGGGACAAAGCTATTCCTCTTTCCTTAACAAGAATGATCGCTATAAAAGAATAATTTAATAATACCTCCCGAGACTTAACATATAATACATGCCTTGATAGCCAAACCATGAGAAAGAAATAATATTCCCTGTTGGTCACAACACTCATAGTCTTCTTGTGCCTTTTCATAAAATTTGAATGTGAAATATGTAACATTTCATTCTTCAAAGTTGCAAAACATTTTGATAACTGGATTTGAGAATGAACACCCTCCCTAATGGTTTTGAGGCCACTGAATTGGTAAATATAAAAAAATATAGGACCAACCATTCCAATGTTAAACTTCAAGTGCTTCAACAGTGGGTTCTAGAAATGGATGGAGCTAAAGATGACAAATGGATCATCTTCAATGCCCCTAAATCTAAGTTTGACTGCATCAAGTATACTGATTTTCTTCATGCTCCTACCTTCACTTTAAGCATGAAATTCACTCAGTGTGGACACTCATCATTATCTAAATGTTTGGGCGAAACCCTAAATCTAAAAAAGCGGGGTATTTTGATGATAGTAAAGTCTTGAAACGAAAGAGTTTTCTTCCCAAATCGAGGATAAAATTGAGATTTTAAGAATTCATCCCCCAAAAGTTATCCCACGATGAAAAAGGAGGCCCGGTATGGCAACTGGATGGGGAAAATGATGTCCCCAATAATGGTGGACCCATAAACCATGTCATCTTCAATGTTTCTCTCAAAATGGGTACAATCATCTAGGGTTTAGGGTTGGAAGCCATTGATGGTTAAAAATTGGGAGAAATGAAAGAATATAGTAGAGAGTTGGAGACGATTAGAGAGAGAAGATGAACGGTAACAAGGTAGGATAAGCTAAAAGGAATGTTTAAAGAGCTCAAAAAGACCGTTCGAAATGAAAAATGACACCAAGAAAAGCCAACACGCACCTTAAAAGATTTTCCAACCAAAAGAAAAAATATTGGGAAATGGAGATACCACAAAGCGCCTTTACTAGATCAATCAATTAGAAACCCTCATGTTAAGTAGGCGACTTGTTAGTGCCCCAAGAAAATAAAATAAAGTGGTGGAGGTCCCAAAATAGCTAAATATAATCGTTAAGATAAAAAAAATTATTGAGTTATGGGATTTAATTATTCCGATGAAAGGAAAAAAGTTATTATTTGGACACTTCCACATGTGCAATTGGATTTAGTGGGACCACTACCAATAATAAGATATGCATGAAAAGTAGACAAAAATAGAAACATTTAGTTGTCTAAAAGTAAGAAAAACAGACAAAAGTACATGCAATGTACCAAATTTGATTACAACATCAAACACTCATCAAATGGCTAAAGTTAACACTATGCCACAATTATAAAATTGATTTGATTTAAATTGACCATCAAAATTAATATAAATATATCACTGTGAGTGTATTAGTACACAACACAATTTGGAAAAACACAAGCTTAGAATAGTCATTCGAAACAAAAGTAAATTTTTCTATTCATAACAAAAATTCAAGATTACAAAACTGGAAAAAGCATAAAATTAATTCCTTTGGATATAAAAGTAATGAGGAAACGATTAAGTTACAAACTTATGGAATGTGTTCCAAATAGAATTGATGTGTCTTTCTTCTAAATCAAAATAAGCTTTATCCCGAGCCACATTGAATCTCTTGACTGCCTCTTGTGCTTTCCCTTTATTTCCCTGGCCTTAAGAATAATTCCTTCATGAGAAAGAGTTTACAAACTCTAGTTATATGGGCACCTTGTCTATTTAAACAAGTGTTTTTAAACTTTTTCCAATTTGGAAACCCTACTAGAAGTAGTATGAATTGATCATGAGTAAACGTCTGAACCTCATAGTAATGCTATTTAATAAATATCTACAACCTTCTGCTAAAAGAGGGATATATTTTAAAGAAAAAGGATACATGGGCTTTGGGAATTTTAGGAGAATTTTTGAAGTTCTGAATGACCATAGATTCCCAAGAAAAATTATTTTGGGCTTGCCCTTTCAACATGTAAGAACACAATTTATTTTTTTCTCATAATCTTTATATCTTGGTATACTCGGTTACACTTTTACACCATCATATACATTCCCCAAAGATCTCAATTGAAAACAAGTTAGTGGTTGAATGAATCAATCGAAGAATGAAGAGTTGATCTTGTCACTATGATCATTAGAGACGGTATACAAGGTTAATTTTTTGTAAACATTATGTTTAATGGTATTTTACAAGTGATTAAAACAAAAATATTTTTGAAAATATTCTTTGAAATAGAAAATAATTTTTCGTCATCTCATTAGAACAAGACTGAAGGCCATTCGAATGAGTTTATACAACTCACTCTATATCTATTCAAACGAACTTCAAACGAGTTATTTTCCACTTCCCTATAGAATGTCATTCGATCTCTTGTTCAATGTTGCTCGAACGATTTTTCGTTGGTCATCCGAATGAGGTACATTTTGTTCAAAAAAATAGATGTGGATTTGTTTTATTTTTTGGCTACAAACTCTATCTTTTCAAGTTTATCTTTTAATAATTTATAGCCTATAAAAGAGGTACGAGCCTGCACTTACTTGGAAGCCTTTTTTAACCAATTTTGTGGTAAAAAATTTTAACTTTCCAAATACAACCCCTTGGATATATTGTGATCACTTTATCAAACCTGAAAGAACACATCTCTTTTTCAAATCCCTGTGGAGTTCATTCTTCACTGCTGAAAATAGGAAAAGAGTATCCTGAGACTAATCGATGGACACCGAGGCACATGGAGCTTGTTGTGGAGAGTTGTTGGATCAAGATAACTTTTTGTTAATAACAAGTAACGAGACATAACTATTATACTTAGTGGAGTCTAAGTCTGTAAGTCTATCGGTGTTGTTTGTAATACCTAAGTTGTAACAGTGATGAAAAGGGTTTTTCCCGAAAGAACTTTTTCCTCAAGTCTTATATGATTGTTTGTTTGTTAGATTTAAATTCTATATCTTGTATGATTAGTTTCATATAATTAATCAAGATAAAATTAGATTCAAATTTAACTTGTATTCTTTATGATATAATTTATGGATTCAACCGTTGTCTATATAACTAGACCATTTTGCTCATTTTTCAAATTGGCATCAAAGTATATTTCTACAAGTTAGTTAGATAAATCTAAGTGTTTCTATGGATAATTCGTACAATAGGCCACCTATATTTCATGACATGAATTATGATTATTGGAAAGCTCAGATGATATCGTATCTAAAATCGATCGAGGAACGCATTGTATTGTTATTGAAAGAGGCTGCAATCCTCCTACTATGACTAATGAAAATGTCAAGCCATTCAAAAATTGGACTAAAGATGATTCTAGATTGAGTAATTTTAACTCTTGTGGTTTAGATGTAATTTTTTATGTTGTCACACCCGGCGAATTTTCCTCCATCATGAAGTGTACCACGCCTAAAGAATCTTGGGATATCCTCTTACTCACACATGTGGATACCAATATTGTTAAATCTTTAAAACGACACCATAAAATTTGAGACTATATGCATTCTTAAAACTGAAACATTGGATGTATTTTATTTTCATATATCTAATATTGTGAAATGTTTTTTTAATTTCGATGAACAAATTCCAGAAGTGAGAGTGGTTAAGAAACATTTGAGGTCTTTCCCATCTCGTTTTAATAAAAAACTTACCATCCTTAACACTTAGGTAATTCTATACACAATTAGGTTAGAAGAACTCATAGATGATCCTTAAACTTATGGCTTAGACATGTTCCCCATAACCTAAAAGAAAAAAAGAAAAAGGAATTGCTTTAAAAGATAAATCCAAAAAGGAAGAGGTTTTTACTCCGATTGTGAAATTGATCAAGATGGCCTTGCCCACTTAGCTAAAATATTTAAAAAGCTTCTCAAATTCCAAAATCAAAGTTCATCCAAATTGAATAATTAAAAAAATTGAGAAAAAAATAACTCAAAATGGGTAATAATTTTAATGAGTATGATCAAATGAAAGAGGGAGGTGAAAATACTAAGAAAGACAAATCATAGAGGTATTATGAGTGTGAGGGGATAGGTCACAAAGCCCATTAGTGACCCACTATGCTTAAGAGACAGGGCAAAGGCAAAGTCTCCTATAATGCCACTCTAAGAGATAGTGATATTGAGTTAGTGGATTCCATGGATGAATCATTGCATGTACATAACTTCATCGCATTTATGGCTAGTCTTGTTAGCACTTCAGGTACTCCCCATGACAATGAGGACACTTCTAAACATGATAACCTCGACAATGAGTCAAATCATTTTGAAGAGTTTGAGGGTGATGATTTGAGCGAGGGAGAATGTGGTCTCCAATTCGCATACTCTGAACTTTGCATCGAATCATTAAAAGTTAAAAATAAAAATAAATATTTGACTCTTAGCATGTCGTCTTTAAAGAATGGGTTGAATATTTCGAGAGAGAGTGAGGAATCGGTTATAATCTCTTTATGTGAGAACTTACTTAGTGGGTAGGGAAAAGAAAGAGTTGACCAACAAAGTGTCTAGTCGTGAGAGCAATCATCAACCATTATTAGAGATTAGTGAGAAACTCGAAGCTCAAATTTATTAACTCGAGAAAGATCACCATTGTGCCCATGAGGTCAAAGTCACCATAGAGGACACATCCAGGAAAGTTGGAAAGATTTACCTTGGTCCCACTTTAGGTTTTAAAGCGAGGCATGTAATAGGTTACGAGGGGGCATTAACATCCAATACCACACCTGAACCAATTTTTATGTTTGTGTTAGATCCTTATGGGCCTCTACCTAACCCACCAAGGATCACTCATCCTTGCTTGTTTAACCAAGGTCAACCCAAACAAATCTCTATTTATGCCCATTAAAAATTAATAAGTCAGTTTAGGGTGATTTTTACAAGCTAGGAAGAGTCTCTCATACACATTCTCCCACACACCAGTATAGAGACCTAGATAGTCATAGAGAGCAAGTTGGGTTTCAATTCAATACTTCTAAATGTTTAATGGAAGAATTTCAAAAGATGTCTAAGACTTATGAGCACATTTCCAACATAATAACTAGTGTCAATGTTGATAAGGGTAAGCAAAAGGTTACCACCGCTTGAGTACCTAAAACTGATGAAAAAGCCCTTGCGGTTCATGTTTCTCTTAAGGTTAAATATATTTCATAAGGGTATTTTAATAGTGGGTGTTGTAAGTAAATGACCAGTGACATGTCTTAATTTACAAACATTGTGGATTATAAGGGAAGAAAAGTCACGTTTGGGGATGGAGTAGGTCTAGCATATTAGGACGATGTTGCATGGAGATTTTTGACTTTCCAAAGATAGAAGATGTGCTCTATGTCGAAGGGTTGAAGGATAACTTAATAATCATAAAGAAAATTTTCTATAAGGTGTGAGAACTACTGATAATTTCTGCGGTATCATTCCCAAGTCCTCTTTAGTGTGCAATAATGTTAAGGTCTCCAATATGGACCTTTGGCATAAATGGCTAGGTCATGCCAATTTTATATATATTGAGAGGTTAGTTAAGAAAGTCCTACTTCATGGCTTACCATCATTTCAAAAACCAACCTCCTTGGTTTGTGGTATTTGCCAACAAGGAAAACAAATCAAAAGTCCCCATAGAAAGTTGAATACTATTACCACCTCACGCATGTTAGAGTTAATACACATGGTTCTTGTGGTTCTAATTGACACCAATAGCATTTGTGGTAAGAAGTACATTTTTGTGATTGTCGATGACTTTTCGAGATATTCCATTGTTGGTTATCTTAGGGAAAATTCTAATGTTTATGATTTACTCACAACCAAGTAACGTCTACTTCAAAATCAACACAATGATTCCATCAATAGATTTAGAAAGGAAAATGGCATGAAGTTTATCGATGTCATTTTTGGTGCATATTATGATGGTATAGGCATCAACAAACATGAGTTTTCGGTGGTAGTCATGCCTTAACAAAATGGTATTATTGAGAGGAAAAATAGGACTATCACAGAGATGGAGTGAATCATGCTCCTTGGTATGAATGTGCCTAAACGTTTTTGGGCAGAGGCAGTTAACACCATATGCCACACAGTGACTAGTGTTTATCTTTATACATATACACTTCATACTCCCTATGAGTTGTGGATCGATAAGAAACCCAACCTATCGTATTTCCAAGTTTTTTAAAATCCCTTCTATATCATTAGAGATAGAGAGGATTTAGGGAAATTTGACTCTAGAAACGATGAGGGAATACTTTTAGGATATTTATTGACTAGTAGAGCCTCTATAGTGTATAACCTTCAAAGATCAAAGGTCATGGAATCGATAAACATCACAATTAGATATGACACATCGGCTACATTTATTGATCATGATCTTATGTGTGATAACAATGCACCCTCCGTTGATGATCTCATTGTTCCTAACACCACCTTGGTGGATGTGGCTCTTGAAAAATAGCATTGAACCTCTTGGGTTTGAAACAATCATGGCCTAACGAAATACTTGGTGATCCCACACTAGATATCACGACTTATGCTCAACTAAATAATGTGGTTAGCTACTTTTTCTACACGTCTATTGTAGAGCCTAAGAATGTGAAAGAACTACTCAAGGATAAGCATTGGATAAGTGCTATGCAAGAAATTTTTCTTCAATTCTGAAAGAATGATTTTTGGGAATTAGTCCTTCGACCTAGAGAGACTAATGTGATCAGTACCAATTGGGTGTACAAAAATAAGATGGGTAAGAATGTTACCCTAATTCGCAATAAGGCTAGGTTGTTCGCTCAAGGTTAAACATAAAATGAAGGTGTGTACTTTGATGAGACATTGACTCCTATTACTAGGCTTGAATTTATCCACCTATTACTCATCATAGCATGTCATCTATAGTTTAGGTTATACCAAATGGATGTCAAGAGTGTCTTTATCATTTTCATTCTTTAGGAGGACGTTTATATAGAATAACCGGAGAGGTTTAAAAATCCAAAGCATCTGGAACATGTCTTTTATTTAAAGAAGGGTGTGTATGGTTTGAAGCAATCACTTCGTGCTTAGTACGAAAGGCTAATTTCTTATCTCTTAGCTCGTGGCTTCAGGAAAAGGAGATTTCAGATGATGTTATTTATTAGGAGAGATGGTGGTGATGTTTTGGTTGCAAAAGTCTATGTAGACAACATAACCTTGGATGCGTATGTTCCTAACATGCCCACACTTTTGAGGACGAGATGAAGAGCGAATCAGACATGAGTATGGTGGGTTAACTTACCTTTTTCCTATATCTCTAATTGCGTCAACTCGATAATGGGACATTTATATTCCAATATAAATATGTTTGGGATCTAGTTAAAAGTTAAGGTTTGGACTCCGCTAAGTACTCTCACAAAACCATGAGTTCCTCGACAAAGCATATATAGGAGTATGATTGGTTGCCTCCTCTACTTGAACACTAGTCCTCTCGATATCACTTTTCTTATTGGAGTTTGTACACGGTACCAAGTTTCCCCAAAAGATTCACACTTTCTTGCACTTAAATGTATCATCAAATATATGAGTACAACACTTTCTTATGGAACTTGGTATTCTTTTTATACCCATGGACATTTTTCATCTTATTCGGATGTCGATTAGGCTGGGGATGTTGATGGTTATAAAATCAACTAAAATGGATTCTTTTACTTTGGTAGTGTTATTGTCTCATGGTTGAGCAAGAATCAAAGCTTCATTTATTTATCCACGATCGAGGTCGAGTGCATAGCCGTCGTGAGTTTTTTCACACAACTCTTATGGATGAAGAAAATATTGGAAGATTATGGGATTAATCAAGGCGCAATGACTATTTCTTGCGATAATAATAGTGCAATCCACATTTTTGTAATCCCAACCAACATTCTTATATGAAACACATTACTATTCATGAGAACTTTATTCGTGATCTTCTTTAGGAGTAGATAATTTCCTTGATATTCATAAGTACCAAACGTCAATTGGCCTACATTTTCATTAAACCTTTAGATGCACTTAGATTTGAGGATCTTAGGAAGTCTTTGCATATTTGTTCCATTAATTGAGTTAGGGTAGGTATTTCTAGTTTAGGGTGATTTTCATATTGCTATCAATTGTCCCTACAACTACATTGTACATTTATTATATATTCGAGTATTCTTATGTTTATAAATTGAAAAATCCAAAAATATTTTCTTTACTTTCAGAAAAATTTTAAGAAAATCAAAAAGATTTTGTTTTGACAAAATTTATAATAATTTAAAAAGATATTTGTATTTTGTTTTACACCTTATATGGATGCGTATTTAAGATATTTGAAACGAAATTTCGTTCCATCCTGTCATGTGACTTAATCATGGTGTTATTAGACTTGGCTCTGTCTAATTTTTTTTGGCATTAAATAATGCTTGTTTAGCATTGTGTCGTTCATTATTGATTACTACCTTCATGCTAGACTTATTATATCGCCTTGATTGTACACACTTTGCACATACTTTTTAACACTGTACTTTCTTATCATGTGTTAATAGGATGTTATCATCTCAGTCGTGCTTAATAACAAACCATATGTACTAGGAACTAATTGTGCATGTAAACACCGTTGCCTAAGTTTTTAATTAGAAAATTGATCAATAGAAGTTTAAGCAATGGAAAGGGGCTACAAAGAAGCAGTCTTCTTTGCAATAAATTTAACCATTGTCAAGACCCTAAATATGAATTCATCACATAAAAACATAAATTTCAAGGCCAAATTTGTTTCATTGATGCTTCATTAAAAATAGACTCTGTGATTCCTTAAGAAAATTAAGAGTTTGTTCCTATAATGTGAGATTTCAACGGTGTTATAAGTATAATATCAATGTATTTTCAAAACAAAATTCCATTAAAAACATTAAATAGTTTGATGTTATTGATTTGAAAAGGATTGAAATTCGAGGAATTCAATATGATTTGAGTTAATTTCACTCTGTTTAAGTTTTTTTACACAAAAGGTTGAACTGAGTACTTTCTTTAAGAGTGTCTCTTTGACTTAATGCATGAGTGCTACGTATGCCTTTGCATACTTTCTCGTGAATTATGTTCACAAACATACATTCCATATCCATGATTATGATGTTTTCATGCTAATCCATGGCTTATTTGTTTATATTTATGTGCGTATATTTTTATACTAAAAAAAGCCACAAATATCTTGTTGGTTTGTTGAAGTTTCATCGTATATATTTCGTTGCCTATAATCTATGATGATATTCGAAACTGTATACTTGTGATGATAAATTTTGAGGTTTAGCTTCTAACCATTAGTCTATTACAGACAAAAACGGGTAAAACATATTAAGGTGGAATTTTTTTTAAACTCCATTCATCACAGTATTTTTCTTTGCTTCATATGTGTGGGTCTTTTTTTGCATTAATATTGTCACGGACTACACAATGAAGATTTTCACTATAGACAAAGTTTCAAGTGTCTTTTTCTATTCAAGTTTGGGAGGGACCTTAGGGATTATTTGTTTTGTTTTGTGTTTCGTGCCATTATAGCCAAAGGGAGAGATTCGCAAGAGCATAAGTTTTGATTTGTTCTTTATGTTTGTAGTTTGGAATATTCAGTTACACTTCTACACCATCATTTACATTATTAAAAACACACAATCGAAGACAATTTAGTGACTCAATGAATCAATCATAGAATGAAGAGCTAATATTGTCACTATAATCAATAGATTAGGTATATGAGGTTGATTTTGTGTAAACATTATGTTTAGGTCCATTTTACAAATGTTTAAAACAAAAGATTTTCCAAAATATTTTTGAAACAAATAAACATTTTGGGCATCTTATTAGAATGATTTTTAGGGTTGTTCAAATGAGTTTATAAAACTTGTTTATAGCTATTCGAATGAACTTCAAACAATCTATTTTCCTCTTCGCTCTAGAATGTCGTTTGATCTCTTTTCCGATGTCATTCAAATGATTTTTCATAGGTCGTTTGAACGAGGTATATGTCATTAAAATGAACCAGTGTGGATTTGTTTTTTTATTGGTTTTAAACTCTATCTTTTTTAGATTATCTCTTTAATAGTTTTTACACTATAAAAGAGGCATGATCCTGAACTTATTTGCAAGCCTTTTTTAACCTATTTCATGATCAAACACTTTGGTTTTTAAAATTCAAACCCCTTGGATATTTTTTGATCACTTTCTCAAACCCGAAAGAACACATCTCTTATTCAAATCCTTGTACAATTCATTCTTCACTGCTGAAGATAGGAAACAAATTTCCTAAAGCTAATCGGTAGACACCGAGGCAAGATTGTTGTAGGGAGTTATTGGATCTGCATCTCTTTCTGTTATTAACAAGGAAGGAGACATAACTACGATACTTAGTAGATTCTAAGTGTGTAAGTCTTCCATTGTCATTTGTAATACCTTAGTTGCTACAGTGATGAAAAGGGTTTTTCCCAAAATGAATTTTTCCAAAATGAATTTTTACTTATATCTCATGTGGTTGTTTGTTTGTTCGATGTAGATTTAATATATTGCATGATTAATTTTGTATAATTAATCAAAATAAAATATGATTAAAATTTAACTTGTCTTGTTACTAACCTAATTTACAGATTCTACCATTCGCCATATAATCGGACCTATACACGTTTTTATAATATAACAAAAGGGGAACATAGGAAAAAGTATGTAGAACTTGCAAATCTTTGCCAAAATTAATGGCGGTGTAACTGTACCACAATGATGTACGACCAATATATAAACCGAATTGATTATATTGCTCCATATCACAGATTGGATCCCCAGTTATCATGTGTGGTTAGATAATCAAATAAAGAAGAAGAGCAGTAAAAAAGTTGAACTCAATCACAAAGGCTTTAAAGGAACCCTAATTGAACCTATCCTTAAAGAGGATATAATGTAAATATATACCATTAAAGAGGAGAAGGTATGAGGGTTGTACAAAATTATGGCAGAGAGAGTAAATGGTACCACCCCTAGGACCTCGTAAGTGGCATAATACTAGGAAGAAAAAAAATTCTAGTACACACTACCACTGGGTTCAAAAGGAAAACATGGTTTAATAGGCCTTTACCAGACCTAAGCTCCCCTAAGATCATGAGCAAAAGTGGGATAGGTCACTTGTGATAGATATTCAAGACAGAAGTAAGGGAGAATAAGGGTCTTGCCAACACATATGTTATTAAGAGAATGAGTTAGTAAGGATCACGTATGGACCAATGTAGGATAGTGGATCTAGATAATAGAATCAATTTGAGTTTTATGTTGGGTTTAACTTCTTCAACCCCATACATATATTCATCACATGCCTTAAAACATCTTATTTCATACATGGAATCTAAATCTTTAACTTGAGGCTAATTGGCCTCAGTAACTAATTCCTCAACAGAATAAATAATTTCCTCCCCAAAGTTGGCGAAATGAGGATTTGATCATCCCAATGACTAAAAATTCTAAATTAATACAACCCATCATAATCAGCGAAACGCAAAGATGGGAAATTTAGATATTAGTCAATATCTTCGCCATCAGGAGAATGAAATCCAATGAAAATAAGTTGAGGAAGAGAAACTTATGTGGGGATATAAGCGCGCTCATGAGAATTAACCTTGCCCTAGGTGTCTTAGTCACTAGTGGTGTCCCATTTATCATCACATGACTGGTTGGGGAAGCTAGAGCAGCAAACCAAGGATGTACATTACTACCAACTAATTTTAGAGAGTAAGATGATCCAAACATTCAAGTGTTCTTTATGGCGCCATTATTGTCTATATTGGAAGTCATTTTGGAATAAAATAGAGAAGATGGAATGAGAAAAGACAAGAGCTTAGAAGAAAATATCAAGAGATTAAAAGGACAATGATAAAGGTCCTTTCACCACCAAATACATGTATATAAATATCACTAAACACAATGTGATAATGACCAAACATGGGGAGATTTCGTATAAAGTTTAACAGTACACTAATAATTTTTCTGAAAAATCAAGAAGTGTGGCGTGTATGTTTGCACCATAATATCATTGACCAAAAGCCTATCACCACATGGAAATATAAACCGATTGTCATAGGAAAGATATGAATGTATACACAAGAAATCAACACCTATAAAGACCTTGAACATGGGGTAACCACTTCAATAACTAATGTAGAGGCGTGAGTGCACACTACATCAAAAATAATAATTTGGCACACCCAGATATTAAAAATCTGGCACAGTTTTAAACTATGCCAAATTCTGCCACGGTTTAATGATAATCTGGCACCATTTAAGATAGTGCCAACATTTGGCACTATTTTAAAGCGTGCCAAAATTAAGTACACTTGACTAAAATATTAAATACCCTAAAAAAATCATTATACTAACATTTTGGCTATGTTTAGTTTCCCTATTCTCTCTCCTCCCTCATCTTCAATCTCTCGCTCCACCTTTTTCTCTCTATCGACCAAAAATCACATCCTCTATCTCTGTTCAAAGGTCTTGCTCACCGTCTCCAACCACCTCTCTCTCTCTCTCTCTCTCTCTCTAGGCTCCGACATCAACCCCCCTCTCTCTCCATCCACGACCAAAACATGAACCCATATTCCAAGCATAATCGGTTGGCAGTCTACATTTGCCGTCCAGATTGCTTTGAAGGCGTATAATGAGCTTGTCAGGAAGGTCGGCAACATCATTGGTACTGGTGGACTCTTCACCATGAGGTGTACGGTTAAAAGTGCTCCACCAAGCATTTGGTAATTTTTTCTATAACAAACTACTTGTTATTTATCTCACAACTACACCATTAGCATTCCTTAGTTTTTTCTCTGAGAGTATGTTTGATATAATAGTTGGAGATACATAGAATTGGAAATTAAATCATTTTATAGAAAATTAATCAAATAGTAGAGGAATAGATGAGTAGATTTGTTGAGATTTTCTCTTACTTTTACAGGTTTCCATGGCATCCAATTATTAACTATAGTAAGAAATAAAATCACCAATTCACTTGTATCCTTTTCCACTAACTTAGACAATCATATAGTCAAAATTATTTACAGATAATAATGTGTTCAAAAGTTAAGGTAGTAAATTTAAAATACTAGGATCGAATTGATAATAACACTAAACTTGGAATAGGAGTTTGAAATGTACTACTCCCTCCATCCCCAATTAATTTAGGATTGTCCCATAAAGAAAGTTAGGGTTTATTTATGATGATTTCAAAGAACTAAGACCGCACAATATAAAAACCCCTTTGCTTTTGTCATATTCGCTCTCACTTTACCATTTAATCCCCTGCCAAGATTTCACACTAAGATTTTCAGTTTAGAATCCCACACAAAAAGGTTTGTGTGATAAAATTATATATATATATATATATATATATATATATATATATATATATATGTGTGTGTGTGTGTGTGTGTGTGTGTGTGTGTATGTTTTTTACTTCTAGGGTTTTGAAATTGAGTAGGTGAAATGGCGAGCTCAATGGAAGTGTTGTCTCTTTGGAACTGTCGGCACCTGCAGGTTGGAAGAAGGTGTTATTCTCTCTCTCTCTCTCTCTCTCTCTCTATATATATATATATATATATATATATATATATATATATATGTGTGTGTGTGTGTGTGTGTGTGTGTGTGTGTGTGTGTGTAGGTGCATGTTGTGAAATTGGGATGAAGCTTGGATTTTGTTGAATTGTGGTGATTTGTGTGTTTTTAGTGTTGATTAGTTGTGGATTTTGTTTTAATTTTGTAAGTTTGTTTGTGTGTGTGTGTGTGTGTGTGTGTATGTATGTATACATATATACTTGATCTGAATTCGTAATTTTTTTTATTGTGATGAGTTGTGTGTTTTCAGTGTGGATTAGTTGTGGGTTTTGTTTAATTTTGTAAGTGTGTGTGTGTGTGTGTGATTTGTTATGCATGTATATATACATATACTTGAGTCGTCTTTCTCTACTCTCTTTCTTACTTTATATTTGATTATGTCTATAAATTGAGTCTTATCATATTAAGAGGTTATTCGATAACCTATTCTATACATATTGATGTTGTATGGTTAAGTATTTGTATGATGCTGATCTAAAATGCTTTTTTTTTATAAATTTTTGGGGTCTTGCACTGCGACTAAAAGTATCTACGCCTTTTTAGTTTTACCTTGTGGTATGGTGATTCCGCTAAGGAGTATTGTAATTTTACTAAATATTTATGAATCTACACAAGTTTTTGTTTTGTGTTTATGTTCATTTAGGTGTTTTTTTATTATATGTTTGGTGGTCTTTTGTTGAAGATCTAAAATATCTTACTAGACTGGTTAGGTAGAGATCATGTTTTGGTGGTTGCATTTAGAAACTGTTAGATATTAAGGGTGTGTTTCCTTTGAATCTGAAGACGGAATATATTGAAAAAACAAACAACTTTGCCCAGCCTCCAAAGTCTTAATGGATTTGAATTTAGAGTTCAGATGTAAAAAAAGAAGGACCTGACAAAATCAATTAGGATAATTTTTTCTTTCGAAGAAGCCATTTTTTGTTAATTTCAAATATTCTTGTTGGAAAAATGAAGGGGTTTCTTCTATTCAGTCTCATTTAGAATGTATGTAGTAAAAAAGGACCTATGTGAATATTTATGGATGTACTTGAGTTTGTTTTCTGTTAGATTACTATTTCGTTTTCTGTTAGATTACTGTGAGGACTTTATCTGGTCAATCTAAGATTTTATTTTTTTGGTCACTAGTTGAATTATAAATTGTCATATTTATGTTATGCTCAATCTGAGATTACGAATCATTTAATATAAAAATAAGGGCAAAGTGCAAAAATCTCTTGAGCTATGAAGTTTTGGAAGAAACCCTCTAAGGAGAAAGTGCAAAAATCCCCTGAACTATGCAGAGTCTGGGTATTTTCAATATAATTATAAATTCATTTAATATCATGTTTATATAATATTTATTAAGGATCGGTACTACTATTACAGGATAAGTTTGATATCGAGGATTATGATGATGATGAGGGTGTTAGATTTTCAATTAATAGAAAGTGTTAGAGCAAATAGTGTTATTGGAAGAGCAAGATGCATGCACAATATTCATAGCTAGTGGAGGATGGAGTTGATCCCAAAATCAAACCATATCCAGGGGGATTGGTATCACATGATTGATGTCACTTGGACTGATAAGGCTTTTTTAGTAACATTTACTACTTACGATTGATAACCTTCAGCACGTAATTTTTACATTTTTTCTTCAAATGTTAATACCGTACTACCATCAAAATATTTACAAATTATGATTGGTATAACGTTTCCTATTTATATTTTAAGGACCGATCAGACCAAAACAAAAAAGTGCATGCACATTTGCCTTGGAATCATGCATGCGGATCACGATCATTTGTAGTCGCGATGTTAATCCAGGTGATGCATTTATTACTAAATTTGATTTCAATTTTAGTGTCACAATAATATTCTTGACATATTCCATATTAGACAAGCTTCACATGCATCATCAACTTGTATGGTTATATTTTTTCATGCATTGATTTTCAATTTAAGAGCATGAAATCGACATGAAACCTGGCATCACGGAATTCTTCAAGACATCTCATTGGAGTAAGAGAATGGATGATTGGATGAATGATAAGTGAAAGGACACACATGTATGTTTCAGTTCTTTCCTACTTTCCTCCTTTTTGTATTTTATAAGACAAACCTTATAATACAAGTCTTCTTATCTTCGTATTATTTGTTTACCTAGGATTAGTTTAATGAAAAAAACATTTGAACTATTATATATATCTATCTATATATATATTTTACTTTTTTTTAAACTATTAGGACGAGTTTTTAAAGTTAGATGTGAGATTGAAGGAGCCCGATGCAATTCAGCTGCCACGGGAGGAGATAGCAATTGAGGTGCTTCGGATCAAGTCAGAGTATTTGAGAGGATTCAGTGTTAGTCCAAAGCCCTCTGACACTTCAACAGTCATATCATAGTCCCGATATCATAATGAAGAGCTAAAAAACGTGAAAGATAAGATATCATCTCATGAAGAAATAAATGCCGCTCAGAAAAAAAGATTTGAGAATTTGCGGACATTGTTGGACAAAAATGGGACACTTTCGAAAAGTTATGGCGTGGAGATTTCATTGGGTGGCTATCAAAATGCAAATGAAATCTGGTTAGTTTCAAAGTCTCAAATTCTCTTTAAAAGTTGCATCCTGAAATAGAAAAATGGCCTGAAATGGCGGCAAAAACTAGCCAAAGTTAAAATGGCTTAGTTTATGAACTTATTTAGTCAAATTGGTGGAAGGGATTTGCTGGTGGTTTGGTTTTGGACTTTGTTGCTACTGTTGAGTTTATTTTAAATGTTAAAACATGTTGGATTTAATAAATAAACAAATGAAACTATGTCGAAAATTTCTAAAATCAATAAACATTCTAAATTGATTAAAAACATGCCGTTAGAGGGTGAAAACCCAAAACAACCTCCAACGACCCCGAAGAGGCACGAACACCTCGTATGGGATCAATGTAACACATAGGAACTCACCGCCTAGTCATGGTTTATGACAAAACTTATCTCATGGTCATGGGTCTCCCGATTTGAGAGTATGACGATAATTTGAAAATATCTAGACTACGCTTAAAAACAAGCCAATAAAAGGGGGAAAACCTAAACTAGTCTCGAACAGCTCCGTAACAAGAATGATCACCTCGCACTGGACCAATGTAACTTGTAGGAACTGGCCACGTAATCACGGGTCTTTCTCTTTGTGAATATTATGATAATTTGATAATATCTAGATTACGCTTAAAAACATGCCATTAGAGTGTGAAAATCTAAATCAGCCCTCAAAAGGCCCGTAAGAGGCACTAACACCTCGCACGTGACCAATGTAACTCGTAGAAACTGAAAGCGTAGTCACGGGTCTCCCTATTTGAGAATATGATGTTAATTTGAAAATATCTAGATTAGGCATAAAAATAAGTTGTTAAAGGGTGAAAACTCAAACTAGCCCCCAAACGGCCCTGTAAGAGGCATGAACACCTCGCATGGGACCAATATAACTTGTAGGAACTTAGTGCGTACTCACGGGTCTCCCGGTTTGACAATATGATGATAATTTAAAAATATTTAAATTAAGGTTAAAAACATGTCGTTTGAGGGTGAAAACTCAAACCAGTCCTCAAACGGTCCCGTAAAAGGCACTAGTACCTCGTATGAGACTAATATAACTTGTAGGAGCTGACCACATAGTCACAAGACTTCTGGTTTGAGAATATAATAGTAATGGTAACTCAGATAGGCAATTTTTCAGCTTGAAAACGATTTTTTTAAATTATTTGGTTACTAATATCATCTCTTTTTTGTATCCTATTTTTTTGCATGATAACATTTTATCGTTAGCTTTTATCCACGTGGAACACATGAAGAAGTCAATGGTTTACAACAAGGGGATTATTTATTTATTGTCGTTAATATTCATGATTTTTTTTTTGTTATGGTCGTGTGGGCTTTTGTAGTTTTATTGTTAATTTTTATGGCCATGCGGGCTTTTGTAATTTTGTTGTTATATTTTATCGCCGTGCGGGCTTTACATACATAGGTTTTATATTATGTACATTAGTTTATCAACAACATGTGAGATTCTCAATTTGTGAATTTTCTTTTTTTTTCAAATAATTAAATTTTTCTCTTTGATCCAATAATTTGACACAGTTCAAAACCGTGCCAAAAGTGTATTAAATTTTGGCATGGTTTTGAACTGTGTCAAAAGTGTACCAAAATGTTCTCAATCTAGCACAGTTATAAACTGTGCCAGAAATATCAAATTCTGGCACGGTTTAAAAGTGTGCCAGAAGTGTTTCTGTTTGGTCAAATCTGGCACACTTTTAAACCATGCCAGAAGAAATGGCCATTTTGGAACACCTGATTTTGGCACAGTTCAAAACCGTGCCAGATTTGATCTGGCACAATTTTAAACCATACCAAATTGTTGTTTTTGGCGTAGTGACATACGCAGGAATGTTCAAAGGATTCTATAAGTAAGAAGATTAGGGATGGAAGAGGAGAGGACTTCCTCAATAAAAAAATACTTTTAGTCATTCAAATCTTTTCTTTGCTTTTATTCTTGTTTTTGTTTTTGTTTTTTTTTCTTTACAATTTTTCTAGTGTAGTTTAGCATTTCGTCTTCTACTTGTAAGTAAGTTGTAAGGAAAATTTACTGTATTCTCTTTTTTTTTACGAAAAGATTGTTTTCCTTTGCTTCTAAATTTTCTTTACGTTTCTTAGTATAAATTTTTAACATGACTTAGTGTAAATTGTTTTACCTAATTTAATTATAGTTCAATTTAGTGTTTCACAATTTTACTTCATTATTTTAATCACTTCGAATCCCTTTTTATTTTCATTGCTATATTTTCTACCACTTTCTTAATATCCTTGTTTATTTAGTTTATAAACTTATTTAATACTCATTGGAAAGTCTTATGAATTGATTCATCGAATGGTACACAATCGCCTAATTATTGCAGACTAAGTTAATCACCTAGTTGGAAAGACATTAATATTTTCTAGAATGCTCGCACACAATCAAAATACATAAACCAACCAAGTGAGAAAAATATTCTCACGGTCATATGAATTTTTTATGTGCATGGATCATGCGTTGGTTTATCCATAGTTATTTTTGTTAGATTTGGTGGTATAATTGAATTGTAAGCAAGTCGTGTATTCAGAGGAGTTTAGGAGGGAACATAATAGTTTTTACTTATTAGACTACAATAACCTATATAAAATCTACTAAATTAGTACAAAACCTTTGACAATGGACGTAGAACCCTTATATGAGGTCTGAACAACTTTATATCATCATCTCTAACTTTTACACTCCTATACTCTTACCCGTTTGAGGTCTAGAGGGGAGAGCCTATATGTCTTGTGATTTTAACACTCATTAGTTTGGCCTCGCATGTGAGAATAAGTTCCATTTACATCAAAATATCAACTAAAGAAATTTTGGTTGGAGTTATTAAACGTGGAAACCTTAGATCCATAAGATAAAAAAAGAAAGAGTAGATGGGTGAATCCTTTGAAGCTCGGATCACCATTATGCATCTATGCGAAGGATCCAGCCAAAGAATTTCATATTGGAGTCAGCCTCAACCGTTATATTAGAAAATAAATTATCTAGTTCATGAGAGAAAATAAGGATGACTTTTCCTAGATCCACTCTGACATAATTGGGGCGAAACCTAAAGTCATGGTCCATCACCTAAGCGTGGATCGAAATTATAATCTAGTCCGAAAAAAGAAGGGATTCGTTGGCCCCAAAAGGAACATTACCATATCAGGAAGTTGACAAGTTCTTAACATCCAACTTCATCATATAGGTTAATGGGACACCCCTCCTAATTAAATACCGGGTGATCAGTCCATCATCTAATTAAAACAGGAATCTCATGTGGTCATTCTTAGCTTCACTGTCGAAAATATTTTAAAATTTAACTAACTACCTAGTATTCAAAGAATAGGTGCCAAATTTTATCTTTTATTAAACAACAACAAATGAAATAATCACAATAACCAAACCATCCATGTAGTAAACTAATCTGAACTAAACACCATATAAATAATTGAAATAAAATCGTACTGAATAAATTATCGGCTCTCAATATAAAAAAACAACTAAAGATATAATGAAATCAAACTGAGTCCAAAAATACAAAGTCTAATAAACTAAATAAAAGAAATAGATGAAGGGAAGACATGCCAAAATGAAATAACTAAACTCCATCCTACTCTAGGAATAAAATAACCGAAGTGACTAAGTCCAAATCCTGCATGCACACACACGTGTTGTAGCTATGCATCCCTGGAACAAATCGTTAAGCTTGGCATCACTGTGGTTGGACACCTAAAATTTTTTAAAAATAATTTGCAAGTACGGGAAAGAGCCCAAGTAAAACAATTTGAAAATATTTAGCAAGTATTTAAATTGCAGTTGAAATGAACAGTTATAAGATACACATGTTAGGTTGTGTAAAGTCTCTTGAGTTCCTCACCTCTCATCTATAGTGCATACCTAACTTCTTCTACTAAGCCCACCTAGTCAAGCTACCCAATCTAACTAGGTCTCAAGCATCTAACTAACCCTAAATCAGTCTAGCTCACACATACCGTCCATATAGTACGCTACAGTATACCCTTAATTATCATTATGCCTTTAGTTACGTTTCTCATTAACTTACCCCATACCGCCCATACAGTATGTTACCGAACAACTAATAATTAACATTACTCTTTCGTTATTATTATTATCCACATGTTAGATTCTCACACTTAATTTTTCTTTAGATTCTCACTATTTATCTTTTCTACCATTTATACTTAAAGTAGATTAATCATTGATTTAGATATACATTATCTAGTCTCGCTACTGTCACGCATAAATAGATTAAAACACCCAGGTATATATATATATATATATATATATATATATATATGACATAGCATCCATTGGACTGGACACCACACTTGTGTACTTTGCTATCAAGTTCAAGTACCTCACGTACTAAATCGTGGACTATTGATTATAATGTCTTCCTCAAATCGTAAATCAAAATCCCGCATATTGGAAGCGAACATAGTACTAAGTCTGTCAGGTTGTGTACATACCTATAGTACCCAAACGGATTGTCGGCATCACTATTTCTCTCACATTGTTATCCGCTATCATCACTATGCTCTGGGGCCCAAATCCATACCTCACTGCAATCGCGATGGTGGTATCGCCCATTACGCGGGACCTCCGTGATAGAAAGTAGCGTAGGTATATTCATATACACAAAAGCACATAATAGGCATACACACATCCTAATCCACATGTATATTCAGTATAGGCATACACACGACCTATAATAATAACCTGGATAGGTATACACTCCACTTATAAATATAATCCGTATATGTATGCACTCAACCTATTAATATAATCCGAACGTAGTATTTAACCCTCGAATACTTGTTGTATCATCAATTCATAATACACTCACTATCATATGTTCCCGAGTATTATTATCTTCCCGAAGTACCCATAGTTATCCCCTTAATTTAATTGAGTACCTAATTCACACATACCCTACTGGTATACATCCTCGGTTCACTCGTAACCCCCATAACTCGTTCTCATTCTCTCGAATTCATTACGTTGTGCATTAAGCCTGATAAATCTTCACCTAAATTCTCTCATATATAACTAAGCCTCAACCCTACCAAGGCGTATTGTCATCCAAGATATTCCTCATTATATTCTAAGGAGGTCCCAAAAAGTCCCTTTTTGAATCATTCACAATTTCTAGGCTTAAATAGGGAAAATTTACAATTCTGGGCAGACTAAATCGATTTTCCCCTAGGATGAATCGATTCGAAAAGTAGCAGGTCATCTTATACCTTACGTTTTCATGATTTCTCACCCTAATATCTTTGTATGGCTTGATTCTTCTCGGGGCTAAATACCCTTCTTCTCTGCTTTACAGGCTTGATCTCCTTATTCACATTGAGTTCGTGACATAAAAAGTTTGGATCTATTCCTGGCATGTCCTCATGACTCCATGCGAAAGTTTTCTTCCTGTTTCTCGAGAACATTATCAACTCTTGTTTTATTGAAGCATCCAACGACGAGCCTATCTGGGTTGCTCGTTCAGGGTGCTCCTCGTCCAGAATAACATTTTCTGTAGATTCTACCACCTGTCCTTTTACAAGTTGGGATTCATCCCTGGGATCAAGAGTTTCAATTTCTGTACCTTCCTCCACCTGGTAGGTAATAGTCTTTTTCCTTGATTCTTCAAGCTCCTCTTGCTCGGCAGATGAATAATAGCATTCCCGAGCTATTTTTTTATCACCTTTCACAACTCCTACTCCGAAGTTTGTTGGGAATTTTAAGCATTGATGCACTATAGATGGAACTTCTTCGAACTTCTTCAAACCAACTCTTCCCAGGATGATGTTGTAGGATGACTGCACATTCTTATCCATCACAAAGAAGCGTATTCTTTCTGTTCGACAAGCGGGCCAAGTTCCAATGAATATGTCCAACTTGATCGTCCCAAGTGGAAAAACTTTCTCGCCAGCAAAACCCAGAAGGGGTCTGTGATAAGGTTCCAATTGAGATAATTTCAAATTCAAGCTATCAAAACATGAATAGTACATGATGTCTGCTGAACTACCATTGTCCACCAACACCCTTGAAATCACCACATCTTTAATCCTCATTTTAATCACCAAAGGATCGTCGTGAGGGTAAAGAACACCTACCAAATCATTTTTTGAAAAACCAATAACTAGCTTCTCTTTATTTACCTTCCTCGGACGATCATCCTCGGCCAGATTTATTCGTTGAATATATGAGCAGGCTTGAGCCTCTCCGAGATAGGCCTTTCTTTCTGCAATAAGGTCTCCCCCTCCAGCATCTCCTCCTGTAATAACATTACAATCAAATGACCCAAAACGTATGGAAAATACCTCTCGCTCAGGCTGCCTTGGATTTTTTGGAAGATCAGGGTCTTCATCTGGATCATCTTCATGATTTCTTTTCTTTTTCTCCTCCGTCCGACGAGGAGATCTGGAACGATCTCTAGTTCTATCATCATTCTTCCTTTCACCTCTGCGATCTACATACTTTGACAACTTTCCTCTTCGGATGAGCGTTTCAATCTCGTTCTGAAGGGCTATGCAATTTTTGGTCGTATGGCCATGATCTTTATGGAACTCGCAATATTTGGCCCTATTTCTCAGTTCAGGATTGGTCCTCAGTTTATCTGGCCACTTGATTTCTTCGTTATTCTTGATTTCTTCTAAAACATGATTAATACCCATCTTCAATGGAGTATAATTATCATATTTTTTCAGGACTTCCCATGACGTCCTATTATTCTTGGAGTGCTTGTCACCACCATTACCTTTTTGCTCTTTCTTCTTAGATTTGTCAACCTCAACCTTGGTTTCTTTATCCATATTCTTCTTCGCAGCCATAGCTTCCTCGGCATTCATGATTTTGGCCTCTTTTGCCATCAACTCCGACATAGTTTTAGGTGGATCTTTGGCCAAAGTATAATATAACTTGTTAGGCAGCAATCCACTCATCAAAGCAGTGATCGCTGTCTTTTCTTCGTAATCTATGACTTCCAACTTCTCTTTATTTAAACGAGTTATGTAATCTCTAGTACTCTCACCTGATTTTTGTCTAACACTTAACAAGTGCGCCACTCGCTTTACCGGCTTTGCTCCAAAACAAAAATTGCCAATGAACAATTCGGCTAACTGAATAAAAGTCGAAATCTTACCCCGAGGAAGATTGTTGTACCATATCTGTGCAGATCCGGTAAGAGTTCCCGAAAATGCTCTACACCTCATCTCGTCGGGGACAGCATATATGTCGGCAGCAGCTTGGTATTGTTCTATATGAAGAACATGATCTGTCTTTCCATCATATTTAGGGGTCACTACAGGTGCTTTAAATTTCGATGGTGTAGGAAAATTCACAATGGCCTGCACAAAAGGTGTCCCTTGAACAAAAGTTCTCTGTAAAGGATTCCTTTCTTTAACCATTTCTCCAAGTCTATCCTCCAATCGCTGAATAGAACCCTTCCATGCTTCATTTCCTTCCTCGGGCTGCTTAGTCCAAGCAATTGATTGTTCTGACGTAGCTTCCTGAGATCTATCTCGACGAGTAGCTGGTCTTGATTGTGCTGATCCTTCTCTCAAACCTGATGGTGGTCGAAAGCTTCTCGATGGGGCTCTAGGTGGACTCATATTTCTCCTTGGTCCTAACCAACTGAAAGGAGACACCCTGCTTAATCTTTCCAGGGCGCTGGTTCTCTCCGAAGAGAGAGTGATATGTTGATCTATATCCGTAGCCCGTATCGATGAAGTCCGCCCAGGTTGATAAGAAAAATCATTAGATTCTTCATTACGATATGACCCAGTACGCCTGGATCGCGATTGCCCACGATCATTCCTTTGCCTTGAATGGGTAGGTGCACCGCCGTGAAGAGTTTGAATAAGTTGCCTCATTGTTTCTTGCATGGCGGTTTGTCCTTCAGCCAGATTCGTCATAATTCCAGCCAGATCTGGAGGTGCAGATGGATTTGGAGGATTTTCAGCATTTCCAGCATTTCGATTACTGGGTTCTGGATTATCTGCCATTGATGATAAATGATTTTTGGTGAAAAACGATAGCAACAGTCATTTCCCACAGACGGCACCAATCTGTTGGTGCAAAAAACTGGACCGAATCCCATTTTTATGATCACAGATAAATAGATAAAAGCAATCCAATCAAGCACATGAGAGACAAAGATTTTTAAAGTGGTTCGGCTATAAGGAAAAGCCTACGTCCACTGTTATTTTATTCCCAGGGGTTTACAATAGCACAATGTGGTGTAGAGAGAGAAAAAGGTATGGATCTTGTGTATGGTGTCTCTCGGTTCTTGGATCTCTTGGATCTCTCGGATCTCTCCCCCTTTTTGGCTAAGGGAATACATGTATTTATAGTGGTGGGGGATAAAGAGATTCATTGTATGTAGACATTTATATATTATGTCTACATTCAACGAATCTAATTGTTGAATTGCTTGGTATGCTATGTGTTGTCATCTACAATATAAATGTACATTAATGATCATTAAATGCGTAGTTATCCTTTGATCTTCCTGGTTGGTATGCCGACCAACTCTCCTCGGGTGCCAACTAATACTCCTCGGGTGCCGACCAACTCTCCTCGGGTGTCGACTAACTCTCCTCGGGTACCGAACAACTCTCCTCGGGTGCCGACTAACACTCCTCGGGTGCCGACCAACTCTCCTCGAGTGTTGAATATTGCCACGTAGGATGACACGTGTCCTTTTCTAATTGGTCCTCGTAGATGGAGAATTTTTACGTTAACAGAAGCCCCCAATGCTCCATGCTTGATGGTTTACTTGAAAGGATGGAGTATTTATTCTGCAGTGTTGCTCGGTGCTCGTGAAAATATTGATCTACTTTCTTGATTTGTTCAACATAAAGTGCATTATCTCATGGACGACATATGATGCAGGCTGATCGATGGTTGCTAATCTTTCTTTTGAGGAACTCTGTGCGCTATGTATCACCCCTAGGTATTTGGATGCAGCCATGACATAGTATGCAACTTGTAGCTTGTCATAATCTTCAAGTATGTTGATTGGTTTGCCAGCCGACCAAATGCTTCCTGTGTCGAGCAACTGAATGCTAACTTCACGTGCTTGATTCTTCTGATTTATGATCCTCTGAATACTTTGTCGAGTAACATACTAGCTTTTGAACTCAACTTTTAAATCTGATTAGTAACAAGCTAGTGGTGGACTTCGAAACATTTTCACACAACTTCTTCTTCATTATTGGTCGAGACAGTAGTAGCAAAGATCTCAGTGCTGTAGATGCTGATTTTGACTTCTACCTCTGCTCGGGGACGAGCAAGAGGTTCTCAGGGATGAGCAAGAGCAGCTCGGAAAGACCCTCAGTGATGAACATCAAAATGCTGAAAGATCTTAACTTCATAAACTCCCCTTATGCTTTGGATGATCCTCCTGCTGGCGAGGAACCTGTTTCAAAAGAAGAGGGAAAGAAACCAATAGAGTAGGAATCTCAATGTAATAGTTAG
Organism: Sambucus nigra; assembly: GCA_949130495.1. Lineage (NCBI taxonomy): Eukaryota > Viridiplantae > Streptophyta > Magnoliopsida > Dipsacales > Adoxaceae > Sambucus > Sambucus nigra. The sequence continues at coordinate 421,812,526 of OX422211.1, read as the reverse complement.
TATACATTTTCATTCTCAATGTATTTTGTTTTTTGAATTTAATGAAAGACTTTCATTTTTATTCGCAATCTTAATTGCTATTGTCTTGTAAATATCATATACTTTACATTTATGCATATGTATCTGTTAAAAAGATAACAATATTGTGTTGTTCATCGACCAACTTAGTAAAAAAAAGTTACAAGTATTAGTAACGTTGCTCGATCACTTAATAATAAAGTAATGAGTATAAAAATGTTTAAATTTTTTCCAACCAACCAAGGTTGTTAAATTGTGCTCATCGACCAATTATGGTTAGTGAGAGTTTATCCTCGACTAACCATACTTGGTAAATTTTTGTCTTTTTCATAAAATGTGTCCGACCAACCATGGTCGATAATTTATCCTCGTCGACCAAGTATAGTTAATCACCGACCAACTATACTTGGTTTAGTTTGCAATTCTTTGTATTTTCTGGAATGATTTTACCTTCCGACCAACTTGTTGGCCTATTTTCAAATCAAATGATATTGTTCTTCCCTCAACCGTAGTTGATTATTGAATTATCAGGTTCTTTCGAACTATCTTGTCCACTAGTTATCTTACCAACCTTAGTTGGTCACGCTAGTGTACGCCTCCTAACCAAAGGAGTATATTTTTTGGTTCTTTCGAACTATCTGTCCACTAGTTATCTTACCAACCTTAGTTGGTCACGCTAGTGTACGCCTCCTAACCAAAGGAGTATATTTTTTGGTTCTTTCGAACTATCTGTCCACTAGTTATCTTACCAACCTTAGTTGGTCACGCTAGTGTACGCCTCCTAACCAAAGGAGTATATTTTTTGGTTCTTTCGAACTATCGTCTTCTTTTTGCTGTCGAGCAGCGTAGTGTACAACACTAGTATTCCCCGAAAAACTTTCAAACAAAGGAGAGGAAAATGGTGAAAACATCATCGTTTTATTCATATTGATGAAACCATTGTACATTTTACATCATTGATAATACTTGCGAAGGTGTTCAGCATTCCAAGCATTCTTGAATTCTTCTCCTTCTAAAGTTTCTATTCGGTAAGTTCCTGGTCGAACAACTTCTGTAACTCGGTAAGGCCCATGCCAGTTTGCCTCGAATTTATTGTGTTTCTGAATTACCTTCTTTAGCACATAATCTCCTTCTTTTAAATCGCATTTCCTCACCCTTTTGTTGTAGAAAAGAGCTGTTTGTTGTTGATAAGCAGCATTCCTAATGGCTGCCTCTTCTCTGACCTCCTCGAGCATATTCAAATCCAGTCTTCTCATCAAGTCGCTGACTGGGGAATTGAAATTCAGTACTCTGTGTGTTGGGAGACCCAATTCGGCAGGTATTATAGCCTCACTTCCAAATGCCAGCATATATGGTGATTCTCCAGTAGCTGCTCGGGGAGTTGTTCGGTAAGCCCACAATACTGACTGTAGCTCATTAATCCAATTCGCTTTGGCATCACTTAGACTTTTCTTCAAACCATTTAGCAATGTTCTGTTCGTCACTTCAGTTTGTCCATTGCTTTGAGGATGACCTGGTGCTGAATGAAACTTCAGAATGTTCGACTGATGACAATAGGCTGCAAACTCTTCATTATCGAATTGTGTTCCATGGTCTGTGATGAAGGCATGAGGGAGACCATATCGACAGATGATGTTCTTCCAGAAGAACTGGTATACCTTCTCGTACGTCATATCAATAAGCGGCTCAGCTTCTACCCACTTAGTAAAATAGTCTACTGCGACGACGAGGTACTTAAATCTTCCTCGGGTGGTCGGCAGTGGTCCAACCAAATCAATTCCCCACATGGAAAATGGCCAAGGAGAAGTTATAGGTGTAAACAATGCTTGTGGAGTTCGTCGGATGGAGGAAAAGCGTTGGCACTTGTCACATTTCTTGGCATAGGCTATACAATCAGCCCTCATCATTGGCCAGTAGTATCCTTGAGTCATTACCCTTTGTAAAAGTTTTCGACCTGATACATTAGCTCCACAAGACCCTTCATGGATTTCTTCAATCAATTCTTTCACCTCGGAGGGATGCACACATCTCTGCAAACCTGCCATAATTCCTCGTCTATATAAAATACCATTAGTTAACACATACCGAGCAGCTTTATACTTCAATTTTTTAGCAGCGAGCTTATCCTCTGGCAATCCTCCCTCTTCAATATATACCCTGATGGGATCCATCCAAGAGGGTCCTAAATCAAGGGTAATAACATTCATCGTCAAGTTTTCATCTATGCTCCGACTTTCCAATACTTCAATTGGTATCGTTCTTCGCAGATCAGTACGAGTAGCTGATGCTAGTCGGGCCAGTGCGTCTGCTTGTACATTCTCCATCCTCGGTATTCTCACCAATTGAATGGCATCAAATTCTGTTAGTAACTCCATCACCTTTGCATGATATTTTGCCATTAAATTTCCTTTAACTGCATATGTTCCTGTCATCTGATTTACAATTAATTGAGAATCACTGAATACAATTACTTGCCGTGCTTCCATAACTTTTGCTAAGTTTAAACCTGCTATCATGGCCTCATACCCAGCTTCATTATTAGAGGCTTTGAATTGGAATCGTAAAGCATATTCCATGTCAATCTCGTCTGGGTGTTCAAAACGATTCCTGCGCCGCAACCTGCTGTGCAAGATGAGCCATCTATATATAATCTCCATATGGGCAACCCGTCTTCAAATTCCTTATCTGACAGGGTTCCTCGGTGAAATATTTGTTGCTTCTTTTCGTCCTCCCTTGACACTTTTCGCTCCTCGTCGACCATCTTTTCTCGCTCTTTTACCAACCGGAGCTGGTCTGAGCTCGAAGTTGATGATCTGTCTTCATCCATAAGCCCTTTTACCAACCGGAGTTGGTTTGGGTTTATGCCTATTGATCCTGTAACATCCACAGGTTGGTCAGCGAGCACCCTTTGCTCCTCGGGGGTATCAGGGTATGTAAACTCTGCTATAAAATCTGCTACAGCTTGCCCTTTTAATGATGATCTAGGTTCATACACAATATCATATTCACTGAGTTCTATTGCCCAGTACATCAGTCTTCCTGATTTTTCTGGCTTGTGAAGGGCTTGTCTCAATGGCATGTCGGTATATACGACGATTGTATGGGCCTGGAAATATGGCCTCATTCTTCTACTTGCTTCAATTAATGCCAATGCCAATTTTTCTAACTTTGGATATCTGATTTCTGCACCTCGAAAAGCCTTACTTGTGTAATAGATGGGTTTCTGAACTCCATTATCCAATCTAATCAATGCTGAGCTAACTGCATTCTCTGATACCGCCAGATATAAGTACAACTTCTCTCCTGTTATTGGCCTGGACAATAATGGAGGTGCTCCCAAATACTTTTTCAAGTCTTGAAAGGCCTTTTCACATTCATCAGTCCACTCAAAAGTTTTTCGAAGTGTTTTGAAGAATGGGAGGCATTTGTCAGTTGCTCGGGACACAAATCTGTTGAGCGCTGCAACTCGTCCTGTAAGACTCTGCACTTCTTTCTTTGTTGTTGGAGATCGCAACCCTAAAAGAGCTTTGATCTTATCTGGATTTGCTTCAATGCCTCGCTGGTTGACAATGTATCCGAGAAACATTCCTTCTCGTACTCCAAATGTGCACTTCGTCGGGTTGAGCTTCATCTGGTATTTATCCAGTTGATCAAATGTCTGAGCTAAGTCAACTAAATGATTTGCAGCTTTCTTGCTTTTTGTCAGCATATCATCGACATAGACTTCCATGTTACAACTGATTTGTTCAGTGAAGACCTTGTTCATCAGCCGCTGGTATGTCGCTCCTGCATTTTTCAAACCAAAAGGCATAACATTATAGCAATAAGTTCCCCTAGGGGTAATAAAAGAAGTACTTTCCCTGTCTTCAGGTTTCATTTTGATCTGGTTGTAACCAGAATACACATCCATGAAGCTGAGCAGCTCATGTCCCGAGGTAGCATCCACTAGTTGGTCAATTCTGGGCAATGGAAAATGATCTTTTGGGCATGCCTTGTTGAGATCAGTGAAATCAACACACATTCTCCATTTATTGTTCTTCTTCTTTACCATCACCACATTTGCCAGCCAGTCTGGATATTTCACATCTTCAATGAATTGGGCTTTCTGGAGCTTCTCGACCTCCTCTTGTATGGCTTGATTCTTCTCGGGGCTAAATACCCTTCTTCTCTGCTTTACAGGCTTGATCTCCTTATTCACATTGAGTTCGTGACATAAAAAGTTTGGATCTATTCCTGGCATGTCCTCATGACTCCATGCGAAAGTTTTCTTCCTGTTTCTCGAGAACATTATCAACTCTTGTTTTATTGAAGCATCCAACGACGAACCTATCTGGGTTACTCGTTCAGGGTGCTCCTCGTCCAGAATAACATTTTCTGTAGATTCTACCACCTGTCCTTTTACAAGTTGGGATTCATCCCTGGGATCAAGAGTTTCAATTTCTGTACCTTCCTCCACCTGGTAGGTAATAGTCTTTTTCCTTGATTCTTCAAGCTCCTCTTGCTCGGCAGATGAATAATAGCATTCCTGAGCTATTTTTTTATCACCTTTCACAACTCCTACTCCGAAGTTTGTTGGGAATTTTAAGCATTGATGCACTATAGATGGAACTGCTTCGAACTTCTTCAAACCAACTCTTCCCAGGATGATGTTGTAGGCTGACTGCACATTCTTATCCATCACAAAGAAGCGTATTCTTTCTGTTCGACAAGCGGGCCAAGTTCCAATGAATATGTCCAACTTGATCGTCCCAAGTGGAAAAACTTTCTCGCCAGCAAAACCCAGAAGGGGTCTGTGATAAGGTTCCAATTGAGATAATTTCAAATTCAAGCTATCAAAACATGAATAGTACATGATGTCTGCTGAACTACCATTGTCCACCAACACCCTTGAAATCACCACATCTTTAATCCTCATTTTGATCACCAAAGGATCGTCGTGAGGGTAAAGAACACCTGCCAAATCATTTTTTGAAAAAACAATAACTAGCTTCTCTTTATTTACCTTCCTCGGACGATCATCCTCGGCCAGATTTATTCGTTGAATATATGAGCAGGCTTGAGCCTCTCCGAGATAGGCCTTTCTTTCTGCAGTAAGGTCTCCCCCTCCAGCATCTCCTCCTGTAATAACATTATAATCAAATGACCCAAAACGTATGGAAAATACCTCTCGCTCAGGCTGCCTTGGATTTTTTGGAAGATCAGGGTCTTCATCTGGATCATCTTCATGATTTCTTTTCTTTTTCTCCTCCGTCCGACGAGGAGATCTGGAACGATCTCTAGTTCTATCATCATTCTTCCTTTCACCTCTGCGATCTACATACTTTGACAACTTTCCTCTTCGGATGAGCGTTTCAATCTCGTTCTGAAGGGCTATGCAATTTTTGGTCGTATGGCCATGATATTTATGGAACTCGCAATATTTGGCCCTATTTCTCAGTTCAGGATTGGTCCTCAGTTTATCTGGCCACTTGATTTCTTCGTTATTCTTGATTTCTTCTAAAACATGATTAATACCCATCTTCAATGGAGTATAATTATCATATTTTTTCAGGACTTCCCATGACGTCCTATTATTCTTGGAGTGCTTGTCACCACCATTACCTTTTTGCTCTTTCTTCTTAGATTTGTCAACCTCAACCTTGGTTTCTTTATCCATATTCTTCTTCGCAGCCATAGCTTCCTCGGCATTCATGATTTTGGCCGCTTTTGCCATCAACTCCGACATAGTTTTAGGTGGATCTTTGGCCAAAGTATAATATAACTTCTTAGGCAGCAATCCACTCATCAAAGCAGTGATCGCTGTCTTTTCTTCGTAATCTATGACTTCCAACTTCTCTTTATTTAAACGAGTTATGTAATCTCTAGTACTCTCACCTGATTTTTGTCTAACACTTAACAAGTGCGCCACTCGCTTTACCGGCTTTGCTCCAAAACAAAAATTGCCAATGAACAATTCGGCTAACTGAATAAAAGTCAAAATCTTACCCCGAGGAAGATTGTTGTACCATATCTGTGCAGATCCGGTAAGAGTTCCCGAAAATGCTCTACACCTCATCTCGTCGGGGACAGCATATATGTCGGCAGCAGCTTGGTATTGTTCTATATGAAGAACATGATCTGTCTTTCCATCATATTTAGGGGTCACTACAGGTGCTTTAAATTTCGATGGTGTAGGAAAATTCACAATGGCCTGCACAAAAGGTGTCCCTTGAACAAAAGTTCTCTGTAAAGGATTCCTTTCTTTAACCATTTCTCCAAGTCTATCCTCCAATCGCTGAATAGAACCCTTCCATGCTTCATTTCCTTCCTCAGGCTGCTTAGTCCAAGCAATTGATTGTTCTGACGTAGCTTCCTGAGATCTATCTCGACGAGTAGCTGGTCTTGATTGTGCTGATCCTTCTCTCAAACCTGATGGTGGTCGAAAGCTTCTCGATGGGGCTCTAGGTGGACTCATATTTCTCCTTGGTCCTAACCAACTGAAAGGAGACACCCTGCTTAATCTTTCCAGGGCACTGGTTCTCTCCGGAGAGAGAGTGATATGTTGATCTATATCCGTAGCCCGTATCGATGAAGTCCGCCCAGGTTGATAAGAAAAATCATTAGATTCTTCATTACGATATGACCCAGTACGCCTGGATCGCGATTGCCCACGATCATTCCTTTGCCTTGAATGGGTAGGTGCACCGCCGTGAAGAGTTTGAATGAGTTGCCTCATTGTTTCTTGCATGGCGGTTTGTCCTTCAGCCAGATTCGTCATAATTCCAGCCAGATCTGGAGGTGCAGATGGATTTGGAGGATTTTCAGCATTTCCAGCATTTCGATTACTGGGTTCTGGATTATCTGCCATTGATGATAAATGATTTTTGGTGAAAAACGATAGCAACAGTCATTTCCCACAGACGGCACCAATATGTTGGTGCAAAAAACTGGACCGAATCCCATTTTTATGATCACAGATAAATAGATAAAAGCAATCCAATCAAGCACATGAGAGACAAAGATTTTTAAAGTGGTTCAGCTCTAAGGAAAAGCCTACGTCCACTGTTATTTTATTCCCAGGGGTTTACAATAGCACAATGTGGTTTAGAGAGAGAAAAAGGTATGGATCTTGTGTATGGTGTCTCTCGGTTCTTGGATCTCTTGGATCTCTCGGATCTCTCCCCCTTTTTGGCTAAGGGAATACATGTATTTATCGTGGTGGGGGATAAAGAGATTCATTGTATGTAGACATTTATACATTATGTCTACATTCAACGAATCTAATTGTTGAATTACTTGGTATGCTATGTGTTGTCATCTACAATATAAATGTACATTAATGATCATTAAATGCATAGTTATCCTTTGATCTTCCTGGTTGGTATGCCGACCAACTCTCCTCGGGTGCCAACTAATACTCCTCGGGTGCCGACCAACTCTCCTCGGGTGTCGACTAACTCTCCTCGGGTACCGACCAACTCTCCTCGGGTGCCGACTAACACTCCTCGGGTGCCGACCAACTCTCCTCGGGTGTTGAATATTGCCACGTAGGATGACACGTGTCCTTTTCTAATTGGTCCTCGTAGATGGAGAATTTTTGCGTTAACACCCTAGTTTATGTATTCTTTAAGTATATTCATCAAGAAACCCATATTTCATTCATATCAATCATACCAAACCCTCGGATTTCCTATCACCAAGATAATAGAATATCATTACATGCAATCCTACTTCAATTCTTAGATTACACCCACCCAAATTCATATTAAATTTTTTAAAAATATGTAAATCAAACCCTATTCCACATGGGTATTATAACATGATTAAAATAAATGCAAGATAAACACTTCCCTATTAATTGAATCGTTGATTTCGTTTGAATGATGTTATGGCTGTTCTCCCCTTATTCCGATCTCAATTCCATCACGCTTGGGGTGGAAATTGGTGTAGAACCATTTGTTTTCTTATGTCCTTCCTCTCTTATGTCCTCTCCCCCTTAAGCTTTGTGTTAGACCAAGACCCTCACTCTAATGGGCAGATATAAACTTACAATTTTGGGAATTCCTCTAACCCTAAATTCTCAACAGACCGAAATGCCCTTAAACGGTGTTGGTTTTGTCTCAAATCACTCCAGGACCGAAACTATACCCCTAGGTATACTATTTCAACTATTTTGATCCTTTCAAAATCAATCGTGACCTCTAAATCTTCATTCAAGTCACTTTATACCATCATCCTATTTTCTTATCAAAATACGGCACACGTGAATTTAAAATATACGGAATTACTTTGAACTCTAAATCACCAAATTAAATAATTTCTTCAATTTAAATAAACTCCAAATCACCGTTTGAAATTAATGTTAAATCACCAATTTAATTAAATCCTATATCCTCATAAATATAGGGTATTACATACTTTCCCCCTTATAAAGGAATTTCATCGTCGAAATTCGGACAAGACTAGTACTTCAAGGTTTCCAGACTACCTTAGGCATGTACTCTTAAGATCACTACATATATTTTTACCTATTCTAATCGCATATAATATTTAAAATAATTCAACTACCAAGGACGCCTATACAGCCTATACCATGTGCATATCCGTACAAAATACCCGGCTCCCCTAGCCTCAAATTTTAACATCGCTATCATTCCCCATATATAATTGCATAAATGAACAATAACTAAGGTACTAAACTCATGTCCTAATGATCAAATATCTACCCACTTCCAACGGTACGCTAAGTTTCATGTCTGTGATGCCTCGCAAAGCCAAGCCCGATACACTAATGCCTAATAGTGCCGGTTGTCGAGATCCGTTAGGCCCTTAGTCCATAATACATACCCCTAAATCCCCGTCTCTTGACATAAAATTATACTCTTCCACTCCCTTGTTACAAAAGACAACATATAATATGACGCTCTTACTATCACTAGTTTTATAGCACGGGTAAATCACGATCTATATCTTTTCGCTCGATAATATGTCAATCTACCCTGAATCACATCAGTAAACATCCTTGCTCACCGCGATCAAAATAACAATATAAAAATATTCTTATAAGTCCAATATGCAACACATTATAACATATATACACATATATATGGTCTAAACCCTCTTTCGGGAAAATTATTAATACCCTGGAACCACAAACCCAAAGTTCTACCATTGCTCAAACCATCGCTAACCAGTCAAAACTTGAAAAATAGTCTACTCTATTCTCTTAATTCTCGAAATCAGTAAACTAACACGTCAGGTAACCATCCTCTCAGTGTAAACCCATATCTCTCATAAGGGATAACAAATATCCCCACTACCCCACGGTGATTAATTATATACACAATAAGGTTATTACGGCCAACATACCCACTAAATCTGACTCACTCACAAATTCTAATCATAATAATCTTATGTATGATGCCCCCATGTCATTTAAAAAATCTACTCCATACTCATAGGATAATAAAGACAACTTACCTCTAAGTGCTAGCTGCATCGCCTGGTCGATGGGCTCGAACTGCCCCATGAACTACTGCAATGGTTGTACGTCCAAAACCTCATCCTGTGGTTGTCGCCTACCTCCCTTAGGTCAATATCTCTTCATATGTCCTGTCTCTCCACAAATGAAATATTTCCCAGGAGATCCTCCTTGCTACTGTTCATGTCCTTACTGTCCTCCCCCACCATTCCATTGGCCTTGGCGGCCTTGAGGAACAAAATGATGCTGTTGTTGACGGACCTATTATCCCTGCCTGAATTCACCTCTCTCAAATTGATAACCTTAGAGTTTAAACATCATATCCAGATTCCCCAGTCGAGAGTCATGTTCCTAACGCTGTTGTGCCCCACTGGCACTGCTCTCATCTACCTTCTCAGCCTGACTAGATCCACTCATCATTTTATTATACCGCATCTGCAATTGTTTATACTGGCAATGAAGTAGCAATGCATTGACAACCTCTGTGTATGCCTCTAACACCGAATTATGCAACAGGTGTTGTCAGATACTTTAGGCAAACCCATCCATGAACTTACGCATTCTCTTATCTTCAGTGTTTACCTCATATTTTACGAAATATTCTAACCAAGTAAATTCTTCCTCGTCTTCATGATCCTATCCTTTTGAAATATTGAGAAAATGTCGCCACATCTTTGTCTGAAAGTGAATGGAAAGTACTTGAGTTCAAACTGCACCCAAAACTCCCTAACAGTAATCACATCTATGTCCTCTGTGGTGGTCACAGACTCCCACCACTATAAAGTTGAGTCTTCTAGCTTAAACGTCGCCAAGAATTATTTCTGAGTGTCACGGCACTCAGTCATACGCAAATGGCGCTGCATGTCCTTGTTCCACTAACTAGACACTACTACATCTAAATGACCCTAAAACTCTGGTGGGTGACCCTTCTGAAATGCTTCCATTTCTCCCTGCCAATCGGACGGCCCCGGGTGGGGTTACACCTCTGGTGCCACTGGTGGCCATGCCTGGGCATGTGGGAAATGAGTAGCCATGGCTGTCATAGCTGCGTTGATTGCCTGAGCCAATTTCTCATCCACCTGTGCAGTCATCATCATCCCTAGTGGTGGTGGTGTCTTCGAAACCACTGGTTGCTAACGAACCTCTCTCACATAATCTCTCACCGCTTCTCAAGCCTGACGTCCTCTCTTAGGTGGCATCTGAAATGAGATTTGAAATATGCATAAGTTCACCATCAAACATAAAGTAATCGACAAAAGATCATAAACATCCATACGTAATGAGGAATACAATAATCTTACAATAGGGCTCTATATAAAAAAAATGCTAGGCTGAAACGTAAAAAGGTCGCACAGATCCTAATGACACTAGAACCTGATGCTTTGATACCATCTGTGACACCCTGCCTTATTAAATATCGGCTGATCACTCCTTCATCCAATTAAAGCTGCAATCTCATCTAGTTCATTCTTAGCATCACTGTCGAAAACATTTTAAAATTTAACTAACCACCTAGTATTCAAAAAGTCGGTCCTTAATTTAATCTTTTTATTAAACAACAACAATAAGTTAAATAATCACAAGAACCAAACCATCCATGCAGTAAAATAATCTCAACTAAACATCAGAAAAATAACTTAAATAAAACGGTAGCAAATAAACTATCGGTTCTCAGTATAAAAAACCAACTAAACATCTAATGAAATCAAATTGAGTCCACAAATACAAAGTATGATAAACTAAGAAAAGAAATAGATAAAGGGGTAATATTCCCAAATGAAATAACTGAACTGCATCCTAGTCTAGGAATAAAATAACTGAAGCGACTAAGTCCAAATCTTACGTGCACACACGTGCTGCAGCAACGCATCCCTGGAACAAATCGTCAAGCTTGGCGCCCCTGTGGTTGGACACCTAAAAGGTTTTGCAAATAATTTTCAAGTACAGGTCATAGCCAAAGTAAAACCATTTGAAAATATTTAGAAAGTAGTTAAATTATAGTTTAAATGAACAATTATTAGATACACATGTTAGGTTGCATACACTCTCTTGAGTTCCTCACCTCTTATCAATAATGCGCACCTAACATCTTCTACTAAGACCACCTAGTTAAGCTACCCAGTATAACTAGGTCCCAAGCATCAAACTAACCATAAACCAGTCTAGCTCACACGTACCGTCCATACAGTACGCTACATTATACCCTTAATTATCATTCAGCCTTTAGTTACGTTTCTCATTAACTTACCCCGTACCGCCCATTCAGTAAGTTACCGAATAACTAATAATTAACATTACTCTTGTGTTATTATTATTATCCTCATGTTAAGTTCTCACACTTACTTTATCTTTAGATTCTCACTATTTATCTTTTCTACCATTTATACTTAAGTAGATTAATCATTGTTTTAGAAACACGCTGTCTAGTCCCCTTACTATCACACATAAGTAGATTCAAACACCCATGTTTATATATATATATATATATATATATATATTACATAGCTTCCATCGAACTGGCCACCATGATGCACTTTTGCGTATTCAGCTATCAAGTCTAAGTACCCCACGTACCAAATCATGGACTATCGATTAGGAATGTCTTCCTTGAATCATTAATCAAAATCACATATATTGGAGGCAAACATAGCACTAAGTCTTTAGGGATGCGCACATACCTAGCGTACCCAAATGACTTGCCGGCATCACTATTTCTCTCACATAGTTATCAACTATCATCACTATGCTATGGGGCATAAATCCAGACCTTACTGGAATCGTCAAGGTGGGATTTCCCACTGCGCAGGACCGCTGTGATAGCAAGCAAGGTATGTTCATATACACAAAAGCACATAACAGGCATACACACAACCTAATTCATATGTATATTCAATATAGGCATACACACAAGCTATAATAAGAACCCGTATATGTACACACTCCACCTATTAATATAATCCGTATAGGTATACACTCAACCAATAAATATAATTTGTACATAGTATTTATCCCTTGAATACTTACCATATCATTAATTCACAATATACTAAATACCATATATTCCCATGTATTATTCTCTACCTCAAGTACTCATTGTTATCCCCTTAATTTAATTCAGTAGCTAATTCAGTCATACCCTACTTGTCTACATCCTAGGTTAACTCATAATACTTCATTTTAAATTGAATAAAGGACTGATCACCTAATATTTAATTGGGCGGGGTGTAACAGGTGGTATCAGAGCATCAGGTTCTATAGTCCTTTAGGATCTGTACAGCTTATTATGCTTTCAGCTTTGCATCTTTTGATATAGAGCCCTATCTTTAGAACTGTTGTACTCCTATTTATGTGATTATGTCTTCAACTATTTGGGATTTAATTTCTATGGACTAATAAAATTCTTTCTCACCTCAGATGCCTTCTCGATGTGCACAACAAGACAGACATGCCTAACAAGAGCAACCAGTAGCTCAGGCTCAGGGAATAATGAACGCAGTCGAGGTTGCCTCCATAGTTGCTCAGGAAGTGAATGCAGCTTTAGCGGTGGTACAGTAGTCCCCACCCCAGGTTCAGTTTGTGGATCCACTTCTGGTTCAGTTCCCCAATGCATGGGGGAGAGTTAGGGATGCCTTTCAAAAGGCACATCCCCGAGAATTCTCGGGCAGTTCTGACGTTGTTATTGTGAGCCAATGAAAGAAAGACATCCAGAGGCATCTTTGCATGTATGAGTGCACTCATATTTAGAGATGGTTACTGGCTACCTTCAAGCTAGTAGGGTAAGCCTTATAGTGGTGAGAGTCCACTACCACTTTAGAGGAAAGGGGCAGTATGATGATTAAGAGTTTATGGGTGCAGTTCGATCGCAAGTATTTTTCTTCCGCTGTTCAGCTCGAGATGAGGCAGAAATTATCGAACCTCACTCAGGAGGGGAATACAGTCGCAGAATATGAGGAGGAAATCACCAGGCTGGATAATTTCGTACGTAGTGAGGTGCCTACTGAAGAGAATAAAATAACCTAGAGTATCCGTCATCACTTTCTAGGTAATCTATCATTGCAGTCCTATATAGACGTACTTAATGTTGCATTACTACATTGCAAGGACCACCGTTTCTGAGAAACCTTATGTGTGATAAAGATTCGAATGGATGCGGAAATTCCAATCACAAAGTTATTTAATTATTGTCAATTTATGAATCAAATCAATTCAGCCCTTAACAGAAATAACTACGTGCGTCCAGTATTAAATCATCATAACTAAAATATGCGACACAAAGTTCAGGAAGAATCCCCTCGGGGCAAAAACTTTTTGTTTCACTATAATTGTAAATCGCAACTTACACGATTACAATGAAATACAGTTTGACTCTGAAATACCTACAGGCGTCGGTCGATGTCGTCAGCAATAAGTCCACACTCAGCGAACCTACATGAACACTGCAGCAATCCCTAATGACACACAGTCACAAAACTCCATCGAGACTCACTCCACAATAGCACACAACCCTCAGTTGTAGAGATCTCCCAATAAAGTATGAACAGTAGCAAATTATACTTTCGGGTTCCACAAAAGAACTCATACAAAAGCAATTGGGACTGCGAATTGTAAAAAACAAAATATTGAACCCTTAAAATGTTGGAGAATAAACCAAAACACTCAAAATCATATTCTGTTTAAAACCAATGTTTCTCCACATGAAAATCGAGAAGTCTGACACCCTATTATAATAAAAAACAAGGCGGTGACGTGTAAGAAAAAAACATATGTCGTTCGAGCGATACTCCATCTCGTTTGAACGAGATGCGACGTCGTTTGAACGACAGTCAGTTATCCAAGATAAACTTTAGTCTTTTTTAAAAATCTTGGAAACCTCAAAACTTAAAACTGTTCACGAGATCAGAAACATTTATCCAAAAACTTTTATGATAAAAAATGTTTTTGAAAAATAAAAAACCATTTATAAAAAATTTCAAAAACAATTTTAACTTTCATAAAAGTATCCCAACACTTTTAATGTAAAATGTAAATAAAACTTAAATACATTTTACCAAATTCATCCTTGTTGGGATTGAATGTTGAAGTCTTCATGTAATTTAGATTTGTCTCTTGTAGATGTAAGCTTCTCAATCATTCGACGACTTGTAACAACTTGTAGCGGTATATGAAATAATTAATTGTGACGAAAAATGTCCTTACAAATCTCCCCCTATGTCTATGTCGGTACAAAATAAAAATATCTGAATTATCAATCTCAAATGACCTATAAAAATCTACCCTCCCAAAAACAATGGTGGATATATAAAATGACAAGTCTTCAAACATTGCTTCAACAACCAACTTTTCAAAACTTCAAACTTTTCTGATCAGGGTGTGCAATTCAAAAATCTTTAATTGTACCTACACACATGAGACATAGCAAATACCTCGTGACGTATCGAGTTTGAAATGATAAACATAAAACATGTAAGCATAATCAAATCTCCCATATATTTAAACTCCCCCATAATATCATAATTCAATCTCCCCCTTTTTATTTGTCTAAAATAGACAAGGAAAATAATAAACTAAGTAAATCAAATCGAGGTGTCACGGTAAACCAAGGCAAACAACCTATTTTTTATTTTTCAAAATTTTCATACAAAAATACAAAATGATGTTACAAAAACCACACACCATGAATTTATACTAAGATAACCAAATCATGTAAACGGAATGAATGGGTGTGAACAGATGCAATAGGAAAATCAACTCAATCATATCATATCATATGTGCACGATGCATAAGGGTACTCGTAACGAATGAACATCAAAATAGTCCGTAGGTGTAAAATTGTTGAATTTAGATGACATCGTCTTATTCATATCAGCAAATCAAAGCATAAATTATTTCCACACTAATAATGTCCAAAACTATGTAATGCTTGTTTCATGAATTTCCAGGACGTACAAACCATTTTAAATTCCATCCAAAACTCCCTCATTAAAATATAATGCTTTTTATTTTTTTCTTAGAAGGTGATGAAACTAAAACCTATTGGCCCATTTTGGCATATATTTCTTTTTATTTCCTTTCAATTTTATCGGGCCCTTTTAAACCTCATTGGACCCCGGATAGTTTTAAATTCCTCACTTTTTTAGGTCCATTTAAACGGTGGATTAATCGCAAAGGATAAATGAGAACCTTTCATAGCCCTTTCCCATTTTTCAAAATAACATCACACAATCTCATAAAAAGTTTATAACATGCACTAGTTTATGTCAAGTTTTATCGCATTTGGTTCAAGGTAGAATTGATATGGAAACACTCAACCAACATGTGAGAGACAAGCACAAAAGTCAAACAAATCCATGCATGTGTGCAATAAAGGAAAAATAGAGTCAATCATGTAGGTAGCAACACTATATCATCTCAAAGACTCCAAACTTTGTAAAGCATATGAATGACACAACATATTGTCTCAAAATACTATCAAATAGTCACATGGGTGAATGGAATGAAATTGTGACTTGGTCATCCTAAATGTCACTTCATATAAGGTTCAAACAAAATACAAAACACTTTTTGGATTTTTCCAATTTTTCTAAAAAAGGAAAATCTTTTTGTATTTTTTCGAACATTGTTTAGAAACTACCCAGGAATACCAAATAATATATTAATATGAAACACAGGGCTGCAAACAGATAAATCTAAAAAACCCAATCATGTCGTTCAAACGAAACACATAGTCGCTTGAACGAAAATAGTTGTCGTTAGAATGACAACATCGCGCGACATGTGATCTCGCTTGAACAAGAACGCAGTAATCCCAAAAAATAATACAGTTTTGTCCAGTGGGAAAAGTTTTGAGAAAACAGTTCCTGGAATGGGCAAACAGATCCAAAACAGTGCTAAAACGGTACCAAAAATTAGAAAAGCAAACAAAAATATAACAAAGTATAAAAAAATGGTATATACTAGCAATAGGCATACGATAACATCGTGAAAATCAACCTATGCTAGCAAACATGTCTAGACCTCATCCAATAGGTGCGGTGGAGTTTTCCAAAGACGATGACATCTTTTGAAACAACTCCATCAAATCATGAGAAGTTTTGACCAAAAACTTTACTTGCTCTCGAATATGTGCAAATTCTCTATCATTATATGCAAGCAATGTATCATGGGTGGTTGCATGTGTACAAACATGTGTAGGAGTAAAGCGTGGCACATAACCCAATTTAAAGCAAAAATCCCTAAGGTGTCCTCTCCTTTTGCAATGGGAGCACATATAAACTGACCTATGTACACCTCTCTCAAAATATCTCCTACGCGGTCTCGTCACAGGTACGGTACGCCTAGGTGGGTCGGGTCCAGAGTCATGTCAATATAACTCTAAAGTAGGAACTGGCTCGGGTGAAACAAAAGAAGTAGACGCACCGTCATGACTTATTCCTAAACTCTCACCACTCCCCAAAACAGTATAGAGAAACATCTTTCCCACCTTCTTAGATGCATTCTCTAAAGTGACTTTAGGCACCGGGGCATGCTTAAGATCTATCTCTAATTTTGACATGCGGGCTACAAGCTCACCCTTTTCCCTATCTAAAGCAATCAAATGCTCACTCAAAGAAACCTTCACTTTCTCGAGTTGACCTGCTTTTGACTCAAACTCCTTCAAACTCTCAATTTATCTCTCCAAATCTTTCACCTTGAGACCCAACTTGTTATTCAAGTTTTTAGTCTTTAAGGTCTCGGTGTACAACTCTCGAAACGCAATCTGGAGATCACTCCCATCATCATAACCGCACTCGCTCTCAGACTCGCTAGGAATACTCAAAACCTCCTCGAGGGTATCACGTGCATAAGTTTCCTCATCGTCATGGGACAAAGTAGGTGTGCTCTCGTGACTTGCTAAAAAGTCAATACACTTTCTTTGTGAAGACTCATCCTCTGAATCATTGACATAAACCTCATTATCACTCAGGGTGGCTAGCATAGCAACTTTTTTTCCCTCTCTCCTAAGTCTAGTGGGACACTCAAATGACTTGTTCCCTCTCCCCTCACAATCAAAACATTTTAAATTTTCAAACTTTTCTTCACCCTCTTTCTCTTTCTCACTGTTTTCTTTGGCCTTGTCTTTCTTTCTGTTTTTCTTCAAAAATATTTTATTGGAAGAACTTTGTTTCCAAAACTGGAGAATTTTTTTAAAATTCTATGCAAATAGGGCCATGTCAAAATCAAACTTGTCCTCAGACTCGGACTCACAAAAACTCACTTTTTTTTTCTTAGATTGGGATTTATGCACTATCCCTCTATCCTTAAGTTTAATAGTATCGGGAAACATGTCAATTCCGTATGTCTGTAGGTCTCCAACCAACTCTTTTAATTTTAGACGATTCAAATTTCAAAAGGTATTTAAAACAGTTACTTTAGGAATATAACGTTTTGGCATCGATCTTAAAATATTTTTAACCACTCGTGAATCAGGAATCGACTCACCAAGATTAAAACTAGTGTTGAAAATGTCGGACAAACTTGTATAAAAGTCATCAAAACACTCAGTTTCTATCATGGTGATGGTTTCAAATTGAGTGGTCAAAATTTGAATTTTAGACTCTTTGACCCCATTAGTGCCTTCGTGGGTGAGTTGCAAAATATCCCACGCTTCTTTAGACGTGGTTCACGTCATAATATATCGAAACTCATCAGGGGTGACGTGTCCAAAAATTGCACTAAGCCCTCGTGAAATGTTAGTGCTCCACCTAAAGTCTTCCTTAGTTTAGTCAGACACAAATTTTAAATTCGTGAGATTATTTGGGGTGACAGTGGGAGGAGTCCAACCTCTTTCAGAAATTAACCAAACTCTCTCATCGATTGCTTTTAAATGGGATTTCATTCGAGCTTTCCAGTAAGCATAATTAGACTCGTCAAAAATTTGCAACTGACTATATAAGTCTTCGTTTGGAAAATTGTGACAAACTTTCAAAAATCAGATTTTTCAAAAAAATCAATATCACACAATTTTTGCGAAAAATGGGAATACGCGATAAATTAGCATAACCTGATCTGATACCAATTTGAAAACCCTTATGTGTGATAAAGATTCGAATGGATGCGTAAATTCCAATCACAAACTTATTTAATTAGTGTCAATTTATAAATCAAATCAATTCAGCCCTTAACAAAAATAACTACGTGCGTGCAGTATTAAATCAACATAACTAAAATATGCGACACAAAGTTCAGGAAAAAGCCCCTCAGGGAAAAAACTTTCTATTTCAATATAATTGTAAATCCCAACTTATACAGTTACAATGAAATACAGTTTGACACTCGAATACCCGCAGGTGTCGGTCGATATCTTGAGCAATAAGTGCACACTCAGCGAACCTACATGAACCGCAGTCCAGTCTTCAACCAAGGAACACCAAAACACTCCCTAATTATACTCAGTCACAAAGCTCCGGCGAGACTCACTCCACAATAGCACACAACCCTCAGTTGTAGAGATCTCCCCGCAAAGTATGAATAGTAGCAAACTATGCTTTTGGGATCCACAAAATAACTCACACAAAAGCAATTGGGATTGTGAATTGTAAAAAACAAAAGATTGAACCCTCAAAATGTTGGAGAATAAATCAAAACACTCAAAATCGTATTCTATTTAAATCTAGTGTTTCTCCACATGAAAATCGACAAGTCTGACACCCTATTTATAATAAAAAAAAAATAAGCTGGTTACGTGTCAGAAAAAAACATCTGTCGTTCGAAAGAGGGACGACGTCGTTCGAGCGATACTCCATCTCGTTTGAACGAGATGTGACGTTGTTTGAACGATAGTCACTTATCCAAGAGAAACTTTAGTCTTTTTTTAAAATCTTGGAAACCTCAAAACTAAAAACTGTTCCCGAGTTCAGAAACATTTATCCAAAAACTTTTATGATAAAATGTTTTTGAAAAATAAAAAACTATTCATAAAAAAATTCAAAAACCATTTTTACTTTTATAAAAATATCCGAACACTTTTAATGTAAAATGTAAATGAAACTCACACACATTTTATGAAATTCATTATTTTTGGACTTGAATGTTGAAGTCTTTGTTACATAAGTAGACTAAAACCATGATTATGTAATAATTTTAGTTATGGATTTATTGTTATAATAAAATCAGTTATTCCTATTTTAATGAGAATAATGTATGGACATAATGTTTACAGCATTTTATATATTGTTGGTGTCATTTATTCTATTCAGTAGGTGTTCTGGTATGTAGAGTACGACTTACATACAGAGGATCAGATCACCAGTTCTTGTGGAATATAAGTTGTATCGTTCACAATCTTAGATGGAACTGGACACACCATTAGTAGGACTGTAGCAAAATATTTTAGTAGGTCTATCTTGATTACTAAAAACTGTATAGTTTCAACTTATTGTGCTAGTATACTTTGTGTGTACTGAACGGGACCAATTTGAGGTCATTGTTTTTATACTGATTTTATAAGATAATGTACACCTTGTGATTATTAGATTTACTTAAGTCTCTTAATTCGAATTTGATTGATGGACACATTCACTATTTATTTATTGCTTTGACTTATCGGGTGAGATTCATTATTGGATCAATAATCTTGATTAATTGGGTAATGGTGATTAATGTATGGTGAAAGTATTTTATGGATGGAATCCACATCGCGGTATAGATATTGATGATACCCCCTTGAGATACTTATAAGTTTTGTATGTGTCAAACCCTGCAGGTGGATTATATTAATCCGACACTATAAATAAGTTAAGTTGGATCGCTCAAGGACTTGAAAAAGTTAATCAAGTGAATTATCAGTAATTTATTTTATCAACGGGTATCTGTAACCTTAATGTGGGGAGAATTAAGTAATTAATAATGAGGAGCTCGAAATATAATTTTGAGTTAAGGAGTGGAGTTGCAATTATAATTATTTAGTGGTATTAATTATATATAATGGACTGATATTAGAATTCTGGACGGATTAGGTTTTCTCAGGCCTATTAGGAGCCACATACTTATCTATCCTTAGGGTCCCTACTGTAGCCTATATATATGCACCTAATTCTCATTCTTTCATGACCTATCCATCACTCTTGGATACTCATAAGACACGTTTTTCAGACTTGTGAAAAAGAGTGGCGGTAGAGAAGAAAGAGGTGACAAGAAGATGGTCACGAATAGGAGCCCACCCTCTACTCGTGGTTGTCCATATCAGGCATACAGTAGAAGACTGTGAGGTGAGTCGAGCCATCACACATTCTATTCGTGCAAAGGAGAGATCAAATCAAATACATCTCGAAAGGTAAATCCTAATTTTGCTTTTTAGGATTTCATGCATGTGTAATTTTTTTGCAGTTCGATCTATACGTGTTTTCAATAGACCCTTGGACTTCCGCTCCAACAATTGGTATCAACGCACTGTTGATACCGCGTAGAACTTGAATTCAACCATGTTGTCCAATTAAATAATCGTAGATGCGAATGGATGTTGGGTAGAATGTAGATTTGTGCTAACTTCTGTTTTGCAGCGATCTAATCCCACTATTATGGTCACGTATTTGTGTTTTTGTTTTATGTTATTGGATCCCATAATGGTTTATTCGTGGTTATTTTTTATGCTAGATTAATGTAATATTGATGTACAGGTGGAACCCCATGATGTCCCAGCATAGTGGCAACATACAGTGTTGAGTTCCAGGATGACTGTTGGGTTTCAGGATGACTATTGAGTTCCAGGATGACTGTTGAGTTTCAGGATGACTATTGGGTTCCATGATGACTGTTGAGTTTTAGGATGACTATTGAGTCCCAGAGTGACTGTTACGAACTCCCATCTACGACAGAGTTATATCTTGACCATAATAGTTGAGAATTCTTATTTATCTCATTTTTTTATTTATGTTGATTTATGCCTTTATTATTCATGTTTTAATTATTGGGTTGTTAATACGTGTTAACGATTCCCTTAGAATTAAGGAAAACATGGAATAATGATCAGACTTAAATGACGTAGATGCTAAATGTGAATAATTCATAATTATTGTGAATTATGAACATTAATATGTGTGGTTAGAGAATAAACAAGTTGGGTATTCTTTTTTATAACGATTAAGGGTATTTGAATTTTTTTATTTATCACACATTTTCTTGATATATTAAAATAGGGATATCCCGGTATTTTTGGAAATATATCAATTGTTCTAGATTTTTCAAAGTAATTAAATATTGGACACATTTTTTTATAACCCTCACAAAGTTTTTTAAATCACTAAGTGGGAGAGGGATTTTTCTAAGAGAAAATTCCATGGTCTCCATCAACGATTTATAGACTTTCAATAATAAGTAAGCCCTCCAACAAGGAATGCAAATTATGTGGTAGCCGGTATAAATTTTCGTAAGGGTAATTTTGGATTCATTATTCACATAGGTGGCCCCAAATGAGGAGTCTATATGATATGAGATAATCTAAAATTAGTTGGTGGGATACACTTAGACATAAAATAATGGTAGGTTCTCCAAAGAGGAATGCTATGATTTTGTGGGACCAAAGTCTCGGCTATTTAATTTTATTTGACATAGGTTTTGTCTAGATAATAAAATTAAAAGTAATAGGCCTGCCTAATTTTTTTTTGGAAAGTAGGTTATCTAAAAAAGAATATTATTCAAATGGTAATTAGGATGCCGCTGAATTCTTTTAAAAATGATAGATGGAATTGTTGATGTAAAAAACTAGATTACTCTAATTATTTAATCACAGATAAATAAATAAGACAAAAGATTTTAAAGTGGTTCATCCTTATATGAATGGCCTACGTCCACTGTTATGTTATTGCTGAGTGTTTGGTAATTCTCGATTACAAGTGCTATCAAGAAATTCCAGTCCCCTTGAATGAGGGTGATACAAGGTATTTATAGACCTTAGGCTATACATGAAAGGGTGTTACATTAAATGATACACATATGAAAGGGTAATTCATTTAATGCTCTTCAAACGTGTGCGTCAAGATGATAAGCATTCAATGAATAGTTGAACTGTTGATTATCTGGCAATTAAAGCTGCGGTCGAGATGCAGCTCGAACCGCCTTAGTTGCTCGTCGTCCAAGAGTTCCTCAGAGCATTGGAGTTCCTCAGAGGATAAGAGTTCCTCGGAGGGCAAGAGTTCCTCGGAAGACTGGCGTTCCTCGGAGTATACCTGTTGCTCGGAGTAAGTATGTTGGTCGGGGGAATAATCTTCCTCGTTGTTATTGTGCCACATAGATTGACACATGTCTTCCTATTATTCGTCCACATCAGCATACTAATTTTGGTATCAACAGAAGCCCCCAATGTTTCATATTTTGAACTTTGAGGAGTATGGAACATTCTTTCTCGGTATATGGCGATATTAAATGACCTTCCTGGGTTTTAGGAGCCTTTTCTTCATATTTGAATTTCCTTCCAAATTCGCAGAATCCGCCTTTTTGCATTTTTATAGGCGCTTCGATCTTCGTGCCCTTTTTGTCCTTTTAGCCGCCGGTAGCGTAATAGTTTCCTTTTTGTAATCATTTCTTTCGCCGTTTCCCAAGGCAAAGTATTTAAGCCTCAGAGGCAATCCCATCGTCTTCTACCTTTTCAATTTCTGCTTTCGAGTATTTTATAGCTTTTCTCTCTCCTGTGCGTCAATCCCTTTCTTCGTTTGTTTGTCAACAGATCTCCTTTTTCCCTGTAAGCTCTTCTTCCTTCTTCTTTTATTCATCATGGTTTACATTATTGGTTCTCTTGAGAAATTCCGTTCTGATTTCTCTATTCCATCTTGGGTAATTTTGGAGGTTCTTTCTGAGCCTTCAAGTTATTTTGATTTGGCTGAGGGACATTGGTTCCCTAGCCTCTTTATTGCTGAATGTGGATTTTCTTTTCCACCAAACCCTTTATGCTTAGAGTTATGTCAGTATTTCGATGTTGTCCCTGCAAAAATAGCCCCCAACACGGAGAATAGTTAATGGGGTGTATAGGTTAAATCAAACTCATGGAACTCGTATAGGAATTCCTGAGATTATGTACTGTTATAGATGGGCTATTTTAGACAATGTTTATTATTTAAAAACTAGATTTTTGAATAGGTCTCTAGTAGTCAACCTCCCTGATGCCAACAGGGATTATTTTGAACATGGAGTAGTTGTAAAAAATTGGTAACATGCCCCTTTGGTTGGAGACGAAGTATATGAGGGTCCCAAATGCCCTCCATATGGCAATGGGATAGGTTATTTTCATCTTATTTTGTTTTTTTTAAATTATGATTTCATTGTGTTTGACAAAATGTATGACTGATACTTCACTATGTTTTTGTTTGCAGTTGACAGCAAGAGAAAAACTCCAAAAGAAACAGAAGTTAATATCAAGCATTTAAAACATATCTGGAGTTTGCATCAGAAGGTTGCAGACGAGCACATTAGGTCTGCTTCATACTTGCTGCAGTACAGGAGTTATACATACTCTTATACTGCTCGTCCTGTGGCTAGCATTAGCAAACCATTGCCAGCTTCTGAAGACTCTTCACCAGACTCTCACATTCCTTTGAGTCAGAAGATGGGCAAGAGAAGAGTTCCTGCTCTCTTTGAAGAGACCTCCTCTGCTGGAGATGGAAAGAGAAACAAAGCCGATGTCCCAAAGGGGATAAAGAAAGTGGATGCTGCCCCTTCTGCTGCTCCTCAGAAGGCCGCCGAGAAGCCCCCATTGGCTCCTATACAAAAGGATGCGCTTGTGGAAGTAATCACTATCTCTCCAACCAAAAATTCTTCTTTGGTTGAGGTTATTGAGAAGACACCGAGGAGATTGAAGAAGTCCTCCTCGGTTAGTTTTTCTGAAGTCATTCCCCAGATCCAAACTAGTGGAGCTGGTGTTCCAACCATTATTCCCCCGAGCTCTGCAATGAGCTCGGTAAAGACTTGGACTATTACTGAAGTCCAACGCATCGAGGAAAACATGTCTAGGGATATGCTGACATCCCTAGCTACTCGTCACATTGCTTTAGTAAGTTTCTTCTTATCTTGAATTCTTCTTTCCTTCTATCAATATATGTATCTCGGCACTAACTCATCACTACCTTCTTTTTTCAGCTGGTGAGTTGCTTTAACACCATTGTGAAGAAAGATGAAGCGCTCAAGGCTTCAAGCTCCTCGTCTGGAGTAGAGGATGCATTCTAGGGTTTGGCCCAATCTCTGAAGGAATCCCGTCAAAAGTACGACGAGGATAAAGGTGAATGGGAGAAGAAATTGGCTGCATCTGAAGCAGAGAAGGTGCAGTTGGGAAATAAAGTGAAGGACTTGGAAAGAGAGAATAAGAAATACGCCGAGAAGCTCACTACCTTCGGGGAGCTTGAAAATAAGCTAAAATCAGCTGAGGAAGAGCTGACCCTTCTGCGCGAAGCAAATCGTCAGAAGGAGGAGTTGGAGGCCAAGCTGAAAGCCTCCGAGGACCTTCTATCCGAGAAGCTCTCCTCGGAGAAAATGAAAAGAAAGAAGGCAATAAAGAAGTCTTTCAGCACAGGTTGGGACAAAGGGTGGAACAAGGGAGTAGCTGCCATGATGACTCAGGTGCAATATGGAGGTTTGAAATACTTTCGAGATGGCTGGGTTGCTGCTTTGCATGAATTGAAGGTGAGCGAAGACTCCGAGTTATTTCAACAGCATCTCCCTGGTCCTCCCCCAGCCATCGAGGATGAAGAAGAGGACGAAGCTGCCTCAGAAGAATCTTCACTAGTAGTGGGTGATCTCATCCTTACCCAGCCTGCTGAGGAGGAGTTTTCATCTATGCCAGCTCCTCCAGAACAAGTTCCAGCTCCCACCGACCAACTCATTATTTCCACCGAGCAACCAAGCTCCTCGTCCCAGCCTCCCGAGAAAGTCTTGGGAGACAAGGAAAAGGTGTGAAGTTGTTCGGTATTCTCTTTCTATTTTTCTTCTTACTTATACTTTGTATCCCAGATCTTTGTAACTTTGCCTTATGATCTAATAAAATTTGAGTTCTTTTCTTCCATATGATTGTCTCTTCTTTATCTGCACTCTGTCTTGATCTTCTTTTTCTTTCTCTGTTAGTTTCAGGCCAGGATGGATCTTCTGTCTGCTAATGACACAAAGTTGATGCAACAATGCCATGAATATTATAAAGCTGGTCACACAGACCTAAGTGCATCAGAAGTTGCTGACATCCTTGGCCATGGTGCTTCAGAGCAGGCAGTAGAAGCTTATCAATATCTGAGGGGCTTACTTGATCGAGCTGTGGCCAACAACGTGGCTTACTATGATATGATCGAGGAGCTTCAATATACTCTAGAAGATCTTCAGACTCAGTACAAGGAGTTAAATGCCTTGTTACATGAGGGGTATGAAAAGAAATATCAACAGCTTTCTGCCGAGAAGGGCTACGACAAACTCCTTACTGGGTATGATGTCAGGGAGAGGACCCTAAAGGGAGAAGTTGAAGCTTGTAGACAAATTTCTGAACTGCTGGAGCAAGAGAATAATAATTTGCAGAAAGAACTAGCACAATATAAGTCTGCAGCCTCTTCTTCAACAGCGGTAATCCCAGTGACCGATGAGGGATTTTCCTTCTTAGAGGTTGAGAATGCCAAATTAAGGCAAGAGTTGGATATCCTGAGAAGATCTGGTACTTCTACTTCTACTCGGGGACGAGGAAGAGGTTCTCGTGGGCGAGGAAGAGTTTCCCAGGATGTTGTCGAGAAACGAAGTACTCCACCTGCTCGGAGTCGATCAAGAACTCCTCGTAGTATTGAAGAAGCTCGTACTCTGTCAACATTGGAAACCCAAGCGTACCAACTGAATGCAAAAGATCGGGCTTTGTCTGAAATGTCCAAGAAAATCCTAACTTTGGAGGATCAACTTACTGCGACGAAGTCTGCTTTAGAGAATAAGGACATTTCTGCAAAAAGCCTTCACGAGCAGTTGGAGAGACTAACCTTCCAATTCCATAAGTAACCCAGGGAATTTTGGATGGCTGGGTACAACGAGGCACTATTCCATTTAGATGCTCGTATCCAAAATGCCAGTAATGAGCGCTATAAACAAGGCTGGTTGAATGCCTTATACGTGTTGAAACTTGAACAGGGACATTACTTGTGGGACTATTATGACCCTGGGGTACTTGACTTGCCTGTGACACCGTTCAATTTGGACAAGGAATGGATCCCAGCTCATGCTATTCCTCGGAGCTTAATTGCACAATACCTCGGTGATTACAATCTTCATTCTCAGATCGAGGTATCTCGTCCCGAGCATCTATTGGACACACCTTCAGTAATGAATGTCAGAATGCTGAAGGAATTGAATTTTATTAATTCTCCTCATGCTTTAAATGATCCACCCGCTGGCGAGGAACCTATTTCAAAAGCTGAAGGAAAGAAACCAATAGGGTAGGGATCTCAATGTAATAGTTAGTATACATGTAATTTGTAATTCGTTTTGAATTTTAATGAAAGACTTTCATTTTCTGTTTGCAAATCTGTATTGCTATTGTTTTGTACTTGTCTAACACTTTTATATTTTGAATGCATAACAATACTTTGTGGTTCATCGACCAATCTAGTAATAAAAAGTTACAAGTATCAGTAATGTTGCTCGATCACTTAATAATAAAGTAATGAGTATAAAAATGTTTAAAATTTTTCCAACCAACCAAGGTTGTTAAATTGTGCTTGTCGACCAATTATAGTTAGTGAGAGTTTTTATCCCCGACTAACCATACTTGGTAAATTTTTTCATAAAATGTGTCCGACCAACCAAGGTCGATAATTTTATCCTCGTCGACCAACTACAGTTAGTGGATTTTGATCCCGACCAACCATACTTGGTTCAGTTTGTATTTTCTGGAATAGTTTTACCTTCCGACCAACATAAGTTGGCATATTTTGTTTCTTAACCAACCGAGATTGGCATTTTTAGGAATCACATGTTCTCGCTCTTTTACCCACCGGAGTTGGTCTGAGTTCGAACTATCAGTCCACTAGTTATTTTACCAACCGGAGTTGGTCACGCTAGTGTATGCCACCTAACCAAAGGAGTATAGTTTGTTCTCGCCCTTTTAATAATCAGAGTTGATCATGGGTCTGAACTATAAGTGTCCACTAGTTATTTTACCAACAGGAGTTGGTCACGCTAGTGTATGCCTCCTAACCAAAGGAGTATAATTTGTTCTCACCCTTTTACCAACCGGAGTTGATCATGGGTCTGAACTATAAGTGTCCACTAGTTATTTTACCAACCGGAGTTGGTCACGCTAGTGTATGCCTCCTAACCAAAGGAGTATAATTTGTTCTCTCCCTTTTACCAACCGGAGTTGATCATGGGTCTGAACTATCAGTGTCCACTAGTTATTTTACCAACCGGAGTTGGTCACGCTAGTGTATGCCTTCTAACCAAAGGAGTATAGTTTGTTCTCGCCCTTTTACCAACCGGAGTTGGTCGTGGGTTTGAACTATCGTCTTCATTTTGCTGTCGAGCAGCGTAGTGTTGTACACTAGTATTCCCCGAAAAACTTTCAATAAAAGGAGAGAAGATGGTGAAACATCATCATTTTATTCATATTGATAGAACTGCTTTACATTTTACATTACTGATAATACTTGCGTAGGTGTTCAGCATTCCATGCATTCTTGAATTCCTCTCCTTCTAGAGTTGCTATTCGGTAAGTTCCTGGTCGAACAACTTCTGTAACTCGGTAAGGTCCATGCCAATTTTCTTCCAATTTATTGTGCTTCTAAATGACCTTCTTTAGCACGTAATCTCCTTCTTTTAAATCGCATTTCTTCACCCTCTTGTTATAGAACAGAGTTGTTCGTTGTTGATATGCAGCATTTTTAATGGCTGCTTCTTCTCTAACCTCCTCGAGCATGTCCAAATCTAATCTTCTCATCAATTCACTGACTGGAGAATTGAAATTCAGCACTCTGTGTGTTGGGAGACCCAACTCAGCAGGTATTACAGCCTCACTTCCAAACGCCAGCATATATGGTGATTCTCCAGTTGCTGCTCGGGGAGTTGTTCGGTAAGCCCACAATACTGATTGTAGCTCATTAATCCAATTAGCTTTAGCCTCACTTAACCTCTTCTTCAAACCATTTAATAATTTTTTGTTCATCACTTCAGTCTGTCCATTGCTTTGAGGATGGCCTGGTGCTGAATGAACCTTCAAAATGTTTGACTGATGACAATAGGCGGCAAACTCCTCGTTATTAAACTGTGTTCCATGGTCTGTGATGAAGGCATGAGGGAGACCATATCGGCAGATGATATTCTTCCAAACGAATTGGTACACCTTCTCGTATGTCATATCAATCAGAGGCTCAGCTTCTACACACTTAGTAAAATAATCCACTGCGACGACGAGGTACTTGAATCTTCCTCGGGTCGTTGGCAGTGGTCCAACCAAATCAATTCCCCACATGGCAAAAGGCTAAGGGGAAGTTATGGGTGTCAACAATGCTTGTGGAGTTCGTCGGACGGAAGAAAAACGTTGGCATTTATCACATCTCTTAGCATAGGCTATACAATTGGCCCTCATCGTTGGCCAGTAGTATCCTTGCATCATCACCCTTTGTAACAGTGTCCGCCCTGCTACATGGGCTCCACAAGATCCTTCATGGATCTCTTCAATCAATTCTTTCACCTCGGAGGGATGTACACATCTTTGCAAACCTGCCATAATTCCTCGTCTATACAAAACACCATTAGTTAGTACATACCGAGCAGCTTTAAACTTCAATTTCTTGGCAGCGATCTTATCCTTCGGTAATTCTCCTTCCTCGACATATGCCCTGATGGGATCCATCCAAGATGGTCCTAAATCAAGGGAAATAACATTCATCGTCAGGCCTTCATCTATGCTTCGACTTTCTAACACCTCAATTGGTATCGTTCTCCGCAACTCGGTACGAGTAGCTGATGCTAGTCGGGCAAGTGCGTCTGCTTGTGCATTCTCCATTCTTGGTATTCTGATCAACTGAATGGCATCAAATTCTGCCAACAACTCCATCGCCTTTGCATGATACTTGACCTTTAATTCTCCTTTAACTGCATACGTTCCCATCATCTGATTCACAATTAATTGAGAATCACTGAATACCGTCACTTGTTGCGCTTCCATAATCTTTGCTAAATTAAGACCTACTATTATGTCCTCATACTCAGCCTCATTATTGGAAGCTTTGAATTAGAATCGTAAGGCATATTCCACGTCAATCTCGTCTGGGGTGTTCAAAACAATCCCTGCCCCACAACCTGTTGTGCAAGATGACCCATCTACATATAATTTCCATGTAGGTAACTCGTCTTCAAATTTCTTTTCTGACAGAGTTCCTCGGTGAAATATCTGCTGTTTCCTTTCATCCTCCCCTGGTATTTTTTGTTCTTCGTCGGCCATCTCTTCTCGCCCTTTTACCAACCGGAGTTGGTATAGGTTTGAATTTGATGATCTTTCTACATCCACAAGCCCTTTTACCAACTGGAGTTGATCTGGACTCATGTCTGTTGATCCTGTAACATCCACAGGATGGTTAGCGAGCAACTTTTGCTCCTCGGGGGTATCAGGATATGTAAATTCTGCTATAAAGTCTGCTACAGCCTGCCCTTTTAATGACGATCTGGGTTCATATACAATATCATATTCACCGAGCTCTATCGCCCAATACATCAATCTTCCTGATTTTTCTGGCTTATGAAGAGCTTGTCTCAATGGCATGTCGGTGTATACGACGACGGTATGGGCCTGGAAATAAGGCCTCATTCTTCTACTTGCTTCAATTCATGCCAATGCCAATTTTTCCAACTTTGGGTACCTGATCTCTGCACCTCGGAAAGCCTTACTTGTGTAATAAATTGCTTTCTGGACTCCATTCTCCAATCTGATCAATGCCGAGCTGACTTCATTCTCTGATACTGCCAGGTATAAGTACAACTTTTCTCCCATCACTGGCCTGGACAGCAGTGGAGGTGTTCCCAGATATTTCTTCAAGTATTGAAAGGCTTTTTCACATTCATCATTCCACTCGAAAGTTTTTCGGAGTGTTTTGAAGAATGGAAGGCACCTATCAGTTGCTCGAGATACAAATCTATTGAGCGCTGCAACTCGTCCTGTAAGACTCTGCACTTCTTTCTTTGTCGTTGGAGATCGCAATCCTAAAAGAGCTTTGATCTTTGCTAGATTTGACTCAATGCCTCGCTGGTTGACGATGTACCCGAGGAACATTCCTTCTCGTACTCCAAAGGTGCACTTCATCGGGTTGAGCTTCATCTGGTATTTATCCAGTTGATCAAAGGTCTGACCTAAGTCAACTAGATGCTCAACAGCTTTCTTGCTCTTTGTCAGCATATCGTCGACATAGACTTCCATGTTGCAACTGATTTGTTCGGCAAAAACCTTGTTCATCAGCCGCTGATATGTCGCTCCTGCATTTTTCAAACCAAAAGGCATAACATTATAACAATAAGTTCCCCTAGGGGTAATAAAAGTAGTGCTTTCCCTGTCTTCGGGTTTCATTTTGATATGGTTGTAACCAGAGTAAGCATCCATGAAGCTGAGCAGCTCGTGCCCCGAGGTAGCATCCACTAGTTGGTCAATTCTGGGCAATGGGAAATGATCCTTTGGGCAGGCCTTGTTGAGATCAGTGAAATCAACACACATTCTCCATTTATTGTTTTTCTTCTTTACCATCACCACATTTGCCAACCAGTCTGGATACTTCACATCTTCAATGAATTGGGCTTTCTGGAGCTTGTCGGCCTCCTCTTGTATAGCTTGATTCTTCTCGGGGCTAAATACCCTTCTTCTCTGCTATACAGGCTTAATCTCCTTATTCACATTGAGCTCATGACATAAGAAGTTTGGATCTATTCCTGGCATGTCTTCATGACTCCACGCAAAAGTTTTCTTTCTGTTTCTCAAGAAAGTTATCAACTCCTATTTTATTGAAGCATCCAACGACGAACCTATCTGGGTTACTCGTTCAGGGTGTTCGTCGTCCAGAATAACATTTTCTGTAGATTCAACCACCTGTCCTTTTACAAGTTGGGATTCATCTCTTGGATCAGGTGTTTCAATTTCTGTACTTTCATCCACCTGGTAAGTAGTAGTCTTTCTCCTTGACTCTTCAAGCTCCTCTTGCTCGGCAGATGAATAATAGCATTCTCGAGCTACTTTTTGATCACCTTTCACCACTCCCACTCCGAAATTTGTTGGGAATTTTAAACATTGATGTACTGTAGATGGGACTTCTTCGAATTTCTTCAAACCAACTCTTCCCATGATGATGTTGTAGGCTGACTGCATATTCTTATCCATCACAAAGAAGCATATTCTCTCTGTTCGACAAGCAGGCCAAGTTCCAATGAATATATCCAACTTGATCTTCCCAAGTGGAAAAACTTTCTCTCCAACGAAACCCAGAAGAGGTCTGTGATAAGGTTCCAATTGAGATAATTTCTAATTTAAACTATCAAAGCATGAATAGTATATGATGTCTGCCGAACTGCCATTGTCTACCAGTGCCCTTGAAATCACTACTTCTTTCATCCTCATTTTGATCACCAAAGGGTCATCGTGAGGGTAAAGGACACCTGCCAGGTCATTTTTTGAAAAGCCAATAACCAGCTTCTCTTTTTTACCTTCCTCGAACGATCCTCCTCGGCCAAATTTATTCGCTGAATGTACGAGCAAGATTGTGCCTCTCCGAGGTAAGCTTTTCTTTCTCCAGTAAGATCTCCTCCTCCTGTATCTCCTACTGTAATAACATTACAATCAAATGACCCAAAGCGTATGGAAAATACCTCTCGTTCTGGTTGCCTTGGTTTTTTAGGAAGATCGGGGTCATCCTCGGCATCATCTTCATGGCCTCTCTTCTTTTTCTCCTCTGCTCGACGAGGAGATCTAGATCTCTCTCTAGTTCGATCATTATTTCTTCTTTCACCTCCCCGATCAACATACTTTGCTAGCTTTCCTCTTCGGATGAGTGTTTCAATGTCGTTCTGAAGAGCTATGCAATTTTTAGTCATATGGCCATGATCTTTGTGGAACTCGCAATATTTATCCCTGTTCCTCGCATCAGGATCTGACCTCAGTTTCTTCGGCCACTTTACCTCCTCGCTATTCTTGATTTCTTCCAAGACATGATTAATACCCATTTTTAAGGGAGTATAATTATCGAATTTCTTCAGAACTTCCCATGATGACTTATTATTTCTGGAACGCTTGTCACCGCCATTGCCATTATGCTCTTTATTTTTAGACTTGTCGACTTCCACCTTGGTGTCTTCATCCATATTCTTCTTTGCAGCCATAGCTTCCTCGACATTCATGATTTTGGCCGCTTTTGCCATCAACTCTGACATAGTTTTAGGTGGATCTTTCGCCAAAGTGTAATACAACTTATTAGGCAACAACCCACTCATCAAGGCGGTGATTGCTATCTTCTCCTCATAATCTATGACTTCCAGCTTCTCGTTATTGAAATGAGTTATGTAATCTCTAGTACTCTCACCAGATTTTTGTCTAACACTTAACAAGTGTGTTACTCGTTTTACTGGCTTTGCTCTAAAACAGAAATTGCCGATGAACAACTCGGCCAACTGAAAGAAAGTTGAAATTTTACCCCGAGGATGATTGTTGTACCATATCTGGGCAGCTCCAGTAAGAGTTCCTGAGAATGCTCTGCATCTCATCTCGTCGGGGACAGCATAGATATCGGTGACAGCTTGATATTGCTCTATATGAAGAACAGGTCTGTCTTTCCATCATATTTGGGGGTCACTACTGGTGCTTTAAATTTTGACGGTGTAGGAAAATTCACAATGGCCTGGACAAAAGGTGTCCCTTGAACAAAAGTTCGTTGTAGGGGATTTTTCGCCTTAGCCATTTCTCCCAATCTATCCTCCAACCGCTGAAGGGATCATTTCCACGCTTCATTTCCTTCCTCGGGCCTATTGGTTCGAGCAATAGATCGTTCTGAAGTAGCCTCCTGAGATCTATCTTGATGAGCAACTGGTCGTGATTGTGCTGATCCTTCTCTTAGATCTGATGGTTGTCGAAAACTCCTCGACATGGTCTTAGGTGGACTCTTATTCCTCCTAGGGCCTAATCGACTGAAAGGAGACACCCTACTCAATCTTTCTAAGGCACTGGGTATTTTTGGAGAGAGAGTGATACGTTGATCAGTATCTGTAGCCCTATTGACGAAGTTCGCCCAGGTTGATAAGAGAAATCATCAGACTCCTCATTAGGATATGACTCAGTACGCCTAGATCGTGAAGAAAGTAAATAAGTTTACCTCTGACCACTTCGTTGTCCTGAACGTGCAGGTGCACCGCCATTAAGGGTTTGTATGAGTTGCCTCATTATTTCTTGCATGGCGGTTTGTCCTTGAGCCAGATTCATCATAATCCCAGCCAGATTTGGAGGTGCAGAGGGATTTGGAGGATTTCCAACATTTCCAGCGTTTCGATTGCTAGATTCTGGATTATCCGCCATTGATGATGAATGATTTTTGGTGAAAAACGATAATAACAATCGTTTCCCACAGACGGCGCCAATCTGTTGATTTAAAAAACTAGATTACTCTAATTATTTAATCACAGATAAATAAATAAGACAAAAGATTTTAAAGTGGTTCAGCCTTATATGAATGGCCTACGTCCACTGTTATGTTATTGCTGAGTGTTTGGGAATTCTCGATTACAAGTGCTATCAAGAAATTCCAGTCCCCTTGAATGAGGGTGATACAAGGTATTTATAGACCTTAGGCTGTACATGAAAGGGTGTTACATTAAATGATACACATATGAAAGGGTAATTCATTTAATGCTCTTCAAACGTGTGCGTCAAGATGATAAGCATTCAATGAATAGTTGAACTGTTGATTATCTGGCAATTAATGCTGCGGTCGAGATGCAGCTCGAACCGCCTTAGTTGCTCATCGTCCAAGAGTTCCTCGGAGCATTGGAGTTCCTCGGAGGATAAGAGTTCCTCGGAGGGCAAGAGTTCCTCGGAAGACTGGCGTTCCTCGGAGTATACCTGTTCCTCGGAGTAAGTATGCTGGTCGGGGGAATAATCTTCCTCGTTGCTATTGTGCCACGTAGATTGACACGTGTCTTCTTATTATTCGTCCACATCAGCATACTAATTTTGGTATCAACAGGAATATTAATTTCAATTTAGAATTCAAAATATTTTATGACCTATAATAATTCATTTTATTATTTTATTCTCAGTATTAAGATGGGAAGCTCTTTCAATCCACTTGGTGTCATTCTCAAGGAAAATAAATTAACAAAACCTAATTATATTGACTGGAAAAGGAATTTAGATATTATGTTGACTGCTGAAGGGTACAAGTTTGTTCTCAATGAGATCTATCCTGAGAAACTTGGTGAGGGGGCAACTGAAAAGGAAACTCAGGATTACCATAAATGGATCAAGGCTGATGAGATGGCGCGGTGTTACATTTTGGCATCTAAGTCAACTGTACTGCAACATCAGCATCAGTCGATGGACACTTCTTATGGCATGATGCTGAACCTCAAATATATGTTTGGCGATCAAAATTGTGTTGCAAGGCAAGTTGCCATGAAATAACTCATGAACATAAACATGACTAAAGGGACCCCTATGAAGGAGCATATTTTACGGATGATGTCTCTTCTCAATGATCTTGAAATCCTTAGAGCAAAAATCGATGGTTAAACCCAGGTCGATATTGTTCTCCAGTCTCTGCCTGAGCCCTTTAAGCAGTTTCGCCTAAATTACAACATGAACAAACTTTATTACTCTTTGGAGGAACTTCTTAAAGAACTACAAGCAGCTAAGGGTCTCATCAAAAAGTCAGGAAGTGCTTTTGTTGCTGATAAAGGTTCTACTTCTAAGCCTATGGGCAAGAATAAAAAGAAGAAGAAGGCTCAAAAACATGCCATGGTCCCTCAGGCAGCTCGTGGGCCTCAAGGAGGAGTGAAAAGGCCCAAGGGCAAGTGTTTCCACTGTAAGTAGTAAGGACACTAGAAGAACAATTGTCCGATTTTCTGCAATAAATAGAACAACGGAGGTAAATTCCAATCATTTGTCGCTGAATCATGTTTTGTGGTTCATACTACCAGTACGTGGTGTGTAGATACGGGAGCCACTAATCATGTATGCAATTCTTTGCAAG
Organism: Sambucus nigra; assembly: GCA_949130495.1. Taxonomy (NCBI): domain Eukaryota; kingdom Viridiplantae; phylum Streptophyta; class Magnoliopsida; order Dipsacales; family Adoxaceae; genus Sambucus; species Sambucus nigra. Next base: position 421,776,855 of record OX422211.1, on the reverse strand, counting down.
GGGTCTAGGAAACCAGGTAACAAAGTGATGGAGAGATTTATCTGACTATGGGAGATGCCACGAGAGTAGCGGTTGTTGTTGTGGGAGATGTTCTTTTAAGCTTCAATAATAATAGGAGTTTACATTTAAAAGATTGTCTTTATGAACCTTCCATTAGGAGAATTTTGATTTTCGTTACTTGTTTAGCCTTTTATGGATATTCAGTTTCTTTTAATAAAATCGTGGTTATTAAGAAATAAAAATCTTGTATTTGTTTTTGTAAATTAATTGGTAATCTTTATATTGTTAATCGTATCTCTCCCACACAAATTAATATTTTGCATAATTCAATTGGACCAAATTAAAAGAGAAAGGAATCATCTTTAGTGAAACAAACCTATCTTTGTCACTTACGATTAGGTCATATTAATCTAAAAAGGATTCATAGACTGGTAGCAAGTGGGCAATTGGGCTCACTAGAAGTGGAGGCACATTTAGTTTGTGAATCCTGTTTAGAAGGTAAAATGACCAAGAGGCCTTTCTCATCCAAGGGCTATAGAGTAAAAGAATTCTTGGAATTGGTTCATTCTGATCTATGTGCACCGATCACAACCTAAGCAAGAGGGGGCTTTTAGTATTTTATGACTTTCATAGATAATTACTCAAGGTATGGGTATGTTTACTTAATGCACCATAAGTCTGAAGCCTTTGAGAAATTCAAAATGTATAAGGCAGAAGTGGAGAAGCAACGAGGTAAAAGTATCAAGACACTACGATTTGATCGTGGTGGAGAGTACCTCTTAGGGGAGTTTAGGCAATATCTAGAAGATCAAGGGATCACATACAAATTGTTTGCACCTAGAATGCCTCAGCAAAAGGGTGTAGCAAAAAGGAGGAACAAGACTCTTTTGGATATTGTTAGGTCCATGATGAGTTATAAAAATCTCCCAGATTCCTTTTGGGGACATGCTTTAGAAACAACCACTTATTTATTGAACTTGGTACCTTCAAAGGAGGTATAAACTACACCAAAGGAATTTTGGATTGGGTGCAAGCCTAGTATGAAACATATTTGGATTTGGGGTAGTCCAGCACATGTGTTGAAGAGAGATCCTAGTAAGTTGGAATCAAGATCAAAAGTCTGTTTCTTTATAGGATATCCTAAGGTAACGAAGGGTTTTATATTCTATGATCCTAAGGATCAAAAGGTCATTGTGAGCACCAATACCCAATTCTTAAAAGAGGATTATATGATGGATCATAAACCCAGAAGTAAAGTTATTCTTGAAGAAATGCGAGGGAACCAATAAGATTCTTCAACACCACCAATACAGGATGAAATAACACAACGTGTTGACGCTAGTACATAAGAACGGGGACTACCTCATCGTAGTGGGAGGGTTATACGTCAACCTGAATGATTTATGTTTTTGGGAGAGTCTTATGACAAGGTCCGCGATGAACTTAAAGCCGATCCCAGTAACTACAACGAGGATATACAATATAAAGATGCAGAACGTTGGCTTAAAGCTATGAATTTTGAGATGGAATATACATATTCTAATCAGGTCTGGAGTCTTATAGATTCACCCGAAGGGATAAAACCCATATGATTCAAGTGGGTCTATAAGAGGAAAATAGGGGTGGACGGGAAGGCTGAGACCTTTAAGGCACGGCTTGTTATGAAAGTATTTACTCAGAAAGAGGGCATCTATTATGAGGAAACCTTCTCACGGGTAGCTATAATAAAGTCCATTCGAATTCTCTTATTCATTACGGCTCATTTTGATTATGAAATTTGGCAAATGGACATCAAGACAACATTTTTTTAATGGGAATCTTGATGAATGTATTTATATGGTGTAGCCAGACGGTTCTATTGCCCAGGACAAGAGCATAAATTATGTAATCTTAAGAAGTCCATTTATGGACTTAAGTAAGAATCTATAACTTGGAACATTTGTTTTGACCAGGCTATCAAATCCTTTAGTTTTGATCAATGTCCCGATGAGTCTTGTGTGTACAAGAAATGCAACAAAAATGTAGTGGTGTTTTTAGTATTATATGTGGATGACATTCAGCGTAAATGATGTTAGAGTGTTGTCTTCGGTTAAAGTGTGGTTGTCCAGCCAATTCGATATAAAAGAGTTAGGAGAAGCTAGTCACATCCTTGGGATCAAGCTTATGCGTGATCGCAAGAATAGGATGTTGGATTTATCACAAGCAACTTATGTCGATTCCATTATTGCCAAATTTAGAATGAAAGATCCCAAGAAAGGGATCCTCCCATTCAGACATGGAATATCTCTTTCCCAAGGTCAGTACCCTAAGACACCTGATGAGATAGAGAAGATGAAAGTTATACCTTATGCTTCGGTAGTTGGGAGCCTTATGTATGCTATGCTATGCACTAGACTTGATATCTGCTTTGCGATTGGCATGGTGAGTAGATATTAGTCGAATCCTGGGCAAGAACACTGGACTAGGGTAAAGCATATACTCAAATACCTTAAAAGAATAATAGATTATATGCTAGTTTACCAGGCAGAGAGTCTAGTACCTATTGGGTACACTGACTCAGATTTTTAGTCTGATACAGATTCCAGGAAGTCTACCTATGGATATGTGTTTACCCTAGGAGGTGGAGCCATTAGTTGGAGGAGTATCAAATAATATTACATTGATAATTCCACCATGGAATCTGATTATGTGGCGGCCTCCGAGGTAGCCAAGGAAGCAGTATGGCTTAGAAAATTCCTAATAGATCTAGGAATGGTACCTTTAGTTCAATTGGCTATTACACTTTATTGTGATAATAGTGGTGCGATTGCTAACTCAACAGAACCTAGGAGCCATAAGATAGGTAAACACATTGAGCGTAAGTATCATCTCATTCGAGAATTTATGCAGCGGGGTGATGTCACAATTATGAAGATTGCATCAGAGAACAACCTAGCAGACATTTTCATAAAGAGCTAACCAGCCAAGACTTTTGATAGTCACGTAGAGGGGATGGGAGTGAGATGCATTGCAGTGTGGCTTTGAGTCTAAGTGGGAGATTGTTATAGAAGTAGACTAAAACCATGCTTTATGTAATAATTTTAGTTATGGATTTATTGCCATAATAAAATTAGTTATTCCCATTTTAATGAGAATTATGTATGGACATAATGTTTGCAATATTTTATATATTCTCGGTGTCTTTTATTCTATTCAGTAGGTGTTCTAGTGTGTAGAGTACGACTTACATACAGAGGATCGGATCATCAGTTCTTGTGGAATATAAGTCATATCGTTCATAGTGTTAGATGGAACTGGTCACACCATCAGTATGACTGTAGCACAATATTTTAGTAGGTCTATCTTGATTATAAGAAATTGTATAGTTTCAACTTATTGTGCTAGTATATTTTGTGCGTATTGAACGGGACCAATTTGAGGTCATTGTTTTTATACTGATTTTATAAGACAATGTACACCTCGTGATTATTAGATTTACTTAAGGCTCTTAATTCGGATATGCTTGATGGACACATGCACTATTTATTTATTGCTTTGACTTATCAGGTGAGATTCATTATTGGATCAATAATCATGATAAAATGGGTAATGGTGATTAATGTATGGTGAAAGTCTTTTATGGATGGAATCCACATCGCAGTATACAGATTGGTGATTCCCCCTTGAGATACTTATATGTTTTGTATGTATCAAACCCTGCAGGTGGATTATATTAATTCGATACTACAAATAAGTTAAGTTGGATTGCTCAAGGACTTGAAGAAGTTAATCAAATAAATTATATCTAATTTATTTCATTAACGTGTATTTGTAACCTTAATGTGGGGAGAATTAAGTAATTAATAATGAGGAGCTCGAAATTTAATTTTGAGTTAAGGAGTGGAGTTGCATTTATAATTATTTAGTGGTATTAATTATAATTAAAGGACTGATATTAGAATTCTGGATGGATTAGGTTTTCTCAGGCCTATTAGGAGCCACATCCTTATCTCTCTTTAGGGTCCCTACTGTAGCCTATATATATGCACCTAGGTCTCATTCTTTCATGACCTAGCCATCACTCTTGGATACTTATAAGACCCGTTTTTGGACTTGTGAAAAAGAGAGGCGGTAGAGAAGAAAAAGGAGATAAGAAGGTGGTCAAGAAATAGGAGCCCACCCTCTACTCGTGGTTATCCATCTCAGGCATACCGTAGAATATTGTGAGGTGAGTTAAGCCATCACACATTCTATTCGTGCAAATGAGAGATCAAATCAAATACATCTCAAAAGGTAAATCCTAATTCCTCTTTTTAGCATTTCATGCATGTGTTATTTTTTGTGTAGTTTGATCTACATGCGTTTTCAATAGACCCTTAGACTTTCGCTCCAACAGTCCTCATGTAATTCGAATTTGTCTCTTGTAGATGTAAGCTTTTCAATCATTTGACCACTTGTAGCAACTTTTAGCGGTATATGACATAATTAATTGTGAAGTACAATGTCCTTACAGTTTCCATGACAAGGGGAACAAGCGAGGAGGTGAGTCTAGCCAGCAGGGCAAAATGGGTGGGGGTAATGCTAGCGGGGCATCGGTAACTCAGTAGGAGCAGAGGAAGGGTGAGCAGGGTTCCCAGTTAGGAGATTCTTCCAAGAGGTTTAGAGAGGGTGGACTCAGGCATGGTCAAGGAGGTTACAGGCAGGGCCATCAAGGACGGCAAGGCCACCAACGATAAGGTAGATGTGGCAACGACCAGTAGGGCCTAGGCCTACAGGGTTAGAGGGTAGGTAACTTTAGCGGCAGGTGTTTTTCTTGTGGCAAGACTGGTCATAGGAAACAGGATTGCCCCGATAAGGGCAAGTTTCCCCAGCAGTAGGGTGCTCAACATGAGTCCTAGAGACCCATTTTTCCCGTCGCCCGACCAGCAGTAGCACCGGTCCTAGCTTTTCCCATACCCCCGATTCAGAAGGGGCAGTTACAGTATGGACGTGTTTATAACGTCCACTAGGAAGCAGCACCACAGGCGCCACCCATAGTTGAGGGTATATCTCCTATCCATGGTACTATGGGGAACATTTTATTTGACAATGGGGCATCACACTCCTTCGTAGCCACTAGTTTTGCACGGGCCATGGGGTTATTAGGCATGACAAAGAGTACAATGACATGTGTAGACTCACCGTTGGGTAATGGATCGTTGATTTTGTTTATATGTCGGGGAGTAGGTATAGATATTAGGAGTCTGATTTTGCCTCCAGATATACTAGTCTTAGATATATCTGAGTATGACGCCATTATTGGCATGGATTGGCTAGTCACTTATAGGGCCATGATTGATTATTTCAGTAGGGGTATTGTGTTCGCAATTCCGGGACAAGAGATGTTTGTGACACCCCTCCTAATAAGATACTGGGCGATCACTCCAATATTAAATTAAAACAGGGGTATCAGATGGATCATTCTTAGCATCACTGTCGAAAATCCATTTAATTACTAACAACCTATTAGGCCAGTGTCAAAATTTTACTTAAGTACTCTTTTTAACAACAACGAATAAAAACATCCACATAGTTTTTGCGTAAATGAAACTGAAATGAAATAAAATAACCGAACACTCGGTCAAAATATACAACCATATTGAATGATGTGCTAAAAGAATAAATAAATGCAATTGGACCATTGGCCCGAACATTTATACAGTACCTCCTATATAGAGTACAAGAATGGAAACGGCTACTAGAAACCTGCACGCATCCACAGTTGCTGCACCTGACGTCTGACTCGAAGGAAGTGCCATCCAGGCGTCCCTATGTCTGAACACCTATATATATATAATATAACAAGAAAGGAAAAGTAGATAAACGGGTTAGAGCCCGAGTTTGAAAATATTTTGCAAGTGCATAAATGCTTTATTTTTAGAAAATTATTTGTATCTCATATTTAAGTTTGGTATCGCACTCCCATGAGATACCCTTCACCTCTCCACTAACAGTGCACTCCTAACGCATCCCTCTAAACATCCTAGTCAAGCTACCTTGCTAAACTAGTCTATCACCCAACCACTATCAATCCTAGATAGTCCAAGTAATGTACTAAGGGCTAAACTTCTCCCCAGTCTCAACACTAAGCCATGTTCGTGCATGGGGTGTCTCGCAAAGGGAAATCCAAACAAGGAACCCCCCCGATACACTACTACGCGGCAAGGTCGATCGTCGAGATCCGCCAGTCCCTCAGTACAGAATATATATATATATATATATATATATATATATATATATATCTATATATTTATACACATATAATAAATCTCAATATAAGAGAACTAAGGATTAAACTTCTCCCCAGTCTCAACACAATGCCATATTCGTGCGTGGGGTGTCTCGGAAAGCGAAATCCAAACAAGGAACCCCCCCAATACACTACTATGCGACAAGGTCGATCGTCGGGATCCATTAGACCCTCGGTACTCGATTCATCCATATATACATTTTCATATTACAATATACATCCGGATCAATCTCCCGGACTGAGGATACATATACAAAGTATTTATCAATACTATTCATTTTTATCTCAAAACTTTTCATTTCCCTTCTCATATCCAGGAAATGTATTTAAAAGCCAATTCATTATCATGAACTGCTTTAAAAAAACATATAACTTTTCAAAAGCCAATTTTATTATCATAAAAATTCTTTTCCGTTTCAAAATATCCCATTTCCCTTTTTATATTCAGGAAATGTATTTAAAAGCCATTCTCATTATCATAAAAATGATTTTACCATATCATATGCTTCCACATCCCTTCTTTCATCCGGGAGTGTTACCGAAGCCAAAACCTTTATCCCATTTCCCTTCTTCCATCCAGGAAATGTAAATTAAAGCCAATTTATTATCATAAATTTCTTTAACATATAACGCATTCTAAGACCGCCCGTACGGCGCGCCCCTAAATGACCATCATCTTCCAGTGCCTATCAATTACGACACCTGGGCACCTATACGCAATACGACGGGAAGCATCCATATGCCTGCGGGATAGTCATAACCACACCCCAAGTTAGCTAACCATCGCCGAAAACATAACATAACATAAACGCTCATATGGCCTAGAGGACTATATCCACCCTGCATTCATTAGTCAGGGGGATTCACCTCACGCACGAACTTCCCTTATGATGTCATTTAGAGAGGGTGTTGACTATAAATCAATAATTATGACAATCATTTCTTTTTCCATTTTGAAAACATTCATATTTTATTTTTCAAAATCATTTATGTCAAATTATATATATATATATATATATATATATATATATATATATATATATATATATATATATATACTTGAATCACATAGTATACATATACCATATATTCCTCCTAGAATATATACAAATGGCCATATTTGCCAAACCATCTAACGATGACCAACAATCCCAAAGATTCTCAATTTCATCCTAATCTCCTCATAGGACTTGCCCAACAATAATCGATATAATTATGCTTTCTATCCGCATTATTATATAGGCCTAAATGCCCACTGAAATATTCTTTCATCTAAAGGTTTCCTAACCCTCAAAACCATCATTTAAGAGTCCCAATATAATAACTAGGAACCCCCATATAAATCTCCAAATTGTAATTTAACTCCTCATACTCTTAAGGAGAGAAAACTGGCATTTCTGACCAAAGCGAATCGATTCGCCCCGTTTGCGAATCGATTCGGTTTGGCGAATGGATTCGTCCCCCAATCCGAATCGATTCGGAAAGTGTTCTGGAAATAGGTCCCTAATGGCGAATCGATTCGATCAAAATCAGAACCGATTCGTCCCACTACAGAAACCCAGATTCCCTTAGGCGAATCGATTCGGCTAAGACCCGAATCGATTCGACCTGTTCGAGGGGCACTGTTTGGGCGATTTTTTTTCAATCTCCAAAATACCCCAAATATCAATCCAACCTCCATTTAAATTATAACAAGGATTTATTCCTACAAAACCAAGGTTCTAATATCTCCTCAAATTCTTTAGAGGTCCTAACAATCCTTTTGAGAAACCCTAGTATTTATCTCCAAAAATTTCTGACAAACGATATAGATCTTGGACATCTTTTCGTAGAAAAATCACTATAAATCCAAAAAAAATCAGAAAATTACGCGGTTAGCACCCACATGACTGCATCGAAGAGATATACAAATTTCATTTTTTGACCAAGAGCCGAATCGATTCATATCAGGGCCGAATTGATTCGGAAAGACGCTGTCTCACTATTTATCGTCTTCTCCGAGACGATTTCGACCATTAAAGCTTCTCCCAAACTTTTGTCGCCTCACCCAATGTCCTACAACATCAACCAACTATAAATACACATATATTAAGGGATATAAACATCCTAGAACCCTAAACCACCAATTAATCTAGGTTAAAACCTAAGTTTCTCCAATTAACAAATTTTAGGGGTTTATTCGTTTTAACTCCCGAAAACCCGTTTTATTCATGAATACCCAACCCAAAATCCTTAGGGTTTGTTTATACCAAACTACGATATGAGATTTATGCTCAAAAATAAATAAAGCAAGTAAACACGTGCCTTGTGGATATAATCCGATGACCTCGAGCCGAATCCGGCGGAGTTTGGCCTGAATCTTCCTTTTTCTCCTGTCTTCTCTCCTCCTTTCTCTCTTCTCTCTCTTTTCTTCCTTTATTTCTTCTTTTCTCCCTATCCCCCTCTTTATATAAGAAGAAAAAGGGTTATACCCCTTAAAACCCAAAAACGACTCGTTTACTCAATTACGAGCCCTTTTTACTCTAAAATTCCCCGAAATTCAATTTCGACAATCGGACACTCTTTTCTGGCTATCTCGGACATTCCGAGACTCACGGCGCAGTAAAAATTCCCATCCGAGGTACTTGACCGCAAATCACTATTCTAACCCAGTATAACTTAATGCGGGTCTCTAATAAAAAATCTTACCTCTTTTGTCGCTTTTCTCCACGGCGACATATAATTAAAATACTTCGACATATTTAGTCCCAAAAATAATTACAACGCCCATCGAAAATCATTAAATCCTCGAAAATCCCAAAAATCACTATCTCGAGATTTTCTCCAAATTCCCAATTTATACCCAAATGTGGGATTTAAGTGTCTGCAAAAGGACTGGTTGTGAATATGTTCATAGTGGAGATGCCTCGCCCCGAGGGAGGGTCGTCCACCCATTTGTATTACAAAGAGGAGGAGACCTTTAAGGAGATATTGATTCCGCTTGACTCGATTCCTGTAGTTTGCGGGTTTTTCAATGTGTTCCAGGATATACCGGGACTACCGCCTAGTCAAGAGATATATTTTATTATAGATTTGATGCTGGAAGTCCAACCGATATCCCGTGCACCCTACCATATGACTCCAGCTGAGATGAGGGAGTTACAGGACCAGAGAGAGAAGTTGTTAGGACAGGGTTTCATCCGTCGGGGTACCTCGCCCTGGGGTGCTCCAGTTCTGTTTGTGAAGAAGAGGGATGGATCCTTACGACTTTGTGTTGATTATCGGGAGATTAATAAATTCATGATAGGGAATAAATATTCGTTGCCTCGCATCGATGACTTATTTGACCAACTGAGGGGAGCAACCTACTTCTTAAATATAGACTTGAGATTCGGGTACCATTAGCTATGCATTAGGGAGTAGGTGTGACACCCCACCTAATTAAATACCCGGTGATCAGTCCTTTATTAAATTAAAATCAAGGTGAACGGTTGGTTCATTCTTAGCATCACTATCGCAAAATAAAATTTCCAATTTAAACAACCTAAATAATAAAGGTAAGTGTCAAAACAATTTCAAACCTTATTTCCATTTTATTAAATTCCAATATGAAAACCTTTCTAATAACCAACAGTTTAAGAATCACATAAATACTAAGGATGACAATTAACAAACAAGAATTAAACCATCTAGATAAACCACACCAAGTTTAAAACTACAAATGAAATCATCCTGACAAGAGTTAATTCCCAAAGAGTACTAAATAATGGAAATATAAATAAACATAAATCTCTGACAAATCCAAACTGAATAGGGAAACGGGCGACACATGCCCTAACTAAGCAGAACTAAAATAAGAGCAGAATTAATGAACAGGTCGTCTAAATCAAGGGCCTGCAACTCCCACATAAGTTGCAGCACGTTCAGTCCAACAAATCTAAGCATAACGCCCCTGTGGCTGAGAACCTGTAATATATAGATATATATACAAGAGAAAGAGAAATATCAGAAAACGGGTCAGAGCCCGAGTATAAAATAGTTTAAAAATAGTTTATGAAGCACTTAAAATGCTTACCGCCTAATGTCACAGCCATGTTAGTATGCGACACTCTCTTGAGAATTCTCACCTCTCATCTAGTGTGCACGCCTACCGTACTATTAAACTTGGAAGTTTATTTTAAGTTAACCTTCCCATAAAGTTTCATCCCGAGAAATACTAAGGCTATGATAATTAGTTTCTGAAAATCAAACTCTTCCATATTTCTTATGTTACTTAGAATAACCCAGTATCGTTTTCAAAGTTCCCAAACACTATAATAAAGTTGGAGTATTTATTCATTACTTAACTACTTATATGCACAGCAGAAAGTTTCCATATATAAGTATATATATTTTAGTCACTCATATAATATATATATATATATATATATATATATATTATCAGCCCCCCACATAAAATCTATGGTGTTGTATGCTCTGTTATCAAGTCCCCGTATCACTCGTACTAAGGGAAATACTAGTTCAGAATCAATCTCGAATAGTATTAACACAATACACACAAAATGGAGGCAAAGCATAGTTCCAAGTCACTAAGAGGTCAGCACATACCCCTCACGTCTCTTAGGACCATCTGACTATCATTCAAATCGCCTGTACAAAGGAATCTTATGTTCTAGGGTACAAGTCAATATCCCCCATAAAGGTCCCATCGAGATAAGAGTATCCCGGCACGGAAACCCCCGTGATAGCAAGTAGCGCGGGTATGATTATTCACAAACAAAGTATTTAATATATGTACACAGTCACACGGCCATATATAGATACACAATTTCCAATAAGGTTCGCCCACGACCCATAATTATTATTAACCGTATTTATTACAAATTTACACAATTATCTCGCATAAGGGATTCATCTCTTTTATTATCAATTATACATATTTCATATTTACTTCTTATCTCTCGAAGTATTCTCTCTTACTAATTATGAATCCAGTAGGTACACCCTCTCTAACCTTCTGGTCTAAGTCTTTCCCGAGTCTTTCAATTCTTTAGTGAACGTACGCACAATTCCAAATGTGTGAGGAAACTCCCCGTTAATCCACAAATTCATCCCTTATTAAACTTCACTCAACGGAGTCTACTTAAACCATACTGGTGCTCTTCATAATCCATTATAATCTATAAATAATAAACAAGGGTTCCTACGTATTTTAATTGGATTAAACAAAAAGGGGAAAATATGTAGTTTTCTAGGAGGGATCGATCGATCGAGGAAAGGGGGTCGATCGATCGATCAAGAAGTTATGCCGAATTCTGCCATTGTTAACCTACGGGTTCTCTTCTTCAACCTCACCCAAAACTCCATTAACGATTTCCAAACTCCCAAATAACATTGCTACTTGTTACATATACCTATATACATGATTTTCTACGTAAAACATGTCCAAATTCATCAAAGGTATTGAATTAATGGGGTAAATCATCATAATTATCAAGAACCCTAATTTTTCATAAAACTTCCATTCTTCTAATTCTTTTTTCCAGATTTCTTTATTCTAAACTCATAAAATTTCTTGGGTAATCCTCTACAATATAATAAGATTTCCAGAATATGTCAATTTCCTCTAATACATGCGATTTAAATCCTCTAATTCATCAAATTCTTTTATGAAACATGTGTCTAACAATCCTAGTCTAACATGGATGAAATAATAACTAAAAGAAAACCAAGATAGATACTTGCCTAGAATTCAAGGTTCGAAGTCGTTGATGAAAATAATATGGTTGCGTTCCTCGCCGTGCGATCTACATTTTGGTGGTGGTGGCGGTGCAAACGGATGGGTTATTGGCCTTGGATTGCTTGGAAAGCTTCCTACCTTCTTCTCTAATGGTCGTTCTTAGGTTCGAGTGATTGTTAACCCTAAAAGCCTAACTCAAATGGCTGATATATGTTAGGGAAATTCGTGGGTTTAATTACCCCAAAATACAAAATGTCCATAATACCCTCCCGGGATGCCAATTAGGCCTAAAAACGCCCCGAGACCCAAACTAAATCCCCGGGTACACTTTCCTGACTATCTCGACCCTTATGGATACGTTGGCACACTCCAAATGACCATACGGGTGACTTATAATTTATTCACTTTTAATAATAATAATTTAATCCCGACACGACTTAGGGGCGTTCCGACTTAAATTTCCATAATTGCCATTTTATTCACTCGTGACAATTTTAATAAAATCAATCTTATATATTACTTTACTTATCTAGTAATATTCAACAAATTCCGAATAATTACTAACTCTCGTCACACTAGTAAACACTTAAAATAAATTTCCGGATTAATGTTAAATTAATACCTCAATTTAAATTTAACAAATCCCCAAATTTAAAAGCCATAAAAATACGGGCTATTACCATAGGATGTGTCGAAGAATGCTTTCTTGACAATATATGGGTCCTACGAGTTCCGAGTTATGCCGTTTGGGTTGACCAATGCTCCAGCTATATTCATGGACTTAATGAACCGAGTGTTTAGGGAGTTCTTAGATCAGTTTGTCATTGTCTTCATAGATGACATCCTGATGTGACAACCCGCTCAAAATAATAACGGGTGGCCAACCCTATACTACATTAAATTAGGTATCTCAGATGGCACAGTCTGAACATCAAATGACAATACTAAATAATATAAGGCTAACTACCCGAAACCATTACAAGCGGATGTCAAAAATTTTAAAACTTATTTTTAACACCAAACAAAACCAACCATACAACAATTATACAACAACATGACACCAAGGTATGATGAGTGATGAAGGAAAACTCCAATAATATAAAAGAGTACAACAAAATGTACAAAGTAAAATACCCAAATATGCTGTCAGGTCACAGACAATACAATAATTTGGGTGAGAGGATATAAAAATGCTACTCTACAACACTTGGGTCTAAACCCGAATATACAAACTAAATCCTATTCTAGATATACAATAGATAGGAATTGACTAAAATAAAATGCCGCAACAGTCCGCTACTGCCACAGCTCCACGAATACACTGGATGGATAGACATCAATGGCGTCCTTGTGGAGGAACACCTAAAAGAATACAATATATATACATAGCAGAGGAAAAATATAAACGGGTCAGAGCCCGAGTTGAAAACATTTTATAGCAAGTGCATTAAAATTCATAATAATTATAAATGCATTATGACCTGATTTAATATAGTCGTACTCTCCGTAATAATCCAACTCACCTCTCATCTAAAGCGCGCAACTGAACGTATGCACAATGATCTCCAAATGAATGACCCAAATCTATATAGGCAAGCGAATCTAACTTAAACCCAATTTAACAGTCCAATAAAATCATAGAGCTTATCTCTCAATCAACACTTATATAAAATTCAGTCTAAATCATATACATCAATTTTTAATGTTATGGTTCTCTTTTATTTGTTCACTTACTTAACATATAGGATTTACATACCCATTCTCATACAAACATAATCGCAATACATAAACATTCTCTTTACTAGAATTTCTCATATTCTAGTTATGCCAACAATATACAATAATATAGATGAGTTATTAGCATCTAAGTGCTAAGGACTAAATTTCTCCCAATTCTCAATACTTCACTACGTTTCATGCGTGGGACATCTCGTAAATGCGAAATTCAAATAAGGAACCCCCCGTTACACTACTCCTTGGCAGTATTGATTTTTGAGATTCATTAAGCCCTCAATGCATGATGCATGTAACCCAAATTCTTATTATTCCATTTTAATTTATCATTCCCAATTCTCAACAGTGCATGGCGGTTCGTGCGTGGGATGTCTCGCAAATGCGAAATCCAAACAAGGAACCCCCGTGATACGCTACTTCTGGCACTATCAATCGTCAAGATGTATATATATATATATATATGAACATTAAGGGCTAACTTCTCCTCACTCCCAACATTACACTGCGTTTCATGCGTGGTACGTCTCGCAAATGCGAAATCCAAATAAGGAACCCCCCTGTTACACTACTCCTTGGCAATGTTGGTCGTTGAGGTCCATTATGCCCTCGATACCCAAGTAAAAAATCACAAACACAATATAATAACCATCCAAACGAGAAATAACTCGAGGACGCAGGCTCACAATGCTATCATCTTCCAGTTGCCCAAACCACGTAGCAAACTGGGGACCACCTGGTGGGGCTAAACGACACCCACCTCGTGATCACTCACACACACAACGTCCGGGAAGCGGTCATAGTTCCTAACCGGCAAGTGAAAACGACACTTGCCCACGAATTCTCACCCCCAAAATAATAAATGTATATCACACAATAATCACCATGGACGAATATGACCTGGGGAATATCCACACACTGCTCATCGAGCTAGAGTGCTCGCCCTCATCGGACGCAACTTCCCACTGATAGCAAGGAGGGGGTATGCTTCACTATATATATATATATATATATATATATATACCATCACATAAGGTATACCTACGTCATCACATCATATAAAGATATACCATTATATAAGGTATACCTACCACATCATTTACATATTCATAGTACGCTCTTAGGCGTAGATGAAATAATATTATTGTTTAGTATATTTCCCTCTCGATATACTAATCGTCAATTCTCACACATCTTCCCCACTTAGTTACACTATACTATTTCTCGCTTGAAGCTCACATGTCGCTTATGATTATGAATTGTCTCTCAATTCGATTTATGTTAAGGATACTCTTTATCCTAATGCACCTCGCTTAGCATTTCTCATTGTGTGAGACCTCTCCCAAATTAATAATTGTTAAGGATATCTCTGTATCCGTATGCACATTTATTAGCATTTATAATTCTCAATCCATAATATGGTTCAATTAATTATATGAACCTTTGTAGTTATCCCATTTGGGATTTGAATCTAACAATCCAATATCTCTAAGCTTATTCTCATTCTTTCATATGAATTCAATAATTATCTCCAAATAGAATCTTTAATAATAGTGGGCTTCCCCACATAGATTACACTATAACCTCTAATCGTTATATCTCCAATTCAGTCCACATGACCCAAATAATAACTCATAAGGGAAACTCCTTAAAAATCTCCAAAACGTACTCCATATGATCCCTATAGAGGTTCCCAATCGATAACCTCAAACAAAACGGAATGAAATTCTCCCTAGAAAAACCATCCTCGGAATGCCCTGTTTCCGAAATGATTCAGGCCAAATCCGAATCGATTCGGCCGTACGAATCGATTCGGCCTCCAAGGCGAATCGATTCGGGTCACCAGACATGGGATTCTGTCTCAGGCCGAATTGATTCTACTGGAATCCGAATCGATTCGGTCACTCAGACCGGGGCACCTGCATAATTCCGAATCGATTCGGTAAGGGTCCGAATCGATTCGGCTCCTCAGAAACCTCAAAAATGGCTACTTTTCATAAGCCTAAAATTCCCAAAATTCATTTTAATCATCTTCTCTTCATTTCTCTTCAACCCAATCACATATATATCATTAATATTCATCCAAAAACACATATAAACTAATTTCTAACCTCAAATCCATTTCTACAAAACAAATCTAAGATTATACCCAAAAGTTAGGTTTTGATAATCTAAACCTAAAACCCATAAATTTAATCCACAAATCATGCAATAAATGGTACACAACAATTATTTAGCAAGTTTAATCACTTGCCTCGGGTTCGTAGGGTCTGAATCCTCCTCGAGATCGCGTATTGGCCGGAAATCTCCCTTTCTCTCTCTTTCTCTTCCTCTTCCTTCTTCTCTCTTTCTTTCTTTCTATTTCTCTTTCTCTCTTTGGCGAATTGTTTCTCCCATAGGCTTAATAAGCCTTATCTCCCAAGATACACAACTTTAAATGATAATACACACTTTAAATGACTCGGTAACTTTAATTCTAGCCAAACGAACTTAAAATTATTTCGAAACCTAAATAGACCCCAAGTACAGTCATTTCGACTTTCTCGACCCTTTCGGAAACAACTACACCCTCAGAATTGCCATTCGAAACACTTTCTAACAACTTCAAATTTTGACCTCCTTTGCCAATTTAATAATTCTCCAAATAAAATAATATTGATTTCTCCCAAAATAAATAAATTATCATCTCGAAAGTATCGGGTTGTTACACCCGATTTACTCCCGGACTGAGGAGGAGCATGTCGAGCACCTGAGACTAGTTCTTCAGACTCTACAAGAGCATAAGTTGTATGCTAAGTATAAGAAGTGTGGATTCTGGTTACGAGAGGTGCAGTTTTTGTGGCACATTGTGTCATAGTTGGGGATATCAGCGAATCCGAGCAAAGTATCATTAATGAGGAAGTGGGGATAGCCCACGGCACCAACGGAGGAGCGTAGCTTCTTGGAGTTAGCCGAGTATGACAGATGGTCCATCGGAGGGTTTTCGAAGATTGCGAGCCCAATGAAAAATTTTGCTCGCAAATGGGTGCCATTCATCTGGGACGATGCTTGTCAATTGGCTTTCGATGAGCTAAAGGATAAGTTGACTTCGACGCCAGTTCTTGCTTTACCCAGGCCAGGAGTGGATTACTTGGTGTATATTGATGCTTCCCTACAGGGACTTGGTGGGGTACTTTAGCAGGAGGATCAGGATATAGCTTATGCCTCCCGCAAGCTCAAGCCTCACGAGAGGAATTACCCCACCCACGACTTGGAGTTAGCAGCAGTTGTGTTAGCCCTACGGATTTGGAGACACTACTTATTGGGGGAGAAATTTCGCCTATTCACAGACCATAAGTCACTTCAATACTTGTTCACTCAGCGAGAATTGAACATGCATCAGCGTAGGTGGATGGAGTTTGTGCAATATTACCAATTCGAGATACAGTACCACCCGAGGTAGGCTAACGTACTTGTTGATTATTTGAGACATAGGCCAGTAGGTGAGGTGGCAGAAATGTGGAAGGAAAATGGAAAGAGTTGGGACATCAAAATTCAGTGACCCGTTCCTTTATCTCCGTCATGATAGTCACTCTGGAGATTGTCACGAGGGTGATCCAGGCCCAAGATGCCAATTCGTTTTTCCAGGATCAGATTGTACGACTCCTATCTGAGGGCGCATAGTCCTATTCTGTGAGTTCAGATGTGGTTTTGCGATTTAATGGGGGATTAGTAATCCCAGAGGGGGAGGACTTACGTCATGCGGTGATGACAGAATCACATGGATCTCGATTTGTGATATATCTCGAAAGGGATAAGATGTACCAGGATATGAGGTGACAGTACTGGTGGACTGGGATAAAGAAGGACATTGCAGAGTTCGTATCCAAGTGTTCCACCTGTCAGTTAGTAAAGGTGGACCATCAAAAATCATCAGGGTTACTTCATCCGCTAGAGATCCCTATGTGGAAATGGGAGAGCATTCCCATGGATTTCATCACTGGGTTGCCTATGTCACAGAGGGGTGAAGATTTTATATGGGTAGTGGTGGATCATCAAGGTAGCTCATTTTTTGCTGATGCCGACAGAATACACTACGGGACACTATGCCCATTTATTTCTTACCTAAATAGTGAGGTTGCATAGGGTGCCCCTCGATATCGTGTCCGACAGGGACAAGATGTTTGTGTCATCCTTCAAGGAGAGCTTTTAGGAGGCTATGGGTACTGAGCTATGGTTGAGTACGGCTTATCACCTACAGATAGATTGGAAGACTGAGCGTACTAATCAGATGCTAAAGGATATGTTGAGCACACCACACCCAAAAGGACAAATTGGCACCCTTCAGCCGTCCAGCCTTGTCACGGTCATTGACCGTGACAAAAAAAACACATTTTTTATCACGGATAATGACCGTGACAAACTCGTGACAAAGGCTTGTCACAATCAATGACTGTGACAAGGTCGTGATAAATTTACTTGTCACGGTCATTGACCTTGACAACCTTAAAAACTTATCACAGTCAATGACCGTGATAGGTCCTTGACAACTTTGTCAGTAAAAAACCCTCGCTCTTCTTTTTTTCCGCCGTCTTCTATTCCCTCAGCTTCTCTCTCTCTCTCTAAGCGAATGCGCTTTTTGTCTCTCTACCAGGTATTTTTTTTCTTCTCTCTTTCTCTTCCATTTGTATATATGTGTGTGTATATGTGCGTGTGTGTATATATGTGTGTGTGTGTAAATATGAGTGTGTGTGTGTGTGTGGTGGGTGGAGGGGCAGTGCTGGGGGTGGGGAGGGAGGTGTTTATGCATGCATGTGTGTGTGTGTGTGTGTGTGCGTGTGGTGGGTAGTGGCAGTGGAGGGGCAGGGGTGGGGTGGGGTGGGGCTGCTACGTGTGTGTGTGTGTGTGTATGTGTGTGTGTGTGGTGTGTGTGGTGGGGGGAGGGGTGGGGCGTGGGGTGGGGTGGGGAGGGGAGGGGGTGAAGGGGAAATGGGGCGAGGGGTGGGGCTTCTTAATTTTTTTTATTAAATTTTGATTGTTTTATTAG
The DNA here is from genome assembly GCA_949130495.1 of Sambucus nigra. NCBI lineage: Eukaryota > Viridiplantae > Streptophyta > Magnoliopsida > Dipsacales > Adoxaceae > Sambucus > Sambucus nigra. The sequence goes on along the minus strand of OX422211.1, from coordinate 421,758,111 downwards.
ATATTTCCCCTCATATGCAAGGAGTTCCCCTTGTAAAGGAATTGATTGATTAAATATTGATTGATTATTAATTTTTTTTAGTAAATTAAGAATTAGTGCCCCTTTCATATGCAAGTAGGATTGCCCCTCATTATAAATTAGTAAATTAATAATTGTATACTTTAATTGTTACTTTAATTAATATTATAAATTAATTGAGTAGATGAATTAGAAGGAGTACGGGACACACATTTGTTGTTGCTATTGTGGTTGGATTATAGTGGATCGATGTTTGGTTGGATAATTTTAGAAGTGGCATGACCACTGATTATTGTCCATATGGGGGTGGGATTTTTCAAATTTTTTTTAAAATTACTTTGTATCACGAACAATATATATAAAGTATGATAATTAAATGAAACATACTTGAAATTACATATAGTGCTCATAGATACTAGACTTCTAGTTCTTATGCGTACGCATTCAATAGCCCTGAGACCCGTTCGAGAATCATTACCCCTATAATGAGATCTCTCGATTTGTCCCATTTGGACAGTTTGGGACTGCATAATTTCTGTATAATAATATTCTTAGTGTCTTAAAGTTGTTACTTTTGGAGGAAGTTATGCAATCGTATCATAATATTCTCTGGGTATATACTAGATTGACAAGTGTGAGTGTTATTTCAATTGAAGGGCCCATCTAATTTTTCGTCCAACTTGCAAAGGATTGTGAATTATGCTACACATGATTTACATAAGTGTAAGTCCCACAATTGGCATGTGATAATGCAATTGGTTCCTCTATTATTTAAGCAATGTTTCTCCAAGCATAAGGATTTGCGGAGGGCTGTTATCCAAATTAGTATTTTCTTCTCACTTTTGTGTGAGAAGGTAGTCAATCGAGAACACATAGTGGCCTCAAAATAGGCGGTGATCGAAGCGATTTATGAGTTGAAGAAGTACTTTCCCCAATCATTCTTTGACATAAGTGTTCACTTGTTGGTACACCTATGCGACGAGGCACTTCTTTGAGGTCCAGTTAGATATCGGTGGATGTATCCATTTGAAACATTGATGAAAGTTTTTAAAGATTACGTCAAGAATACATGATACATTGCAGGATCAATTACAGAGGAATACATTACCGTGGGGTCATCAATCTATACTCGGGAATATATGTCTGACTTGACCAGCATTGATGGCACTGATGAGTTCGTCGATGATGGTGGTCATGTTATGGGAAAATGAGTGAAATTAATGAGTTTGCGGCATGAACAAGTAGCTCGTTATCTATTTGACACACATGAAGATTTGGTGTAGTGTCATGTGTGTCCTTGACTTTAGATGGGGTTGGGAGAAGTACCTTCCACTGGTGGAGTTCGCATACAACAACTCATATCAATTTACGATTGACATAGCCCAATTTGAGGCATTTTACGGCAGACCTTGTCGTTCTCCCGCTTGTTGGCTAGAGGTGGGGGATAATAAGCTACTCGGGCCAGAGGTAATTCAGGACACGTCTATCAGGATTGAGATGATCAGGAGCCGTATTCGTGTATCCAAGGACAGACAGAAAAGCTACACCGATACCAAGCAGTTCCTCAGGGAATTTAGTGTGGGGGATTAGGTGTTGCTATGAGTATCTCCTATGAAAGGAGTAATGAGGTTCGAGAAGAAGGGGAAATTGGCTCTGAGATACGTAGGGCCATTTTCCATTATCGAGAGGATCAGACCGGTGGCATACAAACTTGGGTTGCCAGAGCACTTGCAGCGTATTCATGATGTGTTCCACATTTTGTCATTGCAGCGGTATCTTCGGGATGAATTGGCCCACATTCACATTGCAATAGAGGAGATAGACTTGCAGCCTGACAATTCTTATTAGGAGATACTTGTGGCTATCTTAGACCGTAGCGAGAGGAGATTGAGGTGAAAATTAGTTCCACTTGCGCGGGTCTAGTGGGTGCATTATAATGTAGAGGAGTCTACTTGGGTGCGAGAGGAGGACATACGCGGGAAATATCCAGACTTACTCTTACCAGGTATGCTTTACTTTTTGAATTTCGGGATGAAATTCCGTTATTAGGGAGAAGTATGTAACACCTTGTATTTTTTATGATATTAAATAATTATGGGATTAATTATTATTGTTGGATTAATTAAATTAAAATGTGAGAAATTAATTATTAATTAATCCGGATTAAAATAAATATTAGCTAGCGTGCCATGGGTTAATAATTATTGTTGAGAATTATTGAATATTATTGTGTGATTACGTAATATGGAATTATGAAATTTTATAAATTATCGAGAGGGGGAATTATGACAGTTTGGTATATTAAGTCAGGACGCGCGTGTGAATCGTGTTGGGACTAATTTAATGGATTAATGAAGTAAATTATTTTTAATTAACTCTTATGGTCATTTTGAGTGTGCTATTGAGTCCGAAAGGGTCGAGATAGTCATGAAACTCTACTCGGGTATTTTATTTGGACTCCGGAATATTTTTTGGCTAAATCTGCACCTCGTAGGTGTATTTTTATCTTTTTGATTTTTGGGGAATTAATATGGACGAAAATTAGAAAAATAAGAGGGAGTGTACGTGGGTGGCAGGAATTCTGTTAGTTTCTAAACCTATGAGAGTTAGAGAGAGAACCACAGAGGAAGAAGGAGAGTCCATAGGTGTTCTTGGTGCAAAACTCAAGGACTCACACTACAAATCCCACTGAAGCGTAGATCGGAAGACGAGAAATAAGCCTATACCAATTTCATCAGCGGATCCGAACATCATAATCGAGGAAAGTGTTTATTTCTTGCTTTCTTTAGCAATAATTGTGTTCATGTTGGACTAAGCCTTTGATGTATAGAGAAGCCCTTTTAATTCCCAAAATCATGGTTAGAGATGCGTTGGGTACCAAACCCCCTGCTTTGGTATCCCAGAAGAGAACAAAAAATGATGTGATGTCTTTGTGAGTTCTTTAAGATTCTAAGGGTGACGACGATATCCTAGAGGTGATGTTGATCTCCCTCCGTGGATTGGCGAGGTCCTTCCTCTGGCCACTGAGCCTATTTTTCTTGATTCAGATTATTACCCTATAAAACAATTGCCTTATTCTTCCTCGACAATTTCCATTATCTTTGGTGATTGAGTTTGATTTGTTGGTTGTACAGTAGATGAGCGAGGGGAACAGAGGATGTCTAGGCATAATTATAAGGGAATTTCTGTCGAGGACTTAGATAGTAAGAATTAGGGTTCCAAAACTAATAAACTCTTGAAGTTTAATATCTTTATGGACCTTCCACTTTTGGAGATAAGACTTCAGAGGAGGCAAGCCTATTATCTTTCTTAGGTGAAGGCTTAGGGATGGATCCCATAATTAAAACCATGCACCTATTGCAAGTAGATTATAGGGTAGGTAGGTAATTTGGTAAAACATTTAGTGATCCTTCTATTCCAAGAGATTTGTAAATTTTAACCTCAAAGGTACTTGAGGCTTTGTGTGATCCCTTAACAAAAGTGAAGGAATTTGTTGTTTTATCACAAAAAGAGGGCGGTTTGAAAAGTGATATTGAGGTATCTGGCTAGCCCAAGGTACCTTCTATTGAAGATGAAAAGGCTTACACCTCGACGACGAAGTCGTTTCATCCAATGGCTGGGGAAACTTCTTCTGATATGGTGTCCAAGATTAGGGGCTTTTATGAATTATCAGGAGTTAGTCCACTTGATAGGGAAGGTAATTTTGCATCTCTTCCTCTTTTAACTTAGTTGATTTCTTTCTCTTTGCCTCTTATTCTCCTACTTTTATTTTTCTCCTGGGCTCAGCACTTAACTAAGGTTCTAATGTTGGACGTTGTTGAGGGCCAAAAAGGAAGGCATACGGTTGTGAAGATGGCCAATAGGTGGGATCCTATACAATTAGAGATTAACCAAATTATAAACAATCTTCATTTGGAGGTTATCTCCTTGTAGAGTAAGAGAAATCAAGACAAACTTCTCACAAATAAGACTCTCAATGACAGTGCTTCCCTATTAACCACATCTCGGGATTATTTGGCTAAGGTTGAGGAAGATCATTCCTTGGGCCATGTTGATCTCAAGGTGAAAGAGGATGCAATTTAGGCTAAGACCCTTCAGATTCAAAATTCTTAGGAGAGTTTCCTGAAGGTCGATAAGGACATGGGTCTTTTGAAAGAGCAGGTGGAAGATCTCAATGCTGCAAAGGGCCTTCTTACCTCCAAAGGCCAATAACTACAAAAATCAAGTACACATATATCTAGGGGAAGATTTATATTTCCATAAATATCAACCTAGATGACTAGCTCGAATATGGTCCTTTCAAGAAATTTTTCTTTCTGAAGTTCAACTTCGTATTTGAGGCTTATAAATATAAGGTCCGGGATCTCTTTCCTGAGGTAGATGTTTTTGTTCTACTTCTTAAGTCCCCTAATTCTGATGAAGGAGGTTCGAATAAAGACAGCAGTAGTGGTGATGATTTTAGTTTGGCCTGTATTTCTCAAGTTAAAGAATAATCTCTGAAAACATCATCCTCTAGGGTGCCCCAGTGAAACCCCTCTAAGACGGAAAATGAGGCTTTTTTGAAGGAAAATCCCATAACTCCCAAGCCCTGAGAAGTCTTTATGTAATTTTTATTTATTTTCTGAGATGCTTTGGACCATAGGCCTTCTAAGTAATCCTCAAATCTTCTATTTTTAATAATAGAGTAGTTTTGAACTATAAGAATTTCTTTCGTTTGTAATGATCTCCCTTACATTAGATTTTTATTTGTACTGATTTTACTAAGGAATTTTCTCATAGCATTCATCTACCTGAGATCTTATTGGTAGGTATTATTCCCCTAATTCCTTAAGATTTCTAAGTAAAGAAAAGTAACTTGAGAGATGAAGTCGCTAGAGTAGACTTTAGGCTTTTGAAACCTCTGTTATCTACTTATTTTTCTGTTGAACTTGAGCCTGAGGTTTTGTAGTGGGTCATTAGACTTTATACCAAAAAATTCTTGGTACTTGTACTTTTTTAGGACTGAAAGCCCACAATTTTAGTCCAAAATTTTAGCCCCTTAAAAATTATTTGGCCGTGCAGGCTTTAAATTCAAGTCTGTAAAGGGTCCTAATACTTTAGACTTTAAAATCTAGACCAAAATTTTTGAATTATGAAGTCCTTATAAGGGGTTCCTAAGACCTTCGAGCTCTAGGAAAATTTGAAGTCCTCATAAGGATCCTAAGGCCTCTAGACTTAGAAAATTTGAAATTTAAAGTCATTATAAGGGTCCTAAGACCTCTATAAATAGGAAAATTTGAAATTTAATGGCTTTATAAGGGTCCTAAGACCTTCGAACTTAGAAAAAAATGAGGTTCATATTGGGGTGAAAAGCCTCTGGACCTTAGACCCTAGAGGAAGATGTTTTGAGGTTCCACAAAGGGTACTAAGACCACTGAACCTTTGGCATTACCCCTTTTGTTCAGTTAAAAATTGAAGTTTTGGACAATTTTTTGCAATTGAATACATATCGTCCCAAATTGTTTTTAAAACAAAGCTTCTTTGAAAATTTTCAAAAATGGGTTCGAGAGGTGTTTAGCCAAGGTTTGCACATCTTTTTTTGTATAACTTCATGCTAAAAAAACATTTGGTGTAAGGAAATGGTTCGTTTATGGGTCATTAGACCTTAGCCTTTTGGGATTATGGTTAAAAATCTCAGTAATTCCCTTTAGTCATTTACGAGTACATAGACCTTTTGACTATATTTTTTGGGTTGTTTAAACGTGAGGACTATAATCATTTTTTGTAATGGGACCTTCGACTGTTAGTCTTAAGCCAAGGTTAGAGTCATTGCAACCTGAAGTTTGGGTCCTGAGACCTTATCTTAAACCTACATCCAAGGATGAAATCCTTTTAACGCTTTACTTTAGGTATTTAGACCTTGGTTCAAGTTTTGAGCTTAGAGTCAAGGCTAAAATGTTTATAACTCTTAAAGAATATCAACGTTGAATACATAGTAGATAATAACAATATTCTTTTCATTTCATTTCAACATGGGATACATCATTTGTAGTACTTTTTTAGGTGCTCTGGATTCCACGGATGGGGAAGTTTGTATCCCTATATATCTTTAAGGTAATAACATCCAGTGTGACATCCAAAAAAATGAAATAATAGGCTGATCAAATCTAAACTAAATAATATAATAATCGATTCAATGGAATACTATTCTAAGAAACTGACAATAAAATAAAGTACATAAAGTAAATAAATAAAATAATGTTGGGACAAAAGGCCCCCAGTTTTCGAAACTCTTATACTTCAAAAAGTAATACTTTCCTCTTTAAGTATGCGGAAGCGAAGATGATGGTTCAATTAAAAACAAATTAACAAATTTTAATTTCTATTCAAATTAAAATTAACCAAGTGAAATAAGATGGAACACACACACAATTTGATTTCACTTTAACATAATTAATTAACTCAAGTCCTAGAAATTTGCCTAAGTCATATTTGTCAGTTTTACAAAATTAGGCCGAACCAATTTTAACAAGCTTAAATTAAATGACTTGAATTAAATTAACTTACATTACCCAATATTAATTTAGCACCAAATTAAACATAAGTAATGATTAAACCAAATTTTATCTTTTTATCTAAGCATGTGTTCTAGGTGATATAGCAAGATAAAATTAAACAATGAATCACTATGCCGCGATGTATGAGGAAAAACCCACAAACGAGAAACAACCTCGGACGACCCTAGCCATAAGTCCACTAAGTATGGTATTTTACAAGTACAAGACACGAAAGACTTACAACACTCGACTCGACTCCTTTCAAGCCCCGATGCTCCTTCTTGTACTGACCTCCGCTTAGTTGACAATCCCGGACTCCATCGGAACCTTGGAATTCACCAATGAGGAACTAGGAAGCAACCGTCAACCGGATATGGTGCCTTTCACCATATGAGAATGCCGCAGCAAACAAACTCTTCTTCTTCTTTATGTGATGTAGAAGAAAACCCGAACGAACTTTTCAATAGGTAGAGTAAACCGATGCCAAAACTCCAAGCAATGTATATATATATACAAAGGAACTTGGATAAACAAACTTTGGGTGAAAACGAGAAGTGTTCTGTGATTTTTTCTTGAAAAATATACACTTAAACAATGAACTTTTCTTTGGAAAGATGAACACTCATAAACTCTCTCTAGGAGTTGAAATAGTATGAAAAGTTGAGTTCAAAAACTTGGTTCCCGCACTTAAGAAGTTCTGTCAAAAGATAGTGGGAAAAGAAGTGGGAAAGTGGGAAAAAACATCTCAAACTGCCAAATAAACTATTCCCGCCAAAACTCGTTCGAACGACATTTTCGTTCGAATGAAGTCTCGTTCGAACGAGGCTTCTAACAAAGTTCCAGTGTGAACTCGTTAGAAATCTCGTTGGAAATCTGGTTCGAACATCATTCTCATTCGAACGACATTCCAGTGGCCAATGTGGGAACTCGTTGGCAAACTCGTTCGAACGACATTATTGTTCGAACGACAAACTTGTTCGAACGACAATTAGAACGAACTTCCAGAAAGTATACAAATTTAATTTTTAGCCCAGAAACTTTTTATATTATATTTTAAAGTTTTAATAAAATATTTCTTAAAATAAACAACAGTTTTAAATAAACTACACCTAATATAAAATGTTCCAAGCTCATATATATATATATATATATATATATATATATATATATATATATATATATATATATATATATATAATTGCATTCATACCTTAGGAGCAATGGAACCATGTTGATGACGTAGAAACGAGGCACAACAAACTCGACACTATGATGAAGCTTTATACTCTTGGCCGCTACGTCTTCAATAAACACGTCATAGGCTTGAAGGATGGTCAATAACTCTATCATATGACTCAAACGTTTTTGTCCGAAATTGAGCCAAAACTAAAAAGGACTCAATTGGAAATTTATGTCCTTACAAATCTTCCCCTTTGGCTATTCCGGGACAAAAACTACACAAAAATCCTAAAGGGTCGTCAAGCTCACTAGACTCAAAAACATCCCACCCAAACTTGACACAAGACCCAACGATCAAAATCTTTGCCGGTGAAAGTTTCCACTTAGAATATAGCTCCTTCACACTTAAGCAAACACAATAAACGCATGGGGAATATCAAAATATTTAAAGGCATGTAAATTAAATACTCCCCCTAAATTAATTCTCCTCTTTATCAAATAAATGACCTACTTAGAAAGATGTCTCCCCCTAAGATAAATCTCCCCCAAACTAAGATACGATTATAATAGGAATAGATACCATTTATCCCCCTATCATTCTCCCCCTTTTTGTTCAAGAATAGACAAAGGCTAAAGAATTAAAAATTAACGTATCTTTCCCAATTAAAGCATATTCACCCTCTAAACTAAGAAAGGGATAAATCGAATGGGATAATAAGCTAAAAACATGCAATTGTGCATAAGGTGATGAGAACATTGAAGCACATGGGTAACTAAAATGCAACCAATCCACAAAGATATGAATATCAACTATGTTGTGATAACAAAAGATATCAATTCATTGTAGTAATCTAAGCATGTGATATCGAAACAAAATTCGCAACAAGATAGATACCAAAAATGAATTAAAGCATTGATGGACGAGAAAGAAAGGTAAAAAGACTAAACAAGAATATCATATATATGTATACACAATAGATTCAAACTAAGCATAAGTACACACATATAGATATAAACACCAAAATGACACAAAATAAAATAACATAAGTTTTTCACACTCTTATAGCATAAATGTGTCATATGGAAACAGAAGTGTTGGGTTGTGAACAAGATACCAATGAATTAAAACCCAATCACTTAAACGACTTCACGTAGTTCGCATTTGATTGCAAAACTTTATCAACTAGAATTTAGCCTTTATGTGACAGGATAAAGTGAACTAATGAACAAACAAATACAATGCATACAAGCCTAGCATGTTGATGATTCTACAAACCAATAGAGTCATGACATTGAAAGCGCAACTAGGATAAACGGACATTGTGCAAACCATTGATATATCATCCAAACTCCCTCAATAAGCATATATATTATTCTTTTGAATGAATAAATCACCTAAACAAATTAGGCCTTGGCAAAAAAAAATTCGTTTAATGCCATATTTTCTTTTAGGCTTTTGGACCACGTATTTATTTTAGGTCCAAGAAAATTGTGGCTTACTATTCGCAAAGGATAATAAATCCTTTCGGAGCCCTTCCCCGTGCACATTTATATCTATCATTTTTATATCACACAAATCTCACGCGCAACGGATTTTGACATGCACTTGTCCTCCTAAGTCACATAACATGTAGATGGCAAGATTGGTAGGAGAACACCTCACAAAGATCAAATATAACATGTGACGTTAAGGTTCAAAAAACTCATGCATGTGTGTAAAGGCATATAAAAGTGAATCCATTAAACAAGTCAAACTTAAGCTACTCCATGTAAGCATGATAAAGAACATTTTAAGGATTAAAATTCTAACCAAAAGTTCTAGTCACATGGAAGTGAAATGAGGATTCAAACACAAACATATGCCATAAAATATGAGTAAAACCAAAATACACACAAAATAAAATCTTTTGAGTTTTTGAAATTTTTAACCAAAAATAAAAATATTTACTCAAAAGTCACACACAAATCATTTGAATTTTTCATTAAGCTTAAATTACCAAGAGATAAAACCCAAAGGATAAACAAAAATCTTTTTGTTTTTTTCATTTAATGCAAATTAAAGTGAAAGAATAAAATACAAAAGATAAACAAGTGATAATTTCTAGCAAGAGATATGAAATAAAGTAATGACTAGAAAATGACTAAACATGCATACACCTAGCAATGATACAAAATATGAAGCACAAAAAGCTAGGGTATGCAAACAACTAACACATTCAACCTTTAAATTTAGAAAGGGAGGTTTCATGTGAAAGCAAATGAGAATCAACAAATCTAATATCTAGCGTGTCTAAAAATGATTTCCGAACCCATAAAGATGTATATTTAAAATGATGGAATTTGGAAACAAATGGAATGCTAGACATAGACTTCCTAGGACTTCTTTTAAGATCAAAACAAAATGACCTAAGGTGACCTTTCCTACCACAATGCAAGCATGTGAAAACAAGAGAATGTTACCTAAGGTGTGACCTTTTCTAAAGTCCTTGGATAAAGTTGACCCTCTAAAACAAACAATTATTTTAGCTTTAGCAACGGAAGTATTTGAACTAGATGAGCTAGAACCATCACAACTACTCGAGTCTTGTAAATCATTTTGCATTTTTAACATTTTGGACTCAAGTAATAAATTAGGCTCCTCAATTTTACGGGACTCCTTCTTTAAATTTTCAATTACACCTAGAAGGTTATCACGCTCCCCCTCAATGTGAGCAAACATGTCCCTAAGAGTCTTTTCTCGACTATCACTCTCTTTCTTGGACATTTCTAAAATATTATAATTGTAATTTATGTCCATGAGCATTTCATGAAAAATATCTTTTTGAGATAGCGAGGTTTGCAAAAATTCAACTTTAGCTTTAAAACAAGAATTTTCATTTTCAAGAAATTTATTTCTTTTTGCAAATCTCAAATTTAATTCTCTTAATTTTTCATTACACTTATTAAGCCCATTAAATTCCTATCGAATAGCAAAAATTTCATTATTATTAGAAATGGACAAATTATCATTAAGACGTCCCATCGAGAGTTACAAAACAAATTGAGAGTGAGTAAAAATTGAACCACTTAAAAAAATGCAAGGAACACAAAAATTGTAAAAGCCGAAAAAAGGATCTTTGACGCGATACATTAGCGGTCCGGTTCTGATACCACTTGTTGGAACAAAAGGCCCTAGTTTTCGAAATTCTTATACTTCAAAAAGTAATAATTTCCTTTTTAAATATGCGGAAGCGAAGATGATGGTTCAATTAAAAATAAATTAGCAAATTTTAATTTCTATTCAAATTAAAATTAACAAAGTGAAATAAGATGGAACACACACACAATTTGATTTCACTTAAACATAATTAATTAACTCAAATCCTAGAAATTTTCCTATGTCATATTTGTCAATTTTACAAAATTAGGCCGAACCAATTTTAACAAACTTAAATTAAATTAACTTAAACATTACCCAATATTAATTTAGCACCAAATTAAACATAAGTAGTGATTAAACAAAATTTTATCTTTTTACCTAAGCATGCGTTCTAGGTGATATAGGAAGATAAAATTAAACAAAAAATCACTACGCCGCGATGTACGAGGAAAAAACCACAAACGAGAAACAACCTCGGACGGCCCTAGCCATAAGTCCACTAAGTATGGTATTTTACAAGTACAAGACACGAAAGACTTACAACACTCGACTTGACTCCTTTCAAGCCCTGATGCTCCTTTTTGTACCGACCTCCGCTTAGTTGACAATCCCGGACTCCACCGGAACCATGGAATTCACCAATGAGGAACTAGTAAGCCACCGTCAACCACATATGATGCCTTTCACCATATGAGAATACCGCAGCAAACAAACTCTTCTTATTCTTTGTGGGATGTAGAAGAAAACCCAAACGAACTCTTCAATAGGTAGAGTAGACCGGTGCCAAAACTCCAAGAAATGTATATATATATATATATATATATATATATATATATATATTTATATAAAGGAACTTGGATAAACAATCTTTGGGTGAAAACAAGAAGTGTTTTATGAATTTTTCTTGAAAAATATACACTTAAACAATGAACTTTTCTTTGGAAATATGAACACTCATAAACTCTCTCTAGGAGTTGAAATAGTATGAAAAGTTGAGTTCAAAAACTTGGTTCCCGCACTTAAGAAGTTTTGTCAAAAGATAGTGGGAAAAGAAGTGGAAAAGTGGGAAAAATCTGCTCAAACTGCCAAATAAACTGTTCCTGCCAAAACTCGTTCGAATGATATTTTCATTCGAATGAAGTCTCGTTCGAACGAGGCTTCTAACGAAGTTCCAGTGTGAACTCGTTACAAATCTCGTTTGAAATCTCGTTCGAACATCATTCTCATTCGAACGACATTCCAGTGGCCAATGTGGGAACTCGTTGGCAAACTCGTTCGAACGACAATTCGAATGAACTTCCAGAAAGTATAAAAATTTAATTTTTAGCCCATAAACTTTATATATTATATTTTAAAGTTTTAATAAAATCCTTCCGAAAATAAACAACAGTTTTAAATAAGCTACACCCAACTTCTCTTTAGGTGCCTCATCCGAATTTCGGGTTGAAATTATAATTTTTCCCTTTTGACTTTCCTTCTTTTCTTTCTTGATTCTTCTGATTTCTTTCTTTATTTAATTGACATCAAATACCTATAAAATCAATACAAAATACTTGAAACTCGGGGTACTCATTTGAATAAGTCAGTAGCAATATTATGAGATAAAATCAAATCGATTACGTTGTTCGAGGTGCTAAAAGTAACTAAATTAAAGGGATAAATTTGGAAGAATTTATGCCTAATCAAACCCCCCTAACTTAGAACTTTGCTCGTCCCGAGCAATGTAAAAGAATCCTAGCAAGGCTCAACTCTTGAAAATCATTTTATTGGGATAGAATACCTTTTTCGCGGGCAAGCGATTGCATTTAGCGTATGCAACAAGCCTTTAAACCCCTAGGTTACCCTAGTAGGACGAGTTGTGTCACGTGAGGGTTTGCAGTGAATATACCCACAAAATTCGACTCAAAGAACTTTCAAAATATGCAAAAATTGTATAATTCAAACTTTCCCAGAAAATAGTCATCATCAAGTCATGTTCAAGTGTCTCAAATCGTAGTGCGTGTGTGTGAAGCTGGAAATTTAACCCCCAATTTCCACCGATTGATCATTATGTTACTTACCCAAAAATTCGTTTTGATTTCAAATTCTCACGGAATGCTCTCACAAATGAATCTCTCGAATTATGGCTATTATCTCGGTATGCGTGATAAAAAGAGTAAATGTAATGGATGCAAAGTCACGCATACAAGTATAAAGATGGAAATTTTATAGTGATAGGATCTCATCAACGGATTATGGTTTTAAAAACGGGAACATTGCCTCTTATTCACGCATTCAATCTCTTTTATTATCTTTTGGTGTTTTAACTCTCCACGCGGTAACCAATTTCGCAATTTTGGACTCGGTTAGGACTTTTTCGGGTTTTAAGGTGTAATGGGTTCAAGGAAATGGGTTTAAAAAAATTGGAATTGGAAACTATTCTTAAGATGTCTATGAGTGCTTTTCCGGGCTTTTGCTCATTTTTTTCTTCGTTTTCTATTTTTTTCTATTTTTCACACTTTTCTTTTCCTGCTATTTTTGTTGAGCATATCTAATTTTCTCTTTCCCCTTTTATGCACTTTTCGAACTTTATTGAATATTCCCTTTTCGCAATTCTAGGTTGGGTTACCAAACGAAAAGGATAATTGTTATTCGGCTCAATTTGGGTTATCAAAGGGATAATTTTTCACATCTTTTTATGGCTAATATTTTTGGGTAACAAACGATGGCCTACTTCATTGTCCGAATTACTTATTAATTTACCATATGCATCTCGAGATTAATTAAGTTTAGAGATTTGTAGCGCGCTTTTTAAGGCAATACCACACACATTTTCCATAACCGATCAAAATGAAAGGATTGAGATCCTCGATGACTTTTTAGACGCTGAAAAGAACTTTGAGTTAACAATTAACTCAGATTGATTTATAAATTTCACAAAGATGAAAGGCTCGAATCTCACCGGGTTTGTTAATCTCCACACTTATTCGTTAAGTCGTCAATTTTCGCACAATTTACATCTTAGGTCAATTTCGGCTTTGTGTATTTGAATTTTACAACTTGAGACTTTAATCCGACTTTTAATGATATTTTTGAAAATTTTGAATTTCAATTTTTATTTATTTTGAACAAAAATATTTTTGGGTTTTTCAAAATCTTATGATTTTTTTTAAATTTCTAGGCATTTTTGAAAATTTGTGAAGTTTTAGAAATAAGCACTTGTGACCCCCCCTAACTTAGACTTTTGCATTGTCCTCAAGCAAAAAGGACTAAAATCTAAACAAGGAAAAATAAGAAGTGCGCTACATAGAGATGTATAAGTGTATAAGTGTGTAGAAGGAGATGAGTGTAAGAGGAATAAGACAATGATGTATAGTGGTTCAGTCAATTTGGCCTACATCCACTGTGAGGGTGTGATCCACTAAGTATGGGAACTAATGACCTTGGATACAATGCTCATAAGCTCACTTTCTCTCTCTACTGTGTGTACAAGCAGAGTTTTATCTAGGGTTACAATTATCGATCCCCCCCCCCTGTAGGGTGGTAGGTGACAAGTATATATAGGTCTTGGGGGGTGTAGTGTACCCCCCCAAGTATGCATGGGGCATGTGAATGATGATCTAGTCAATCCCCTGTTGACACCTGTAGATGCCAAATGATTACATAAGATTTTTCTATAACGGTCTCCCATGTGCCATGTGAGCCTCACGCGCACTGTTCCACGCGTCTCCCAAACCACGCGCTGTGATGATGTCACCCTCAGCCTATGAGCCGAGGCCGAGGGAAAAGTTCCTTCCGGTAGTGAGTCTAGCCTAATTTAGGCCTCGTACTGTCGTACCCTCGGAGGGTCGTCCGGAGCCTGATAAAGGGTCGGCCCCTCGGAGGCTCGTCTGGAGCCTGATAAAGGTTCGGCCCCCTGATGGGTCGTCCGGAGCCTGATGAAGGGTCGTCCTGAGCCTGATGAAGGGTCGGCCCCCCTGAGGGGTCGTCCGAAACCTGATGAAGGGTCGTCCCTCTGAAGGCTCGGCCAGAGACTGATGAAGGGTCGGCCCCCTGAGTTGTCATCTGGAACCTGATGAAGGGTCGGCCCCCTTAGGGGTCGTCTGGAACCTGATGAAGGGTCGGCCCCGAGGGGTCGGCCGGTTGGAGGTAATCCTCAGCCAGGCCGAGGATATATACGGGTATATCAATCACCCCCAGCTCTTAGCCATTGATGTTGTTGAGATGGCTGAGGGATAGTGTTGTAACTGAGATGCGTGTATGATCAGTTAGGTGAGTGACACCTGGGCAGATACTCATTGTTGTTCCAGTTTCCAAGGCATGGCGGCTGCATACTTTTCCTGGGGCTTTGTGCCCTAATGATGCCTTCCTCGTGGGTTGTGCCCTGCCTTGGTTAATGGGTCCACTCATTACTCAGGTATTTAAGAGATTTTTGAACTCTCTCTCTCTTCTTCTTCTTCTTCGCACCTGAACTCTCTCTTTCTAGATTCCAACCTTCTTGCCATTTCTGCAGTCTTCGATCCTTCAAGCTTAGCAACTTTGCCCTTTCTCTTCAGGTAATCCTTCACCCCCAGCGTCCTCTTTACTTTCATTACTTTTTTTGCTTTTTGGTTTTTAGGCCTGTAGGGCTTGATTTGGGTCGTTTTACAACTTTTTCGACGACTGGTTTTTGAGTGTTCTTGAGTGTTCTTGAGTGAAAACCATCGATTCCCTTTGTTTTAATCCAAAAGTCTAATTTGGTCAACTGCAAACTTGTTTGTAGTTAAGTTCCTCAAATTCCTCCAAGTGTAGGGTATTCCCTTTTAATGCTTAGGAGGCTTTATAGTTTAGCATCTGTATTCCCATCCTTGAGAGAGAAGCTCTTTGCAGGGATCAGACGAATAGAGGAAGAGGAAGAGAGGAGACGAGGGGCCGACCCTAACTGGGAACGACCCATATTTCCCATTCCTCTAGCCACAATAAAACCATTTGAACCGTCTGAGTCTTGTGGGTCGTCCTCTCGTCCAACCGAGAGTTACTCAAGTGAGATGGATGAGAGAGCGTCATCGCCAACTGGCGCTGGACCTTCTGGTAGAATAGAGACATCTGACCTAAGCCTAGGCCGACAGGCCGAGGGTATGGTGCCCTCCGAGGCTGTCCCTGTGACAACCCTATCTCCACATGCCTTCCAGATGGCCTTTCCCCATGGTCGTCTGGCAGATGACGAAGCCGAGGGAGAGGGGACTGAGGACGAGGGCGATGATTCAGATGACCAGGTCGATACCTCCCATGCCTCGTCCTATATCTCCTCAGTTAGGGATCGCGACCTCTTATTGTGGAGGCATGCCTATGGAGTGCCCCACAGCATAACCATGAGGGTTCCCTTTGAGTCTGAGAGGGTTTTTGAGGGTGAAGAGGGTGAGGTTGCAGTGTATGAACAGATGTTCAAGGTTGGCGTCAGGTTCCCTCTGCATCCTGCTATCGTAGATATCCTATCAGCCCTCGGTATTGCCCCCTCTCAGCTTCCTCCCAACTCTTGGAGGACGATACTAGGTTACATCTCCATGTGGAAGAACGCTTTCACTGATGAGAACTCGGCTGACATATTCTTGGCCTGCTACAATATCACCTCTTCGTCCAAACAGCCTGGGTACTATCATCTAGGGGCGAGGAGGTTTGAGAAAAAACTTCTCCACATGGCACAAACCTCCAACCACAATTGGAAGAAGAGATTCTTCTTCATCTATGGGGAGTGGGAGTTCTCAGCCGAGGCATCTCCTGTAGCCGATGGTCCGAGGGTCCCCCGAAGAGGGTCTAACCCGTCAATGAAGGCCAGGTCAGACCTCGGACTTAGCCTGGAAGAGAAAGATGTTGTTGAATATCTGAGGGGACGAGGGAGAGGGAGTGAACTTCCAAAGTTTGAAGATCTGATGACCCCTCGGTTCCTCAAGGAAGCTAGTCTGAAGGTCGGCCCCCTTACCGAACTATGTGAGTTGTACTTTTCTTTACTTTTTTTAAGTGTTTCTTTTTATCTCTGCATTTTTCTCATGTGTCGTACCCTTTTCAGGTCTTCATGCTGGTATATCAGACTATCTCTCGGAAATGACTGCTCCCAGTTTACTATCAGGCTTGGCAAAGAAGAAGGGTAAGGAGCCTCAGCAGGCTCCGAGGAAGACGAAGGTCGTGGGGCCGACGGTTGTTGAGCCGATAGCTGATAGCCACAAAAGAAAAGAGCCTGAGGTTCCTATTAACCTTCGGCCGGATTCTCGGACGAGGGCCTGGGTCAAAGCATCTGAAGGGACTGCTTCTTCGTCCAGCATGGGGGCCTTCTGTTCCCAGAACTTAGCACATCTGAGGGTCGAGCCATCATCGCTCATCACAAATTTGAGGGAAGCCAAGGCATCAATGTTTTATGCTCCCTCTGCTGCTGATTACGGCTTTCTATCAAAGATGCCTTCAGCCAAAGTGTATGACTATGGTCTGCACGGTCTAGCCTAGGTATCAGTCTTGATTCATTTCTTTTAATTGCATTCTTTTAATAACTATTTCCTCGCCCTCTTGACATCTGTTTATTTTTCTGTGCAGTCTATATGCGCCTTTACCTCGGCAACTAAATGGATGGCTGAGAATCAGGAGAAATTCCATGAGGCCGAGAGGGCTATCCAACATGGGGCCGACCTGCAGGCTGACTTAGATACTACAAAGGCTGAGCTAGAGAGTGCCAGAACTGAACATGCACGAATTATAGACGAGCTGACGAGACAGCATGATGAGGACCTGAGGGACAAAGACTTGCTTCTGAAGGAGAAGGATGAAGCCACGACCCATCGAGAGGCTCAGTTTAAGATTGAGCTATCTGAGGCTGTGAAGAAAGTCGAGGCAAACGCTGTGGAAGCCTATAAACTCTTCGATGAGTTCCAAGGCTTCGGCCTTGAGTACTTGGAGAGAGGGATAAAGAGGGCTTGTCGGTAGGTCATCCTCAAGTTCGATGACGTCGTCTCTTCCGTCCGTCCGTCTCTTGAGGCCGTTCAATTGGATGACCCCCTGATTGCCGAGGCTCTAACTCAGGTGGAATCACAAGTGCAAGTCGAGGGGGTCGGCATGTCTGAAGACCAGCCAGTTGTGGTCATTGAGTAAGCCCCTCTTGTGGATGTTGAGGCCCTGCCCTCTGGTATTGTTCCTTAGGGTGGCTGTCTGTAGCCCATACCCTCTTGATGTAATTAACATTTTTGTACTCTATCTTGTATAACACTTGATATTTCATTTATACTATCATCTCCTTTGCTGTCTTCCATGTTTTTCCTTTTGCATTATTTGTGTTATGAATCTTTGTTAATGCTACTAACCTCTCCCTCGTCTTTCTTGAGGGTGAACGAGGGGTCATCCCCTGCGTTGGCCCTCATTATAGCCGAGGATTAACCACCAAATTAACGGTTTTAAACAAAGTATTCCCTCGTCTTTCTTGAGGTCAGTGGTAGGGTCGTCCCCTCCACTGGCCCTCATCATAGCCGAGGGTTAATCACCAAATTAATGGTTTTAAACAAGTATTCCCTCGTCTTTCTTGAGGTCGGTAGTGGGGTCGTCCCCTCCACTGGCCCTCATCATAGCCGAGGGTTCAACTTACCAAATTAATGGTTTTTAACAGAGTATTCCCTCGTCTTTCTTGAGAACAATGGCGGGGTCGTCCCCTCCATTGACCCTCATTATAGCCGAAGGTTCAACTTACCAAATTAATGGTTTTTAACAGAGTATTCCCTCGTCTTTCTTTAGAACAATGGCGGGGTCGTCCCCTCCATTGACCCTCATTATAGCCGAGGGTTCAACTTACCAAATTAATGGGTTTTAACAAAGTTTTCCCTCGTCTTTCTTGAGGACAATGGTGGGGTCGTCCCCCCCATTGACCCTCATTATAGTCGAGGGTTCAACTTACTGTGACACCCCGACTAATTAAATACCGGGTAGCTACTCCTTTATTAAATCAATACAAAATGCCAAGTTGGTTCAGTTAATAGCATCACTGTCGAAAATATTTTAATAATTACTAACCACCTAATATTTAAAAAGTAAGTGCCAAATTTTAAGTTAAGTCTGATTAACATGCAGTAAAAGAATAATGAAAGAATTACAACCATTCACTATAAGGAAGTAATGAATAACCAACAACATAAATATAAATCCAGAGGAAAACTCCTCACAACAATCCCACAACTGAAAAATAATACGACAAGTCCGAAACCTGAATAATTACATGCTAGAAGTCTGAATAACTGAAGTAAATGAAATGTCTCTAAAAAAAATGGGCGACATGCCCTACAACTGATAAGTGCTGAATATAGAGTCAAGATAGATGAAGCGTCTACAAGCAAAGTCCCGTAACTTCCACAAACATCTACAGCTCGTCACCTGAATGAGACTCCTAAGCATGGTGTCCTTGTGGCTGGGCACCTAAAATGGTTTTACAAAATAGATTTGAAAGCAAATGGGTCAGAGCTCGAAAGTGGAAATCATTTTAAAAACAGCAAGTGTTTTAATAACATTAAAACATTAAATGCAAAATACATGTTAGGACGTGCACTCACATGGAATTCTCACCTCTCGACTACATGTGCACTCCTAACGTACATTACCCATCTAAATGACACATATAACTAACCAAAACGTAATAAGTTCTACCCCTTACTACTTGATTCCCACATTACATTCTAACGTTATCAATTAAATAGAGGGCTTTACATACACTCGCATTCTCAATTAGTAATATAGTTCACTATCAATCAACCCCTTATGTTTTCTCAAAACATTACCATAATTATCATCACAATATCTACATGAAAGTTCCCATTAATTAAGTGTATATTATTCATGTCATAAATATACAATACCAGCACCCCGAGACTAGCTGCGGTGCACACATACTCTGCTATCCATCCCGGTACATCACGTACATAAGGATCACGTATTCCGAATCTCTCAGGAATCGTTCTCAGATAACATCACAAATAATGGAGGCGAACACAGTCACATCACATGGGTCACGCACATACCTGCGCTCCCACGATCAACAGACTTATTAACATCCCAATAAGTCCTTCTCTGACCTATGCTCATCGAGGTAACCAATCTAAATCCGGGCAACACAAGGATTAGAAGGCCCTAAGCGAACGTAAACCTCCCGTGATAGCAAGTATGGTAGGTATGTCATACACATAAAATCAATACATATACTAAGTATGCACACCTCTTAGTAATTACCGTAATATATTGGAGGTACACTTCTCATTCTCGTACCGACATATAATACTACACAATTTATATGTTCCCGGTTAATATAATAAATTAGGTCGTCAATAGTTCTCGCAACGTAATAAACACTCACGTCCTACTTCATATTTTCCCTTGGGTTCAAACTACACTATTAGGTTTGACTCCTCATTATATCCCAAACATCCCAAATGTAACAATTAATCATCAAGGGAAGGTTATCTCTACGTATACACAAGGTTAGGGGACACTCGGGATCAAAACACGCTAAAAAGCCTAAACTGTCAACTCGTTCGAAGTCTCGTTCGAACGAGGCTGTTCGAACGAGAGTTCGTTCGAACGAAGTGGGCTTTCTAACGAGGTCTCGTTCGAACGAAAACATCGAACGAACTTCACCCTCGTTATAAGTCAAAGGTCAACTCGTTAGAAGCTCGTTCGGACGAGCTCGTTCGAACGACCTGGGCAGGTCTTCTAACGAGTGGCCAGTTTCGAGCCCATATTTCCTATTTTCGTTTTTCTAACTTATCTACACCTCAAATCTCATCCAAACATTAATCCAACGATTTTTTAAAGTCTCTAATAATTCCTAAACATATTTAGGTCATATACTAACATGATTTGTGGGGTTAATTCATTATAACCTCATTCAATTATCAAATCTCTTCATATTTTCCCCCAATTTTAAGAACATGAACCCTAGAATTTACAAATCATCAAAGAGCCTAAATTAAATCCATTTTTGTTTCATCCAAATTATAATATCATCAGAATAAACATCTAAATACCAATCTACATGCGATTCCTCATCAAAATGAAATTTCTACTTCCAATTTAAATAGGTTTTTCATTAACTCCCAAGAACAATACAATTTAATTGAATTTCCTACGCATGGAAGAAGCATTATCTATAAAAATGAAATTAAATCACTTGCCTTATTTGAATCTCTGATTTGATGACGAATTCTGAAGTGTTCTCTCTCTCTCTCTGCAGAATTCCTTCTCTCTCTCTCTCAACAAGCTTTTCTTCTCCAAAGTCAATGGTGGCTAGGGTTTGTGCTTTAGAAACTCTTTGGAACCAATTTCAATAACCTCTGTAGTCTATTTGGTTATTAGTGGGCTTAGTGGGTTATTGCCAATCAGATATTAATTCCCAATTTTCGTAGGTTTTAATTCCCAAAAATCCAAAATTACCAAACTACCCTTATACGTTGCTGGTATGGCCTAAAAATGCCCCGGGACCCAAACTAAACCCCCGGCTAGTGTTTTCTGACTATTTAGACCCTTCCGGATGCGTTGGCGCACTCAAAACGACCATATGGTTAATATAACTAAAATTCACTTTTTAATTAAAATAAATATAAACCTGACGTGACTGTCACACACGTCTCAACAAAATTTCCAAATTGCCGTATTTCAATCTCATGACAAATTTCATACTTCAATATTCATGTATAATCATATATGCACATTATATTCAAATACCAACTCGCATCTCGCTAGTATTTTAATCCAGATTAATTTCCAATTAATACACATTTAATTCAATTAATCCCATAAATAAATATCACAAAAATACGGTGTATTACACTTACCAAATTAATGGTTTTTAACAAAGTCTTCCCTCGTCTTTATTGAGGACAATGGTGGGGTCGTCCCCTCCATTGACCCTCATTATAGCCGAGGGTTCAACTTACCAAATTAATGGTTTTTAACAAAGTTTTCACTCGTCTTTCTTGAGGACAATGGTGGGGTCGTCCCCTGCATTGACCCTCATTATAGCCGAGGGTTCAAATTACCAAATTAATGGTTTTTAACAAAGTTTTCCCTCGTCTTTCTTGAGGACAATGGTGGGGTCGTCCCCTCCATTGACCCTCATTATAGCCGAGGGTTCAACTTACCAAATTAATGGTTTTTAACAAAGTTTTCCCTCGTCTTTCTTGAGGACAATGGTGGGGTTGTCCCCTCTATTGACCCTCATTATAGCCGAGGGTAGTTCTCTGTAGATGTTTCCATGCGTACTAGAACTGATGGACACAGGATGAGAGGAAACACTGGTATTTCTCATTAATTTTCCAAGTGTTCCGTCGGAGCAACACCTATTACAATTATGGTCCATCAAGACCTTACAACACTATTGATAGTATTTTTTCAAAATGATCTGCATTCCAGGGGTTGGAAAAGGGTTCCCCTTCTAGGTTCTCTAGTCTATAGGTCCCAGGGACGACTTCATCGATGACCCTATATGGGCCAGGCCAATTAGGATGGAGCTTGTTGGGCTTTTGCCAAGTCTTCTTGAGGACCAAGTCCCCCACTGCGATTGGCCTCTGTTTCACCCTCTGATTGTAAAACCTTGCGGTCCTCTGCTGGTAGGCTGCCTGCCTTATCTCAGCATCCTCCCTCCTTTCCTCAATCAGGTCTAAGTCGAGTCTCCTCTCTTCTGCATTTCTCTGGGGGTCATATATTTGGACCCTATGAGTAGGAAACTCAATCTCGGTGGGGATGATGGCTTCTGAGCCATAAGCTAGCATGAATGGGGTTTTTCCGGTAGAGGTCCTCACTGTCGTCCTGTATGCCCACAGCACGCCATATAACTCATCGACCCATCTTCCTTTTGCCTCCTCAAGCCTCTACTTGATTCCATCTAGGATTGTCCTATTTGTAACTTCTGTTTGCCCATTGGTCTGAGGTCGGCCTGGGTTAGAGAAAAATTGTTTGATACTCACCCTTTCACAGTACCTCTGTAGAGAGGTATTCTTGAACTGAGTCCCGTTATTAGAGATGAGGGTGTTGGGGAGACCATATCTGCATATAATATTTTTCCAGATGAACTGGAAGGTCTTCTGCTCTGTGATCGTCACCATCGGCTTCGCTTCCACCCACTTTGAAAAATAGTCAATGGCTACGATGAGGAACCGATAGTTATTGACGACCCTAGGAAAGGGTCCTACTAGGTCAATTCCCCACACTGCAAATGGCCATGGGGATGTCATGGAAGTAAGAGGCTGATGGGGTTGGTGAGGGATGGTGGCAAATCTTTGACATTTGTCACACTTTTTTACATATGCTGTGGCATCCTTCCCCAAGGTCGGCCACCAGTACCCTTGGGTGATCACCCTCTTCGCTAGGGATCTGCCCCCGATGTGGCTTGAGCACGATCCTTCGTGCACATCTTGCAAAATGGAAGGGACTTCTGAGGTATGCACACACCTAAGTAAGGGGAGCAAAAACCCCTTTTTGTACAAAGTGTCTCCGATGACAGTGAATTTTGCAGCCCTGTACCTCAGTTTCTTCCTTTCTTGCCTTGCTTCTGGAATCTCACCCTTTTTAATGTATCTGATCAGAGGGTCCATCCATGA
Source organism: Sambucus nigra (assembly GCA_949130495.1). Taxonomy (NCBI): domain Eukaryota; kingdom Viridiplantae; phylum Streptophyta; class Magnoliopsida; order Dipsacales; family Adoxaceae; genus Sambucus; species Sambucus nigra. Next base: position 421,734,664 of record OX422211.1, on the reverse strand, counting down.
AGCTTCTTGAGAAACATTTAGGCAATTTATAAGCATTCCCTCAGCGTCTTCAATAGTTGGCCAAAGCAAAATTTCTACTGGGACCGTCCTCCTGATGTCTGTCCTAGTTGCCGAGGCCAACCTAGCAAGGGCATCGGCACGGCCATTGTCTAGCCTAGGTATCCTCTTTAATTTCACTTCTCTGAAGCCCTTCAGTAACGACCTCACCTTCTCAAGGTACCTAGCCATCCTCTCGTCCTTAGCCTCGTAGGCTCCTAGTATCTGATTCACTACTAGCCTCGAATCACTGTGAACCAAAATCTGGCCGATACTAAGTGATCTGACCAAGGATAGGCCTGCTATCAAGGCCTCATACTCGACCTCGTTGTTAGAGGCCTTCGAATTGAACCTTGGGGCGTACTCAATGTCTGTGCCATCGGGTGCTGATACTATTAACCCAGCCCCGCTCCCGCTTTCGCAAGAGCACCCATCGACGAAGAGACTCCACACGGTGTGTTCTTCTGAGAAACTTCCCTCGGTGAGTGACCCCTGTCTAAAGAGATATCTTCCCTCTTCATTTTCAACAACTTTCCTTCTAGTGGTGCTCGTCTCAGCCTTATCTATAGGCGTGTCGGTGAGCTCACTCTGTTGGGTATCTATCTTCCCGAGGCCCTCATCCTCGAATTCATCATCTTCCCAAGTAAACTCAGCCACGAAGTCTGCCAATGCTTGCCCCTTAATGGTCGTCCTAGGCTGATACACAATGTCAAACTCCCCCAACTCTATAGCCCAGGCCATTAACCTGCCTGATTTTTCTGGCTTGTGTAGGACCTGCCTAAGAGGAGAGTCGGTGAGGATGACCATTATATGGGACTGGAAGTACGGCTTCATCTTCCTTGAGGCATGGATCAAGGCATAGGCTAACTTCTCCATCCTCAAGTATCTTTGCTCTGCCCCCTGAAGTGCCTTACTGTTAAAATACACTGGCCTCTGTACCCCGTCTTCGTCTCTGACGATTACTGCGCTAACAGCCGACTCAGAGACAGCCAGATACATGTAAAGTCGTTCACCCTGCACTGGTCGTGACAACAGCAAGGGAGACCCTAAGTATGACTTTAGATCCCTGAAAGCCTCATCACACTCTTCACTCCATTCGAAGGCCTTCCTAAGGATCTTAAAGAATGGCAAACACTTGTCTGTGGCCCTAGACACAAACATGTTTAAGGAAGAAACTCTCCCTGTGAGTCTTTGAACGTCTTTAATGGACTTGGGGGTCTTCATCTCAACAAGGGCCTTTTTCTTTTCAGGATTGGCCTCGATGCCTCTTTGGTTGACAATGAACCCCAAGAACTTCCCTGCTCCGACCCCGAAGACACACTTGGCCGGATTAAGCTTCATCTGGTATTTGTCCATCGTATTAAAGGTCCTCTCCAGGTCTGCCACATAATCCTCTGCCTTCAAACTCTTAGTCAGCATGTCATCTACATAGACCTCCATAGACTTCCCAATTTGGTCTTCGAACATTTTATTTACGAGCCGCTGGTACGTTGCCCCGCATTTTTTAGGCCAAAGGGCATGACCCTATAACAGTATGTCCCCTTGTCAGTAATGAAGGCTGTCTTCTCCGAGTCTTCGGGGTTCATGAAGATCTGGTTATACCCTGAATAGGCATCCATGAAGCTCATGAGCTCATGGCCTGCGATGGCATCTACCATCTGGTCAATGCGGGGGAGAGGGAAGCTATCTTTGGGACAGTGCTTGTTGAGGTCTGTGAAGTCCAGACACATTCTCCACTTCCCGTTGGCCTTTGGGACAATGACTGCATTGGACAGCCATTCAGGGTAGATGACCTTTCTGATAAATTCAGCGTCTTCTAATTTTTTGACCTCGTCCCTAATGACCTCATACTTTTCTCTAGAGTAAATTCTCCTCTTCTACTTTACCAGCTTCACTCCCTCTACCACATTGAGCTTATGGCACATGATTTCAGGGTTAATCCCCGGCATATCTACATGACTCCATGCGAAGACGCTTCGTCTTCTCATCAACAGTTTAATGAGGTCTTCCTTGATATTTGGCTTCAGAGACTTGCTGACTTGGATGGTTTTTTTCGGGTCATCCTCATCGAGGATGATGGATTCTACCTCTTCCACGGCCTCTCCTTTCTTGAGCTTGGTCTCGTCCCTGGGGTCTAGGGTATCAATATTGTAAGTGGTTGTAGCCCTCTTGTGTGCCTCCCTTTCTTCAGCGGAGTTGTAGTAACATTCTCGCGCTGTCGTCTGGTCTCCCTGAACTTCCCCCACCCCGTAAGGGGTAGGAAATTTGATCATCTGATGGACCGTAGATGGCACAGCTTCAAACCCCTTAAGGGCCACACGCCCCAGTATGATGTTGTAGGCCGAAAACACATGCTCATCCATCACAAAGAAACTGACCTTCTTGGTGAGCCATCTCGGCCATTCGTCCCCCATCCTGACATCAGCCTCATACACTCCAAGGGGATGAACCTTTTACCCACTGAACCCAATCAATGGATGATGGTACGGGTTGAGTCTAGCACGACTGAGACCTAAGGCTTTAAATCACGGCCAAAACATCACGTCTGCAGATGAGCCTCCATCTACTAGGATCCCCGGCACTCCGCACCCGTGCACCCTGGTAGTGATGACGAGAGGGTCATCATGTGGGGCTAAGAGGCCTTTGAAGTCCATTCTTGAAAATCCCACAATCAGAGTGTCCATATCAACCTTCTTCCTCTTTTCTGACTTGACCTCCAGAGAGGTTGAGTGTACCGTCTTCGTCACTGCCTTGGCCTCAGCCACATGGGCTTTCCTGTCAGCGACCTCAGACCCTCCTCCTGCTAGACCCCCGGAGATCATTCCCACTCCTAGTGAGATCATATTAAGCCTCTTGACAGGGCCGTGGTCGTCTCTCGGCGGCAGGTCAGGGTCGTCCTCATCATCAGAAGGGTCATCCCCTCTTTTTTGAGGACCTTCTCTACATGCATCGCCTCGCTTCTTTCTGGGATCGTCCCCTCGGCCCCTCTTGAAGGCACCTTTGTCGACGTACTTTCTGAGCTTCCTTTCTTTCAGCATCTTCTCAATCTCATCTTTCAGAGCAAAGCATTTGTCTGTTACGTGACCTTGGTCTTGGTGAAATTCACACCACAGGTTCTTATTCCTCTTACTGGCAGCTTCTCAGGCCACTTTAGGGACCGGTCACTCTTTTTCTCATTGAGAATCTGTTCACAACTGACCGTTAGAGGGGTGTAACCAGCGAACTTGTCATCCGTGGACCTCTTCTTCCCCTCTTTGTTCTTCTTAGGGTATTTACCCCCACTAGCACCTCCTTTTTCGTCTTCATATTTTGCGGCCATCGCCTCTTCGGCGTTCATCACCTTTCCTGCTGTCGACAGCAATTCATCCATCATCCTCGGAGGGTCTTCAACAAGCTTCCATAACAGCTTCCCCTTTTGGATTCCTCCAATCAGGGCTGTCATAGCTATGCTCTCCTCATAGTCTTCCACCTCCAGCTTCTCTTTATTGAATCTGGCTATGTAGTCCCTCAGACTCTCATTCTTCCCCTGCTTAACGTAGATCAGGTGGGGGGTCTTCTTCTGTGGCTTCACCCCAAAGCAAAAGTTATGGATGAACTGGTCTGCCAACTGCTTAAAGTTTTCAATGGAATTTTTTGGAAGAGACGTGTACCAGACATGTGCAGCCCCTGTCAGGGTACCAGAAAAGGCACGAAACCTCATCTCATCTGAGATAGAGTATATGTCTGCTGCTGATTGATACATCTCAACAAGGTGGACATGGTTGGTGCTTCCGTCGTATCTTGGGGTGACCACAGGTGGCTTGAACCTTGATGGCGTAGGGAAGTTGACTATCTTCGCCACAAAGGGTGAGCCTATGGTGTATCCTGTGACACCCCGCCTAATTAAATACCGGGCGATCACTCCTTTATTAAATTAAATCAAGGTAAACAGTTGGTTCATTCTCAGCATCACTGTCGATAAAAATAATTTTTTTTTCCAATTTAACACCCTAAATAATTAAGCTAAGTGTCAAAACCATTTTCATACATACATTCCAAATTTTATTTAAAGAAAAACATTTATTTTATTAACAACATTCAATAAGTAAGAATCACACCACATTAAATATCTGCAACATAGTCCAATTAATTTAAAACATTCGATAATCGAATGTCCACATGCGAACTATAAAGTAACACCATCAATCTGAATAAAACCCATAGTAACAATACTGGAAATAATAAAAATACAAATGTCCAATAACAATGGAATAATGGAAAGAGCTACACATGCTCAACTAAATGAAAGTGCTAAGAGTGGATCCGAATGAACGAAGTCGTCTATTCAAAAGACCTGCAACTCCCACCTAAGCTGCAGCGCGTTCCTTCCAAGAGATCCTAGGCAAGACGCCCCTGTGGCTGGGCACCTGTAATACATACATATATATACAAGAGAGAGAGAGAGAGAGAGAGAGAGAGAGAGAGAGAGAGAGAAATGGGTCAGAGCCCGAAAGTGTGTTTGATTTAAAATACGTTTAGCAAGTATTTAAATTGATACAGGCCAATGCAACAACATATTAGAGCGACACTCTCTTGAGAAATTCTCACCTCTCTTATAATGTGCACGCCTATCGTACTAACCTTCCCAACGGTTTATCTTATCATTTTATCATACTAGCTTTCCCCATAATTTAGCTTATCTTAACTTACTCATAAGATTTCAAAACCGAACAATATCATTGTTTAAAAAGAATATTTCCAATTAGTAGCACAACTCTCGTTTTAGCTTTATTAATTTATAAAGTTTCCCAGTATCATATTATACTTTCACAAAACAAGTATTTACCATTTGAGTCATCAACCATGTCCTACTTATCAAATCACAGTAGGCTGTTTCAAATTTCCAAATCTCATATATATATATATTAACTACTCGTATAATATATATAAAATAACAGCACCCCACATAAAACTATGGTGCGTGCATACTTCTACTATCCAAACCCCATACCACTCATATCAAGGGGAATACAAATTCGGAATCACTCTCGAATTGTATTAACACATACACAAACAATATCGAGGTGAAGCATAGATTCCAAGTCTCTAAGAGGATGGCACATACTCGCGTCTCTTATGACCGTCTGAACTATCAATTCGATAGCCTGTACCAAGGATATCTATCTTCTAGGGTACAAGTCAATATCCCCCATAAAGGTCCCATCGAGATAAGACTGTCCCAGCGCGGTAACCTCAAGGATAGCAAGTAGCACGGTATGTTTTTCACATGTATATAATATATGTACACACAATCATATAATTATACCACTTTTATCAAATTAATATAGGTTCCTCTCGTCACCCATAATTACAACATTTATCCTTAATTTCACATTATTAGAATTACGTATAAGGTTTCATCTCTAACCTTAACTCAAAGGGTTTTCTCACTTATTACGTGACACTCGTGGACTCTATCCTTCCAAGTAGAAAATTCAGTAAGGGTCATTATTACGTTTCAACGTAACTCTCTTACGCGCCTCACTATTTAATATATCAATTTACTAGCCCTAAAGTAAATATCCCATAAATACCATTCTCGTCGAATATTAATGATCCCAACATTTATTCATACGCCCTACTGGTCCTCCATGTCTCCCAAATCATTATACTAAGAATGCCCAAGAATTATATCACGACAATTCGATTTTTAAATCATTTACAAAGGAAATAAGAGTCTGCTAGGAGGGGTCGATCGATCGAGGTTTGGGGCTCAATCGATCGAACCTTCGATCGATCGTAGCTCTGGGCTCGATCGATCGATCAAACAGGTCTGCGAAAATCTGCAGAATTGCAGTTACGGGTTTCATATCCAAATTTACACCAAATCCATATTTTCAAGTTCCAATCGTCCCAGAATTAATACTTCTAACCTTATATCATCATATCAGGTATATTCAACGTGACACATATCACTTTACATCACTAAACATGGATTTAACATGCCATAATTCATTTAAAACTCAAGAACCCTAAAAATTTCTAACTCATGATTCTAATCTGTTAAATCCCAGAATTTCCTTCTTATTTACACCAAAATTTCGTGGGTTATCTTTCTACATCACAAGAGACTTCCAGAATAAGGTTTAAGTCTTCACTACATGCAAATTCCTATCACAATTTGAGTTTTCTTCCATATTTTTCATCCCTAATCATTCCTAAACTAATATGGAAATTGCACCAACGAAAATAGCAAGATAAACACTTGCCTGGGATTTTCGACGTTCTGATTTGTAGATGTTTTTCGTGTGGTTGCGTAGCCCGTTGCGCGATCTACGCGGTGGTGGTGGTTGTGGTGCAAACGGATGACTTTCGGGGCCTTGGATTGCCTTGGAGCTTTCTTCTTCCCTCTCCTATGGCCGTCACTTGTGTTTGGAGTTTCTAAACCTAGATGACAATCCAGATATCTGATATAACCCTTGGTATTTTCGTGGGTTTAATTACCCAAAAAGGTAAAATGACCAAAATGCCCTCCCGGGTTACTAATTAGGCCTAAAAACGCCCCGAGACCCAAACTACACCCCCGGGTGCACTTTTCTGACTATCTCGACCCTTCCGGACGCGTTGGCACACTCAAAATTACCTACGGGAAACTTATAAATATTCACTTTTTATTTATCAAAATTTAGTCCCGACGTGACACGAGCACATTCCGACTTAAATTTCCGAAATTGTCATTTAACTCACTCATGACATTCAATATAACCAATATAATATATTACTTTGCTCATTAGTAATATTCAACAAATTTCCCATAATTACAAACTCTCGTCACGTTAATAATTATAACATAATTAATTTCCGGATTTTTATTAAATAATTTATTCACATTAACTTTAATAAATCCCCAAATTAATATAGCATAAAAATACGGGGTATTACATACTTCCCCCCTAATAACGGAATTTCTTCCCGAAATTCAGAAAATAAGGCATACCTGGTAAAAACAACTCTGGATATCTCCCGCGTATATCTGCCTCGCGCTCCCAAGTGGATTCCTCCACATTATGATGCTCCCACTGGACCCGCACAAGTGGAACTATCTTCGACCTTAATCTCCTCTCACTATAGTCTAGGATAGCCACCGGTCTCTCCTCGTAAGAGCTATCAGGCTGCAAGTTGATCTCATCTATCACAATGTGAGTATGGGCCATATCATCCCGAAGATATCGTCTTAACGATGAGATGTGGAATACATCGTGGATGCGATGTAAATATTCTGGCAGTCCCAACCTGTATGCAACCGGCCCAATCCTCTCGATGATGGGAAATTGTCCCACGTACCTCGGAGCCAGCTTCCCCTTCTTCCCTAACCTCATCACTCCCTTCATAGGAGATACACGTAATAACACTTGGTCCCCCACACTAAACTCCCGAAAGAACCGTTTCGCATCGGCGTAGCTCTTCTATCTGTCTTGGGCTACCCGAATACGACTCCTGATCATCCCAATCCTCGCGGAGGTCTCCTGAATCACTTCTGGTCCTAGCAACTTGTTATCCCCCACTTCGAGCCAACAAGCTGGGGAACGACAAGGCCTGCCATACAAAGCCTCAAATGGAGCCATGCCAATCGTGAACTGATACGAGTTATTATAAGCAAACTCTACCAGTGGAAGATGTGGCTCCCAACCTCCTCCAAAATCGAGAACACACATGTGTAGCATAGCCTCTAACATCTTATTAGTACGCTCTATCTGTCCATCTGTCTGTGGGTGGTAAGTTAAACTCAACCTCAACTCAGTACCCATAGCCTCCTGAAAGCTTTCCCAAAAACGTGACACGAAAATCTTATCTCTATCTGACACAATATTCAGTGGCACCCCGTGTAATCTGACAATTTCAACGATGAACAACTGAGCATACTGACCCGTGGTATAATCTTTTTGCACCGGCAGAAAATGAGCCACCTTGGTCAAACGGTCTACAATCACCCAGATAGAATCGTGGCCCCGCTGTGATGTAGGCAACCCTGTAATAAAATCCATGGAAATACTCTCCCACTTCCACGCGGGTACTTCCAATGGCTGAAGCAATCCTGATGGTCCACCTTCACCAGCTGACAGGTAGAACACTTGGACACGAACTCAACAATGTCCTTCTTCATCCCACTCCACCAGTATTGTCGCCTTATATCCTGGTACATCTTATTGCCTCCCGAAAGTACTGCAAATCGGGACCCATGAGAATGAGTCATCAAAGCATGACGTAATTCTGCTCCTTCTGGAACCACCAATCTCCCATTAAACCGCAAACCTCCATCGGAACTAACGGAATAGGACTCAGCACCCTCAGCTAGAAATCGTACAATATGCTCTTGGCAAAATGGGTATGTCACCCTCGTAACAATCTCGGGTGTGACTGACATCAAGGACATATAAGAACGTGCTACTGCTTCCTGATGACCCAACTCCTTCCACTTTGCTTTCCAGATGTCTGCTACTTCGTCTACCGGTCTACGACTCAACGCATCAGCAACTACGTTGGCCTTTCCCGGATGATACTGTATATCGAACTGGTAGTCCTTCACAAACTCTAGCCATATGCGCTGACGCATATTCAGCTCTCGTTGAGTGAACAGGTACTGCAGTGATTTGTGGTATATGAACAAACGGAACTTCTCCCCCAATAAGTAGTGTCTCCATATCCTCAATGCAAAAACGACCGCTGCTAATTCCAGGTCGTGGGTGGGGTAATTCTTCTCATGCGGCTTAAGTTTGCGGGAGGCGAAAGCTATAGCCTTCTCTTCCTACTGAAGTACTCCCCCAAGTCCCCGTAAGGACGCATCGATGTAAACCAGGTACTCCTCACCCGACTTCGGTAACGCAAGGACTGGCGCTGAAGTAAGCTTGTCTTTCAGCTCGTCGAAAGCCAGCTGACAAGCGTCATCCCAAACATATGGTACCCCCTTGCGAGTCAGATTCGTCAATGGACCCGCTATTTTAGAGAATCCCCGAATGAATCTCCTGTAGTAACCAGCTAACCCCAAGAAACTACGCACTTCCGTCGGTGTCGTGGGATGTCCCCACTCCCTCACCGCTGATACTTTACTCGGGTCAACTGCTATCCCCTGCTCAGAAACAACATGGCCCAAGAACTGTACCTCTTGCAACTAGAATCCGCACTTCTCGTACTTAGCATACAACTGATTCTCTCGCAGAGTCTGAAGAACCTGCCTCAAGTGCTCGGCATGCTCCTCCTCGGAGTGTGAATATATCAAGATGTCATCTATGAAGACGATGACAAACTGATCCAAGAACTCTCTGAATACTCGGTTCATCAAGTCCATGAAAATGGCTGGGGCATTTGTGAGTCCGAACGGCATCACCCTGAACTCATAGGACCCATATCTCGACAAGAAGGCATGCTTTGAAACATCCTGCTCTCTAATACGTAACTGATGGTACCCCGACCTCAGATCTATCTTCGAAAAGAAAGTTGCTCCCCTCAATTGGTCGAACAGATCATCGATTCGAGGCAATGGATACTTATTCCGTATCGTGACCTTTTTCAGCTCCCGGTAGTCCACACACAATCTCAGTGAACCATCTCTCTTCTTCACAAATAAAACTGGAGCGCCCCAAGGTGAGGTACTCCTGCGAATGAAGCCCTGACCTAATAGCTTCTCTATCTGATCTCGTAGCTCTCACATCTCTGCCGGAGCCATACGGTACGGTGCGCATGCTATAGGTCTCGTATCTGGCAGTAAATCTATAACAAAGTCTATCTCTCGACTGGGGGGTAGGCCTGGTATCTCCTGAAACACATCAGAATACTCCCTGACAACTGGGATCGAATCTAAGGGAATCACAACCTCCTTAGAGGTATCCTCCTCTATGTAATACAAATGAGCGGTCGAACCTCCCTCTGGGCGAGGCATCGCCACTACAAACATCTCTTGCCCCGGAATGTCAAAAAGAATGCTCCCACCGAAGCAATCAATCATGGCTCTATAAGCTGCGAGCCAATCCATACCAATAATCACATCATGCTCGTGCATGTCTAAGACTAACATGTCCGCAGGTAATACCAAACTACCGATCTCTACCCCCACTCCCCGGCATATAAAGAAAATAAGTGACCCACTCCCCAGTGGTGAGTACACACACGTCACTGTGCTCTCTGCTGTGGCTAACAACCCTAAGGCCTTCGCAAAATGCGTAGCTATAAAACAATGTGTTGCCCCCGTATCAAACAAAACTCGACCCATAGTACCATGGATAGGAAACATACCCTCAATCGCGGGTGGTGCCTGTGGAGCTGCTGCCTGGTGGACATTATAGACACGTACGTACTGTAATAGCCCCTGCTGCACTGGAGCTGCTGGAATGGCTGGTAGGGCTGGCACCTGGGCTGGAGCTGGGAGTGCAGGTGGAAATAGTGGCCTATGTGGCTCATTATGGGCTCCCTGCTGTTGTGGGGCCCTATCGCCCTCTGGGCAATCCTGACGCCTATGGCCATGTTTACCGCACCCAAAACATCGGCCTTTGAAGTTACCTCCCCTCTGACCCTACTGTCCACGGCCCTGATGGCCGTTGTTTCCCCGCCACTGGCCCTGTTGGCCCTGATTAGCACGCTGCTGGCCCTGCTGCTGTCCCTGCTGTCGGTGTTGGCCCTGCTGATTAGGCTGGCCCTGCCTATAGCCCCCATATCCCTGCCTAGAATCACCTGAACGGAATCGCTTAGCAGGGTCCCCCTGATGGGAACTCTGCTCGTGCTGACGACTCTGTCCATGAGATGGTGCCCCACTGGCACTATTACCCCCGGTCCTGCCCTGCTGGCTGGACTCTCCTTCTCTCTTGCTTCCCTGAAGATGGAAGCGGTGATCCTGGTAATGTAGTAACGCTGCATTGAGTACATCAGTGAAAGTACTCAGAGATAAATTCCCAATAAGGTGCTGACGGATCCTCCAAGCTAACCCGTCGACAAACAACATAATCCTCTTACTCTCAGTAGGTGCCTCATCTGGCACAATGGTGAGAAGTCTTGTGAACTCCTCCTCATACTCAGCTACAGTAAGGTTCTCCTGCTTCAGATTTAGTAACTTCCGCCTCATCTCAGTCTGCACTACGGGTGGAAAATACTTGCGGTCAAATCTCTCCCAGAACAACTGAATAGGGATCGTGTCCCTCTCCTCCAATGTGGTAGTGGACTCCCACCACTGCAATGCGGCTCCCACCAGCTTAAAGGAAGCCAATAACAGCTTTTGCACGTCAGTGCACTCATACATACGGAGATGTCGCTAGATGTCTTTCTTCCATTGGCTAACTGTTACAATATCGGAGCTACCAGAGAACTCAGGGGGATGCGCTTTCTGAAAAGCATCCCGAACCCTCTCCCATGCAGATGAAAGTTGTGCTGGTACTGGCGCCACTACCTGAACCTGGGGTGGAGCCTGCTGAATCACCGCTATTGCGGCATTCACCGCCTGAGCAACAATGGCGGCTACTTCATTTTCATTCATTGTGCCTCGTGCCGGAGCTGCTGGCTTCTCGGCCTGGGCACGCCTATCTTTCGGAGCACGTCTCGGAGGCATCTGAAATGTGAACAAGTTTATTAGTCTACAGTTATTATTAAATCTCAAATAGCAGAAGACTTAAACGTAAAAGTAAGAGTACAACAATCCTAAAAATAGGGCTCTATAGCAACAACGTTAAGATGAAAGCGAAATAAGTCGTACAGATCCTATGGACTCTAGAACCTGATGCTCTGATACCACGTGTGACACCCCGCCTAATTAAATACCGGGCGATCACTCCTTTATTAAATTAAATCAAGGTAAACAGTTGGTTCATTCTCAGCATCACTGTCGATAAAAATAATTTTTTTTTCCAATTTAACACCCTAAATAATTAAGCTAAGTGTCAAAACCATTTTCATACATACATTCCAAATTTTATTTAAAGAAAAACATTTATTTTATTAACAACATTCAATAAGTAAGAATCACACCATATTAAATATCTTCAACATAGTCCAATTAATTTAAAACATTCGTCAATCGAATGTCCACATGCGAACTATAAAGTAACACCATCAATCTGAATAAAACCCATAGTAACAATACTGGAAATAATAAAAATACAAATGTCCAATAACAATGGAATAATGGAAAGAGCTACACATGCTCAACTAAATGAAAGTGCTAAGAGTGGATCCGAATGAACGAAGTCGTCTATTCAAAAGACCTGCAACTCCCACCTAAGCTGCAGCGCGTTCCTTCCAAGAGATCCTAGGCAAGACGCCCCTGTGGCTGGGCACCTGTAATACATACATATATATACAAGAGAGGGAGAGAGAGAGAGAGAGAGAGAGAGAGAGAAATGGGCCAGAGCCCGAAAGTGTGTTTGATTTAAAATACGTTTAGCAAGTATTTAAATTGATACAGGCCAATGCAACAACATATTAGAGCGACACTCTCTTGAGAAATTCTCACCTCTCTTCTAATGTGCACGCCTATCGTACTAACCTTCCCAACGGTTTATCTTATCATTTTATCATACTAGCTTTCCCCATAATTTAGCTTATCTTAACTTACTCATAAGATTTCAAAACCGAACAATATCATTGTTTAAAAAGAATACTTTCAATTAGTAGCACAACTCTCGTTTTAGCTTTATTAATTTATAAAGTTTCCCAGTGTCATATTATACTTTCACAAAACAAGTATTTACCATTTGAGTCATCAACCATGTCCTACTTATCAAATCACAGTAGGCAGTTTCAAATTTCCAAATCTCATATATATATTAACTACTCGTATAATATATATAAAATAACAGCACCCCACATAAAACTATGGTGCATGCATACTTCTACTATCCAAACCCCATACCACTCATATCAAGGGGAATACAAATTTGGAATCACTCTCGAATTGTATTAACACATACACAAACAATATCGAGGCGAAGCATAGATTCCAAGTCTCTAAGAGGATGGCACATACTCGCGTCTCTTAGGACCGTCTGAACTATCAATTCGATAGCCTGTACCAAGGATATCTATCTTCTAGGGTACAAGTCAATATCCCCCATAAAGGTCCCATCGAGATAAGACTGTCCCAGCGCGGTAACCTCAAGGATAGCAAGTAGAGCGGTATGTTTTTCACATGTATATAATATATGTACACACAATCATATAATTATGCCACTTTTATCAAATTAATATAGGTTCCTCTCGTCACCCATAATTACAACATGTATCCTTAATTTCACATTATTAGAATTATGTATAAGGTTTCATCTCTAACCTTAACTCAAAGGGTTTTCTCACTTATTACGTGACACTCGTGAACTCTATCCTTCCAAGTAGAAAATTCAGTAGGGGTCATTATTACGTTTCAACATAACTCTCTTACGCGCCTCACCCTTTAATATATCAATTTACTAGCCCTAAAGTAAATATCCCATAAATACCATTCTCGTCGAATATTAATGATCCAAACATTTATTCATACGCCCTACTGGTCCTCCATGTATCCCAAATCATTATACTAAGAATGCCCAAGAATTATATCATGACAATTCGATTTTTAAATCATTTACAAAGGAAATAAGAGTCTGCCAGGAGGGGTCGATCGATCGAGGTTTGGGGCTCGATCGATCGAACCTTCGATCGATCGAAGCTCTGGGCTCGATCGATCGATCAAGCAGGTCTGCGAAAATCTGCAGAATTGCAGTTACGGGTTTCATCTCCAAATTTACACCAAATCCATATTTTCAAGTTCCAATCATCCGAGAATTAATACTTCTAACCTTATATCATCATATCAGGTATATGCAACGTAAAACATATCACTTTACATCACTAAACATGGATTTAACATGCCATAATTCATTTAAAACTCAAGAACCCTAAAAATTTCTAACTCATGATTCTAATCTGTTAAATCCCAGAATTTCCTTCTTATTTACACCAAAATTTCGTGGGTTATCTTTCTACATCACAAGAGACTTCCAGAATAAGGTTTAAGTCTTTACTACATGCAAATTCCTATCACAATTTGAGTTTTCTTCCATATTTTTCATCCCTAATCATTCCTAAACTAATATGGAAATTGCACCAACGAAAATTGCAAGATAAACACTTGCCTGGGATTTTTGACGTTCTGATTTGTAGATGTTTTTCGTGTGGTTGCGTAGCCCGTTGCGCGATCTACGCGGTGGTGGTGGTTGTGGTGCAAACGGATGACTTTCGGGGCCTTGGATTGCCTTGGAGCTTTCTTCTTCCCTCTCCTATGGCCGTCACTTGTGTTTAGAGTTTCTAAACCTAGATAGCAATCCAGATATCTGATATAACCCTTGGTATTTTCGTGGGTTTAATTACCCAAAAAGGTAAAATGACCAAAATGCCCTCCCGGGTTACTAATTAGGCCTAAAAACGCCTCGAGACCCAAACTACACTCCCGGGTACACTTTTCTGACTATCTCGACCCTTCCGGACGCGTTGGGGCTCTCAAAACGACCATACATGAAACTTATAAAATATTCACTTTTTATTTATCAAAATTTAGTTCCGATGTGACACGAGCACGTTCCGACTTAAATTTCCGAAATTGTCATTTAACTCACTCATGACATTCAATATAACCAATATAATATATTACTTTGCTCATTAGTAATATTCAACAAATTTCCCATAATTACTAACTCTCGTCACGTTAATAATTATAACATAATTAATTTCCGTATTTTTATTAAATAATTCATTCACATTAACTTTAATAAATCCCCAAATTAATATAGCATAAAAATACGGGGTATTACATATCCCTCCTGAAGAGGGTCCCGGCTCTTCAGTATATCACCGATCTTATCCTCTAGTCGCTGGATTGAGTCATTCCAGGGCCTCACAGGGTCGGCTTGGCCGATGTTATCCCCTACCTCCTCTTTAAGGTGGACGGAGGGTTCTGCTGCGGCAGGCCTGTGTCGGCTGTTTACTTCCCTTTGTCCGTCATCCCATCCTTGGGGTCGACCATCTGCTGCCTCCCTCCTGGACCTCGCAGCACTTCTTGACCTGGACAATTTTTCTTGCATGTCATTTACTGGGCCCAGCCTCTCAAAGGCTGACCCCCTGCTCAAGCGATAAAAAGCTGAGCCTCTCGGGCGATCATCAAGATTTGGTCTCCCGTACTTTCCTCTACTATCCTGGAGAGGTCGTACAGTATTATTGGAGACCTCATACGGTTCCCAGCATTCTATAGGGGCCTCCTCTCCCTCTAGATCGTCATACCTGTCCTCAGGGCAAGGGTTTCCTTGCCTCCCCAGGCGTAGACGCCGGGGGTCAGCAACATCCCTACATCACTGAGGGGGTGGCAGGTCTTTGCGTGGTGCCTGGGGTGGTCCCCTGGCCTCATGCTGTCCTGGACCTGCTGCCAGAGTAATCATCTCAGGTGAAACCCCTGGTGGTCTTAGTATGTTCTGGCTTAGAGCTGTGAACTGTTCCTGCATCATTCGCTGGCTTGCTACCAGAGACTTTAAGGCTACTGCCACATCAGCCATCTCAGACTGAGGCGGCGGCTGACTGGAACTGGGTCTTCCGCCATCATCCGGCGGGGGAAGCGGTGGAGGTGGCATTTCAGGTGCCATGTGTTTGAGCTATGAAAAGCTGAACTGAAGAACAGACTGGTGAGCTTGAGAACCTTAGTGGGTCTCTTTCAATGGTGAAACATCTCCTCTCAGGGGGAGTATTGGATCACCACCAGAGTGCCCAGTGAGGTCAAGCTGTACAAAGGAAGAGATGTCTTCTCATTCCCACAGACGGCGCCAAACTGATGATGCTAAGATTTAGCACCACCGGATAAATGATAATGAGCTCAAACAGTAGTAACCATGGCAGCCATAGAGATGTAGAAGTGTATAAGTGTGTAGAAGGAGATGATTGTAAGAGGAATAAGACAATGATGTATAGTGGTTCAGCCAATTTGGCCTACATCCACTAAGTATGGGCACTAATGGCCTTGGATACAATGCTCATAAGCTCACTTTCTCTCTCTACTGTGTGTACAAGCAGAGTTTTAGCTAGGGTTACAATTATCGATCCCCCCTGTAGGGTGGTAGGTGACAAGTATATATAGGTTTTGGGGGGTGTAGTGTACCCCCCAAGTATGCATGGTGCATGTGAATGATGATCTAGCCAATCCCCTGCTGACACCTGTAGATGCCAAATGATGACATAATATTCCCTCACGTGAGGGTGTGATTTTGTTATAACGGTCTCCCATGTGCCATGTGAGCCTCACGCGCACTATTCCACACGTCTCCCATACCACGCGCTGTGATGATGTCACCCTCGGCCTATGAGTCGAGGCCGAGGGAAAAGTTCCTTTCGGTAGTGAGTCTTACCTAATTTAGGCCTCGTACTGTCTTACCCTCGGAGGGTCGTCCGGAGCCTGATAAAGGGTCGGCCCCCTGATGGGTCGTCCTGAGCCTGATGAAGGGTCGGCCCCCTGAAGGGTCGTCCGGAGCCTGATGAAGGGTCGGCCCTCCTGAGGGGTCGTCCGCAACCTGATGAAGGCTAGGCCCTCTGAAGGCTCGGCCAGAGACTGATGAAGGGTCGGCCCTCTGAAGGGTCGGCCCCCTGAGGGGTCGTCTGGAACCTGATAAAGGGTCAGCCCCGAGGGGTCATTCGGTTGGAGGTAATCCTCAGCCAGGTCGAGGATATATACGGGTATATCAGCGAGTACGATAAAGCGGTGCCTCAATGCCAGCATCCTTGAGGATGGAGGTAATCCAACGTGCATATGGAAATGGTGATGCACCTTTCTCATCCATGGCTGTGATAATGATGTCGGCGTATAGGGTGCGAGCCAGGTTAATGGAAGTGTTGGGATCGAAGAGGTGGTATATCAACGTGGCCTGACTGGGATGCATCGCTGAATCGTTGGACGTTTGCAAAATATTTACACACACAATTTGGAAGGTGAGGCGCGCTTTCTCATTAAGATGGCCAACAGCGACAGTTTTTCCCCTCCATGCAACATCGGGAGCAATGCGCTCCATAATCAGTTCTTTGGTGACCGGTGCGACATTCCTTGGGTAGGTGAAATCTTGAACATCGGGAACGTCGTATTCAGCCAACTTGGCCGTGAGAAGGGCCAACGAAAAAGGGATGACGGTACCATCAACATATGCTTGAGACTCGAATTGGCCCTTCGAACAAGGGAGACATAGAAAGATCGGACCTCGGCGGACAAACTGCCTCCTATGGTTGTGTAGAAGGGTGCTATCAATAGAAAAAAAAGCAAACAAAATAAAAAAAATACTCTCTTATTAATGACACCCGAGAGGTACCCGATAGGGTCACCAAGAAGCCCAAAAGCCATTGCGAAGTATCAGCGCCACTTCAAGCGTCAGCGCCGCTTCAAGCATCGGCGCCGCTTCAAGCGTCGGCGCCGCGACAAGGGTCGACGCCACCTCAAGCGTCGACGCCGCTTCAAGCATCGGCGCCGCTATAAGGGTCCGTGTCACCTCAGGTATCAGCGACCGCTTCAAGTGTCAGCGCCACTTCAAGCGTCAGCGCTACCTCAAGTATCAGCGCCGCTTCAAGCGTCAACGCCACTTCAAGTGTCGATGCTGTTGCAAGCGTCAGCGCCACTTCAAGTATCAGCGCCGCTTTAAGCGTAAGCGCCGCTTCAAGTATCAGCGCCACTTCAAGCATCAACGCCACTTCAAGTGTCGACGCCGTTGCAAGCGTCAGCGCCACTTCAAGTATCAGCGTCGCTTCAAGCGTAAGAGCCGCTTCAAATATCAGCGCCACTTCAAGCGTCAGCGTCGCTTCAAGTGTCAGCGCCACTTCAAGAGTCAGCGCTACTTCAAGTATCAGCGCCACTTCAAGCGTCAGCGCCGCTTCAAGTGTCGGTGCAGCGACAAGGGTCGGCGCCGCCTCAAGTATCAGCGCCGCTTCAAGTGTCAGCGCCACTTCAAGCGTCAGTGCCACTTCAAGTATCAGCGCCACTTCAAGCGTCAGCGCCGCTTCAAGTGTCGGCACCGCTTCAAGTGTCGGCGCCCCTGCAAGTGTCGGCGCCGCTTCAAGTACTAGCGTCGCTGCAAGTGTCCGCGCCGCCACAAGGGTCGGCGTCGTTTCAAGTACCAGCACCATTTCTCATGCCAGGGCCGCCGCGAGTGTCAGCGCCTCCGTAAGTGTCCGCGCCGCTGCAAGTGTCGGCGCCACTTCAAGGGCCAGCGCCGCTTAAAGTGTTAGCGTCGCTGCAAGGGTCAGCGTCGCTTCAAGTACCAGCGCCGCTGCAAGCGTCAGCACCGCCGCAAGCGTCCGCGCTGCTGCAAGTGTCAGCGTCGCTTCAAGTACCAACGCCGCTGTAAGTGTCAGCGTCGCCGCAAGGGTCAGCGCCGCTTCAAGCGTCCGCGCCACTGCAAGTGTCGGCACAGCTTCGAGTACCAGCGCCGCTGCAAGTGTCCGCGCCGCCGTAAGGGCCGACGCCACTTCAAGTGCCAGCACCGCTTCAAGTGTCTGCGCCGCTGTAAGTGTCAGCGCCGCTACAAGGGTTAGCTCCGCTTCAAGTGTCAGCGCTACTAAAACAAGGGTCACTACAGCAATAACATTCGAGAGGTGCCCGCGAGAGTCACCACAGAAGTCCAAAATTGATAAATACCACTGCAAGGGTCAGCGCCGCTGCAAGGGTCACTGCAGTAATGACAGTCGAGAGAGTCGGCGTCACTGCAAGGCTCAGCGCCACTGCAAGGGTCACTGCAGAAATGTTATTCGAGAAGTGCTGCTACAGGGGTTTTGACAGAAACTCATATTGAGGGAGTAGCTATCGCGAACAACTCCCCATCATGAAACATCAGTCTCTAAATGAACAACAACACTAACACTTTACTTTCTTGTACAGGTTGCCTAGTCGAGCAAGCAGGACTCGAACAGGCGCGTTGGGACCTCCTGGGAGTTTTGGCTTGGCGGCTGAGGGACAAGGTATGTTGAGCAAGCTCAACCACTTAACACTATAGGATTGAGAGAATACTAGTAGGAAGACCCATAAGTCACTCGAGACTACGCACACTGCACACTTGGTCACAAGTGAAGTGAGCAGCCAAAGAGCTGGCTACTCAAAAGAAATAAACTCTTTACAAGAAAATGACTTTTCCAGAAGAGGGGGTCATCGAGGTCCCTCTCAAGAAAAATAACACTTTTAGAGGAGATGAGTCCTTAAGGTCTCCTCTCTCAAGATTTGCAAAATTGCACCACAAGTTACCGTTTCAAAAGATAACTACCAAATCTAATATTTTGTCTCCATTAGGGGACATATGTGCTTTTTGATTTTTGGTCGGCGCCAGGTGGCGCCTGCAGAGGGGACAGGCAGGCTGCCTACAGGTAGGGACAAATGGTACATTTCAGACATTGTTCCCCACCAACTCTCTCAATTTTGGCGCCCAAAAATGTCAGCTCACCCCTAACGCCCATGTATAAATAGACCTCCGGGCAAGGTCAATATACACAATATAAAAATTGCATTGTTACTCTGCCAAAATATCACCAGACCTACCTAAGTATTCTCTCCCTGCTCATTCTCTTAGTGATGAGTGCCTTGTTCCTTCACTCCCCACTGACAGCCATCACTCTCAGGTGTTTCCCTTGAGAAAATTACTATTTTTGCTGTGAAAGTTCATCTTCTTGCAGGGAGTGAGTTGAAGCTTGAGTTCCATTGTTACCAGAAGGAGAAGTTTTCTTCAGAAGTTGCACCAGGAGACCTTGAAGACCTTGTAGGCAGCGTCCATTAGAGTGGGTCACGCCTCACCCTTTCCAGTTATTCATAGACCCCAGTCTCACTACCCTCCTACAGGTTGATTAAGGAATCGGCATCAACCCCTAGGCATGAAGAGGGCGATGATGGAATTGGGCAGACCTTCCCATTGGACAGCGCGCTCCATGTGGAGCTTTCGATCCGGACCAAAGAACCAATTGCACCACCGCTCTTCTTAGCGGGAACGAAATTCACCATGGTCGGAGGGGAGGATTTTAGTGGAGTCGTATTTAACGGGGGCGGGGCGTCGGGCCATGATAACAAGGAGAGTTTGCTGGAAAATTAGGGAGAGAGAAGAGAGGAGTGAGGTGGATGAAGGTGTCAATAAAAGTGGAGGCTATGGGTGGGTATTTATAGGGGAGGGGTTGGTAGGGTTTGGGAAATGGAGGGAAAGGGTTTAGAGGGACAGAGGGAGTGTATTTGGGAGGGAAATTGAAGGGTTAGTTATGGGGAAAGAAATTGGGAGGGCGGGGAAGGGATTGGGGAGAAGGGGGTGCATCTAGGAAACAGTGGAAATTCATTTCTGCAGAAAGCAGACCGATCCGGCTGGGGATCGGATCGGTCCGGTACTTTAATTTTTGAGTTCTTCAATTGTCAGAACGATCCGGCTATAAAATAAAGGAACCGATTCGAGGCGGACCGGTCCGGCTCAAAAATAAAGGAACCGATCTGGGTTCTTGGACTGAGCTGGATTTTTCCCCTAACTTAATTGTGAGCTCTCTTCTCCGAAAGTTTTCAATTCTCACCATTCTCCCTATCAGTTTGGATTCAAAATTCTCTCGATATCTATGGTTAACGCAACTCTCAATTTCCCGAAATATGTGAATGCTCTCACCTTATTGTACCCTAATCCTAAGAACTGTCACTACTCACACGACTCTCATCTACTATACAGAAGAGTTCACCTCATACGCATCGGGGGTACGACGACCTCACTGTAGCAGCTCACTTTACCCCGTAAATGGGGTCCAACAACCAAACGGTGTCAACTTCTTCCACACACGCCTTTAGATATGGCTTTAGGCGTTGCCCATTTACTTTGAATGTATTTCCCCCTTTCAAATCGTCTAACTCAACAGCTCCGTGAGGGAAAACATTCTTCACAATGAACGGGCCAAACCATCTTGATCGCAACTTATCCGAAAAGAGATGAAGCCGAGAGTTATAGAGAAGCACTTTTTGCCCGGGAAGAAACTCTTTGCGTCGAATGATGTTATCATGAACGAGTTTCATCTAACTCATTTAGCGTTCTCATACGCATCATTGCGCATCTCTTCTAACTCATTTATTAGAAGCTTGCGAGCTTCACCGGCCTTATCCATGGAATAGTTTAACTCCTTAATTGCCCAATACGCCTTGTGCTCTAATTCCACAGGAAGATGGCAAGGTTTTCCATACACAAAGCGGAAAGGGGACATGCCAAGCGAATTTTTGTATGCGGTACGATAGGCCCATAGGGAATCTTTCAATCTAAGTGACCAATCTTTACGGGTAGGATTGATGGTCTTTTCGAGAATGTTCTTGATTTATCGATTCGCTAGTTCGTCATGCCCATTCATTTGTGGGTGATAAGTCGTTCCAACCTTGTGAATGACACCATACTTTCTCATGAGCTTCATGAATGTCCTATTGCAAAAGTGCGTGCCATTATCACTAATTATCGCTTTGGAGCACCAAAACGGGAAAGTACATGTTCCTGCAGGAACTTAATCACCACTTTGTTGTCATTTATCTTGGTAGCTATAGCTTCCACCCATTTAGAAACGTATTCTATCGCGACAAGGATGTATAGGAAACCAAAGGATGAGGGGAAAGGGCCCATGAAGTTAATACCCCAACAGTCGAAGATCTCAATAATGAGTATGAGGGTAAGAGGTATCATGTCTCGTCGGGTAATAGATCCCATCTGTTGGCACCTATTGCAAGATTTACAAGAATCGTTCACATCCCGAAATATTGTGGGCCAATAGAGGCCGCATTGTAGAATTTTAGCGACCGTCTTTTTGGTCAAAAAGTGTCCTCCACAATCTTTCAAATGACCAAATTGGATGACTTTTGGGATCTCGTCATCCGGTATGCATCGCCGAATGATTTGGTCGGTGCAATATTTAAACAGGAAGGGATCGTCGTAGAAAAACATGCGTGACCAAGTAATAAACCTCTTCTAATCATGCGGTGTCCAGTCGGGAGGGAAGGCTCCCGTGACAAGGTAGTTCACTATATCCACAAACCAGGGCAAAGAAGAGGTAGCAAAGAGTTGCTCATCCGAAAAGTATTCGTCTATGGGTATGGGATCACTATGTACGTCGGACGAAAGCCGTGATATGTGGTCGGCAACGACATTTTCTACTCCTTTTTTATCTTTAATGGAGAGATTAAACTCTTGTATGAGTAGGATCCACCTTATGAGGTGCGGCTTTGCGTCTTTCTTCGCAAGTAGGTATTTCAATGCCGCATGGTGGGTGAAGCAAGTAATGGGAGAACCGATAAGGTAAGATCGAAATTTATCAAGAGCAAAGACTACCGCTAGAAACTCCTTCTCGGTAGTGGAGTAATTGAGTTGTGGTCCGAAAAGAGTCCGGCTAGCGTAGTAGATGACATGAGCCTGTTTGTCTTTTCTTTGGCCCAAAACAGCCCCTATCGCGTAATCTCTAGTATCACACATAAGTTCGAATGGTAAAGACCAATCCGGAACTTGCATGATGGGAGCGGACACAAGCATGGTTTTTAGTTTTTCAAAAGTGCTTTGGCATGCTTCCGTCCACTCAAATGGGTTGTCCTTCATAAGTAGGTTGCTTAAGGGTCTAGCGATGGCGCTAAAGTCCTTAATGAATCTTCGATAAAAACCCCGCGTGGCCCAAGAAGGAGCGCACGTCTTTGAGAAATTTTGGTGGGGGTAGGTCGGCTATGACATCTATCTTAGCTCTATTAACTTCTATCCCCTTGGATGAAACTATGTGGCCAAGAACTATTCTCTCGGTGACCATGAAGTGGCATTTCTCCCAATTCAGCACTAAGTTCTTTTCCACACACCGGGCAAGTACTTTTTGTAGTTTTTCAAGACAAAGATCGAAAGAGGTACCAAAAACGCTGAAATCGTCCATGAACACTTCAAGTCCTCTCTCGACCATGTTGCTAAATAGGCTCAACATGCACCTTTGAATGGTCATGGTTTCATTACACAAGCCGAATGGCATACGTTTGTAGGCAAACGTACCAAAAGGTCAAGTGAAGGTTGTTTTCTCTTGGTCAAGTACATCAACCTCAATTTGATTATATTCAGCATAACCATCAAGGAAACAATAGTAAGGGTGGCCCGCTACTCTCTCAAGCATCTGATCAATAAATGGTAAGGGGAAATGGTCTTTCCTAGTTCCCGCATTGAGTTTCCGTAAATCAATGCAAACGCGCCACTCGGTGGTGGTACGTTGGGGAAATAGCTCTCCCTTAGCATTCTCAATCACTGGCATGCCCGACTTCTTCAGGACAACTTGAATAGGGCTCATCCACTTGCTATCTGAGATTGGGTAGATAATCTTGGCATCCAATAGCTTAATTATTTCAGTCCTCACCACTTCTTTCATATTAGGGTTTAGCCTTCTTTGCATTTCTCTTGAGGGTTTGATATCCTCTTCGTGATGGATCTTGTGGGTAAAATCAAAGGACTTATCTATCCTCTCCTAGGTTATTTAATATGGGAGGGGAGTTTCTTCAATTCGAGGGTTAGAAATTTTTCAATGGAGGGAACCATGCGTGTATCCCTCGGTGGTAACTCCTTGAATCTAGAAACCCAACTTACATCTCTCACGTCCTCGTCCGACGCTTTCTCATCAAATAACTCTCTCAACTCCTCAACCTCCCTCTCGAATGTGGTGTACATCCCCTTACTCTCGTGGCTCGACACTAAACATGACCCTAAGGCGTCTCCATAATAAGTTTCCTTGAAATACTCCTCTACGATCTCATCTATTAGGCTCACCGCGTGAAGATCATCTTCTTCCCCCATCTATTAGGCGATATGGAAGATGTTAATCTCTAAAGTCATGTTCCCAAAAGTGATTTGCATTTGCCCATTCCGAGTATTGATGATTGAGTTAGCCGTAGCTAAGAACGGGTGCCCAAGAATGATGGGAACATGGTTGCTCGAGGTGAATGAGGGATCCATGTCCCAAATGACAAAGTCTACCGGGAAGTAGAAAGGGTCAACTTGGACGATCACGTCCTCAACTATGCCTCTTGGGATCTTCACAGTTCGATCCACTAATTGGAGAGTGACCTTTGTGGGCTCGAGGTCGCCCAAATCAAGTTGCCTATAGATGGCGTAAGGGAGAATATTGACACTTGCTCCCAAATCAAATAAGGCTTTCTCAATTTTATTTTCTCCAATGATGCAGGAAATGGTGGGTGCACTGAGATCTTTGAATTTGGTTAGGAGATCATTAAGTAGAATGGAGCTCACGTTCTGTGCTAGAAAGACATTTTTCTTTACCTTCATCCTCCTTTTTACCGTCAACAACTCTTTGATGACTTTAGCATAAGGTGGAATTTTCTTAATGGCATCGAGGAAAGTTAAATTCAGCTTTATTTGCTTTAGCACGTCTAGCACTTCATCACGGGGGTTTGCTTTATGGGAACAAATCAACCTTTGAGGAAACGGTGCCGCGGTGGGTGTTTTCACTACTAACTCGGGCTCAGTAGTGTCTTATTTCTCACTCTCATTCAAGGGTACATCTTCGGCCTCTTTCGTGCCAGGCAAAATCTCCTTGTCTTCGGTTGCATCGTAAGGGGGAAGTGACAAAATCGACGACTCTCCCACTACGAAGAGTGGTCACAACTTGACATTACTCCTGATGTTCTGTCGAGGTGGAACTAACACTAGTTTGACCTTGGGGCGGTCTTTGGCCCTGGGCAGGAAACTTGCCCTTCTCTTGGATACTCAACGATGATTACAACTATGAGATATTTGCATTCATGTCATTCATCATGCGCTCATGCCTAGGATTAGTTATAGTCTGGGTATTGATAAAGTGGTTCATCGTATCCTTAAGACTTCTTCGCGGTGGAGGGATGTATGCTCCTTGAGGTGGTGGTGCTTGTACATGTACTTGCATGTGTGGAGCTTGTTGAAAATGCGGTGGTGGAGGAGGAAACATGTGAATTATGATTCATCGCAACATGTTGTTGCCCATAGCTAAAACCAGGGTGGTTTTTCCATAAAGGGTTGTAAGAATTCCCGTGCGGCGCACCAAAATTACCCTTAAATCCTCCTATGCCACTGACTTTCTCTTAAAGCATCACTTTGTAGGTGGGTATAGTCGGGCATTCCTCAGTTGAATTACCCGCCTCACAAATCGCACACACCTTCTTAACAGGGTTTGGGATAGATCCAGTTGGTCATCTTCCACATACCTCACATAGGTCTCGTAGTCCTTTCTCAAGCATATCGAGTCGACTGTCCGCTATAGAATTATTTTCTACATGAAATAGGCCGAACGCCGATGGAGTGGTGGTCACTTGACGACTTCGATGTTGAGCATTAGGGTCAGTTGTATCCCAGGATTGGGTAGCCTCGACGACATACCTCAGGTGAAGCGCAGCATCATGGGCGTCTAAGTCGACAAACGAACCACTACCCATGGTTTTAACGAGTTGCTTGGAATTAATGTTCATCCCATTATGGATAAAGGAAATGATTTGCATTTTATCAAAACCATGATGGGGACACGAGGCAGTTAACTCATTGAAACGCTCGTAGCATCGTTCGAATGACTCATTTTCTAATTGTCGAAAAGTTTGAATTTGAGCCTTAATAGAATTCATTCGATGTGGAGGAAAGAACTTCTTGAGAAATTTGGATTGTAATTCGTTCCACGATGAAATCGAATTTGGAGGTAAAGACCATATCCAGGTCTTAGCCTTATCCTTTAGCGAGAATGGAAAGAGTTTAAGGCGGAGCACATCTTTTCTGCAAGTTTGGTCAGTAAGGGTCTACCACGCCTCCTCAAATTCCATAATGTGGGCATGTGGGTTTTTTGAATCCAGTCCGTGGTAAGTGGGAAGTATCTGGATCATCCCATTCCTAAAGAGAAATTGTCCCGCATTGTACGGGAGTAAAATGCATCCCGAAGTGATAGTGCGCTCGGGATATAAAACATCTCTCAAAGGGCGATACGGTGCCTCTCCCTCGTCGGCAGCTGCACTACCGTGTTGTGACATGTCTCTCTCTCTCCAAGATTTGGTATCCTCACTTGGTATACTTGGAGTGCGATCTGAAGTGTGTCCTACGAAGGAAAACGGCGTGTTATTTGAGATTGAGTGGGACGGTGTGGGAGGTGGAACCCAGAACTGTGGAGCGTTAGGAGTGTGAGGGCTATCAGGATCGTACTCAATAATCGGGTTTTCGTTAATGTGGGTTGGAGTGTTATGGGGAGTTGGAGTGAGTTCAAAAATTTTCATTAACAGCTCATGAGAGATGATGATGAATATTTTTGTGCTTTTGGAAATTTTTATATGTTTTTGGATTTTTTGAAATTTTTGGTCAAAGTTTTAGATTGACTCGATCTAATCATAAGTCTACCTAATTCCCCAGCAACGGCGCCAAAAACTAGACGTGACTCAGAATGTGTCTCATAAGTGCGTACTCTCTAGGCTCAAGTGCAAGCCTATCGAGTTAGTAATAAACCCGGTAAGTCGGGATCGTATCCACAAGGAAATAGGACAACAGGGTTGTAACGACGTTGGATAGACGAAGTAATCCTAACTCTGACCCTAAAAAGAAAGGAAAAGATGATTTGATTTTGGGAATTGGCTACAACTAATTGCAATTTAAAAATTATGGAAAAATGCAACTATTCTAAATTACCTAAAATGCAGATGAAGAATGATTTAAAACTTTAAACTATATGATGAAGAAAAATAGGACGGGAATACAATCCCCCAACCCTAGTGTATTGCAGATATAAAACTAATCATAAATTTAAATGATAAATTAGACCCATAATTTAGTACTCCCAAGCATTACGTATATGAGGTTCAAGACCGCACCATACTTAATCAGAAGACGAGTAAATCGGTATTGTAATAATTACACTCGAATCGTATTTTAAAGCATCCCGGTTACCCCGAAGCAAATGAGATCCAAAGATCTACAATTGTCGTGTTTCTACGCAATACGATCATAATCAAACCATTAAATTTAGAGGATTAATTTTACGTACATACAACTACCACATCGGGTGGGGTTCATGCATCCCGACCCTTAAAAGTCTAGCCTACCATGATGAAGTTAATGAAGATGATTTTTGAATTGCAGAAAACCATGATTAAACTAAGGAAGAATTATAGAATGATGTAGAAAGGAGATTGGACAGAAGAAATTAACTATTAATCTTACCAAAGCACTAAAAGCAGCAATTGAAATTACTTGTAACCACAGAATTCTGAACAATCTTCAATCTTGTAATTAAATTTGTAATCAATCTTCAAACTAGGGTTTTTATAGAAAGAATGGAAAATTAACTAATATCTTCGTACTAAGAATGATAATAAAACGGGTTTAAATACCCTAAAAAACTTCAAGAGTTTAAGCTGCACTAGGACTCTCCATTAGAGGAAGATTAGAAACTTAAAATTTGACAGTCGGACCGGTCCGGTCCTCCTGCCGTTCAGTCTGGCTGGAATCCTGATCGGTTCTTTTATTACTTGGGCGGATCGATCTGGTGTTGCTCGATTCGTTTTTTTTTTGTCTTCGATCCGTCTTCGGTCCGGGGTTCTCTGGAAATTGGCAATGCGGATTGGTCCGGGCTTCCTTTGACTTTTTCTTCAAACTTTGACTGCTCATAAATTTCACACTGGGACTCCGATTGAGGTGTCGTTTCTTCCTATGTGCTCATGAACTTGATATCTTCAACTTCTCTTGCCTCATCCAAATTTCGGGTAAAAATTACAATTTTGCCCTTTTGACTTTCCTTCTTTTCTTTCTTGATTCTTCTTATTTCTTTCTTTCTTTAATTGACATCAAATACCTGTAAAATCAATACGAAATACCAGAAACTCTGGGTACTCATTAGAATAAGTCATTAGCAAGATTATGAGAAAAAATCAAATCAATTTCGTTGTTCGAGGTGCTAAAAGTAACTAAATTATATGGATAAATTTGGAAGAATTTATGCCTAATCAATAGATCTGGAGGAATTGCAGGAGCAAAGGATTTAGTTGGACAAGTTAACTAATAAAGGATTCATTCATCCCAGTGTATACCCGGGGGGAGCCCTATCCTCTTTGTGAAGAAAAAGAACAACACCATCGATTATAGACACTGGAATAAGCTGATAGTAAAGAACAAGTACCCCATGCCCCGTAATAATGATTTATTTATTCGTCCTGTTGTGTAGGGCAGGCAGGTTTTTAAAAATTAACCTTCATTCCAAGTACCATCAGTTCCTCATCAAAGAGGAGGATATTCCTAAGACGACATTCGGAATATAGTATGTGCACTACAAGTTCTAAGGATGCCCGTCGGTTTGACCAATGCCTTGATAACATTCATGGACATGATGAACCACATCTATCATCCTTACCTAGACCTATTCGTGGTGGTCTTTGTGGACAACATATTGGTATATTCATTCTCAGACATATACCACGATGAGAACCTCTACATGGCATTGCATGTGCTCAGGGAAAATCAACTGTACGCTAAGTTTAGTAAGTGCAAGTTCTAGATGGAGGAGGTCTGGTTCCCTTTCCACGTGGTCTCTCGCGAGGATATTTCTATTAATCATTCTAAAGTAGAGGTCGTCCTAGGGTGGGATACAACAAATAAAGTTTTTAAAGTGTGTAGTTTCTTAGTTTTGGACGTCTACAACCGTAGGTTTGTACAATATTTCTCTAAGGTTGCATTGACCCTCGCCATGTTGACTCGAAAGGATGTGCACTTTGAGTGGTTCAACGACTCTGAGTCAAGCTTTTAGGAGCTAAAAGTTAGGTTGACTTTTGCACCCATTCTTTTCACCAAAAATGAGGTAAAGTTTATACAATGTATCATTACACTTCGGTTAAGAAGTCTCTAATGCATCCCGCCAATTAAAGGTGCATGAGAGAAACTGCCCCACCCATTATTTATAGCTAGCTACGGTGGTGTTTGACCTTAAGAGCTTGAGGTATTATATGTACGAAGAATGGTTTGAGGTGTTTTTAGACCATAAGATCCTTTAGTACATTTTCACACAAGGAGATATTAATCTTCGCCAAATATGGTGGATGGAATTGATGGAAGACTACAATTTCTCATTGGATTATAATCTTGACAAGGCCAATGTGGTGGAAAATGCTCTTAGTATGAAGTCTAGTCTCACCCTTGCAGTGATGAGATGTCAACGGGTGAATATGTTCGAGGAGTTGCAAAAGTTTGACATGCACGTTTAGTAAGGTTACAACAGACCATACTTATGGGATGTGGTAGCTAGCAACCTCATTCATCTTAAAGTCCTAGAGGCCCAATCGTATGATCCAGAATTTATTCTGTATCGACACCATATTCTGAATGAGAAAGTGTTCGACAATCTTATAGTGGATAAGGATGGCGGGGTGAGACACAAAAGTCAACTTATTATCCCTATTATCGAGGAGCTTCAGGATGAGGTCATAATAGATCCCCATCACTCTCACTTTAGCGTACATACTAATGCTACAAAGATGTATAATGACACGTGTAAGGATTTCTGGTGGTTCAAAATGAAGAGAGATGTGGTGATGTATATAGCCAAATGCTACACTTGTCAGTAGATAAAAGTCGAGCATAAGAAGCAACCAAGGTTATTGCAACAACAACCCATGACAGATTACAAGTGGGAGCACATAACGATGGATTTCGTAATGGCATTACCACGGTTTGAGTGTGGCCATGATGTTGTATGGGTTATAGTAGATTATCTCATGAAGTCCGCATATTTATTTTCGATCAAGTTCAAGGACAACATGGCTAAGATGACAAGGTTATACGTCAAGGAATTAGTCAGGATTCATGGTGTCTCTTTCTCAATCATCTTAGATAAAGACCTAAGGTTTGTAGCTCAGTTTTGGGGAAGTTCCTGCAGGAATTGGGTACCGATCCTAATGTGAGTATGATGTATCATCCCGAATACAGATGGGAAGTCAGAGAGAACTATCCAAATCATAGAGGATATGATGAGAGCCTCTTCACTCAACTTTCCGAATAGTTGGGTGAAGAATTTTCATCTAGCAGAGTTTGTCTACAACAGCTACTATGCAAAGAGAACTGGCTCAGGGTGATGTCATGATTAATTTTTCTTAACTCTATGAAAGCAAAAAAAGTGGCCATAAAAGACCTCTATAAATTGGTAGCCAACTAGGCAAGGTCTATCACCATAGTCTTTAAGATCGTCCCCATGGGTAAAGGTATAGGTAACCTTGCCCCGTATTGAACAAAGTACTTACTGAAACACATATGTTGAGCCGCCAAGGAGCAAGACCTCTCATGGGGTTTATCAACCCTCAGAGTAACGGAGTTCGGAATTTGGAAGTCATACTGGATGTTTACCAAGTCTTACTTAGTAATCCTTACAATAGTATGTTCCCCACCAGAAAAATCAGGTTTATTAACCCCCAAATAGTTGACCGCCATAGTCTTATAAGAGAATGTATAGGTAAGGAGATTCCTATGCATCTCAGTCCCTCTCGCCTCGGTCGAGGGAAAATAAATGTGAGTCCCAATCGCCAAGAGCGGTGTCAAATCCAAGAGTTTAGACATGTAAAGGTTATCGATAGACATCCTTGAAGAATGAAAGAGAATACTCTCTCGGGATATTCTTAAGTATGGAAAGATGGTTAGAGTGAGACGTGAAGATTTTAAACCATCCATAAGGGGCTCTTTATCCCCCTAAGGCCTGGCCCTTCAGTCCCTTCTTCCCCCAAAGAATATCCTATTACATACTTCCAACTGCTCAAAAGCCCCTTCCCGATGCACTCTTATCATGATGGGACTCAGTGGAAATCTATGACCTTACCCCAAACATATAAAAAGGATAACCCTTGCAAACCTTGAAAGAAGCAAAAAGGGGTACTGATGATACTCTGTGTGACCCTTGGTATTAAAATAGCTCTTGGACTCCCAAATATCCTCATTCAAGATCACAATTTCTAAGGTTGGTTTATGACCTCAGATAGATGAATATTGGGCTCCTCGAACCTCTTCTATGTTTGATAACTAGTCATAGAACTATAGCAAACCCCAGTCGCACCTCTTCCTCCCTTAGAAGGATAATCGCACCAACGTATTCCCCCAACTATGCTTAGAGACCATGGCACCGTCATTTTTCCATATCTAACACTCGGGGTAGACCTCATATTAAAGAGAAGTAACCTCTAAAGGTTACCTAACCCCCAGATGTAAGGAAACTCATTGCGTAGGACCTTAAAATCAACCTTGGAAAATTCCATAATAGTTCCAGACCCCATCCCCTAGACCGTAGCAACACTTTTGTAACAAGACTAGCGGGTAGGTGAAAATCATAACACAATTTCACTTACCCCCACTAGTCAGACCCACGTGAATTGTAGACTCACATCCACATTTAGTGCACTCAGTAACTATCTTACATTACCTGCAAATATTTTGGCCAACACTCCACCCTCTTGTTGACACCGTCAGATCTCAGAGGCACCCCAACTATGTTTTGACAATCTATTTGTTCTCTCTCTTATATTTTGCATATAAAAAAAGGTATGATTCAAGGATAAAGGACTTCTAAGGAATCAGACTTATAGAGAATCAAGCGTTATAATCATTCAAAAGTGTTTTACTCTTTGTTTTGAACTCACAACCCACTGTTCTGAGTTTATATTTGTAATTTAGATCATGTCCATTGTTTACACAACTTGTTTATCTTGTCGGTCCCTAAATCAATACATAGACACCCTTATAGAAGTCAATGAATTACTTCCTAAGATCTTTCGGATTGGTGATAAAGGCCTCAAGACCTCAGATTCTCTTAACTAAAGCTCAATAGGTCTCATAAACTGAAATAACCTATTTACAATCTAATAAACCAGTACAACACCTTTGATAATGGACGTAGGACCCTCATATGAGGTTTGAACCACTTTATATCATTGTCTCACACTTTCACACTCCTCTCCTCTTGCTCGTATGAGGTGCACATGAGAGAAATTGAGGGTCTAAAGTTACTTATGATTTTAACACTCGTCACTATTGTTATCTTGACTTTCCTCCCCGAATGAGGGAATTAATCATGACATCATGGGAATTTACATTCTTAAGTGATAATTTTTTGAAAGTAAATGTGAGTCTGTTTTATAAACCCAACGTGGAAGTTCTACATGAGAAGATTTAAATTTAAATAATGAACGAATGGTATACACTTAATTGCAATTAATGATATCCTCCACAATGCATCGGTTTCATAATTATGGGATGAAAAGACGTTGTCTATTTAATTATGTTGGATAGAGGTTTCCTTAATTGTTTGGATAAGATAATATCAAGATAAAATGTATTCCTAATCCATGGTGAAATTTTTAAAGATCCCAATGAGAATTTTCATTTCATAAAGGAATTAGGATCATCGATAGGATCAATTCCAATTAGGGGTAGAGGGAAGCTAATTTAAAATTTAAACAAAAGATTAATTCTCATATATTCAACTAAAAATTATTTTTCGATGATAGTTATAATATTTTAAAATGAACTTAACTTTAAACCCACTTCATAAGTATTAAAAGTAAAAAAAAAATTACTCGAATAAATTTCTAGGATTCAAAATTATATGGTACATTATTCTAACTAAGGAGGATAATAAACTCATGTAATCTAATATTCACATCAGTATTTTTGAATTTGAAGTGATTAATTACTCATGATAACTTGACTTTCCTTCCCTAATGAAGAGAGTTAATCATGGTATCATGGTATTTTAAATATCTTAATTGGTAATTCCTCAAAATTATGTTTAAGTATATTTGATCCCACCAACATGAAAGTTCTACATAAATGTATTTTACTCTAAATAATGGAGATTTGTGAATTAGTAAACACCAATGTTGGCTAAAAACAATTCGATAAGAATCGTGTTCCTAATATAGTTTCCATCTTGGGTGAACTAGAGGTCCCTTAGAGTAGAAACTAATCAGGAAACTATGATTTTTTTATCCATATATTCCCTTCATCCTTTGACCAAATACTCTTGAATTATACTATTTATATTTGGAATAATTATGTTGCATAATTGATTAAAGAGATCAGGGAGCAATGAGCATCATCATAAACCAAGACACGATGTTAGTTGTAGAGAAGACCTCGACTTCTTTCCTAAAAGGGATGAAGAATGAGCAGGATAGGTCTCAAGTCCAATAATATATGGCTAAGAAAGTTCATAATCCTCCAGTAACAACGAGAAAGCTAAACCACGAGTGTTTTCACTCAAATCACTCAAAACATTAATAGCAATTATAATACCCTGTATTTTCGTGGTAATTAACTAATTTGTAAATTAATTATTTATTTTTGATGATTTATTATGTGACATGTGGTATGTCACTCATTATGATTGCTATGTGTTGTTTTGCGATTTATACATATGGTCTTGTGTGTGTTGCGTAATTTAATACCCTTTTGAAAGTGACACAATGCATGGTAATTCATTAATGGAATATTTTAAGTTACTAGTATTATGAGCGACTATGGAATGGTCAGGGACTAGGTGTCGGGGGTTTTCTTTTTTAAAGTATTCCCTCGGTATTGGGTTGCACCAACTGTGAAGTAGTTTATTATATTACCGAGTCACACGTGACATATTAATAATTCTGTTTTAACTTAATTGGATCGTACCAACTTATAATTTAATTTAAAGAGATAATTAGATTAGTATAATATGTTCTATTGTTGTGTTGACTTTTGGGATATTTAAAATGTCCCTTTTTACTTAGAATAGTGTAATTTAAGTCTATTGGGTTAGTATATGGCCTGGGTAGAGTTTCAGGCCATTTGGAGTATTATTTAGGTTCATTAGGTTGAGGCTTATGTTGGGCCTAAAACTAATTTCGTGGGAAGCTCTATTATTAGTTTATTGAGATGAAGCTAAAACACACTTTAAACATTGGGGAAACCCTAGAGAGCTTGAGAGAAGAGAAGAGGCACTAAGGATTAGAAGAAGAATTGGGGGTCTTGGACTTTGATTCGCTAATCAGTCCATAGGCTAGTTTACATCGATTAAGAATCTAACGGTCATTTTATTATGATAGTAGTGGTTCATTGGATTCTGAAGTAAGATATTTTTAATCTGATTTTAATCATCTAAAATAAATATTTGAAATTGTTTAATTGTGAAATTAAACCTTCATCTCATATTAATAAACTAAGACAGTTTGATGAGAAACCAAAAGACTTGATTTTCTAATTTAGTTTAGATTATCATATTCTGAATCGTATAAAACATCATAGTTTAATTCAAAAATTGATACAAATCTTATTTGTATTGGGTGTATTTATGAACCTCGGGTTCTTAGATTCATAATCTAAAATTAACGCGTAAATCCTTATTTTAATCACCTAAAACTTGTAGTATAGGCTTGATTTTAATATATATATATATATAAGTGTTAAAGTATCATATTAATGTGTTCTAGATGTGTTAGGACCTTAGATAAGGTCATCCATGGAGTACTAAAGTTTGTGAGTTCGTAACTTTGGTTTTGAGGAAGAAGAAACACGATTTTGGGCTTTAAACTTGCATGTCGTGCCCACGCTTAGTGGACACCGTACGAATGACAATGTGCGTACGACTAGGGTTAGCCCCGTGTGAATGAAAATGTGGGAACGACTAGGATTATCTCCGTGCACATAATTTTGGCAAGTAGTCTAGTTTATTGCCGTTTATTAGGGAAACGATTATTCAAGATTTATGGAAGATCCTAGGTGGATATTATAAGGTTGTTTTGATCTAACGCGTTGAGTTTTGGGTTCGTTCGGCTTCTATAATTTTCAGAGATTGGTTGTTTGTTAATAGGAGATATTTAATTTAGAACATAAGATACTTTTAGGAACCCGTGAGTACATGGGATTTTTTTATAATTATTTGGGGACCTTGAGTATAGGATCGAATATTCGAGAGTGCGGTATCTCGATCTTAATGTAATAATTTACATAATTAAAAGTCCAACACACACAAATCCAAATTTTATCTTTTTACCCTAAGACATGAATCTAGTTGATAGAACAAATAAATTTAAAACATGCATTCAACAAAGGCAAATTTGAGAAAAAATCCCTTGCGAGAAAACCCTTTTTATTTCATCACTTCGGAAATATTACAAGACAATCGACTTATAGACTACTCAATACCATCTATAAGTATAATGTGCTAGACTTCGCAAATCTCTAAAGAATACTACTTGTCTCCAAAGAGTCCATAGGCGTCCTTCCACCCTCGGTACTAACCGATCAACCTTTGTCTTCAGCAGTGATACCCTCGAGAATCACAATGGTCAACAGTGAATAAACTCTCTCCACAATAATAGTGTATGCAAGGATACAAAACTATAGGGTTTAAACTCATTCACATAAATATTATCCGAGGATGTGTTTTGCAAAAACTTTTTCAAAGGATATGCAGAATTTTTTTTGGCAAAAGTCTTAGCTAATATAAACACGACATAGGTATTTGTAAGGCGAACACAAATTTCGAGGTGGGGCAACTCGTTTGAATAAAAATGAGGCTCGTTCGAACGAGAATAGCAGTTCGTTCTAACGACAATCAAGTCCGTTTGAACGAAACAACTATCTCATTTGAACCAGCTTCAAACGATGTTAAACAATGCGCCCTCGTTCGATACACGTTCGATGTAAACTTCAAATTATCCTTCGAACGAAAAGGATAACTCATTCGAACGAGAATTTGATCTCGTTTAAATGAGGTCAGCGGACTTTAAAAAAAATAAAATAAAAAATGCCTCGATTTTTAAAACAAAAAATCTTGTTTCAGTTGTATTAAGACTAAACCATCCTAAAATAAATTTAAACTCTTAATAGAATTATACCTTCATAATGTGGAGATCCTTGAAAGTTGGACATGTTGGATATTTGGATCTTCATGATGGCTCAGGTAGAATGGTAATGGGATATGCCAAAATCTATGTAAACCTAAGCTATGAGCAAATGATAGAAATTATGCCCTTACAAATTTCCCCTTTTTGGCTATTCTGATACAAACATAAAATCAAAGTCCAAATTAAATTAAAATCCCCTATGACAAAGGCAATATCCTAATACCCTCCCAAACCCTAAAAAATGGATAGGTATAAGATAATGATATCTTAAAATCTCAATTCCTTCTGGGTCTTCTCTTGGGAACTTTTTCTTAATCGAGTGTAATATAAATATGAACTTTCAAAATACCCGCACATATGAAACAAAGAAAGTTCCATGTGATGCAAGGAGTTTGGCATATAAAATAAAATGCATAAACATTTTCCCCCATCAATCAAACACATGTAATCTCCCCCGTAATTTGTTCTCCCCCTTTTCATTTTGTTCGAAATGGACAGAGAGTAGAAACTAATCACGAAATGCAAAGCATCACTAATAAGAATAAGATATCATCATAAAATCATATGAATGACACACATGTAATGATAATCTCAAAGGGTCCCTAAACTATTTTTGAAAATTTTCAAAATTTTCAACTATAAAATTTACAAATATGACGTACCACGGAGAAACACAAAAATACCCGAATCAGAATATAGGGGTGCGAACATATCCTATAGGTTAATCAACATAGACAAACATAACACATGTGCACTAAGAATTGAGACACTACTAACAAAAGATTTCAAAGTCTACCTTAGGTGTAAAATTGGTGAACTCAAGTAAAATTGACTTAACTTAATCAATTTGTCAAGATCGTAAGTGATTTTCACACTAATAACGCCTAAAACTATGTAACGCTTGTAGGACGTGCAAACCCTGTAATCTTTGAGTTAACTCCCTTAAAATCTCACATATTGAATTATTCTCTCAAATATTTTTGAAGAAATTAATGCTCATATGTAGTGAAGCATCAATATTTTAGAAATTGGCCTTGTAAGTCTGTTTTTATGCGCCTTTAATCTTTTTGGATCTTTTCATTGTAAATGATGGATTTTCACACAAATTCAATATTTATTTCGCAACCCAAATCCATTACTAAATAAATAACAATTTCGACGAAAAATGATTTATTATGTTTTTTCAATCCGGGCAATGCTTCTTACTTGCACTACTTATATTATCTCGATTTGCACATATGGTTAATTTTAAAAGAAATATTAAGATGAAAACACTACAATCGACATGTGACAGCTAAGTGCAATACTCAAATAAGTATGGGCGCATGTGCATTAAAGGAGACGAGGAGTCAAACATGTAGTAAGTTATCATCAAATCACATCTTAATGACTCCACACATTATAAAGCGCATAAATGAAATGATGTCACATCTCAAAACACTAAAAAATAGTCACACGGATATGGAATGAATTGATGACTCAGACATCTTTAATGTTCTTCCATATACGGTGAAAAAAAATAAAAAACTCTTTTTGGATTTTTTAAAATTTTTATTAAAAATAAAATCTTTTTGAGTTTTTCATTTTTTCTTAAAAAGAAACCGGAAATCTTTTTGTATATTTTAAAAAATTTCAAGAAAAACAAAACCCCTTATGCATTTTTTAAAAAATATAATAAAATAAAACTATATATACAATGATAGTACAATCTAGCAATAGGCATGTAAGATAGGAACATGAAAGGCATCATATGCTGAAAACAAGTCTCAACCTCAATCATTAGGCCCGGAGGAGTTCTACAAAAGAGATGACATCCGATGAAAAACATCCATCAAATCTTGTGAAGTCTTGACCAAATACTCTACTTTCTCTAAAAAAAACTCTCAAATCTCTCATGTGATGCGTGGGAGCATGCCGAGTAACATGTGTGGAAGTTCATGTGAAAACTCGTGTGGTACCATATCAGGGAAGATACCTATGAGATTTTTGACCCAACTTAAACCAAAATTCCCTAAGGTGACCTCTTCGTTTCCAAGGGGAACAAACATATATGGACTTGGGTCCACCTTTCTCAAAATGTCTAGGACGATCTCTTCTAGGTGGGTTCGATCGAGGGCCATATTATTCTAACATAAACTCGAGAACTAACTCGGGTTGAACATGGGAAGTGGACGCACCGTCATGACCTATTCATAGCCTCTTAATATTACCTAAAACGGGACCGAGGAGCATCTTTTCAACCTTCAACGCCTTTTGGAGATCACCTTCTCCCTCACTCGCAATCTCATCCTCACTCTCACTAAAATATCGTGAAGCATGTAAGTCTTTCACGTTTAGATTTGTTCTCATTGTCGTGGTTCATACTATTAGTGCTAACGTGACTAGCCATGAACGCATCGCACAGTTCATGTGATGATTCTCCCTCTGATTTAACAGACTCGATGTCACTATTTCTAAGAGTGTATTTATTTGAATCTCTTTCCCTTTTCTCTTTAGCCTAGTGTGACACTCATGTGCCTTATTCCCTTTACCCTCTCACTCAAAACACCTTAAATCTTCATCTTTCTCACCATTACTCTTCACCTCATTTTTATTTTTATTTTTCTCAAAAATCATTTCACTCAAAGAATTTTGTTTGGAAAGTTTGAGAAACCTTTTTAAAAAATTCACAAATGAGGCTAAGTCACCAAAATCACAATGTCCCTCAGAATTAGACTCACAAACCCTCTCATTTTTCTTTTTCTTAGTTTGAGTCTTTAAATATACCCTTATATCCTTAGGTTTAATGGTTTTAGGGAACATATCTATCTTGTATGTTTGAAGATCTCTTAAGTGTTCTTCTAACCTAAGAGTGTCTAGGATCCTAATGAATTAAGAACGGTGACCTTAGGAATAAAACGAGGAGGGAGTGATCTCAAAATATTTTTAACAGCTCTTGTTTTTACAATTTTCTCACCCAAATTAAAACTCGAATCAACAATGTCCGATAAACGCGTATAAAACTCATTGAATGACTTGAACTCTAACATAGTGATTGTCTCAAATGGGGTGGTCAAATTTTGAAGCTTTGACGCTTTTAAAGTATTGGTACCCTCATGAGTGAGATGGAGGGTATCCCATGCTTCTTTAGACATAGTGCATGTCATGATGCGATGGAACTCATTAGGGATGACGGCTACAGAAATAACACTAAGTCCACGAGAGTTAAAACTACTTCACTTAAATTCCTCATCTGTCCAGGAAGAAATAAGTAACCAACAACATTATAAACAATGATAGTGGGAGGAGTCCACCCTATTTCACAAACTAACCAGACTCGCTATTCTATGACTTTTAAGATAGACCTCACCCAAGCCTTCCAGTAAGCATAATTCGTGCCATCAAAGATGGGCGATCATTAATACAAATTTTCCATTAAAATTTTCTTTTTCAAAGATCAATAATTTTCAAAAAAATTTATATCAAAGAAAAAACAATTTGCGAAAACATATCACACAGTAATTATGTGCAACGGGCTCTGATAGAAATTTGAGAGTTTATTATCTCGATCTTAATGGAATAATTTATATAATCAAAATTCCAACGCACATAATCCAAATTTTATCTTTTTATCCTAAGACATACATCTAGATGATAAAACAAATAAATTTAAAACATGCATTCGACGATGGAAAATTTGAAGAAAAATCCCTAGCGGGCAAAACCTTTTTATTTAAGCACTTTAGAAATATTATAAGATAGTTGATTTACAAACTACTGGATACCAGCCACAAGTATAACGCGCTAGTCTTCGTAAATCTATAAAGAATAATAATTGTCTCCAAGGAGTCCACTAGCGGCCTTCTACTCTCAGGATCCATCGATCAGCCTTTACCTTCAACAACGTTCCCCTCGATAATCATAATGATCAGTCGTGAAGAAACTCTCTCCACAAGATTAGTGTATGCAAGGATACAAAAATATAGGGTTCAAACTGATTCATAAAAATATATTTCGGGGATGTTGTTTTGTGAATAAAAAAAGGTTTTCTCAACTCAAAAGGGTGAAAACTTTTGCAAAGGATATACAAAAACGGTTATGGCAAAAGTCATGAAAAAAATAACATTAAACATGTATTTATAAGGCGAACACAAATTTCACGGCGTCGCAACTCGCTCAAAAGAAAATGAGGCTTATTCAAACGAGAATAGCAGTTTGTTCTATCGACAATCAAGTTCATTCAAACAAAACAACTATCTCGTTTGAACCATCTTCAAACGACATCCAAACGAAGTGAAACAATACGACCTCGTTCGATACACGTTCAATGTAAACTTCAGCAAGCCTTTGAATAAAAAGGATAGCTCGTTTGAACGAGAATATGACATCGTTTAAACGAGGTCAGCGAACTTTGAAAAAAAATAAGTAAAAAATTCTTCGATTTTTAAAACAAAAAATCTTGTATCAGTTTTATTAAAAATAAATCATCCCAAAATAAATTTAATGAATAAATTTAAACTCCTAATAGCAGTATACCTTCATAATGTGAAAATCCTTGAAAGTTGGAGATGTTGGATATTCGAATCTTCATGATGCCTCGAGTCGAATGATAACGAGATACGCCAAAATCTATGTAAGCCTAAGCTGCGACCAAATGATAGAAATTATGCTCTTATAGTATTAGAATATAATATGAGTATAATAAATGCTTATTGATTGTGTAAATTACTCGTTAATTTAGAATGTTTTTATGACCCGATGCGTACGGTAGTTATTACTTTAGAATAAATCTTGCAAAAATAAGGCATGAGATGATGCCTAGATTTGTTGAGGCTTGGGAGTTTGATCTAGTTTTATGTATAACTAATTTTAGTTAATCTATGTGTGTATTAACTAATAAAAGAGACATTATGCATCACCTAACTGAGTAGTATTTGTACTTGTTTGTTGACCTAGTTACGTAGGGTGGTATTGTTTACTTGGTTTTTAGGTGCAATGATAACAAGGTGGTGTGTGCTCATGGGGGATGAATTATGAGGTATTTTGATGAAGAACGTACGATGTTGATAGCACGTGGTATTCCCGATGATGATACGGGCTCTACATAAGTACTATTTACCACAATTGGCGTACACATGTATCTTGAGAGGGAATTAAACGAGGGGGATATATCTTAGAGACTAGGTTGTGGAGGTTGGGTGAAAGATAGGAATGCTTAGTGATTATCCCCTATTTATATTTTGATCTAAAAGGCTTGGGACACCCTATAACTATACCTAGTAAGCATGATTGCCTTTATACTTTTATTGGCGAGCTTGAACGTAGACAAAGTGATATGGTGTGAGTTGTTTACCCTCATAGATATTATGGATTATGTTCTTATTGTATGGCGGTACCTTGTGACGATTGAACTGAATTATGTTTACTAATGATGTATAACCATATGTTTATGACTTTGGAATATTATGATAATAATATACCAGAGATGTATATATTAATTTATGACTTAAGGAATTATAAGACTGTTACATTAAAGATATATAATTGGGAATCATAATTAGAGATTTTATGATACAAGAATAATGAATTATAACGGAATGAACTTTAATGTAAAAGATTATCTTTAAGAGAAGCACATATATTACATTTGGCCTCATTAGGGTTTGGGAGTAGAACCACATGATTATTTTAGGTTGTTTGAGCTGGGTAACATAAATAACCTAAAAATTCACTTAATATGGGAAGAAGATCCATTATTATTATTACGACCCAATTTCACTTAAATTCTTACCCCTTGTATAATTTCTTTAACTCTCATTTTTGAATTATTTTCCACAACTCTTAGGCCAACGTTATTATTGTAGACTTTGATCATTTGTTGGATATTCCTAAGATGTAGGTGTTGAGCACAATCGGTCCTTTAAATTTTTTTATTTACTTTGTTTCAATTCAGGAAGTTGTATTTATTTCAGTTTATCCTAAGTAAGAGATTGTATGTGATGTACTCGTATTCCAAGATGGATATTGTATATTTAAGATTTTATATTCCAGAGCTAAATTTATTTCTCATGCCAATAATTGGTATCAAAGGTTTAGTTTTTTATTTCGCAGTTTATTTTCTTACATTGCATTCACTTTACTTCGTTTTATGTATTTTTTTATGCTAAGAATATTACCAAATCTATATATTTTTTAGATTAGACATGATCAATCTATGTATGAATTTTACGGGATGTCACAGTTTGTATCAGAGAATTATTGGTTCTAATGGCCTAGGTTTTGAAATAAATGAAAGAGAATGATTTTGAGGATACCTATTTTATCATAAAGTGTTAACTTGATAATTTAAGATTGAAATCTCTATAAGGATTCTTATTATAAATGATGTTGAGAGAATGGTGTGGTTGCGGTGTGTGTGGGAATTAAGAATTGATTTAAGACTATAATATAGTAGTTCCTATTTGTGAGGATTGTTAGGATATATAATTAAGTATTGGGTAATTATATAATGAACTAGGTGATTTATGTAATCGATGTGCATTTTAGATTGATTAGCGCCAAGGATGTATATGGAAGGTTAGGTTTAGTGTTTTTCAGTCTTAACAACAACCAAATCAGGAAAAATATT
This sequence comes from Sambucus nigra, assembly GCA_949130495.1. Lineage (NCBI taxonomy): Eukaryota > Viridiplantae > Streptophyta > Magnoliopsida > Dipsacales > Adoxaceae > Sambucus > Sambucus nigra. Next base: position 421,692,140 of record OX422211.1, on the reverse strand, counting down.
TACCAGGAGTTTTACTTATTTGGATTTCATTTATGAGGCGTCTCACACATGGAGCCTGGAGAAGGCGGGAGTTTAAAGTTTAGGATTAGTAAGTCTTGTCTTTATGTCTAATAATGAGATTACAGTATTGGGTAAGTGGATAAGGAAATGTATGATTTGTGAGTTTGATACTAAACAGAATGAGTTGTGGGATTAGATATTGATATCTATAACTTGTGGATTGGATATTTAAAACTATGACTTGTGAGTAAACTGCATTTATGAATAATGACTTTTTTTTTGGAATGTGTGAAATTGCTTGCTAGTAAATAAGGAGTTAATGTAAGAAAGCGATTCTTTTGTGATTTTTTCACATTATGATGTTGATCGATTGAATTAGATTCCTTGGCATTCAGATATATGAGTTGGTGGTTATTTACTCTTGACGACTTACCTAATATAGCCAAAAGTGTATTACATGGTTCCTTTTTTAGATTTCATTTATGAGAAACTCCACGCATGGAGTCTAGAGAAAGTTAGGAGTGATATCTTAAGAATAAATAAGTGTATCTTGACTAATACATGTTTGAAATTATATATGTTGGCCCAAGAGAGAGGACACTTTTATATTATCATAATCGAGGAGTACTATTATACGTTAACTTTTGTTGTGATGGTTTTATATGGTCGAACATTGCATAGTAGGTGGCGATGCGTATTCCGACACTATGAAATAGGTGGCAACGAATCGATGTGATGTCTTATTGATATCTACGTCCATGTGAATAACATGTGGATTATGAATGTGATGGGATGTTTGTGCATCACATGATGTTGTGGAGTTTGAGAATTGCGTAGCAAGATGGCGACGGGTTTTTAGGCATTGTGAAGCAGGTGGCTACAGGTTATGTGACAGGTTTTACATGAGCATATTGCATGTTTCTTGAGATGACGAGGGAGAAGGGGCCCATGTTAGTTAAAATGTAATTAATTAAGAGGTATATTAAGTGATAACACTATTGAGTTAATTGAATGTACTGAGATATATGGGGCTGTGCAGGAGGCTAGTTAATTAGAATAAAGTTAATGAAATACAGGTAGTACAAATGGAATAATAAAGGGTTAAATGGTTAAATTTTCCTTAAAAGTGATATTAATAAGGTTGATGGGTGATGATGTGTTTTAATAACAATGAAATGATGAAAATTAACATAATGTGAAACTAAAAAGAGAATGTAAGACTTTTAATGATTTTTGTAAGCTGAACATTACAGGTTATTTGGTACCGATAAATCGATTATAAAGAGATATTATAATTATTGATTTATGAGTAGATAATTGTGATTTACTCGATTTTTATATGGATTGTTGTTATGCCTTGTTTAGTAACTGGCTAGTTCTTTATACTTATGATATTATGAAATATTGTTAGACCATGTTGTTATTCATAAAGTCAAATTTGTTATATTATCTATTGAATATTGATAAAGATTCAAAGTAAAAATTTTATTGATAATAAAAAGACTCTATTGTGGTCTTTATTTCATTTAGTACTTATGTTCGGTTATGTTTTCGATTTTGGGAAGCGTAGTCAGTAATATTACAGTGGACCATGAGCCATTGTATTGACCAACATCTCCGATTAGGTTTGCGTGTTTAGGAGATAATTGGGTCTTTGATAGCAGGAAAGACTTTCGAGATTTATTTTAAATAAGTTTTAGTTTTCTTTCCGTTGTACATTTCATATGAGACAATATTCGGATTTGTGAGTCATTCGTGACTCCACAAATGTATTTGGGATGTTGTACGGAGACCTTTATATTATTGGATTATCGAAAGAACTTTGAACTTCAACTTTGTAACTTGGTGAACATTCTTATTGTTATCTCTCGCATCTTATATTGTTGGGTAAAGTTTTAAATGTCTCATATTTTTGTCACATGCTAAGAATTGTATTTTAAATTATAGCATTTTTCATATTTTTGTATTTTGTCTTGATCAACTCTAATATAAAAATATGTGGGGTGTTAGAAAAGTCATTGTGTAGTAGAATAATATGTTATGATATTACGTTAAAGTCAAAAAAATTTAACTCATAATTCTTGACGATAATTAAAAAAACACGTGATCTTATACACGAGAAAATCTAAATTAGGAAGAGGGGAGGTTAACTTTCACAAATTTTAGTTAAATGCATATTGTTTAAAAAATGTAGAGTTGCTATTTAAAAACATATAATGTCAATAGTAAAAAATTATAATAGAATCAAAACTTTTTATTAGATCTAAAACACTCTTGGCACCTCTTTTTATTTGTATAATTCCTTGCCATTTATATTCTTTAGCCCTAATTTTTGTTATGCCTCCTTATTCTTTGTTTTTCTCTTTATTTCAACCATAATTTCTGATATGGTTAATTTTTTTTTTTGTACCCCACAAAGTATACCACCCATATAATAAGAAGACATAATTTGTAACTTTTTACTCAAAAAGTCAAAATAACCCTTAGAATAACGGAACTTGAGACAACTATAGTAAAATCTGCCTAATAACCTGTCCTGAATTCCTAAATTACCCCTTGCCCTTATATAATTATTGTAAATTTTAGTTTGCCAACTTGAAAGATTCCTATTTCTCCTTACTTTCCTTATAAATCTTTACTATAAAAAAAATTAGTAAATGTTATTTCTCAGGGACATAACCAACCTTTTTTAGAGGGTGTCATGGCCATCTCTAACATATGAGAAGTTTTCAATATTCAACCCTTAAATTTTGTTATGGTACATAATCTAGTCACTTCCTTCACAAAATTTTCCAAATTGGTGCCCTTAACTTAAATTCCCGACTTCACCCTCTTACCATATATTTAAGGTCCATTGGTTGTCCTCAAAATTGTAAATACTGTTTGGTTATAAGAATTGCCATATTTCAAAATTAATCAATTTAATTTATTGCAAAACCTTAAATTATTCAATTTCACCAAAAACTTGAAATTGCACATTCGAAGTTATGAGATGAATCCTAAATGGACTAAATCCATAGAGGTCTCCCACATTACCAATATCTCCCTCTCTCTCTCTCATATATATATATATATATATATATATATATATATATATATATATCTGTGTGTGTGTGTGTGTGTGTGTGTGTGTGTGTGTGTGTGGTGACAATTATATTCAACACAAATTAATAAGAAAGTGCAATCACCAAAGGTAATAAAGAATACAAAATGCCAATCACACAACACAGCATATACGCGGTTCAGCAAGAAATGCCTACGTCCACGGTGGTTCTCTTGATGTTATTTCTATATCCTCCGGGGAGTGTTTTACAGAGAATATATTGCATGCCTTTTTCCCCAGGATTAGGGTTTGTTATATACATGTCCGTTCTTGGGGAGTGGGGGTGTTGGACTCCCCCACTTCTATCTTCTACTCCTAGAATATCTCCTTGCAAGATTTTAGGAATAGACTAAGTCATAACCTTATTCAGTTGAGATGCAACGAGCCCGAGCTTTGGCCCATTCCTATTGGGCTACTCGCTTGGGCCCGTGATGGCTAATCGGGGTACCCACAATTTCTCGTAAAGTTATTGGGCCACAATTTGGGCTCAATAAATTTTAATGATTTTTCATAATGGCTCTTTTATAAATTGTGTACCTCTTCCCAAGATTGGAGTTCTTTACTTGATTTTGGCGGAAGCCAGCTTCGGGTCCGTGCGATATGATTGGAAATGTTTAAAAGGTCACTTGGAGCAGCATTTTTATACCTTCGTTTCAAGCTTCTTTATATTTTCTCACCTTCTTCAAGCTTTTGTTGTTGCGCCCTCCTCTTTAGGTCTTCGTTTACTTTGATTTCAATCTTCTTTGTCGTCTAGGTTTGTGATCTTTCATCGTCCAAGCCAAACTTTCATCTCGTAAGTCCTTCTTGTTCTCTTCATGTGCCCCCTTTTTTTTGCAATCTCCTCGCACTTGTAGTTTAGGGTTTTGCAAATGGCGAAGATAGGTAATAGGTCGATAACTGAATTTAGGAAATATTACAACATCCCGGATTGGGTAGACATTGAATGTGCCCCTCTCCCTAAAAATGTTATAGAGATAGAAGGTGCTCATTGGATTCATGTTCTTTTGTTGTCCCAGGGGGGGATCACTTTCCCCCCAAGAAATTTATTTTTTCACTTCTTTGGTTACTTCAATATTGTCCCCGCACAGTGTTCGCCTAATGTTTGCAAGATAATTAATGGCGTCCGTAGAATAAATTAGCTCTATGGCACCAATCTTGGGCTTGCTGGGACATGCTTCTGCTACTCTTTCTGGCGAACAAGTTCTGGTGTTCTTTACCTCAAGGCCAGGAGTCCTGACAAGGTATTGGTAGTAAATCTACCTGATTCCCACAAGGATTACTAGCAAGAGGGTTTTATTGCTAGGAATTGGCAATTTCCTCCCCATACCGAGGGGTCGAGGTCTGACAGGTTCAAGGTCCCCTTTTACGGGGAGGAGTATATAGGTAGGCTTAATTTTTGTTCTGATCTTTGATCTTCTTGTTAATATATGATTTCTCTAATATTCTTTTCTCTTCTTTTCAGCAAGGATAAGGAATTTGGAACCTGCTCTTAGTGAGTTTCGAGTTGGCGAGCTGATCAAAGATTGGAACATCAGAGAACCTTTGGCTGATACTGAACATCCTCGGTCAGCTGATTTCCTTCTGGAGTATAAAAATATTAGGTCTAGTTTCATCACTCGAACTATAGAAAGTAATCCCAAGCTCGATATCACTGAAGAAGTTGTTGCGGATCCTATCGAATTGGTCGAGGAGGAGATCAATTCTAGTGAGGATAGCGAGGGTGATAATAGGGGCGCTGCTGAAGGTAGTTCTAGTGTAGAGAGTTCTGGTGAAGATTCTTCCAGATCAGAAGAGGTTTCAGAGGCTCGAGAGTCTTCCAACGAGTCGAGCAGTTCTAGTGAGGCAGAAATGGCTCCTCTTAGAAGAAATCTGATCCGGGACGATGATGATGATGAGGATGATGTGCTTCTTTCCAAGAGGTCAAAGAAGCAAAATTCTGGTAGTGGGTAAGTTGCCACTAGCTCTTAGCCTACTTCTATTGAGTAAGAAAAGAAGAGGAGGGAGGAAGAGCAGTTGAGAGAGAGAGAGAGAGAGAGAGAAAGAAAGAAGAGGAGAGGAAGAAGGCTGAAGAGAAAAAGAAAGTGGAAGAGAGGATGAGAGCTGAGAGGGAGAAGGAGAGGGAAGAGGAGAGGAGGAGGGTAGATGCAAGGACGAAGGTTGGGAAAGCTTTAGTGCCCGTGTTCGCGTTGCCTGAGGGGGCCTCGGTCGCCACTTCTCCCCAGTTGGCTCCTACGCTGCTCGAGAGAGCAGTCTTGCCAATAGGGACCGACCAGTTAGCTCTGCAAGCAAGTTAGGGGGTATCCTTGGTAAGTCTATTTCCATTTTTTAATACTTGTGATTTTGGGTTCAAAGCTTTCTTCTAATGATCCCTATTTTCTTGCAGTTCGTGACTGAATTCGCTATTCTTTATCTCACTTGCGACGAGCTGGTGAGTAGGCTCGCGGATTTGGAGAAGCAGAATATTGAACTGAAGGGGAAAGGAACCGAGCTGGAGGTCAGTCTGAAGGCTTCCAGTGAGGCCCATAAGTCCCCTGATCTCGCCCTTGCTGAAGCTAACAGAGCGAAGGATGTGGCGAGCAAGGAGTTGAATGAGCTGAGGCAGTCCTATGACCTGGTCTACACGAGCAAGCGTACTGTGGTTGAGGAGAATAGGGTGCTGGCAGAGAAGCTAAAAAGGATGGAGTCCAAGGCATCCACCATTAAGGAAAGTTCGTATAATTTTGGGTGGGCTGCTGCATATGAGGATGTTGATGCTTAGATAGGCTATATCAGCCGTCTGAACTTCAAGAAGGGCTGGAATAAGGCTCTTATGGCTGTCAGGGTGGATGCTGACTCACCCTTGTTCGATGAGCATGATCCAGGATCCAAGCCTATTGTAGATGAAGCTCCTACTCCAGCCATTGAAGGTGTTGCTTTGGCCTCCTAGATTGTTCCTTTTGATGCTCCTCCTGCTCGGGGAACAACAGTCGCTCCTACTGAGGGAGATGCTCCTACTACTGCTGATAAGGGAAAGCATCCAGCTTCCTCTGAACAAATCGAGGTTGCTAACTAGTCTGCTCTTAGGACTTCTCTGTATTTTCTCTTTACTTATACTGCTATTTTTCTCTTTTTTATTACCGATGTAATTGTACCCTTTTATTTCAATGAAATTAAAGTACTTTCTTTTTTGGGCATTGATTCTTCTACTTTTTACTGCTTGTATGGCTTGTAGTTGATAGATGTAGACGAGTATATACCTGCCACCTCTCAACTAGGAAGGATCCTTGGACCTAACGCGAGCACCCAAGTTCGTCAGGCCTTTATTAGGAATTGCAAGTCTCTTAGGTCGAGAAATAAGAGCTTTAAGGACCAGTCTAAGCTCGTCGCCAAACTTAAGGATAGACTTCAGGAGATGGAAGAAGTTGGTGCATCTGTCCAAGAAGAAGTGAACACTTTGAAAGCTAAGCTCCTAGATGCCTCTGAAATCAATCAAGTCGAAGAAATTCTTCAGCAGGAGAATGAGACTCTGAGGAGGGAGGTGTCACGGCTTAGGGAGCATGCGTCGAGCATTGTAACTTGTGTTTTATGAGGTTCTTCTTCATCGGCTGTTCCGCGAGCTGGCATAGGGTCGAGCGGTGCTCCTTCAGTCTTACGAGGCCATACCTCATCGGCTGCTCCGCGAGCTGGTCCAGATTCAGGGGGTCCTGTTAGGGAGATGGACGAGCTTCAAAAAGGCATCCATCAAGCATACGTGATTACTGCTAGGCTTCAAAGGGATGTCACACGGCTGAGGCATTTTTTCAAGAAAGGACCTCGATGAGTGTGGGTTGATGGTTATGACCAAGGTTGGTCAGATGCTCCGACGAGGCTGACAGAGTTTAAAGATCTCACCTTTATTAGGGGATGGTTGAGTGCCCTCAGGGATCTGCAAGTCCCAAAGAACTCAGTACTCTAGTACCGTCATGAGATCTCTCCTTCATCTTTGAGGCCTAATCCTTTCAATAGGGATGATCAGTGGATCCCTATCGATGTTATCCTCAGGCAGTTGTTAGAGCCAAACGCGAATGAGGTCGAGGAGGAATTGGCTCCTCATTCGGATGACGGCCGAAGAGCGCAAGTGTCTGATTATCTTGTTCAGAGGCCTCAGCCTCGTTAATATTTTACCGGATGTAACTATTTATATATGAAATGAAGTAATGTAATATCGATGTTTTGGGCGATCTTGCCGACTAAACTTGTGTTGTATATTCTCATTGTAAATGTGATGAAGTAATATAATATCTATGCTTTGGGAGATCTTGCCGACTAAACATGTGTTGTATGTTTTTTACTTCATTTATTTCTCACTTAACTATCTTGGGCCCTTCGTGGCTGACTAAATTGGTAGGGTTGTTTTGTTGAGTGATTGTCCTCCCAGTCCAGTATGCTTATAAGATACCATTCTTCCCTACTTTACCTTTTAGGTCGTGTCGTCACACTCCCTTAGGCCTAAGTATGGAAATGGCGTGGACACACCTGGTGTTGGATGTTTCATCCGACTAGGCTTTTTTAGCCAAACATTATTTGGCGACCAATTCGATTTGGTTGAACTGCCTAAGGGTCCCCTGTAGGGCTTTATATATTTCTAGGGGCAATGCTAAGAGGTTGTTCGTGTTCCATAACGAAGACCTGAGGAGGATGATTCCCTGCTTTTGCATACTTAGTAATATGCATGTAACTTGGAAAAGGTGTGCAAGTTATAAAGTTGATAATACAAAATTAACACTTGAGAATGTCACACTTCAGAATGTCACTGCCAAACAATCTTTTATTAATCACAAGCAATAAAAACTGAGTTGCCAATTCCAAAAATGAGATAAAAGATGAATAAAAAAACTAGAAGTAGAATTTCTTTAGATTGGCTGCGTTCCAAGCACGGGGTATCTCTCTGCCCTACAGTATTTCTAAGTGATAGGCTCCTTGTAGGTCGCTCTTTGTTACCTTGAACGGTTCCTCCCAATTTGGACCCATCTTGCCATCTGATGGTTTTACTGTGTTGTCAAGGACTTTCCTTAGGACGTAGTCCCCAACCTGGAATGCCCTTGGATTGACCTTCTTGTTATAGTGTTTTATGAGTTTTTGCTGATAGCTCGCCAGCCTTACTAGGCCTAGTTCTCCTCGTTCATCAGCTAGGTCAAGTTCAGCGAGTAATGCCGCATCATTTAGGCCTTGGTCGATAAGGGTTGTTCTCATGGTTGGAAGGCCAGCTTCCAAGGGGATGATTGATTCCATTCCATACGTTAGTGAGAATGGGGTTTCCCCAGTTGCTCTCCGTGGGGTGGTGCGGTAGACCCACAAAATATGTGGCAGCTCATTTACCCACACACCTTTGGCTCGCTCTAGTCGTTTCTTCAGCCCATCGATCACTGTTTTGTTGGAAGCTTTGGCTTGACCGTTGCTCTGGGGGTAGGCCACCGAGCTGAAATAGTGCCTGATCCCGTGTTCTTTGCAGAAGTTCTGGAAAGGGCCACTCTTGAACTGTGTTTCGTTATCGGTAATGATGGTTCTGGGATTCCAAAACAGGTGATTATATTTTTTCATATAAACCTTATCATATCTGCATCTCGGATATTTACCAGTGGCTCTGTCTCGATCCATTTGGTGAAGTAGTCTGTTGCGACCAACAGATACTTGCGGTTGCTAGTGGCGATAGGAAGAGGGCCTACGATGTCCATCCCCCACTGGGCAAAAGGCCATGGGATGGTAAGCGACCTTAGGTCACTGGCAGGTTGGTGGACCATAGGAGCATGTAGTTGACATTTTTAGCATTTGCGAGCATATATGCAGAATCTCTTTGCATATATGGCCACCAGTAGCCTTCCTTTATTGCTCGAAAAGCAAGTGACCTCCCTTCAATATGGCTTCCACATATTCCTTCATGGAGCTCGTGTAGAACCTTCTCGATGTCCTTCAGGTGAACACATTGAAGGTAAGGGCCAGTGAATGATTTCTTGTATAATTTTCCCTCAGGTGATAAGTGAAAGCCAGAAGCTTTGACTCTTATCAGATGAGCGTCCTTCTTATCATTTAGGAGTGCACCACTTTTAAATAGTCCCTCAAAGGGTCCATCCAACTGGGTGTTGACTCAATCTGGACCATATGTTCCCTGTGTAGCAGCCCGTCGCTCTGGTTGATGCTCGGATGGGTGAGGAAGTCAATTGGGATCGTCCTCTTTAAGTCAGAATCGATTGCTGAACTTAGGGGTGCCAGGGCGTCGGCATGGTTGTTCTGTCCTCTAGGAAACTGTTGGGCACTGACTTCCTCAAAGCTGGACATTAGCTCCCTTACCAAGGCGAGGTAGGCTGCCATTCTATCGTCTCTTGCATTGATGTCCCCACTTATCAGGTTGGAGACCAACTGTCAGCCGCCGAACACTTGCAGCTGCCTTGCCCCCAATGTCTGCGCCTTCTGCAAGCCGGCTATCCAAGCTTCATATTCTGCCTCGTTATTAGAGGCTTCAAATCAAAGCCTGATTCCTTGCTCGAGGATTGTGTCTTCTGGAGTAACGAGCACAATGCCTACTCCTGCCCCCTTTAAGTTAGAGGCTCCATCAATGAACATTCGCCAAACTACTACTGATGGGTAATCTTCCATTTGCTTCATTGGTTGAAGCTGTTCGCAAGGCTGTTCGCCATTCTATGATGAAATTGGTGAGGACCTGCCCCTTGATTACATTCTTGGGTTGAAAATGGATGTCAAATCGTCCGTGCTCGACTGACCATTTGGACAGTCTACCGAACAAGTCTTCTTTTTGCAGGACTGTTTTAAGGGGGTGTGAGGTGAGGATGACAATAGTATGAGCTTCGAAGTAGTGCTTCAGTTTCCTCAAAGCTATCACTAGTGCAAAAGCAAGTTTCTCTAGTGGTAGGTAACGCTGCTCGGCATCCAATAAGGTCTTACTCGCGTAGTAAACTGGGTCTTGGACTCCTGCTTTCTCGTATACTAGTGCTGAACTAATGGCGTGACTGGAGACGGCGAGATACAAGTATAGGGGATCATCTTCTTGAGGTATAATGAGCAGAGGCGGTGAGCTAAGGAAATCCTTGAGCTCCTCCAGTGCTTGTGAGCAATTTTGATTCCATTCTACTGTCTTGCTTCCTTTCAAGAGCTGGAAGAATGACTTGCATCTCTCAGAGGACTTCGAAATGAAACGGTTCAAAGCGATGAGAATGCATGTGAGATTCTGCACATCTCGTATCGTGCGAGGGGGTTGTACCCTGTTGATCGCATCGATCTGGTCTGGGTTGGCCTCAATGCCTCTCTCGCTAACCAAACATCTGAGGAATTTTCCTGACTGGACACCGAAGGAACACTTAGTTACGTTGAGCTTCATTCGGTATTCCTGAGGATCTCGAAGGTATTTGATAGGTATGAGAGATGGTCCTCTTTTTGTTTGCTCTTGACGAGAATATCATCAATGTAGACTTTCATGGTATCTCCCATTTGGTCTTTGAACATTTTGGTGACCAGGCGCTGGTAGGTTGCTCCCGTATTCTTCAGCCCAAAGGGCATAACTTTATAGCAGTATAATTCGACAGTGGTGATGAACGATGTCTTGTATTGGTCTGGTGCATACATGGGGATCTGATGATGCCCCTAATATGCATCCAAAAAACTCATTCTCTCATGAGCTTCTATGGCATCCACCAATTGGTTGATCTTCGGTAGGGGGAAACTATCATTGGGGCAAGCCCTGTTAAGGTCAATGAAGTCTACATAGACTCTCCATTTCCCATTGCTCTTTGGAACTACTATTGGGTTGGATAGCCATTTAGGGAATTGAACTTCCCGTATGGATCCTGCATCCAGCAGCTTTTTAACTTCTTTATCTACGGCCTTAGCCTTCTCGGGCGCGGTTCGGTGTACTTTCTGCGCGATAGGCCTGAAGGTTGGATTGACGTGTAACTGATGGCAAACCACACTGGGATCAATGTCAAGCAGCTCGTATGGTTCCCACGTGAAAACGTCTAGGTTACTCCTTAGTAGTACCATCAATTCTTTTTTCTCTTGATCTGTAAGAGAAGTCCCCATCAAGAAACTCCTGTCTTTCTTACTTCCACCGGCTGGTATCTCCTCCATATTCTCAATGACCCTCTCAGAAGGGGGGAGCCTGGTCTCCTCCACTCCGTGTCTTCCATATTTTAACTACTATTTTGAAGGTATCAAAACTTCTTGCTCCTCGACCTTCTCTTTGGCCTTCTCAACCTTCTTCTCTGGTTTCGGGCGGATGGCTGCTATGAAGCACCTTCTTACCATCGCCTGATCTCTGTGAATCTCCATTAATCCTCGCTCAGTCACGTACTTGAGTTTCTGATGGTAGGTCGAAGGGACTGCCTTCATTGCATGTAGGCATCCCCTGCCAAGGATATCTTGATATGGCGAGTCGATGTCGACCACCAGAAACTCGATCATCTTGGAGACACTTCCTGCCCTTACCAGCAGCACGATTTTTCCCAATGGAATAGTCACTTTTCTAGCGAAGCCAACTAGAGGGACAGTGTCTTCCTTCAAGTTGGCAACGCCTAACTTTAATTTCTTGAATAGGTCGAGATACATTACCTCGGATGATCTTCCCTGGTCGACGAGCAACTTGTCGACGTCATAGTTGGCTATCCTGAGTGTAATGATTAAGGCATCATGATGTGGGGTTCTTACCCCTACCAAATCTTCATCTGTGAATATGATATGTTTGCTATAGTCAATGCTCTCTGCTCACTGATGCTTTTTTTACTATGTCTTCGCTGGATCGATCTGAAAAGCTTGCATTACTGCAGTAAGCTTTTTCACTTCCATCCGGGTTGAATTACCCTGAATCTGCTTCATATCAGATGCCTCGTGAATAATTGTAAATTCATGGCCAGCATCGTCTTCGAGTACGTTATCGGGTTTTATTTCTCCATTGGCAACGACTTTTTCTGCTTTCTTCTCCACAAACTCGTTCAGGTGCCCATTCTGGGCATGTTCTTCAAGGTGAGACTTAAGAGCCTTGCAATGCTCAGTCTTATGTCCTCCCTCCTTGTGAAAAGCGCATCCCAGCACGTTGTTTCTCTTTGAGGGATCTCCTCCCATCTTTCTGGGCCACTTAACAAATGGCTCATCTTTGATCTTCACCAGGATCTTATAAATTGGTTCTTTGAAGATATTGTTCACTGCCTGAAAGGCTTTCGAAGCATCGTTCTTGCCTCCGTTCTTAAAGCCATTCTTGCCCCCATTCTTTCCCCCTTTCCTCTGGTTCTTGGCCTTATCGTTGCCCTTGGCAGCAAGCTTAGTCCGAACATTATCCCCTGCACTGAGGGGGGTGATATCTTCCACTTTGGCGTACTTTTTTATGCGAGCCATCAGGTCATCGATGGTCGTGGCCTCCTTCTTCGTCAGGGATTAGTGTAGAAGGAAAGAGCTGGGTAGCCCAATCTTGAAAGAGGCCACTACTACCTACTCCGAGCAGTCCTCGACCTCATTAAACAATTCCCAGTACCTCTTCGCGTAGTCCCGAAGGCTCTCTTGAGGCGTCTTCTTCATTGTTAGTAAAGCATCCATCCTTTTCGGATGGGAGCTACTTGTAATGAAGCGAGCCATAAAGAGCTCGGCCAGGGACTCAAAACTCCTGATGGACTTGTGAGGGAGTCTCTCGAACCATTTTTGGGCCACATCATTCAGACTCGAGGGAAACATTCGGCACATTAGTGCATCCCTATGGTCTAGAGAGTCATGGCTTGCCTTTAGTGCCTAACGTGATCAATGGGGTTAGTCTTTCCATCATAGATCTTGAATCTCGAAATTATGAACTTTTGGGGGGCTTCTTCTTCCTCTATCTCCCTTGAGAAAGGGGATTTCATCTGGGTCTTAAGAGCTCTTCGAGCAAGCTCCTTGGTTGATTTGGCACCCCGATGTGCTGGGTGTTGTTCCATTTCTCTTCGGACCAAATTTTGTATCTCCTCATCACCTCGAGCTGGGCTCCTGTAACGGCGAGCTGGTCGCTATTGCTCGAGCAAGTCATCATCTGACTCGAGCTTCTCACTTCTTTGGGATCCGCGTCTCCTCGGCTGCGAGACTTGCTCGCTTGAGGGATAGGAGTGCAGTATGGACATTGCCTACTGCTGCGATGGAGTTCTTTATCCATCCTCTTTAATATCCTTTTGAGGCGAGCATTCTTAGTCTCTTTCTTGCGAGCGGCCTCTCCCTGCTCTTGGAGCCTTGCCTCATAGGCATCCATCAACCTGGAGATTTGGGTGGACTTCGTTGGTCCCTGACTTTCCTCTGAGGCCTGCCGCTCTAGGCGAGCCCCGTGATCCGAACGCCGAACTTTGGATCTGATCCTACGAGGGGCAGGCTGTTCTTGGATATCCCCTGCTTGAGGGGCATTGCTACTATGATCAGACATTTTAGCTTCTTTGTTGGTGAGAGATTTCTTAAGTGAGACAAACGATTCCCACAGACGGCGCCAATTATGGTGACAATTATATTCAACACAAATTAATAAGGAAGCGCAATCACTAAAGGGAATAAAGAATATAAAATGCTAATCACACAACACAGCATATACGTGGTTCAGTAAGAAATGCCTACATACACGGTGGTTCTCTTTATGTTATTTCTATATCCTCCGGGGAGTGTTTTACAGAGAATATATTGCATGCCTTTTACCCCAAGCTTAGGGTTTATTATATACATGTCCGTTCTTGGGGAGTGGGGGTGTTGGACTCCCCCACGTCTATCTTCTACTCCTAGAATATCTCCTTGTGAGATTTTAGGAATAGACTAAGTCATAAACTAATTCAGTTGAGATGCAATGAGCTCGGGCTTTGGTCCATTCCTATTGGGCTACTTACGTGGGCCCGTGATGGCTAATTGGGGTACCCACAATATATATATGGTGAATAACACAATTATACTTTTTCAAATGCTACTAAAATTGAATTTAAATCCATTTACTATATTTACAATCTATTAATTCCAAATTTACCGATTTATATAAATAAATAATTTGTGCAAACAAACACACCCTTATTGTTAATATCTTAAACTAACATAACAATTCTGAGTTAACATCACAAAACGCCGTTTAATAGCATATGTTTCAAGATCTCTCGTGGGTTATGACTATAAGCTACACCCAATTTCCTTCAGTTTACTTCTTAAACATTTTGAGGTAGGAAAAATGAAAAATGATTGATCTTGGGGAAAGATGTGATATATCTCCTAGCCCCATTCGGTTAGGAAAAAAAATTCTGACAAATAAAAATTTAATTGATGAAAAGTACTTATTATAAGTTATATTTTCCTATTATTACAAAATTTTAACTGTACACATCAAATTATATAATTTGTTAAAAATGGAATATGTAGAAATATTTTCACCATTATATTTTTCTACTAGTTGTGTTTAACAAATCTAACAGGACAAAGAGAACTCCATCCGCAAAGAGTTCCTCGCAAAAAAGCACCACCAATGCATGCGCATAATTAACAAGGATTTAGTTTGGGTTAGACCTGTTTTTTGGATTACTTTCTCTTTCGGTTTTGATTATTGCCCAAATGGGATTGGGGTCTTGAGTTTCAATTTTACAAGGTTGAGAATCTTTTTTGACATTTTTTCTTCGTATTTATAATATTATAGTAGCCTTACAAGATTTTTTTGTGGTGTTTGGAAATTAAAAAAAAATAGATTTTTTGCACTATTACGGAGAAATATCATTTTACCCCCACAGAAAAAAAAGAAAAAATATCCCCCCCCCCCCAAGAACTCATTACAAATCGACCGAGTGTCACATTTTCAGTTATGTGATTAACTTTTGTTACTTTTTCAGTTTCGGGGAGCCAATTTTTGTTTTGTTTTGATCAGTCAAATGACTTTGACGAAAGTCTTTCACATTTTTTTCTTGACTGTAAGTAGATTTTTTCCATACATTATCAGTACATTAGTCATTATATGCTTTTTAAAGATTAAATATTTTACAATTTTGTTTACAAACTACCCAATATAAGTGTGGTATTGAGAGATACAAAGGGCACCGAGAGAGAGAGTGTCATGCACATTTTTCATCTTGTGGTGCAAGGATGGAGAAGGTGATGGTGGGTGGTGATTTGAAATAATGGGTTAAGAGGAAGAGGAAGAAGAAGAAGAAGAAGTTGTTATTCCAGAAATATATTTTTACTAAATAATGCAGAAAAAGAACACTGAAAAACAATATAAATACGAAAAAGTGAAGAAGATATGTCGCCTTTAGAGAACATTGTCTCAAGTAGAGAGAAAACCCAACCTAGTAGTGTTCAAATTCACGATGATCACGTCATTGATTTAAATGTGGAAATCCCAAATATTGTCTCGAATGGCGTAAAACCTACTTTGAATCATGACAAATGGCATGTCATCTACAGGAAAATGCGCTCAAGATATCATAGGTCCTAAATTTATTTTCAAGGTTTCATTTTCTTTTTAAAAAAAATAAATAAATAAAAAAAAACTTACATTTCATGATTATAGAATCACTGGCGACGTTTGGTGAAGAGGATGACCGAGTCGAGTGTTAAAAATTCTTTCCTTATGACAGATTCCTCACCACTATGGTGCTTATGACAATGGACAATGGGCGTTTATCTCCCAGTGTGAAATAGTCTCAGCAAATGTGAGAAGCACTACAATGTGTTTGCCCCACGAACAAAAAATGGTGATACTCTCTTCGATATGAAGGAAGAAGAAGAAGGGCCTAAGAAATAATTTTTCAGAATAAACAGGAGGATGAAAAGACTTTTATTCATAGGCGTTGAAATGCCTTTTTTGAATAGTCATGTATGTTCGTGAACGACCCAGATTTAATTCGTTATAGTCAAGCCTTAGATTTAAAGACGTTTCAAACTTAGTTAAATTAGTGACATTTGTTAGTGACATTTTAATTTTAATTAAAATGACAACGTCTTGAGCGACGATTTTAAATAATTAAAACTGTTGTGTTTTATAAACAATTGCATCCTAATTTTCAAGCACCAAAATGTATAAAAAAATTCTAATATTGGCTCAAGAAAGACCCACGGTCCCGTGCCTAGGCGACAGGCGGGCGGTGACACATGCGTGTAGGTGACGCGACTAAGAATGTGTCTCAGAAGTAAGTACTCTCTAGGCTCAAGTGCAAGCCAGTCGCTCAAGTAATAATCCGATAAGTCGGGTATCGATCCTCAGGGAAATAGGACAACAGAGTTGTGACGATGTTGGACAGACGAAGAAATCCTAACCCTGACTCTAAAGAAAAAGAAAAGATGATTTTATTTGAGAATTGGCTACAACAAAATGCAATTTTGAAATTATGAAAGAAATGCTACTATTCTAAATTACCTAAAATACTAACGATGAAAGATTTAAAACTCGAACTATATGATGAAAAAAACAGGACGGGAATTCAATCCCTCAACCCTAGTGTATTGATGGTATAAAACTAATCGTAAATTTAAGTGATTAATTAGACCCAGAATTTAGTACTCCCAAGCATTATGTATATGAGGTTCAATCCCGCACCATACTTAATCAGAAGACGAATAAATCGGTACACGCGATAGCGACATTCGCATTGCATTCTAAAGAAAATGAGATCCAAAGATCTACAATGGTTGTGTTGCTACGTAATACGGTTGTAATAAATCATTAAATTTAGAGGACTAATTTTATACACATGTAATTACCACATCAGGTTGAGTTCATGTGTCCCGACCTTTAGAAACCTAGCCTAACATGATGAAATTAGTGAAGACGATTTTTGAATTGCAGGAAATCATGATTAAACTAAGAGAGAATTGAAGAATAATGTAGAAGGAAGATTAAATAGAAGAAAGTAATCAACTGACTTACCAAAGCACTGAAATTATCAACTAAAATTACTTGCAATCACAGAAATCTGAACAAACTTCAATCTTGGAATTAAAAATGCAACAAATCTTCAAACTAGAGTTTTTACAGAAAGAATGGAAAATTAGATAAATTATCCATCCCTAAAATGATAATAAATCGAGTTTAAATACCCTACAAGACTCCAAGAGTTTTAGCTTGACCAGGACTCTCCATTAGAGGAAGAGTAAGAAAACAAAACTTCGACATTCGGACCGGTCTGGTCCTCTTTCGGTTCCGTCTGGCTGTAATTCGGATCGATTCGTTTATTTCTTATCCGGATCGATCCGGTACAGATCGATTCATTTATTTTCTTTTAGCTTCGACCCGTCTTCAGTTCGGAGTTCACTGGAAGTTTACATTTCGGATCGGTCCGATTTTCCTTTGACTTTTTCTTTTATGTTTGACTGCTCATAACTTTCACATTGGGATTCCGATTGAGGTTCTGTTTCTTCCTATGTGCTCATGAACTTGATATCTTCAACTTTTCTTTAGATGCCTCATCCGAATTCCGGGTAAAAATTACAACTTTTCCCTTTTGACTTTCCTTCTTTTCTTTCTCGATTCTTCCGATTTCTTTCTTTCTTTATTGACATCAAATACCTGTAAAATCAGTACGAAATACCAAAAACTCGGTGTACTCGTGAGAATAAGTCAGTAGCAAGATTATGAGATAAAATCAAATCGATTACGTTGTTCGAGGTGCTAAAAGTAACTAAATTAAAGGGATAAATTTGGAAGAATTTATGCCTAATCAAATCCCCCATAACTTAGAACTTTGCGTGTTCCGAGCAATGTAAAAGAATTTTAGCAAGGCTCAACTCTTGAAAATCATTTTATTGTGATAAAATACCTTTTTCGCAGGCAAGCGATTGCATTTAGAGTATGCAACAAGCCTTTAAACCCCCTAGGTTACCCTAGTAGGACGAGTTGTGTCTCGTGAGGGTTTGCAGTGAATATACCCACAAAATTCAACTCAAAGAACTTTCAAAATACGCAAAAATTGTATAATTCAAACTTTCCTAGAAAATAATCATCATCAAGTCATGTTCAAGAGTCTCAAATCATAGTGCGTGTGTGCGAAGCCAAAAATCGAACCGCTAACTTCCATCGATTGACCATTACGTTACTTATCCGAAAATTCGTTTTGATTCAAATGCTCATGGGATGCTCTCGCAAACGAATCACTCGGAATGTGGCTATTCTCTCAGTGTGCGTGATATAAAGAGTAAATATATTGGAACCAAGTTCACGCACACAAGAAGAAAGACGGAAATGTATGGTGAATAGATCTCATCAACGGAATACGGTTATTGGGAAACGGGAACATCGCCTCTTTTTCACGCATTTAATCTTTTTCATTATCTTTTTGTGTTTTATCTCTCCACGCGGTAACCAATTTCGCAATTTTGGACTCGGTTAGGACTTTTACGGGTTATAGATGTATTTGGTAATATGGAAATGGTTGGGAAGTTCGGCATTGGAAAATTTTCTTATGATGTCCCTTAGTGCTTTTCCGAGCTATTGCTCATTTTCTCTTCTTTTTCTATTTTTTTTTTCTATTTTTTTTTCACACTTTTCTTTTCTTGCTATTTTTTGTTGTTGAGCATTCTTCTAATTTTTTCTTGCCCCTTTTTGTTGCACTTTTCGAACTTAAATTCTGACTTTTTTCATTTTTCACAATTTCGGGCTACTTGGGCTTTTCGGGTTGTCAAACGAAAGGAAAAATTATTCGGCTCAAATTTAGGTTACAAAAGGGATAATTTTTCACAACTTTTTATGGCCAATATTTTGGGTGACAAACGAGGGCCTACTTCATTGTCCAAAATACTAATTGCATTACCATATGCGTCTCGAGATTAAATTAATTTTAGGGATTTGTAGCGCGCTTTGTACGGCAATATCACACACATTTTCCATAACCTATCAAAATGAAAGAATTGAGATCCTCAACGACATATTTAAACACTGAAAAGAACTTTGAATTAAAAATTAACTCGGATTGATTTATAATTTCCACAAAGATGAAAGGCTTGAATCTCACCGGGGTTGTTAATCTCCACACTTATTCGTTAAGTCATCAATTTTTGCACAATTTCCATCTTTGGTCAATTTCGGCTTTGTGTATTGTGTTTTTACAATTTGAAACTTTAAACCGACTTTTAATGATATTTTTGAAAAATTTTGAATTCCAATTTTTATTTATTTTGACAAAAAATATTTTTGAATTTTTCAAGATTTTATGATTTTTTTTTAAAATTTCTGGGCATTTTTGCAAATTTGTGAAGTTTTAGAAATACACACTTGTGACCCCCCTAACTTAGACTTTTGCATTGTCCTCAAGCAAAAAGGACTAAAATCTAAACAAGGCAAAATAAGAAGTACGATAAATAAAATAAACAAATGGAGAAAATGCAGATTTTTATAAAACATGATTGTGGTACAAAAACAGGAAAGAGCATATAACCATGTGAACAAGGGAAACAACTTAAAACTGCCACAAACCAACAAAGCTTCACTGGGGTGGTGGGTGGGAAGATCTGGGCGCGTCGGGGCCTTAAGGGTCATAAAAGTAGGATGGCAATGGCTCTTTAGGATCCCCTTGGCGTCTATACAAGTTCGCTTGGAAATGAAACATCATACTTGTATCGCGCCGGTAGTCAGTCATAAAGTTGTTGAATCTCGTCTCGAGGGCCGACATTCTATTAGTGAGGTCACTACCCGCCCATTTGAAATCACGATCGTCGTCTTCTTCAACCGACTCTTCATATACCCCAACCTCTCCCATCTCCACATCGGCAGCTGCCTCTTTCGCTTCCTCTTCCTCACTCGAGACATCATCGGCCTCATCATCACTTTCACGCCTTGCCCGAAGGATGGCCAGCCGCCTGGCGCTCCGAGTGCGGGTTCCCTATCCAAAGGGATCGGGGAGGCGAGTGCCATCTAGCGGAGCTTCAATGCATCATTTTTATGGATGGAGGTGATCAGGCGTGCATAAGGAAGTGGTGCGATGCCTCTCGCATCCATGGATGCAATAAGAATGTCAACATATAGGGTGCGAGCCAGGTTAATGGAAGTGTTGGGATCGAAGAGATGGTATGTTAATGTGGCTTGACAGGGATGCATGGCGGAATC
This sequence comes from Sambucus nigra, assembly GCA_949130495.1. Classification (NCBI taxonomy): domain Eukaryota; kingdom Viridiplantae; phylum Streptophyta; class Magnoliopsida; order Dipsacales; family Adoxaceae; genus Sambucus; species Sambucus nigra. The sequence continues at coordinate 421,672,008 of OX422211.1, read as the reverse complement.
ATTGGAGGGTTGTAAAATGTTAGCCCACACAATTTGGAATATGAGGCGTGCTTTCTCATTGAGTCGGCCCACAGGGACAGTCTCCCCCTCCATGCAATGCTGGGGGCAATTCGCTCCATAATCAGTTCCTTAGCTACCGGGGCGACATTCCTTGGGTATGTGTAGTCTTGAACATCGGGAACGTCATATTCGCCCAACTTGGCGGTGAGAAGGGCCAAAGAAAAGGGAATGACGGTACCATCAACATAGGCTTGAGACTCGAATTGGCCCGTTCGAACAAGGGAGCTATAGAAAGAGCGTACCACGGCGGCCCAAACCGCCTCGTAGGGTTTGTAACAGGGTACTTTAGATTATAGATGGAGGCGTAACCCCTATTTGAGTATGGTAATGATAAGCTAATTTGGCCAAAGCTTTGGATTAATGATAGGGTATGCAAACACAAACTTAATGAAGATAAGACTCAGTTTAAACTCAGAAATCTCTCGTGTATAACTCATAAAGTAGTAATGAAACTTAGAAGTAACTTAGCTAGAGGGAGAGAGAAGTAATAACAATAGATACACCTTGGTAGGCAGGTGAAAAACACACCAAACATCCTCAAGAATCTCTACCAAACAGTAAAAGATTTGTAATGAATAACAATAGTGAGTGGGTAAGCCCTCTGGTTTGTAATAACTCTCTCTGATGTATATTCTCTCCAGCAATAACTTCTGAACTCTCAAAAGATCATCCTCTCCTCAAAGGTGGTTGGGGTCCTTAAATAGCCCCCCACACCACCATCGAGGAAACTCAGTCATTAAAGACTATGAAAGACATCCATCATACTTTATGTCACAACATTAAATGCCTGATGCACTAGTTGTCTCCACATCACAAGCCTTTTGCCCAACCACTGTGTGTCAGGGGCTGTTAGCGCAGAGGTGGCTCACCAACTGCCTGACAGACCCAAATACCACGATGGTTTACTCGAGTGCAGGTCTGACATTGTTTAGCTAGCTAGTGACATCACCTATAATAGATGTGACATTAAGTAGAGGGTTGTTTGGTTCTCAACTCGACGCCCAATGGAACTCCAAACTACTCCGCCCGAGGTTCCACGGTCAGGGTCCTTTGGTGTTTTTACCAGGTGTATCTAAGATGGTCAGGACAAGCCCCAACGGTGCCTCACTTCTCAATCCTCCAAACCAGGTCCCTCTAAAGTTCCCACTATGAGGTCATTCGATAGAGCATGAAAGCTCTCTCAGGCCCTGCCAAGCCTAGTCTCTCGCGAGTACCGTTTGACCTCACACTAAAACTCATTATTAATCTCGTTACAACATTATAACCGTTATAACTTGCAATCAACATAAACGGAAATACAATATAACTAATACAACAAGATAAAGTATGATTTTCCACGCTTGAGCTGCCTCGGTTGCTTAATCTCGAACACTATTGCCAATTAAGGAATTATCCCTAATCTCAGGGTTACCTTCAAGCCCCTTCTACATTTATCCCTTCGTGGGGAGATTTGTTGGAACAAAACATGTCTGCACGAAACTTCTCAATCCGATGAACCCTCTTTGCGTGAAAAATTTTGGCCCCCTCTATTCGTTAGAACTGCGGCATTATAATCTTCTATAAAAAGTAAAATTCTCCCCGATGTACCTGAGCCGAAGCGCCAGGACTTATTGGGGCTTGGGCGAAGGGACATCGCCACTTTTTCCTTATGTTGAGCCTCAACTGTTGTAGCTTTATTATTTGAAATTCTCCCGAAAGGCCTACTAACCTTCTCAAATACTAGTTTGGGCTCTTGGTAAGTCAAATTCTCCCTTGGAATGCTTCGACATATTCGAAAAAGCATAAATTCTCCCCGATGTAAGTGAGTCACAATTTCTCAAATACTCGTTGGGACATTTTTTCGTTGGGAGAATTATTGGATACGTCTAACACCATTTTGGCGCCAAAACATAAACTTGGTTAGGAAGGCAACCCTTTCTATTCCCCAGACGTCACTTCGTATTCGGCGTAGCGCTGTCTTTTCCACTGTCAAAAACACTTCTCGAAGAGCCACTTGTGCCTTTGAAATGATTATAGGGGGTTTGGCTCATGCGAGGGGGATGGGGGGGAACTCAAAAGACAAGTAAAAAGGGTTTAAAAGTTTCAAACGTCTCTCTATTTCAAACCTTTCTCTTCTTCTTCAAGCTTTCATATTTCCTCAGAGAGAGATCTTTGTGCGAGCTCTGTGCGGCCTCCATTGTTGCCCCCTTCTTTGATCAGCCTCCTCTCATCTTTTGCACCACCATCTACGGTTGTACCCCTCCCCATTTATTTCCAACTCTTCTTTTACAAGACCTTTTCATACTTCAGTTGTCTGCAATGGCCTCTTCAAGCAACCCTGCCACTCTTTCCACCAGTGCTCCTCCTGCCACCCCCATTGTCGTCTCCCCTTCTGCTGCCTTATTGACCGCTGCTCGTCAAAAACAGTTGCGTTTATACCGCCGGTCCCCCATTTTTGGCGAAGGTGATGACTTTGCTGGGTTTTTCAAGAGCTGCATTTTTTACGCCAAGTATGATGCCCTGATGCTTGGTGATGAAGACAAGAATTCTGATGAGAGGGGCTTTCTACCTCCCGAGGGGACTCTTAGATTTCGTCTTGAGCGAGGGGACTTCCCATGGTACCATGTTGATTTTGAAAGTCTCGGGGGCTCGCCTACCCACTTTGCTGCTTGGAACTCTCATATGCAGAATTCCCACGTTGATACGCTCGTTAAGATTGGGCTTCATCGAGCCAAGTGGTTTGGTGAGTGCACCCTCTCCAAAAACAATGTTATTCTTCCTGTTCTGTTATCTCGCTGGAATGTTACTACTCACACGTTCATCGCTTCATTGGGAGAGTTTATAATAACGTTGGAGGACGTGTGCTAGCTCTTAGGCCTTAAGGCAACAGGTCATGAGCCCTATTCCAATGAAGCCCTGGATGCCCAAGAAACTGCTGATCGTTTGGAGCTGGACCATATATGCCAAACAAAGGTGCATCGGTACTTCAAACAAAGCCACATTCACTCCTCTAATCAACTACTTCTTCAAAGACCCTTCGGACGGAAGTTCTTCCGAGGATGCCCCTGGATAAGGTACATCGTTTGAGCTTCCTTCCTATATCCTTGTCATTCTTTCTCGCTTCTTTTTAACGAAAAAACCCAATGACCAGCCTCGGAAGGATCTCACCAACCTATCCCTCTGATTGGCCCGGGGTATCAAGCTCCCTCTGGCTACAATCGCCTTGGGGTCCCTCTATACATGGCTTAATATGGTCCTTTTTGATATGGAGCGATCTCTGGGTCGTTACAACCTAACCAATTTTTTCAACTGCATTCTCCTGATGGGTTTCCTTTATGTGCACTTCCCGACCATAGCCGCCAAAACTAACCTTCCTCCCTCGGGGGAAACAAGCATGCCCCCTCGCTCATTTATTTACCATAAGAGGAAGAGCCGAAAGGAGCTGACCTCCTTTATTGATGACTTTTCAAGTTTTGTAATGAGGCCCTATGGGGAGGATATTTTCCTCTATTCTTGCAATTTTTTCAAGCATGGGGCCAGAGTGGTCCAGCCAACCACCGTAGACCTCATTACCGAAGACCCCTCATTGGCCGTTGTGCTTATGTTTTCTTCGAGATACCTTCCCTCATACACCGAGTGGGGATACACCAGCGAACATTACAATCCCAACCGATGCAGCCGTTAATTTGGATTTGATCAAGGGGCTCCTCGCTCGGTGTTTCAATTATCTAATCCCAAGGTATCTTTTGGCGAGGCATGTTCCCTATTATCCTCGACGGCCGTGTGGGGAGTGAGTTCGACATTGGCTGGGCGAGTCACCATCCCCAACATCACTAGGCAAGGGACATGACCCCTCTGTTTGCCACAAAGTATTGGCGGAGGCAACTGGCCCATATTGCTGAATTCATCGAGGGTGATCCCGTGTATCCCCTAGTTCTTTCGTTTTCTTCCCTGAAGGTGGGCCTGAAGGGCAATTCCTTTCTCGGGGTTGAGTTCCCTCTGAGTCAGACCCCCAAAGCACCTCCCAGGGAACTTCCTCCATACTGCCCCATGATCCCTATTGCTACACCCAAAGCAAAGGCCACTGCGATCCCCAAACCACCTGTCCCCTCGGTCGAAGCTTCCACGGGAGAGGGGCCATCTGAGCCACCTGCCAAGAAAGCCACAAAGTCCAACTTCAAGAAGCCTAAGTCCAAAGGTCACGCAAACTCCATTAGAGACATTCCCAATTGCCTCCGTTCCACCTCCCATGTCTCTTGAACTGGCTGAAGAGCTGAGGAGGCGGGTAGAGGCCAAAGTTACCCGAATAAACGCTAAATTCTAACGGCGCGTAGTGTTCATTCCTCCTCCGTGTTCATTCCCCAAAATCGTGGTTGATCCTAGTGATCCATCAAAAAAAAGAAGAAGAAGGTCGAAGGTGCCTGAAAGTGGTGGTGCCACGAGATCAAGAAGGAAGACACTGGGTACTAAGCCCCAGAAGAAATAGATATCTGAGCGACCTTCATCACCAGCTCCTTCTGCCCTTACTTCTTCTCCATCTTCACCCGTGGTTATATCCTCTCGTTCTCCCTCCGGATCTGAGGTATATGTGCATTCTTTATTTCTCATTCTTCTTTTCTTGACACAGCATCCTTACTTATTGCCTGATATCTGGTGCAGGGAGTTGAAGAAGTGAGGGTCAGTCCTCCAAGTCCCCCAGTGAGTCGTTTCGTGGGGGGACGTTGCTGTACTCCTCCAGCCGCTGCCTCTCTTCCCCATTCTCCTTTAATAAGCCTCACCTATTCACGTCGTTCCTCCTCCCATAGGTCCAAGGATGCCACCACGGGTGCCGCTGAGATGTCTAGCCAGCCCAAGGCAACTGTTCCAGTTTCCTCTGAGTTACCTTCGGAGCGGGAGGTCTCTCTGCCCCTAATTGTGGTTGAAGAGAGTGTCCCATAGGTAAATGGCTTTTCGAGCCTTGCATCTTTTATTTGTCCCACTGGTTTATTCCTCAATTGTAACATGTTGGGCTATTTTAGGTGGAAGTGGCGTCGCTGATAGCCAACATTCTCCTTCCTCCTGTACTGTCAAGACCCATTACTGCAGTTCCTCTCTTTAGTGCCATAACGGGGGTAAGCTAAGTGCATTTCTGTCTTTTATCCCTTTGCGATTACTCCTTTTATCTAGCATTTATTTTTTTACATTTGTAGCTCTCTCCAAATCTTTCTCCGCCTTTCGCGTTGAGTAGCCTTATCCCTTCTCAGGCCCAGGTTAGAGTAGCTGCTCTAGTTGGGGCATCTCTCGAAGGTCCAACATCTCCTTCTGACGATGCGCCCGTGTTGGCCATAGTGCCCTATGCTGGCGAGGGAATTGTTCGTACCTTCGAGGCTTCTACATCCAAGGGCTCCGTTGAGGCTGCTGAGGTAATGAGCCCGCCTCCCACGATTTCTAGCATTATGGCTCCCGTGGTGATTACCCCTCTCGCTCCTGCTGCTGCTGAGTAAGTACTTTTTTAATTTCTTTACACTTCTCAGCTTTTCTAAATCCACCTGTATGGGTGACTTAATCAATGAAAACACTTGTTTAAGATTGTTTCATAAAGTCAAACCTGTAACGGCGCCTTAACAATGAAAACATTTGTTAAGTTTTTTTTTTCACAAACTCCACACCTATAACAATGACTTAACAACGGAAATTTTTTTTAAGATTTTCCATAAACTCCACCTATAACGGTGACTTAACAACGAAAACACTTGTTAATTTTTTTTCACAAACTCCACCTATAACGGTGACTTAATAACGAAAACACTTGTTAAGATTTTTCCATAATCTCCGCCTGTAACAGTGACTTAACAACGCAAACACTTTTTAAGATTTTTCCATAAACTCCATCTGTAAGGGTGACTTAACAACGCAAGAACTTGTTAAGATTTTTCTATAAACTCCACCTGTAATGGTGACTTAACAACTCAAGCACTTATTAAGATTTTTCCATAAACTCCACCTGTAACGGTGACTTAACAACGCAAGCACTTGTTAAGATTTTTCTATAAACTCCACCTGTAATGGTGACTTAACAACGCAAGCACTTGTTAAGATTTTTCGTAAACTCATTATTTATCCTTCATGTTCTCAGGTTGCTCAAGATGACTCTCCACTAATTCCTTCGCCCATTGCCTCACCACTTCGTGAACCTGTCTCATTCGAAGAGTCTAGCCATAATGATCAAGGTTCTACGATCGGTGCTGCGGCAGAAAGCGAATTTGGGTGTGAGCTTCCCCCACCTGACCTGGCTCCTCACGCCTTGTGCCTGATGGTACTCCAGCGTTCTCCCCAAATACCCGCTAATCATCATTTGGTCATCGAGCAACTTGTGAGTTATCATCCTGAAACCTTCACGGTGGACTGTCTTCTTTCCAACATCTTAGTCATGAGCTACAGGCTCTAAGGCGTGGCCACCGTTATTGCTGATATTTCCAACACTCTAACTGTGAACGTGACCAGACCCCTCCTCAACCAGTTCTTGGGATATCTGAGGGAGTTAGGTCGTGACGAGTTCCATTTTGACTAGCTCATCGCACATCTGAATACTTTGAAAAGTCAGCGGTTGGACAGCCAGAGGGAGCTTTTACGAAACATCAGGAGGGTCAGAGGGCCGAGGAAGCCAATTTGATCGATCTAGCACCACTCCTCGGAGCTATTGACAAAGAGGTGGAGGACCTCGAAGAAGCTCTGCATTTGACAAAGATAAAACGAGAAAAACTTCTTATCGAACGTACACAAGCACATACTAGGTTGGAAGTTTTCATTAATGCCCACAGGTCTTGCTTAGAAGCTTCTTTGGGCCTTCCCGGAGATTTTTTCTCCTCCCCAGATTTGTGGTTCCTCTTGGGTCAATGAGTTTTTGTATATATATTTTCCTTTCTTCTCATGTAATTTCTTGGGAGATAGTTCCCAATTTTGTAATACCCCGAAGTATATGAATAAAAATAATACTTATTCTTATGCCCTTTCTTTGTGTTACAATTGTTTACATAGATTGTGGAATATGAAGTTCTGTAGTTCTTTCATCTCTACTTGAATTAAAATAAAGAGGACTTGCATAAATAAAATGAACTTGTATATTCATATCAGTTAGACACATTGGTGACCCCAAATGTAATTGCTTACACGTGATAGACCTTCAACCATTTGTTGTTAATCTGAAATGGTATGTCTTCTTCTATCTTAGAAATTAAGTAATAACCTGAGTCATGATCCTCCTTTACGATGAAAGGTCCCTCCCAATTTTTTGCAAAATTAGGTAGAGGAAGCCCCCTGATATGTTTAACTAATGCCTTTAATATGAGATCTCCCTCCCCGAATTTCCTTGGTCTCACCAAGTTATCATATGCCCTAGAGAGCTACCTCGTATACATTTGAAACTGTTGCATCGCATTATCCTTGTGTTCATCCAATGCTTCCAACTGTACGTGTCTATTCTAAGGGAGCATGCTGCTTCCCAGAGCATATCGAGCCGAGGGAACCTCTAACTCTACCGGGAGGATTGCCTCAGCCCCATAAACAAGAGAGAACGGTATATACCCCGTAGGCTTCCTCTTAGTCGTTCGATAGGACCATAAAATGGATGGTATCTTGTCATCCCACGATCCTGGGAAATCCTCCATTGTTTTAGCCAAGATATTGACCAAAGTCTTATTAGTTGCTTCGGTTTGACCGTTCTCCTTTGGTTATGCCACCGTCGAAGTGTGGTGGACAATGGAGTATTTTTCTGTGAGCATCGTTACCTCTGAATTGACGAAAGGGGTTCCGTTGTCCGAAAGGATGACCTTTGGGATCTCAAAACGGCAAATAATGTATTCTCTGATGAAGTTGCTCACTACTCCTGCTATTGCCCTTCTCAATAGTATCGCTTCGGCTCACTTTGTGAAACACTCCATTGCTACCAAGATCCATATCTTCCCCCTAGAAGAAGGGTGTATTGCCCCTACCAGGTCGAACGCCCAAGTGTGAAAAGGATAAGGCGTTGCTAGGGAGTGTAAGTCCACTGACGGGGCATGGATCATATTTCCATGAAGATGATAAGCCTTGCACATTCGAACGAACTCAGTAGAATCTTTTTCAATTATCGACCAATAATACCGCAAAGTCATCAGATGGTCAAACAACTCGGCCCCTCCTATATGAGCTAGATCGTGCGCCTATTTGAGAACCTCGATCGCTTCTTCCTTCATAATGTAATGCAACGGCCTATTGAAGTATCCCCTTCGATAAAGCTGCCCCTCTTGAACGTAGAACCTCGGGTCCCTTCATTGGAGTCCCATCGCATTAATTTTCTCTGTTGGGATAACTCCATCTTTAATAAAGTCAATATAGGATTGTCTCCAGTCAGGTTGAGTCTCCACGAAATGACATTTTGCTGCCTCGAAGAACAACTGGCATTTATCGCACTTCCGTTGTAACTCGGTTGCATCCTGCTTCATGTTAGGGCAGAAATACCCTTCCCTTTGAATTCTTCTGTAAAGGGGGATCTCAGTCATTTTGCAGTGTTCTTCGTGCGTTTTCTTTAATCTCTGCCCTGCTTCTTCTGGGCCGATGCACCTTGACAGCCATCCTCCTGTATTTTTAAAGTAGAGGTCCCCCTAGTTTGTAAAGTACTGGGCCAATTCTCGGAGCCCCGTCGTTCCTCCACCAGACTCCAGTTGCCTCTTAATCTCTCCCCTCCAGTCCGCATCCTCTTCCATCGGTAAAATTGACTGTACCATCGAAGGAGATGTTCTTCGTTGAATTACGATAGTAGTTGTATCGCTCCTCATGATCATCTTCTGGGCAATGGTGGCATAGGCATCTGGGTGACGGTTCATCGTTCTGGGTTGCCTCTTAATCTTGGTCTGTTGGAACTGGCCAAGGAGCCTCTGAATGATCATTCTGTATGGTTCCAGGCTTATGTGTTTCAACGCGTATTCTCCGTTCACTTGCTGAACCACCAAGTTTGAATCCCCCTTGATACAGAGTGAATGGATCCCTCTTCGAAGAGCCTCTAGAAATCCCAACACCAATGCTTTATATCCTGCCTCGTTGTTAAAGTAAGGGAAATCTAACTTGTAGGAAAGGAAAATCTCCTCCAATCCTTTTGAAAGAATGAACCCTGCTCCTCCTTTCTTTTCTGCTAATGACCCATCGAACTGCATTTTCCATTCCTCATCCGCTGCGTCTAGATGGTTAGCCTGCAAATTATCTCCTGGAATATCTTCCTTGGGTGGCTCGAAGGTTCCCGAAGGGAAGATGGCCAACAGATCAGCGTATGCATGGATTTTAATTGCGCGAGGGATTACACACTTCAAGTCATATTCGAAGAGGATAAGTACCATCTAGCTTCCCTGCCAATCAAGATAGTTCTTGCAATCAAATACTTAATGGGGTCACATCTAGTTATAATATGAATTATAAAAGACAACATATAATGTCTAAGTTTTTGCGCTACAAATACTAAGGCCAAATAATGCCTTTCTAAGCTACTATATCTGACTTCTGGCCTATGGATGATCCTGTTGAGTTAGTAAACTAGATGTTCTTGCCCATCGATCTCTTATGGCAGCAAAGCTCCCATTGACCTGGAGGTGGATGTGAGGTACAGCTACAACGGTATTCTTGCCATTGGTGGAACCATGGTCTCTGGTGAGATGAGCAGCTTCTTCAGTCCATCAAGAGACTCTTGGTGAATTACCTCCCATTTGAACTTCGTGTTTTTTCACAGCAGATGCATTAGTGGCTGTGTTATCTCGGCTAACCCAGGCACGAATCTCCTAAGGTAGGAGACTTTATCGAGGAAACTCTTCAGCTCCTTCGCCGTTCTCGGATAAGGCATTTATAAGATCGCCCGCTGTTTGTCCTGGTCCATCTGCATCCATTGTCGATCAACCACAAAGCCTAGAAATTTCCCATTTGTCACCCCAAAAATGCACTTCAGGGGATTCATTTTTAGTTTAAATTTCCTGCAACGAGAAAATACCTTCCTCAAATCGCTCAAATGAGACTCCTTCTTCCTCGACTTGATGACTAAGTCATCCACATAGAATTCCACAAACTTGTGAAAGAAGTCGTGGAAAATGGCCATCATTATTCTCTAGTAAGTCGCCCAAGCATTCTTGAGACCAAACGGCATCACCCTATACATGAAGTTACCCAACGGGGTTCTGAATGCTGTCTTTTCTGCATCCGAGGGGTCCATCTTAAAATGGTTGTACCCCACATATCCATCCATGAAGTTATACATCTCATGATCCACCATTGCATCTATCAAGACATCAATGGAGGGTAGCGGGAACTCATCTTTAGGGAAAGCTCTGTTTAAATCTCTAAAGTCCACACAGATTCTTATTTGATTTTTATCTTTATTTCCTACTGGGACAATGCTGGACAGCCAGATCGGGTGTTGTATCGGCTTGATAAACCCTATCGTTAGCAAGCGTTGAACCTCTTCCTTGGTCTTCAAATCCAGCCCGGGCTTGTACATTCTCGTTGCTTGTTTTACTGGAATGGCTGAAAGCATTACGTTCAACTTGTGACAACTCACTTCCTCATCCAGCCCTTCCATCTCTGTGTACTTCCACGTGAAGACGTCTATAAACCCCTAAATTAATTCAACCAAGGCCCCTCGTTTCTCCTTACTGAGATCCTTCGAGATGAAGATGGGCCTTGGGTCCTCCCATTCTTTTTCCATGTTCAACTGCTCTAGCTCGTGTGCCCATGGCTTTGGTCGATCCTCCATGTAATCTGGTTCTTCGACGACTTCCTCCACAAATTCATGTATGCTGGAATTGTCTATCACCATACATTGTCCCCGTTGATCCACCAGAAAGCATTCGTATATCGGGTCAACCTCATCATCATCTTCCTCGGTCTCCCGCTCACACCGTTATAATTAAGACACCACCTTTCCTTCTTCAGTAATGACTTTCTTGCATTGTCTACTGGTAGCGGTGACCGCTTTCCTCTTCTTCTCCCTAGAAGCCTCGGCCACCCTTTTTCCTGAGAATTGGCTCAGCACACTTTGTCGTTGGACCTCATGCTCCATCAGATCCACTCTGGACCTCATCATGTCTCTAAGCTTCTTCGAGAGGCTTTGGGGTCGAGGGACCACCTAGTGAGCCTCTTCGGCTATTACCTTCATGCTACTTGCAACTTCTTTACTTTAGTCATTCACAGGCCCCATCCTTTTTTCTGATCGAGGGAACCCATGCTCCCTTCATCCTCCTCGTTAGGACCCGGACATCTTCTTCCAACTCAGTATAAAATGTTGCGTCCACCAAGTGAGCTTCCTCAATAGCGAAGGGCCTCTTTGTAGCCCTGATGGTTACCTCCGTCCCCTTGATATTCGCCTTAGCGCATTGGTGGTATGTAGAAGGAGCTAACCCTTGGTTGTGCATCCACACCCTTCCTATCAGCAGATGATAGGAATTTTCACTCTCTATCATGTGGAACTTTATATGGGAACTCAAATTTCCTATCACAATCCCCACGTTAACATACCCAATGGATTTAGAAGATTGGTTATCATACCCCGAAATTACCAAAGGCATGGGGACCAACCTTTCTTTCGGAATATTGGCTGCATGAAAGGAGTTAATTGACATGATATTAATGGAATCTCCCCCATCCATAAGAGTCCTCGCAAAACTAACTCCGTTGACACTGGCAGTATGAGGGAATCTCACAGCCCTATCGGCATCGCTGAAGGCTACCTCTGACAGGAACCTCCTTACCAACCTACCCATGGGTCCCTTCCACTTCAGCGAAGGGACTGCATCTTTCCTCGTAATATCTAGTATCGCCTGGGTTATTTTCAACCTGCTTTCTTTAAGAATCCCCACTTGTTCAAAGAACCAGGTGAACTTTGGGGATTTTGAGACTGCACAATACTCTAGGCCCGGATCTACTTCCTCACCTTCAACGCTATACACGTCCTCCACGTCTTTGGCACTTGCTTCATCGTAGGCCAAAACTACGTTAGCTATTCCCTTGGTACAGGTATCCAAAGCTGCTTCATACTCTTCTCTTTCTCCTATCTCCGCCTCTTCATCTTAGGCCACCATGAGATTAGCCCCATGTGCTAGTAGCGGGTTGTTATTGACATTCTGTGGAGGGATTTGCAACGTCCCTGCCTTCATGTACTTGTCAATAATTCTTCTCAGTGTGAAGCAACTTTCTGTTGGGTGCTGGATCCTCCGATGGACTTGGCAATACTTTGGATCCGCCTTCGTTGTCGCATCGGGCTCCCCAGCGGGAAAGTCCTTTGGCTTATAGACCGTTCCCCCTTGGACCATCGCGTTGTAATAGCTGACAGCTTCTTCTACTGTACAGGGCAATGGTGGTGGGTCTTCCCTGTCTCTTCCGAACTTCCTCTTGTTGTCCTTCTTCGATGCTTTACCCCTATCTCCCCCCTCGGTGTACCCTACCCGTGGGGGCTGAGACCTCCCCCCCGCAGGTTGCATCGGTTGCCTAAACATCATGGGAACCGCCACCGGATTGGGTCATACCACCAAAGAGATATTTCTCACTGCTTTTAAGAATGCCGCAAAAGTCCCCTCGCGCATCTCATTAATAAGATGGCATATGTACTCAGAAGCAACCCCTCAGAGCAGATCTGCAGCAACTCGGATTCTTTGGCCTCCTCCCTCACGTCAAGGGATCTTTCTCTGAACCTTCAAACATAGGCCACCACTTCTTCCCCAGGTCGTTGCTTCTCCCTACCTAGTTGGGTCAAGGTAAACTCATCTTCTGCCAGAAAGAACTTCTGGACAAACAACACGTACATCTCTTCCCATGTAGAAATGCTGTTGGGAGCCAAATGGGAATACCTGGTATATGCTTTATCGGTCAAGAATTTAGAAAACTCCCTCAACCTAAGCTTTTTATTATTACAATGCACCCCCAAATGTTCCACAAAGTGCTTAATATGCTCCTTCGAGTTCCCACCCTTCCCCGTGTATTTTTCAAAAATAGGAGGAATATAGTCCTTTGGATAAGGTTCATCGTTGTATTCCTGGGGATACGGTGTTCTAAAGTCATTAAAAACTGAAACTACCTCACCAGCAGATTACGAGGAAGCCTGCATGAACTTCAGCGTCTCCTTCAGCATCTCCTTTCTCATTTCCTCCATGGGCGATGCCAGTGGGGAAATAACCAACGAAACCACGGGCTGAGTGCCCGTTGCAGCTGGAGCAGGCGCCATGGTTGGGGCCGTCGATACTCCTGATGTTCCCCATGCTGGATTCACAACAGAGGGTAGGCTCGCAGGGGCCGTTCCCGCAACACCTGCACCCGATGGGGCCGTTGGAGCTAACCCTGGTGTTATGAAGGCATTAGCCTCCAATCCTCCCATCATAGTCGAAGCAACTGGAGTTTATAAAAACTCATAAAACTTGCTCATGAGGAGCGCGACCTGAGTGGGTCCCAACCCCGCACTCGTGGAAGCTTGTGCCACCCACGAAACGCCTGTCATCAACGGCACTAGAGGTACTGATTAAGGGTGAAAAGTAGCGTCGCGTCAGAACGCTAATCGTTGTTTTCTGTTCACCGCCTTAATACAAAAAACCTAAATTACAAATGCACTTGCGATACAAGTATAGCGGTAAGTCGGGTATCGAAAATCCACATAGACGAGTTGCTAGAATTTATAGGATTTAATACTCCTAAAATAAAAGTGTAAAAGGTGATAGGTTGGAAATAAAGAAGAGGGAAAAATTAATAAGTTAAGTCTAAACTAGAATTAATAAAACGAGAGCCGGGATCGTGTCCCCACCATGGGCTAAACAACTAATAATTAGAATTTCGGTTCTAAAACATTTAATCGAGCATTTTCAATTAAGTATAAAGATCACACAATAAGGAATTTAACCCAAAGTTGCGAGATTAAACAATTAACAGAAAATGGTCACACGCATCTTAAATTTGGATTACCGCTATAAACACTAACGTTGCATGACAAAGAAAGTTAAATGCATAATAATCCGACTTTAATACGCGAGGTTTCAATTAAATGCAATTTTACACAAAACCTAATTTTCGGAGCTCAACGCCCATCAATGGCGGACACACGACCCAAACTCTATGTAACTACTCACTACACATGATTAATCTAATTAAATAACTAATTACCAAAGAAAACAAGAATTAAACTACCAACAACTAATAAATCAAAGCAATAAATCAAGAGAACAAAGCTTAAACAAAGAATAGCAAATAATATAAATGGAGGGGAAGATGAATAGTAACTTACACAACCCAAATGATGTCAACCCTAGGAGAGATAAGCCAAACCCATAAATCCCCTCCTCTCTAACCTAAAATGAAATATATATTCTAAGAAAAGCCCCAAACATTCTATTAATACCCCAAAATAAACCCCCAACAAAACCAACCCAAAAAACCCAAAATAAGACAATTTTCGTCCATATCTGATTGGACCGGTCGACCTCTGTTTTGGGACCGGTCTACCGCACTTTTGGAATTTGCCTTGGGCTGGATACAACCCACTTTTCCTCTCCGAATCAATTTTGACGCGTTGCACGGAAATGGCCATAACTCCCTCATACGGAATCAAAATGAGGCGTGGTCAGAACCGACGCGAAGCTAATTCAATTATCTACATGATTCTGTTTTGAAACCCTCCAAATTATGCCGTATGAAATTACCAAAATGCCCTTGAAGTAGAAGAAAATACTAAAACCTTTCGGAAATGGGCATAACTTCCCCATACGGAGTCAGAATGACGCACGGTCAGTGGCCACGGAGGGAAAATTTAATGATCTACATGTTGGTAACTTCATTTCATAAAAAATAGTGAGTTTGAAAAGACCAATTTGCCCTTGAAGTAGCATTCAACGATGGAACTTCTCCGAAATGCAACCGAACCTCACTTTTAGCGTTCCAATACCTACAAAAACACAAATAACCCCTGTAAAGCATGTATATATCCAAATCCAAGGTTGTCTGGTTAATGAGCATAATTATAGGTATTTAGGACCATAAAAGTGCTAGAATGCATAGAGATAACGGGCGGAAATATGCAATATTTGATACGAATCACACCCACTAACTTAAACATTGCTAGTCCCTAGTGATGAAACAAACAAAACCAGTCCACATAAGGAAATACAAAACGCATATATGCATCGAAATATAATTGCCACTTTCGTAGGGAACACGATTGCATTTAGCATATGCAATAAGCCGTTAAACCCCTAGGTTACCCTAGTTGATGAGTGTCGTCTCGTGAGGGTTTTCAGGGATGGTACCCACAAACATCATATGGTTTCCTCAAAATATGCCCAAACCAACATGCGATAAGCCCAACAAAAGAGAAAAAGATTTCATATGCATTATTAGCAAAGTGAATGAATTCACACAAAAGTCTGAATCATTAATATTATAGAATGCACCTCATAGAATTGAAACCTTAAAATGTGGGAGGGGAGAGAGCACATGCAAAGTGTGATTTGGCAAAAACTTAAATAAATCGGATACTAAATTAACGCAAGCATATATATTCAATCCTCACGGGCATTACACTCATCAAGCGAAATCACTCGAAACAGGGAGGTAACACACGGAACATGCGGGAATTAGGAGTAAATGTAAATGGAAACTAGGCCGCACACATGTCATAGATGAAGAACGCTATATATAAACTGAAAAACTGTAATCTCAATGAAAGATACCGCACACTAAAAGAGGCGAAATGCATTTTCACATATTATCAATACTGTTATGACTTTTGAATTACATGCACCTAAGATCACATAGGACTTTAATAGGGTTATAATGTAGGTATGGCTAACGTACGAAACGAAGGAATATATGTACGGATTCAAAGTGTTCGGAATGAAAACTCGGGATAATGGGATAATGCGGGCAATATCAAAATCGGAAAACAAGTTCCAAAAAGGCATTAGATATATCATCGGGGAGAGTAATCAAAGATTATTGAACTATATACAACATATACAAACTTCTCTTTCTTTTTCTTTTCTTCTTTTTCTCATTTTCTCTTTTGTTTTCTTTTGCTTTTTGCTTTCTCTTTTTCTTCACTTTTTTCACTACTTTCTTTTCTTTACTTATCAAACTCTCATATGCCTAAATTTCAACCGACACCATAACAACATCATTCAATCCCAAGTAACATTCCAAACAAAGGTATGGAAAGTGTATGTATGGGCTAAAACTCCAATTTAGAGTTGGTTATGGTAATGGGGTTATGAAACGAAAGGCTAATATTTAGGCTCAAAGGGGTTAACGAGGGTAAACATATAAGGGTGAGGTCAAGGCTAATATGGGTGATATATCAAAGAGGGCCTATGATCATTTCACAAAGTTTATGCAATTCTCGAGTCAAAATAATATATGAAAATCATGCTCAAGTAACACATTTCAAGTATGAACTCAATTAATGAACGGTGAAATGAAAGAATAGTGAGATTACCAACGAATTCAACGTTTTCAATGAGGAAAGAATAGTGTATAACACTCACAAACGACGAAAGGTACAAAGCTTACTCGGTGTAAGTATATACAATGCAACAAAAGATTATCGAGTTATAAAAATCTTAAGCCAAATCAATATAACAATAAAAGTGCATGTGCTCATGGGATTAAAGTTTAATTCATGAAGTTATTCATAATATCAATAATCGAGACTAAAGTCTAATAACTTCTAAAATCGAGAACATGCATCATTGGGCTATCTATTGGATCGGGCAATTATTGAAATTTATCATCGGAAACAAAGGCAAAATGCCCAAAAAAGGAGAAAAAATAAAGAAAATCTTTTTGAAATTTTTGAATTTTTCTAAGAAAAGCATACTAAGTAACTAACATGTGAGCAAAAACATGGACTAAAATAAGAACTGGATAGAATATCCCACACCCCCTAACTTAAAACTTGACATTGTCCTCAATGTAAATTAAGAATCAAGTCAAAGAGAGGAAAAGAGTGATATTACCCAAAAGTGGAGCGATCCCCATAAGAACAAGTCCAAAGAATCTACAAAACAAGTTAGTACCGAGCATAGCAAAAACAAATAATAAAAAGTTAACTAATTACATTAGACTAAATTAAAAAGGAAGGAAAAAAATAAAAATAAAAAATAAAAAGCTAACTATATACAACCTATTATTTAGACTTCACACTAACTGTACACTAGAAGTCTAAATAGTTAAGGGTCCACCATAAGAATGATTTGACTATGGAGGATAACTGGTGTACCCTCACATACAAGCATGCCTTCCGAAAAATATGAATTCCGTTTTAACAACGGAAGGCATGTGTAAGGCTGAAGAAATGAACCATCGCCAATTAAAAGTTTTGGAGGGACGATGGGGGGTTTGGATTGAATGGGTGACAAAAACAAGTGGGGACCGAGAAAAGCCGAATATCCTCCCAATGATTTTGAAGTTGGAATGGGAGGCGGCGCACACAAAGGCAAAGATGCGATCGTGGAGGGCGACTCGAGCAAGTAGTCCTCATCGGCGATAGGGTTTAAAACATTAAAGTTTGAAATCGAATCATCGGGTACTTGTTCCGGTGGGGTAATAGAGAATGAAAATGGGGATGAAAGAAATTCAAACTCATGAGATGAATCATCATCACATGAAGTTGGAATTTCAAAGGAAATAATATCATTTTCAATGAAATGTTCTTCTTTGGGGGCCAAAGAAGAAATCATTTCATTGCAAATAGATATTACATCATTTCCATCCTCACTTTCAATATCTATTACGAGATGGGCAAAGTCTAGAATGGCTTGTTCCAAAGTAGGTACAAGTACTTCATTTGGTTTAAAACATTCCTCGACTTCAAAAGTCTCGGAAGCAAAATCGTCGTCGGACTCAAATAATAAATCCAACTCATGTTCCCACGAACGATTTTCTTCCCGATAGTGATTTTCAATTTTCTCATTTTCATACATACGCAAGCCCTCACCGAATGTCATAGGTCGAGGTGCGGATGCATTAGAATGGGAACTTTGAAAATTACCATCGGACTTAAACGAAAACTCATTATTATAGGAATTTTGAAAACTATTGCAATTCGTTTAAAAATTCCTATTATAAGGAGGTAAAGGCCCAAAATCATTATCATCATCATCAAAATTCTAATAACCTAAATTTTGACTTTCGTTATACTCGCCCAAAGTAATATTTGAATTTGCAAATTTTTGGGATTCTAAGTATTCACCGAAAGTCATAGGTTTGCGAGAATTTTGAGAATTATAACAAGGATTACCGAAAGAATTGGAATAAGACACGCTTATCCCAAAAATGGCTCAAGTGGCGAATTCCACAGAGTAGGTGCGCGCGGAAAGAATTCGAGCGTTTCTAAGTGCTCAAATGTGGAAGTCCTGCAAAATATTAGCAAATAATACAAATGGAAAGAAAATACTATGAAATATTAAATCAAATAAAGTCTAAAACAAACTAGTCCCCGGCAACGGTGCCATTTTGATCAAGGGTGAAAAGTAGTGTCGCGTCAGAACGCTAATCGTTGTTTTCTGTTCACCGCCTTAATACAAAAAACCTAAATTACGACTGCACTTGCGATACAAGTATAGCGGTAAGTCGGGTATCGAAAATCCACAGAGACGAGTTCCTAGAATTTATAGGATTTAATACTCCTAAAATAAAAGTGTAAAATGTGATAGGTTGGAAATAAAGAAGAGGGAAAAATTAATAAGTAAAGTCTAAACTAGAATTAATAAAATGAGAGTCGGGATCGTGTCCCCACCATGGGCTAAACAACTAATAATTAGAATTTCGGTTCTAAAACATTTAATCGAGCATTTTCAATTAAGTATAAACATCACACAATAAGGAATTTAACCCAAAGTTGTGAGATTAAACAATTAACAGAAAATGGTCACACGCATCTTAAATTCGGATTACCGCTATAAACACTAACGTTGCATGACAAAGAAAGTTAAATGCATAATAATCTGACTTTAATACGCGAGGTTTCAATTAAATGCAATTTTACACAAAACCTAATTTTCGGAGCTCAACGCCCATCAATGGCGGACACACGACCCAAACTCTATGTAACTACTCACTACACATGATTAATCTAATTAAATAGCTAATTACCAAAGAAAACAAGAATTAAACTACCAACAACTAATAAATCAAAGCAATAAATCAAGAGAACAAAGCTCAAACAAAGAATAGCAAATAATATAAATGGAGGGGAAGATGAATAGTAACTTAAACAACCCAAATGGTGTCAACCCTAGGAGAGATAAGCCAAACCCATAAATCCCCTCCTCTCTAACCTAAAATGAAATATATATTCTAAGAAAAGCCCCAAACATTCTATTAATACGCCAAAATAAACCCCCAACAAAACTAACCCAAAAAACCCAAAATAAGACAATTTTCGTCCATATCTGATGGGACCGGTCGACCTTTATTTTGGGACCGATCGACTGCACTTTTGGAATTTACCTTGGGCTGGAGACAGCCCACTTTTCCTCTCCGAATGAATTTTGATGCGTTGCACGGAAATGGCCATAACTCCCTCATACGGAATCGAAATGAGGCGTGGTCGGAACCGACGCGAAGCTAATTCAATTATCTACATGATTCTGTTTTGAAACCCTCCAAATTATGCAGTATGAAATTACCAAAATGCCCTTGAAGTAGAAGAAAATACCGAAACCTTCTGGAAATGGGCATAACTTCCACATACGGAGTCAGAATGACGCACGATCAGTGGCCACGAAAGGATAATTTGATGATCTACATGTTGGTAACTTTATTCCATAAAAAATAGTGAGTTTGAAAAGACCAAATTGCCCTTGAAGTAGCATTCGACGATGGAACTTCTCCGAAATGCAACCGAACCTCACTTTTAGCGTTCCAATACCTACAAAAACACAAATAACCCTTGTAAAGCATGTATATATCCAAATCCAAGGTTGTCTGGTTAATGAGCATAATTATAGGTATTTAGGACCGTAAAAGTGCTAGAATGCATAAAGATAACGGGCGAAAATATGCAATATTCGATACGAATCAGGTACCTCTACTCGAGGAGCCCCATCCCTTAGGGCATCCATCTCCCTCACAGCTTGTTCTTCATTATGTTGGATGTCATCAAAGTTGAGCCTTCGATTAGCATTATCCTGCGCCATACTCCTTGCTTAGAAGAATGCCTCCCAGCAGAGTCGCCAAATGTAAGAGGGTACTTTAGATTCTAGATGGAGGCGTAACCCCTATTTGAGTATGGTAATGATAAGCTAATTTGGCCAAAGCTTTGGATTAATGATAGGGCATGCAAACACAAACTTAATGAAGATAAGACTCAGTTTAAACTCACAAATATCTTGTGTATAACTCAGAAAGTAGTAATGAAACTTAGAAGTAACTTATCTAGAGGGAGAGAGAAGTAAGCACCCTAGATACACCTAGGTAGGCAGGTGAAAAACACACCAAACACCCTCAAGAATCTCTGTCAAATAGTAAAAGCTTTGTAATGAATAAAAATGGTGAGTGGGTAAACCCTCTTGTTTGTAATAACTCTCTCTGATGTATATTCTCTCCAGTAATAACTTCTGAACTCTCAAAAGATCATCCTCTCCTCAAAGGTGGTTGGGGTCCTTAAATAGCCCCCCACACCACCCTCAAGGAAACTCAGTCATTAAAGACTATAAAAGACATCCCTCATACTTTACGTCACAACATTAAATGCCTGATGCACTAGTTGTCTCCACGTCACAAACATTAAATGCCAAGACATGCCTTTTGCCCAACCACTGTGTGTCAGGGGTTGTTGTCGCAGAGGTGGATCACCAACTGCCTAACAGCCCCAAATACCACGAAGGTTTACTCGAGTGCAGGTCTGACATTGTTTAGATGGCTAGTGACATCACCTACAGTATATGTGACATTAAGTAGAGGGTTGTTTGGTTCTCAACTCAACGCCCGATGGAACTCCAAGCTACTCCGCCCGAGGTTCCACGGTCAAGGTCTTTCGATGTTTTTACCAGGTGTATCTAAGATGGTCAGGACAAGCCCCAACGGTGCCTCACTTCTTAATCCTCCAAACCAGGTCCCTCTAAAGTTCCCACGGTGAGGTCATTCGATAGAGAATGAAAGCTCTCCCAGGCCCTGCCAAGCCTGGTCTCTCGCGAGTACCGTTTGACCTCACACTAAAACTCGTTATTAATCTCGTTACAACATTATAACCGTTATAACTTGCAATAAACATAAATAAAAATACAATATGACTAATACAACAAGCTAAAGTATGAGTTGCCACGCTCGAGTTACCACGCTTGAGCTACCTCGGTTGCTTAATCTCGAACACTATTGCCAATTAGGAAATTATCCCTAATCTCAGGGTTACCTTCAAGCCCCTTCTACAAGGTTCATTAAGGAAACGACACCAACCCCTAGGCTTGAAGAGAGCGCTGACGGAATTGGGAAGCCCTTCCCATTGGACTGCGCGCTCCATGTGGAGTTTGCGATCCGGACCAAAGAAAAGGTTGCACGAATGCTCCTCTTGGCAGGAATGAAACTTACCATAGCCGGAGGGTAGGATTTCAGTGGAGTTGTATTTGACGGGGGAAGCTCTTTGGGCCATTAAGACAAGGAGAGGATGCTGGAAAAATAGGTAGAGAGAAGAGAGAAGGGATGTGGTTGAAGGTGTGGAGAAAAATGGGGGATTGGGGTGTGTATTTATAGGTGAGAAGTGGGGGGAGGGTTGGGAAATGGAGGGAAATGGTTTGGAGGAAAAAACGGGATGTACTTGGGAGGGAAATTGAAGGGTTGGAAATGGTTGGACGAATTGGGAGGTAAGGGAATGGATTGGGGAGGAAGGGGGTGTACCTAGGGAAGGGGGAAAGACTATAGAAATCAGACCGATTTGGATTTTCCAGGACCGAACCGGTCCGGTCCTTTTAATTTTTGAGTTATTTAGTTACCGGATCGATCCGGCTCTAAAATAAACGAACCGATCCGAACCGATCCGAACCGAATCGATTAGGCTCAAAATTAAAAGAACTGATCTGGTTCTTGGACTGAGCAGGGTTTCTCCCTCTAACTTAATTTCGATCGCTCTCCCCGAATTTTTTTGACATTTTACAATGCGTCCCATCAATTTCGGGCTCAACACCCTCTCGATACCTATGGCAATGCAACTAAACTCAATCTCCCAAAATATGTGCATGCTCCAACCTTATTGTATCCTAATCCTAGGGACTCTCACTACCCACACGACTCTCGTCCACTATACACAAGAATTCACCCCATACGCATCAAGGGTGCGACGACCTCACTGTAACAGCTCACTCAACTCCGTAAACGAGGTCCGATAACCAAACGGTGTCAACTTTTTCCTCACACGCCTCTAGATATGGCTTTAGGCGTTGTCCATTTACCTTGAACGTATTTCCCCCTTTTAAATCGTCTAATTCAACAGCTCCGAGAGGGAAAACATTCATCATTTCTTTGGAAATTTTTGCGTTCTCGTACGCATCATTGCGTATCTCTTCTAACTCATTTAATTGAAGCTTGCGAGCTTCACCGGCCTTATCTATGGCATAGTTCAACTCCTTAATCGCCCAATATTCCTTGTGCTCTAATTCCACGGGAATATGGCAAGGCTTGCCATACACAAAGCGGAATGGGGACATACCGAGCGGATTTTTGTATGTGGTACGATAGGCCCATAGCGAATCGTTCAATCTAAGTGACCAATCTTTCTGGGTAGGATTGACGGTCTTTTCAAGAATGTTCTTGATTTCCCGATTTGCTAGTTTGGCTTGCCCCTTCGTTTGTGGGTGATAAGTCGTTCCAACCTTGTGAACGACGCCATACTTTCTCACGAGCTTCTCGAATGGATAGCAAAAGTGCGTGCCATTATCGCTAATTATCGCTTTCGGAGCACCGAAGTGGGAAAGTATGTGTTCCTGTAGGAACTTAATCACCACTTTGTTATCATCTGTCTTGGTCGATATGGCTTCCACCCATTTGGAAACGTAGTCGACCGCAACAAAGATGTATAGGAAACCAAAAGACGGGGGGAAAGGGCCCATGAAGTCAATACCCAAGCAATCAAAAATCTCTATGATGAGTATGGGGGTAAGAGGCATCATGTCTCATCGGGTAATAGCTCCCATCCTTTGGCACCTATTGTAAGATTTACAAGCACTGTTCACATCCCAAAATATTGTGGGCTAATAGAGGCCGCATTGCAGAATTTTAGTGGCCATTTTTTTCGTTGAAAAGTGGCCTCCACAAGCTTCCGAATGACAAAATTGGATTACTTTCAGGATCTCGTCATCCGGTACACAACGTCGGATAATTTGGTCGGTGAAATATTTAAACAGGAAAGGATCATCATAGAAAAACATGTGCGACCTAGTAATAAACCTTTTCTTATCTTGCGGTGTCCAATCGGGAGGGACGACTCCAGTGACAAGATAGTTCTTGATATCCGCAAACCAGGGCAAAGAAGAGGTAGCAAAGAGTTACTCATCCTAAAAGTATTCGTCTATGGGTATTGGATCACTAGGCACGTCGGACGAAAGTCATGATAAGTGGTCGACAACGACGTTTTCTACTCCTTTCTTATCTTTAATGGAGAGATTGAACTCTTGTAGGAGTAGGATCCACCTTATGAGGCGCGGCTTTGGGTCTTTCTTCGCTAGTAGGTATTTCAATGTCGCGTGGTCGGTGAAGCAAGTGATGGGAGAACCGATAAGGTAGGACCGAAATTTATCAAGAGAAAAGACTACCGCTAGTGACTCCTTCTCTGTAGTGGAGTAATTGAGTTGTGGTCCGATAAGAGTTCGGCTAGCGTAGTAGATGACATGAGCCTTATTGTCTTTTCTTTGGCACAAAATAGCCCCTATCGCATAATCGCTAGCATCACACATAAGTTCGAATGGCAAGGACCAATCCGGAACTTGCATGATGGGAGCGGACACAAGCATGGTTTTTAGTTTTTCAAAAGAGCTATGGCATGCTTCCGTCCACTCAAATGGGGTGTCCTTCATGAGTAGGTTGCTTAAGGGTCTAGCGATGGCGTTAAAGTCCTTAATGAACCTTTGATAAAATCTCGCGTGGCCCAAGAAGGAGCGCACGTCTTTGAGTGATTTTGGTGGGGGTAGATCGGCTATGACATCTATCTTAGCTATATCAACTTCTATCCCCTTAGATGAAGCTATGTGGCCAAGAACTATTCCCTCGGTGACTATAAAAATGGCATTTCTCCCAATTTAGCACTAAGTTCTTTTCCACACACCGGGCAAGTACCTTTTCCAGTTTTTCTAGACAAAGGTCGAAAGAGGTGCCAAAAATGCTAAAATCGTCCATGAACACTTCAAGTCCTCTCTCGACCATGTCGATAAATAGGCTCAACATGCACCTTTGAAAGGTCGCGGGTGCATTACACAAGACAAATCGCATACGTTTGTAGGCAAACGTACCAAAAGGGAAAGTGAAGGTCATTTTCTCCTGGTCAAGTACATCTACCTCAATTTGGTTGTATCCAGAATAACCATCAAGGAAGCAATAGTAAGGGTGGCCCTCTACTCTCTCAAGCATTTGATCAATAAATGGCAAGGGGAAATGGTCTTTCCTAGTTCCCGCATTGAGTTTTCGGTATTTAATGCAAACGCACTACCCGGTGGTGGTACGTTGGGGGCCTAGCTCTCCCTTAGCATTCTCAATCACTATCATGCCCGACTTTTTTGGGACAACTTGAATAGGGCTCACCCATTTACTATCCGAGATTCGATAGATAATCCCGGCATCCAATAGCTTAATGATCTCAGTCCTCACCACTTCTTTCATATTAGGGTTTAGACTTATTTGCATTTCTCTCGAGGGCTTGACATCCTCTTCGAGATGGATCTTGTGGGTGAAAATCAAAGAACTTATCCCTTTCAAATCAGCAATGCACCAACCAAAAGCGCCTTGGTGCTTCTTCAGAATCTTTAGCAATTTACCCTCCTGCTCTTTGTCTAGGCTAGAGGAGACAACAATAGGAAATGTCTCATCCTCTCCTAGGTATGCATATTTAATATGGGAGGGTAGTTTCTTCAATTCAAGGGTCAGAATTTTTCTGCTGGAGGGAACCATGCGTGTCTCCCTCGGCGATAGCTCCTCGAATCGAGAAACCCAATTCACATCTCTCGCGTCCTCGTCCGATGCTCTCTCATTCAGTAATTCTCTCAATTCCTCAACTTCACTCTCAAATCCAGTGTACGTTCCCTCACTCTTGCAGCTTGTTACTAAACAGGATCCTAGGGCATCTCCACAATAGTTTTCCTTAAAATACTCCTCTACGATCTCATCTATTAAGCTCACCGTGTGAAGATCATATTCTTCCCCCGTCTATTTGGCTATATGGAAGATGTTAGTCACTAAAGTCATGTTCCCAAAGGTGAGTTGCATTTTCCCATTTTGAGTATTGATGATGGCATTAGCTGTAGCTAAGAATGGGCGCCCGAGAATGATGGGAATATGATTGCTCGAGGTGAAGGAGGGATCCGTGACCCAAATGACAAAGTCTACCAGGAAGTAGAAAGTGTCAACTTGGACGAGCACGTCCTCAACTATGCCTCTTGGGATCTTCACAATTCGATCCGCTAACTGGAGAGTGACCTTTGTGGGCTTGAGGTCCCCCAAATCAAGTTGCCTATAGATGGCGTAAGAGATGATATTGACACTTGCTCCCAAATCAAGTAAGGCTTTCTCAATTTTATTTTCTCCAATGATGCAAGAAATGGTAGGTACACCGGGATCTTTGAACTTGGGCGGGAGATCATTGAGTAGGATGGAACTCACGTTTGGTGCTAGAAAGACATTTTTCTTTACCTTCATCTTCCTCTTTACTGTTAACAAGTCTTTGATGACTTTTGCATAAGCTGGAATTTGCTTAATAGTGTCGAGGAAAGGTAAATTTAGCTTCACTTGCTTTAGTACGTCTAGCACTTCATCACAGGGG
Organism: Sambucus nigra; assembly: GCA_949130495.1. Lineage (NCBI taxonomy): Eukaryota > Viridiplantae > Streptophyta > Magnoliopsida > Dipsacales > Adoxaceae > Sambucus > Sambucus nigra. Next base: position 421,645,982 of record OX422211.1, on the reverse strand, counting down.
TTTCCTTTATGGGAAGGAATCAACCTTTGAGGAAAAGGTGCCACGGTGGGTGGTTTCACAACTACCTCGGGCTCACTAGTGTCTTCTTTATCACTCTCATTCAAGGGGACGTCTTCAGCCTCTTTCGTGCCAGGAGAAATCTCCTTGTCTTTGGTTACGTCGTGTGGGGGAGGTGATAAATCAACGACTCTCCCACTACGAAGAGTGGTCACAGCTTGACATTGATCCTGGTGTTCTGTCGAGGTGGATCTAACACTAGTTTGACCTTAGGGAGGTCTTTGGCCCTGGGCAGGAAACTTGCCCTTCTCTTGGATACTCCACAATGATTGCATTTTTGAAATATTTGCATTTATGATGTTGATCAGGCGATCATATCTAGCATTGGCTTCACTCTGGGTATTGATAAATTGGTTTATCGTATCCTCGAGACTTCTCCGCGGTGGAGGGATATATGCTCCTTGAGGTGGTGGTGCTTGCACATGTCCTTGCATTTGTGGAGCTTGTTGAAAGTGTTGTGGTGCAGGAGGGGCACCATGTGAATTAGGATTCATCGCAGCTTGTTATTTCCCATAGCTAAAATCAGGATGATTTTTCCATGAAGGGTTGTAAGAATTCCCGTGCGGTGCACCGAAATTACCCTTAAATCCTCCTATACCACTTACTTGCTCTTGAAGCATCACTTTGTAGGCGGATATAGTCGGGCATTCCTCAGTTTAATGACCCGCCTCACAAATTGCACACACCTTCTCGACGGGGTTTGGGATGAATCCAGTTGGTCCTCTTTCATACACCACACGTAGGTCTCGCAGTCCTTTCTCAAGTACATCGAGTCGACTGTCCGTCACAGAATTCTTTTCTACATGAAATAGGCTGGACGCCGATGGAGTAGTGGTCACTTGACGATTTTGATTTTGAGCATTAGGGTCAGATCTATCCCAGGATTGGGTAGTCTCGACGATATACCTCAGGTGAAGCTCAGCATCATGGGCGTCTAAGTCGATAAACGGACCACTACCCATGGTTTCAACGAGTTTCTTGGAATTAATGTTCAACCCATTATGGAGAAAGGAAATGATTTACGTTTTATCAAAACCATGATGGGGACACGAAGTAATTAACTCATTGAAAAGCTCGAAGCATCGATCGAACGACTCATTTTCTAATTGTCGGAACGTTTGAATTTGAGCCTTGATGGAGTTCGTTTGATGTGGATGAAAGAATTTCTTGAGAAATTTATATTATAATTCGTTCCATGAGGAAATCGAATTTGGAGGTAAAGACCATAGCCTGGTCTTAGCCTTATCCTTTAGCGATAATGGGAAGAGTTTAAGGTGGAGCACATCTTTTGTGCAAGTTTGATCGCTAAGAGTCTCGCACGCCTCCTCAAATTCCATGATGTGGGCATATGGCTTTTCTGAATCCATTCCATGGTAAGTGGGAAGTATTTGGATCATCCCATTCCTAAAGCAAAATTGCCCTGCATTATACGGGAGTAAAATGCATCCTGGAGTGACAGTGCGCTCGGGATATAAGGTGTCTCTCAAAGGGCGGTATGGGGCTTCTCCCTCATCGGCAGTTGCACTACCATGTTGTGACATGTCTCTCTCTCTCTCAAAGACTTGGTATCCTCACTTGGTATACTCGGAGCGTGCTTTGAAGTGTGTCCTAAGAGGGAAAACGACGTGTTATTTGAGATTGAGTGTGATGGTGTGGGAGGTGGAACCCATAATTATGGAGCGTTAGGAGTGTGAGGGCTATCAGGATCATACTCAACTATTGGATTTTCGTGAATGTGGATTGGAGTATCATGGGGAGTTGGAGTGAGTTCAGAATTTTGCATTAACTGGCTTATGAGAGATGATGATGAATATTTTTGTGCGTTTCAAATTTTTATATGTTTTTGGATTTTTTTGGAATTTTTTTGTCAAATTTTAAGATTGACTTGATCTAATCCTAAGTCTACCTAATTCCCCAGCAACGGTGCCAAAAACTTGACCTGACTAAGAATGTGTCTCAGAAGTGCGTACTCTCTAGGCTCAAGTGCAAGCCTGTCGCTCAAGTAATAATCCGATAAGTTGGGTATCGATCCTCAGGGAAATAGGACAACAGAGTTGTGATGATGTTGGACAGACGAAGAAATCCTAACTCTGACTCTAAAGAAAAAGAAAATATGATTTGATTTGAGAATCGGCTACAACAAAATTCAATTTTGAAATTATGAAAGAAATGCTACTATTCTAAATTACCTAAAATACTAACGATGAAAGATTTAAAACTCGAACTATATGATGAAGAAAACAGGACGGGAATACAATCCCTCAACCCTAGTGTACTGATGGTATAAAACTAATCGTAAATTTAAGTGATTAATTAGACCCAGAATTTAGTACTCCCAAGCATTACGTATATGAGGTTCAAGCCCTCACCATACTTAATCAGAGGACGAGTAAATCGGTACACGCGATAGCGACATTCGCATTGCATTCTAAAGCATCCCGGTTACCCGGAAGAAAACGAGATCCAAAGATCTGCAATGTTTTTGTTGCTACGCAATACGGTCGTAATAAATTATTAAATTTCGAGGACTAATTTTATACACATGCAACTACCACATCAGGTTGAGTTCATGTGTCCCGACCTTTAGAAACCTAGCCTAACATGATGAAATTAGTGAAGACGATTTTTGAATTGCGGGAAATCATGATTAAACTAAGAGAGAATTGAAGAATGATGTAGAAGGAAGATTAAATAGAAGAAAGTAATCAACTGACTTACCAAAGCACTGAAATTATCAACTAAAATTACTTGCAATCACAGAAATCTAAACAAACTTCAATCTTGGAATTAAAATTGCAACAATTCTTCAAACTAGGGTTTTTACAAAAAGAATGGAAAATTATGTAACACCCCGCCCGCCCGGAGAGAGCGAACGGAGTGCTAATACGATAAAATATCTAAATCCACTAGTAACAAGGTATAGATCATCTAAATAAACCCACAACAATATAAATCCATTAATCTCAATCTCTTCAATTACAACAAGTCTCTCGAATTAAAATTACAACTATCTAACTCGAATAAAAATGCTTTATACATCAATGAAACAATTAATACAAATCTTTCAAATTGTATTAATAATTCTTCCCAAATAATCCTCGCTAAAATAATCCCAATTGGTCCATAGCGCTCAAATCCATGCTAACCTGCCAACTAAAGAAAATATGGGGAAGTACACAATACGACGGGAAATATGCTCAACAAATATATATTAGCGATGAATAAAACGTAACAATACGAGTACGAATATTCAAATCGAAATGCAAATCTCAAAGCATTTATCAATATAATTTCTCAGCAACACTTTAACCGGGTCACCAGGCCTCACCACATCCGTATATGCTTTATTAAGCCATAGCCCGGGAAACAGGAATTTTGGCGGGTGCCCAACATCCGTGCCATATTAAAATCTCAGGACAACGTGCTCATCAACAATATAATGATACCATATGAATCAAAATAATTTCAACAATTATTTTTCAGATTTCAATGAATTTATCAATTCAATTATGAGTTCAATTAACAAGAATTCAAAGAGAATGACACTCGCGAGATTTAAGGAGCATATTGTGTAAAACCCCATATCTCAAACCATAATGAGAAACCAATGATCACATCCTCAAGATCAACACAAAAGATCTATAAAAGATCCTCCAAGAACCTCCAAAAAAATAGCCCCAAGAACACCTATAATCTAAGGTTGGAACTCACAAATCTCAAGGGCCAATGTATATATAAAAAGAAGAGGAATATAAAATATATTTGCTGCCAAAAAGTTGTGCCAAAAGTACGTTAAAAGACTTGCCCATGACTTGCTTTTATAATGCAAATAAATGAAGAGTTGGAATCCAAAAGACTCCTTTAAATAAGGCAAATAAATGAAGAGTTGGAAGTCAAAACAACTCCAAGAGTTAAAAATATTTAAAAATCATTTTAAAATCCGTTTTAACTCCGATTTCGAAACCGTTTGAAATTCTCGCCTTTAAAAATAATAACCAACATATTTGAGCAATAAAAATAATTTTATCAAAAACTTTATTTTCCTCCATTTTCCAATAATTAATTAAAATAGCCCAAAAATTACGCGGGTTGTTACACTTCCCCACCAACAATGGAATTTCGCCCTCGAAATTCGCTGAATGCCTAACTCTCAAAAAAATCAGGCCACTATACTAACTCCAAAAATAATCTACGTCTCCCAAAAATAATTTCCTCACATCTAATCTAGATCCCTAAAGCGAAACGATTCTCTAAAAATAATCTATCTCCAAAAATTGTTAACCACGCAATGAACCCAAAATCCAAGCACCGAGGGTTGTCGTATACCTAAGCTCTGATACCATTTGTAGCACCCCGCCCGCCCGGGGAGAGCGAACGGAGCGCTGATGCGATAAAATAAATCCAATTGGTCCATAGCGCTCAAATCCATGCTAACCTGCCAACTAAAGAAAATATGGGGAAGTACACAATACGACAGGAAAGATGCTCAACAAATATATATTAGCGATGAATAAAACGTAACAACACGAGTACAAATATTCAAATCGAAATGCAAATCTCAAAGCATTTATCAATATAATTTCTCAACAACACTTTAACCGGGTCACCAGGCTTCACCACATCCGTATATGCTTTATCAAGCCATAGCCCTGGAAACAGGAATTTTGGCGGGTACCCAACATCCGTGCCATATTAAAATCTCATGACAACGTGCTCATCAACAATATAATGATACCATATGAATCAAAATAATTTCAACAATTATTTTTCAGATTTCAATGAATTTATCAATTCAAATATGAGTTCAATTAACAAGAATTCAAAGAGAATGACACTCGCGAGATTTAAGGAGCATATTGTGTAAAACCCCATACCTCAAACCATAATGAGAAACCAATGATCACATCCTCAAGATCAACACAAAAGATCTATAAAAGCTCCTCCAAGAACCTCCAACAAAATAGCCCCAAGAACACCTATAATCTAAGGTTGGAACTCACAAATCTCAAGGGCCAATGTGTATATAAAAAGAAGAGGAATATAAAATATATTTGCTGCCAAAAAGTTGTGCCAAAAGTACGTTAAAAGCCTTGCCCACGACTTCCTTTTATAATGCAAAGAAATGAAGAGTTGGAATCCAAAAGACTCCTTTAAATAAGGCAAATAAATAAAGAGTTGGAAGTGAAAACAACTCCAAGAGTTAAAAACATTTTAAAATCATTTTAAAATCCGTTTTAACTCTGATTTTGAAACCGTTTGAAATTATCGCCTTCAAAATTAATAACCAACATATTTGAGCAATAAAAATAATTTTATCAAAAACTTTATTTTCCTCCATTTTCCAATAATTAATTAAAATAGCCCAAAAATTACGCGGGTTGTTACAAATTAGATAAATTCTCCGTACCTAAAATGATAATAAATCGGGTTTAAATAACCTACAAGAATCCAAGAGTTTTAGCTTGACCAGGACTCTCCATTAGAGGAAGAGTAAGAAAACAATACTTCAACATTCGGACCGATCTGGTCCTCTTTCGGTTCGGTCTGGCTGGAATCCGGATCGGTTCGTTTATTTCTTGGCCGGATCTATTCGGTTCGTGTATTTTCTTTCAGCTTCGATCCGTCTTCGGTCCGGAGTTCACTGGAAGTTTGCATTTCGGATCGGTCTGATTTTCCTTTGACTTTTTCTTCTATTTTTGACTGCTCATAACTTTCACATCGGGATTCCAATTGAGGTTCCGTTTCTTCCTATGTGCTCGTGAACTTGATATCTTCAATTTTTCTTTAGATTCCTCATTCGAATTCCGGGTAAAAATTACAACTTTGCCCTTTTGACTTTCCTTCTTTTCTTTCTCGATTCTTCCGGTTTCTTTCTTTCTTTATTAACATCAAATACCTGTAAAATCAGTACGAAATACCAGAAACTCGGTGTACTTGTTAGAATAAGTCAGTAGCAAGATTATGAGATAAAATCAAATCGATTATGTTGTTCGAGGTCCTAAAAGTAACTAAATTAAAGGGATAAATTTGGAAGAATTTATGCCTAATCAGTAGGCTTTTGACCCATATCCCAAACCATGCATAATTTAGGTTCTCTTCCCTTTAAATGGTTGGGATACCCCAAGGGACTAGTCGGTATATCAAGGACATCCATTTTTCCTATGTTGGGCACAATTACACCAAGGTAATTTATGAGCTAAAGGGGTACTTTACGATCAAATTTCCCATTCATTCCTTATTCGTTTTGATAAAATGAGTATACCATGTTGTTCACCAAGTTATGGAGAATGTGTAGGTAATTTGATCCGACATTTTAATGATCTGAGTCGCATATTAATTATGACTCAAGATTTTTCACAAATCCGATTTGTTGAAAACAAAAAAAGGGGTTAAATACTCATTTCATCCAATAGAAAATGGGTCCCTAATGTGTTGAATAGTTTTGTCACTTGTGTAATGTTATGAGCGTTGAATATAAATTCTCATGTAGGAAAATTAAGTTTTGACAATTTATCAATTGGCTTTAAATTGAATGGTCAAATAATTAACATGAAGTATGAAGTTTTTGAGAGAGATTTTTCTTAGTGCTTTTCCTTTTTCAAAGTCAAATGATGAAGATTATTGTGGTAATATGCATTCATAGTTATGATGATGAGTATAACTAAGAACTAGGTATTGCATGAACTATATACCCTTCATGTGGCAAAATGGAGGTTGAATACAATCTTGCGTGAAACATTCAAGAAATCATATCATAGTTATGGCACTAGACCTCGGATTCTCTTACTCTTTATATTGGACCATGACATGACCACCATTTTAATCATTCTCCACTCTACGAAATTTGATCAATAACTTGATTAGAGTTATTGACAAAATCGGTCAAAATATTTTGATTACTGCCATGATGGATTTTCTTTAGATATTGGGATTTTCAAATACAAAATTGTATTGTAGTGCTTATGAAATATCTTTGAAAAAACTAATGAAACATAAAAATAATATTATGTCTGGAGGGCAATACGTGTTCGTGTTTAATATAAATACAAATAAAACTTTTTATTTTTTATAATGAAAATCATGTGAAAGACATATCATATACGTGTCGTGTTCTTATTCGTATTGAACACGAATACACATAATACTATTTTTCCATGAGACATCAAAGAGGGAGCCAAGATTTCATGTGAGTTAGGTCAACTTACTGACGAATTCAAAGAGTTTCCTAACTAGAGGTTGCGAGCTCAATATTTTTTATAGATAATTTTAGATTATAGTGTAAGTGGGGTTAAGTTAATAATAAAACCATAAAATTGTTTTTATAGTGTTAAAGATCTAACCAAAATTAATTTAAAATAGAACTTTAACTTTCAACCAACATTAATCCCGAAATTAACATATATAACTCTACTTTTTTTTGGCATATGGGTATTTTTTTTAAAAATAAATTATGTGGGGGCTCAAGTCTCCCCTCCTACCTTAATGGCTCCGTCCAAGTGTAGCATGCAGAATATATGGATCTACACACAGAGCTGGAGTCAGAGTTTTTTATTATTAAAAAAATCACGCTCATATTTTTTTTTAAACAAAATATGTATTTATTTATAACTAAATTGTTATATTACAACAGCTGCTTTAAAGACATCCTAAAAATCGAATAGACATTTCCGATTAGTATGGGTCGCAATTGATTTTTGTGTTAATGTACAGGAGTCGAAGTTAAAAGAATAATATTAGTACAATGGTAAATTTTCAAATTGTTTGCAAGTGTCAGACCAAAGCTCAAATACATAATTTTCTCAAAGAATAAATGTCATCTCTTTATTTTGGCGGGGTACCAAATTAAACATTGTGCACCAAGTGGGAACGAGCCAAAGGACAAGAGCTTCTTCTTAATATACTAAACAAATAATAAATGGAGAACATAGCATATATGCTTTGTTTGATGAATAATGGTACCAGTCCAAACATATTCCTAAAATCTCTTTAAATTCATTAAATATTTATACATTCGAATGAGTTTTACTTATAGTATAAGTACTTAATAAGTTTTAAAAAATATATTGAAGATATTTTGAAACGCATAGTATTACGATACAATAATTCTTGTCATAGATAACCAAAGAAAAATAATATATGTACCGGAATTGTATACCGATTTTGTGCAACGGATGTTTTAAATACAACACTTGACTAACATGCTATCAGTACAAGCATGTTAGTCAAGTGTACAAGCATTTAAAGCAATCCGATGCACAAAATTGATGTACAACTCCGATGCATGTAGCATTTCTCATAACCAAAATATATATGGACGATATCAATTAGCAACATCCTGTTGTCACATGTAATATATTCCCATGTAATATATACACACACAGACTTATACTTAACCTTGACAGTACACCTATCCCAAACATTTAATGGGTTAATTTTGGGTGTAAGCCATTTTGCATTAGTTGGAAATAAGTAGGAATTGAGATTTGTTGGATCTTGATGACCCTCTTATTTGATTGCCCGAAACATTAGAAATGGTACGAATTAGTGTAATTATTTATTTGTTATTTTAATACTTCAACTAATTATGTGATAGGGTCACCAAAACTCACTTTCAAAGTGAGTCAATAAATCTCAGCTCAATAAGTAGTGATGACACAAAGCTTCAGCTAGCTGATCAACAACTATATTTATTATTAACTTTATTTTACCATTTATATACACCTATTTATAAACAATTCACCACATTCAAAGTTAATTCTTATATCTTCTAACTCAATATACGTGCTTCTTTTTAACATTCTTACACTAGGAAATAGATTTTGAATATAAAAACCTATAAAAATGTTGTTAGACACTAGAAGAACTTTATTCGTTGTAGGATGTGTTACTATGTCGTTGTTGGTTAGAGACTTCAGATAACTCGATGCACGACACGAATCATAAAGGACTATCGGTTTAAGAGAAAATCATCGTGTTTTGGAATGCGACGAATGTATCCCCCAACCTCCAAACCATCGGATATATATCCAACCAACAAAGATTGGGACCAAATTCATTGGATTCATGGCTAAATGAAACGACCACCAATAAGCGGTGGAGACGACTAAGATGATGTATATTTTGTCAAATATGCATACTTTATTGAGATGGGGAGTACTTCAAGTTCGATAAGTACCGTTTTGCAATGAGAGACAACCCCATGTGAATCACAAACATGCTGACTTGGTTCAAGATGAGAGAGAAGGAAGGGTTGAATCCACCTCCTCCAGCCTCTTTCATTCAAGCCCAAATTCTCCTCCCCGAAAATTCTACTACATTAGTTCGATGCCTAATGTGAACTTAAAAGATGATGTTAACCGTAGACCATCCTAACCAAGAGTTCCCCGACTAATCCGAAGGAATGTTGCGAATGAGTAGAGAAGAGTAGTCGCCCAGCCCGCTTTTGATGAAGTCATGAACGAGATGGTAGTTTGCATTGACTAGTTGTTAGCCACAATGCATGTTGAGCACAAAGTGAATTTACAACTCAATACAATAACTAGTGTTTATATTAAAACATATACTATAAAACTCAGTAATATTCATCATTTACAATAAGTCTATTTCGAAATGGACCGGATCGGATTTCCCCCACATAAGCGCGAGTACTAGGAATATAGGCAAATGCCAAATTTGTAGAAGTACTGGATAGATCAGAAAACTGACAAAGCCGCAACGAAGACAATAAAATAAAGAGATTCCAAACAACATAGAACCGAGTTCCGTAATGAGTTAAAAAAAAACATAAGTATTTTTTCTTTAATTATCTTGTATTGCTTCTAATTTGTAAGTAATATACCATTTTAAATTTCAATTTCCACTAATGAATTCACTTTTTTAAATGTTAAGCACTAAATACGTTGCCAATATCAAAAGATGTAACTTTGGGGGGGGGGGGGGGGGGGGGGGGGGAAGAGAGTTGTTTGAAATTGACTATTTTGACTTAGGGTTTGAGATTTAAAGCCTTTACTCAATGAGTTGTATTCGTTTTTTCTGTCAAAAAATGACTTCTACTAAAAACTTCTTGTTGGCCTTTTATTTTCCTACGCCAGAAAATAAACTATTTAAAGTTATATTTTTCAAATGCAAAAATAATTTTGAAATAATCAAGTAAGTTCGATATAAGATTTAGTAAACGCTGACATGAAAGAAGATTGGGTGCCAGACACATGGACCCAAGTGTTTGCAACATAACATGTAAGCTACAAATATTATGAAGGAAAAAAAAAGTAAAAAAGGAACTCTAGGGAACCACTTTCCCAAAGGGGAATGTACTAAAGAATTAAATTGAAAATGATGTGTATTAATTCATGGGAGGCATTATCATTGTTTTGGAGTTGAAATAGACCAACAAGAAATGCTTTGTTTTGCCACCACTTTGGACGGCTACATATTGTCATCATTACCTAGCATTCATCTCTATGTGTGAAAGAGAATCCTTGAAATTTCACTAAATGTTTAAAATTGAGGGCCCCACTTCAAATCGACATAAAATTACTATTGTTAAATTGATAAATATAGTAGAAATTATTTAAATCCATGGGTAAAATATAAAGAGAATAACAATGGAAAATATATGCCCCGTCCTAATTTAATAGTTGTAATTTAAAAATTAAATATTTAAAAACATTTAGGGTCTGTTTGATTTGTAACTATAATTCTGTTTTCTGTGTTTAAATACAATTATAATAAAAATTTGTGTTTGACAATCTGTTTTTAACTACTGAATAATAATATTTATGTGTTATAATCAAGTTTTTTAGAAAACAGGTTGAGGGTATTTTATAACTTCTGTTTTTTATTTCTCAAGTCAGAATTATTCATTCTTAATATTTTAATGCATTTATAGCTTAATATATAATATACATACATAATACATTAATATGTACATAATTCTTATAAATAAAAAATATATATGTGCATGTATACAAAATTACGTATGGAATAATATAAAATTATATAATATTATCAGTAGATACATGATACCTATATATAGTTTTATACATATATTATTAATGTATAGAATAATATAAACATACATATAGACATATGTATTAAAAAAATATTATCAATTCATGTATGTATATAATTTTATAACATGCAATATCATTATATATAAATATATAATATATATATATATATATATATATATATATATATATATATATATATATATATAGAGAGAGAGAGAGAGAGAGAGAGTCAGGCTCTCCAACATACCTCTTAGCAACATACTCTTTTTTTAAAATAGTAAAAAAAATAATTTTGAGATGATATTTTTTATATGGGTTCATGATATTTCAATGTGAACCTATAAAAAACTCAATTGAAAATAATGATTTTTGTTATTTTTAAAAAATAGGTCAAAAAACTGTCAGTTTTTACCCTTTAAAACTGTCATTTTTTTTACCTATTTTTTAAAAATATCAAAACACATTATTTTGATCTGAATATTTTTACAGGGGTACATTGAAATATCTTGAACCCATATAAAAAATATTAACTCAAATTTATTTTCCTATTTTAAAAAAATAGGTATGTTGCTAGGTATGTTTAATGAGGTATGTTGGAGAGCATAACTCTTTCTCTCTCACACCATATATCGCACCTAGTTCTAGGTCCTAAGAAATCTTTTTCCAAGTTTTTTGTTTTTCTCTTGAAATTAATGACCCATATTAAAAAAATTAGGTCCAAATACACTTTGTAGCTATTTTTAAAAAATTCACAAAAACTGGTGGCGCGTACCCTTATAAATAAGGTATTTTGAGGTGTTTTTTGTGGATTTTTTAAAAATAGATACAAAATGTATTTTGACCTAATTTTTTGAACATGTGTTTATTGGAAGGTTAATTTCAAGAGAAAAATAAAAAAATGGAAAAAATATTTTTTTAGGGCGTACAACTAGGTGTGATGTATAGAGCATGATGTAGGTGAGCTTTCTCCTATATATATATATATATATATATAGTTAAACTCTCCAACATACCTCATTAAATATAGATAAAAATACATGATATTAAATGTACATGCATATAATTTATGATGTATGTATGTAGGAAAGTTTTATATATGTGTTTATGTATACATTCATGTATACATATACATGTTTGTCAATTTTATCAAATTTTCAAAAAATTATATTTAAAAATAAGTTTATCAAATGCACACCAATAATTATAAACAAAAAAAACAGAATTTTAAAACTGTATATAAAAACAACATTTAAATCGAGTTTTCCGAATACAGAGTCAAACGGGCCATTAATTTTCAAATGTATTCTCTTAATTATTATGAATTCATTTAAATGTAAGACATAGGCTTTGATTGATATTTTGTTGTGTATATATCGTAATTTCAACTAATTTTATATACTTCAAATTGGATTATTAATTTGGAACAATCTAAAAAGTAAATGTTGACTATTCATGAGAGACAAAATATGTAATTATTTTTCACATTAAAATGACTTTGAATACATAAAGGATACTGTTTTGCACATAAAATGATATGACAACAATTATGATTTTTTAGATGATTGGTTTGCTTCACTTCTATTAAAATGTAACATATCATAATATTTTGTGTGCAAATTGTGTGCCTAACATTAGTTTTAGCTTTTTTATTATTCGACCCTTATATTAATATAACAATTAGACTTAACCCGTCAAAGATGAAAAAATAAACATAATCTCTATGAAGTTTTCTTTTAAGAAAACCACTAATATATAATTTGAGTCAACCTATGATATTTTGTAAACAAAAATGTCATCTTATTTTTCTCTACTTCATCTTTATCTTGGATAGCCTAATTTGAAAAACCCAAAATACATGTAGAAAATCCATTATGATAATAATCAAAATATTTAGACCTATTTTGTCAATAACTTTAATCAAGTTAGTCACCATAATTTGCATAGTGGAGAATGATTAAAATGGTGGTCATGTCATAGTCCAATATAACGAGTATGCGATACGTGTCACACATGTTTTTCCACTATAAAGATAATTTTTTAAATATTCATAGTGTCGCGTTTATATTTGTATTAAATAAGAACACGTAATTTCTATGATTCACTATTTTCGATGTACAAACTGAACCAACTCCAATACCTAGTTCCACCCCATCTACCCAAATAAAAGGCGAAGGTGTGGCAGCTATTACATCTTTCCCCAGAAAAAGAAAATTTACATCTTCTGTTGGGAAAGATTTTGAAAGAGTTAAAATGGATTAAGTACTTTTTCAGTATGTCACCATTGCCATACAGAACTTAAGGCGGAAAGTACAAATGGAACTAGCCATTTGCGTATGAACTTAAAAAGGTGTGAAAAAAAATATCGATATTCATGATGAATTTCAAATTCATAGTCAAAAAACATCTGGTGGGAAAGTGCAATTCAGTAATTTTACATTTGACCAAGATCTATCTAGAAAAGAACCTGCAAGTGCAATTATTTTGCATGAATATCCTCTCCGTATTGGAGTGAGTGTCATTTGATTGTCGGTATAGCAGTTGTTTTGGATTTGAGGTATAAAATGAAAATTTTAGAGCGTGTTCTTTGAAAAATTTATGGTGACGAGTGTGATTCACATGTTGAGAGTGTACGGGCATCTTGTTATGACATAATAAATGAGTACCAATGTAAGGTGAAAGTAGTTAGTCACACAACACATAAAAGTTGGATAAGTGGGGTAAGTGGCGTTACATCAATAGTTGTTCGAAATCGACAAGTGGAGAGTAGAATGTCGATATTTTTTCGAAATATGATCAACTTATTGTTGGTATGTCTGAATGCGTGAAGTGGTTGGATCACTATTTAGAGGAAAATATATTTTCTCAAACTTTGAATTTTGACATTTTAAATTTGTTGAAAGCAAATGATGTTCGATATCCAACATTACAACTCATTGCCCGAGATATATTGGTTATTCTCATATCAACCGTCGCATCCGAATCAACATTTAGCACAACAGGTAGAATGGTCAGTTCTTATCATAGTCGACTTTGTCTGAGTGTTTTAGAGGCTTTGATGTGCATCCAAGATTGATTGTGAAACAATATTGAAGGTACTTTTGTAGGCCCCTTTTTTCTCAAATGTGCTTTAAGGATGTCAAAATATTTTTCTTTTAAATTTTTTTTTCCAATTTTAACATGCACCAATTTTAATTAAGTCTAATTTTATCTTGTTTAATCCTAAACATGCATCTAGGTGATTGAAGCAAGTAAACTAATGTAAATATCACAACGTTGGATGTACGAGGAAACCACAAAGGGAAAAAAACCTCGAACGACCCAAGCCAGACAATCACTATGATGCGGAGTTTATAAAGGAAGACAGACAGACTTACACAACGACTCGATCCCCGTAAGCCTTGACGCCCTTCTTCACTTCAATCGATTCTCCACAGTGCCCACACAGAAATCCTTCCACGATACTCGTCCATAATATACGCGTCCACGAGTGCCTTGGTGTCCATCGGTGTAGCTTTGGCAACCGTCTACGATTCGGAACATAGACTCCTCCACGTCTTCATCACAAAACTCAACGAACAACTTTGTTCAATATGGATGAACAAACTTCAGATGGTGCAAACAATATCTCTATAGAAATTGTTTATGAAAGCTCGGATGTTTAAACTCTAAGGTGTAACTCCCCGTATTTTTAATGATTTTTAAATATAGGATTAAATAAATTAAATACAGGAAATTAATTTATAATTAATCTGGATTAAAATAAATATTAACTAGCGAGACGAGGGTTAATATTTATTGATGTAAATTATATTGATTATTACTTAGGGAATAAATTAATATGTGACTATGACTTTATTAAGATTGTCGCGAGTGAAAAATACGACAGTTACAATAATTAAGTCGGATCGCGCGTGTCAGTCATGTCAGGACTCAATTTAATGGAATAAAAAACAATTTATTTTCAAGTCATCCATATGGTCATTTCGAGTGCGCCAAAGTATCCGAAAGGGTCGAGAGAGTCAGAAAAGTCTACCCGAGATTTAGTTTGGTCCCGGGAAAATTTTAGGTCAAACCAGCACCCCTGGAGAGCATTTTTGAGGAAATAACACCTACGAATTTCTAAGTGCAATATATATGATTAGAGAAGGGGGGTTAGGGCTAATTATATAAGAAACAAAGAGAAGCCACAAAGAGGCCATAAGAGGAAGAGGAGAGGAGTTCCAACGCTAGAGCCACCTTCTTGCACCACCACCACCGTCGGATTTTAGATCGAGGAGAGGAGAGAACCTATATACCCATCATCTTCAACGGATCAAACCTACCAAAAGAAGCAAGTGTTTAATCTTGCAAACTTATAGCATATATAATATCCATATTAGTGTAGGTTGAATTAACTATGAAATTCATGTCATTTGAATTAACTTTTGAAGACATATATCATTATCTTGGGTGAAACTGATATAGAATAGGATCCTCCATGTAGGTAGTATGAAACCCACAAAATTATATCGAATCTTGATGAAGAAATCTGGGTTTTGATGGGTATAATTGAATTGTAGAATAATTTCTTGAATTTGAAAAGGTTTATGATATTGGGTAAATTAAGTTGTCATTTTAGAAACTATTTTAAGCTGTTTTGGTTCCGAAAAAGAC